>CM046880.1:558115039-559315039 GCA_025667525.1 Glebionis coronaria | reverse complement strand
ACAGCCTATTTATAGGCCTTTCTTTTTTGCTAATAATCATCAGAAATTACAGCAACATCTTTCACTTGTTCCTTCTTTATTAGATCAGCAGAATCTCATTGTTTTAGTCTCTATACTCCAACACCAAAAACATGCAAATCTTACCTAATGTTGTTATTACTATAAAAAGTTAATTTATTTTCAATAAAAGCTTTGAATTAGTCCAATTGTCTGCAGATAGAAGAAGTTACTTGAGATCTCGGTTTTATACTTGATACGACTTGAAGTAGTTGATCTGGCAGAGACTATAGAACTAGTTTTTATTAAAAGTTTGATATTACTTATTGTTTAGTTTAGACGTCAACAATCAGACAGTTTGGCCTAGTGGTCTAAGGCGCCAGATTTAGGCTCTGGTCCGAAAGGGCGTGGGTTCAAATCCCACAGCTGTCAAAACCTCTTTTTGTTCGCCACGGGTGCTTCTTGATCTTTTGTTTCTTGGTTCGAAAGGGCGTGGGTTCAAATCTCACAGCTGTTAATCAAGTCTTTAAAATTATTTTTCATAACTGGAATACTTTAATCGCCTTGATGCAAATTAAAGCTCAAAGATTACTTCGACTCAACTCTATGTTATAATATGAAACAATCATATATCTTTTTACACTAGTTTGTATCAATACTTCTCCAGAACAATACAACTCACCAAGTGATCACCATGTACAGTGACGTCATTATTTAACTCAGTGTATCTTTTTAAAGATTGATGATAGCAAATTATCTTAAAAATTGCTTCTAAAAACATACATAAAAAAATCATGAAAACACAATAATATCAAATCCAAAAATTTTCTAACCATCAACAATATCCAATAATTACCAGTATCAAACTAAACGAGGAATCATCATACAAGATGACCAAAAAAAAGGATACTAGAGGTCCAAGATGCAAGGGAATGTAAAGTTCAAACAAATCAGATATTAATCGCTATAGATTTTAAGCACGCTCTCCCCGAATACGACGAGCCAGCTGAACATCTTTCGGCATGATGGTAACCCTCTTGGCATGAATGGCACACAAGTTGGTATCCTCAAACAGACCTACGAGATATGCTTCAGCTGCTTCCTGAAGAGCTAACACAGCATGGCTCTGGAACCGCAAATCAGTCTACAATAAAATATTAACAATACAATTATTAGCATAAACAGTGTTATTAGTTATATACTCAACAAAAATGTAGTTGTAAGAAATAGATATGTATTAACCAGTCACCTTAAAATCTTGTGCGATTTCACGAACAAGCCTTTGGAATGGCAATTTACGGATCAAAAGATCTGTGGTCTTCTGATACTTTCGGATTTCACTGTATTCATCAACATCCTCAATCAGTAAATATGATTATAAAAAGAGAAATCTCAAATATAATATACAAAAACGAAGAATTTACATATTTTAAGGTTAATAGTTATAGATTAGGGTTTAGACATAAATAACAAAGACACTCACCGGAGAGCAACAGTGCCTGCACGATAGCGATGAGGCTTTTTCACACCTCCAGTTGTAGGAACAGATTTACGAGCAGCCTTCTAACAGTTTAAAAAACAATTAGCAGCATTAGAATCACCAGAAAAATAATATACTGTACTTTATAGAATCAAAACGAAATCACATACTGTAAAATTGGTACACAATTGCTTCCTCGGAGCTTTTCCACCACTAGACTTGCGAGCGGTTTGCTTTGTACGAGCCATTGCAATTCAGATTCTGAAACAGAAAAGTATTGAAGCTTCTATTGAATTTGGAATGAGACAGCGATGAAGTGTATACCTTAAATCTTAGGGTTTTGAAAGTGTGAAATTATGTTATGCAATATGGGGTATTTATAGTACGCACGATATGTGGTTTCCTTAAAAAGAATTCAATGTCGATCCTTGTACTTTGTTTTCATTAGTTGGATTGTGAAAATATTGTTATCACACGGATCCAACTTTTTTTGTGTTTCTTTTGTTTTTCTTTTGTGTTTCTTTTGTGTTTGTTTTGTCGACTTAGTTGTATGTCTGTGCATGTTTTTTTTTTTTTAATAATTTTCCGAGTAATGTAATCTTGTTATTAAAAAAGTAAATAGTTAAACATACACGAGTTGCCTGGTGAGTAGAGGATATGCTTGTTGAAAGTACGGAGTTTGATATCTGACAGTTTCGACGAGTGGTTCTAGCTAGGCGCTAGATTTTGGGTTGAAAGGGCATGAGTTAAATCTCTCTGCTGTCGAAACTTTTGTTTTTCTGCGGAAAAGTTAAGTTTTTGACCAAAATGCTTTGTTACTCTTCAACTAAATCCAAAATCTATCACAAAATCAGCGATCATAAGTCATAACCCTAAATCATCAATGCAACAACACCAATAACATGCTAATCTTACCTCATGTTGTTATGCAGATAGAAGAAGTTACTTGAGAACTCGGTTTTATACTTGATTTGACTTGAAGTAGTTGATCTTGCAGAGAAATACTATGGAACTACTAGTAGTTTTATTGAAACTTTAGTACTAGTTGTTGTTTAGTTTAGATTGAAACTATAAGACAGTTTGGCCGAGTGGTCTAAGGCCCAGATTTAGGCTGTCCGAAAGGGCGTCCCACAGCTGTCAAAATCTCTTTTTGTTCCTATATACTATGGATATGGAAATAAAAGTAAAGAAAATTGTGATGAGATGGATCACTCGATCCGAAAGATGTTAAAGGGAAATACGTTTTTTGTGATGACAGGCCGGTTGACTTTGAATCCATCGGAGCAGCCGGTGTTATCTTCAGTTCAGACTTCGGTCCCTTTATGAGGCCAAAAGACTTCAATGTGCCGATCGTTTCATTGGAACCGAAGGTTGGGCATAAGTTAAGGAAATACTTGATTAGCACTAAGAACGTGAGTATTAGCGTAAAGTATGGTGAAACTGTGTTAGGTACTAAACCAGCTCCACAAGTTGCATACTTTTCGTCAAGAGGACCTGACGAAAGGTCCCCATGGATCTTAAAACCTGATTTATTAACTCCTGGGGTTGATATTTTAGCGGCTTGGGCGCCCAATAGAGAAAGTACACCTATTGGAGATGATTATTTGTTAAGTGATTATAAGTTCCTTTCGGGTACTTCTATGGCTTCTCCACATGTAGTAGGCATAGCAGCATTGTTGAAGTCAACACACCGTGACTGGAGTCCTGCTGCAGTCCGATCAGCAATGATGACAACAACTTATATACTCGATAATAATCAAAGTATAATTATGGATATGACTACAGGGGAACAAGGCAACCCTTTAGATTATGGCGCAGGTCATGTTAACCCGAATAAAGCAATGGACCCTGGTTTGGTTTATGACGTCCAACCCCAAGACTACATCAACTATCTTTGTGCATTGAACTACTCAAGAAATGAAATACGAGTCATTTCAAAGAGGTCAGAGATTGATTGTGCAAATGCGACACTTGATCTTAACTACCCTTCGTTTATATTGGTCTTAAACAATACGAATACCACAAGTACCACTTTTTAAAGGGTGTTAACGAATGTTGGGGAGTCAGGTTCTTCATATCGAGTGATGGTGGAGACTCCTAGTACTGGTATGAATGTTACTGTTGAGCCTGCAATAATCTCTTTTGAAGGAAAATATAGTACGGCTAAGTTTACAGTTACTGTGGATGTTGATATAACTGATGCTCCTCCAACTTATGCTGGATATTATGGTAATTCCGGGTATCTAAGGTGGTACGAGGTAAATGGGACCCATGTTGTTCAAAGTCCGATCGTGTCTGCAATGACTCCTTGAGATCGAAAAATGGCTAACCAAAAGTGCAGCTACTTGCTGCTTTTATTGCATAAAAGAGCAACTTTTAGCTCTATAAGTTGCCATTTTGTCAAGTCTATAAGGCACACAAGTGTTCTTAAGAGTACTTCTAATAACAAATGAACAGATGTCTGTTCTTGTGTCTTAAACATACACAAAACATCTTTTTCTTATACATCAAAGATTTGAACTGTGTAACTCATAGGTCTCAGAAACTCACTAGTTACAGATGTAGTGGCCAGGGAAATGGCCGAAACTCGTCACACGGATACCCTGGTTAGGCCGTGGATGCAGAGAGAAAACCTCAATCCGTTTACCCCTATAATGTTGCCAATATTAACCATTAACACATACATCGGTTACCATCCACATATGGTTTAAATTTCAAGAAACAAAATTCGAGTGATAAAGAGGTCGACAAATATGCTCAACATTTAACCACACCACACAAGTGAGATGCTACCAAATCTACTCTTTCCTCCATACAGAAATCACCAAAGGGCAACTAATGAGGCCGTGACTTGCCGTTTCCTTTGCAAAATTACAAAAGGGACCGCAACTAGAGTGTACTCTGCCACGCTAAACATATCTTCACAATTTTTCCATCATTGTCCTAAGCATGTAAGAAACTTCAACATCTGAGCTTAATAATAAAATAGGTTAAAAATCAGTGCGTATTATTCTCCATTTTAAAATTAATTCAGCAGTTCAGCATAGTCAACATTTAGTTATCATCAAATAACAAAAAGTTACTTGTGAACTTCTCAGTCAGTATTCTCCATTTTCTAACCCAATCAGATATATGGCATATTGGCATGCAATAGTTTCTACTATATAAAAGCTACTTGTGAACTCACTTTGATACGACTTGAAGCAGTTGATCTAGCATGTTAGTATTAAGTACTTACTAGTTTAGCCATCGATCAACCAGATGATAGTTTGGCCAAGTGGCCTAAGGCGTGGGTTCAGATCCCACAGATTATAATATTACAAAGGCAGGACTTAATCTACGACCACGTATAATCGAGCAACATATCAACAATGATTGATTAGCATATCAAGAATACCGTTGAGTTATCTTCAGCTCAGACTTCGGTTCCTTTATGAGGCCGAAAGACTTCAATTTACCAATGACCTTGCAATGATCTCTCTGATGATAGAGGTTACTGTGGATCAAAGCTGGTATGAGGTGAGTAAGACCCATGTTAATCGAAGCCCGATTATGTCTGCAATTAATTAAGTAAAGTTTTTTGAGGATGCAGCTTGCAGCTGCTGTTTTTTGTCCATAAATGAGTTAACTCCAGCTTTACAAGTTGCCATTTATTGAAGTCTCTTAGTCACATGAGTAATCTTAGAAGTATTTTTAATAAGGAATGTGCAGTATTCATAAAGTTTTAATGTTAAACATGCAAATACCATAAACATGTTGGGTTTAATCGGTTATGTTCACAAATTCATAGCTAGGGTTTTAGTTAATACTTAGACTTGGTTTTTAGTTTGACCAAGTTTCATGGCAAAAGAACAGGAGTATGTGGAGATCATGGGTAGTGTATTCACGTTTTTTTTCTGTTGCTATTTTTCAGCTTGTGTATGGCTATTTATAGCCTTTCTGTTTTGTTGAATAAAGATATAGCATTACCAGTATTCTTTCTTCACTTTATAATATTACTTCCATATCAGTGAGTTGTCTTAGTTGTGAGGTGAGTGAGATCGAGGTGTGCTAGCTGATATTCTACATTTGGTATCAGAGCGTGTTCGATCAACGCCGGTTTGAGAGTCGGTTCAAGAAACGGTGTAGCCCTTCGCTGCGGGGCGGACGCAGTAGGGAACCGGGTGTAGTGTCGAAGGGGTTGTGATGTTATGATCACATAAATTAGACAAGAAAGTAAGCTAATCAAGATCAGCAAGAAAGGAAGAAGAGGCGTCACAAAAAGAAAGAAAGAATGAAAGAGGCCAGTGTCGCTTCGTAAGAAAGAAGGCCTCGAAAGAAAGAAAGAGACCGGTGGTACTGCAAGAAAGAAAGAACGTAGCAGGCCACAAGAAAGAAAGAAAGATTAAAAGACCGACGCCGTAGAGAAGACCGAGGAAGCTCCGGCGTGAGACCGAAAAGACCGAGGAGCTGCAAAAGACCGGCAGCACCTAGACCGACATAGGTGACAAAAGACCGAAGGTTCACCTAAGAAAGATTAGACCGAAGACCGAAAGAGATAACCGTGACCGACGGTTGTCTAGACCGAAGCTTTTATAGCTGCAGGTTGTCCGAGAATGAAAGTAAGACCGAAATTTTAATGGTAGAAGACCGAAGGACGAAGATACTGTTTGAAACAACAGACCGAACTATGTTTATCTCAAGAGATAAAAGATCGAAGAACTGTTTTGAAAAAAAAAACAAAGAACTTTAGCAAGAAAGCTAGAAAGAAAACTAGCATGAAAAATAGCAAGAGACGCAACAAGAAATATAGCTTTTTCAAAGCAGGAAGCAAGAAGCAAGAATCACTAGCAAAGAAAAAAAAAGGCCAGCAGGTGTCGCAAGTTAGCAAGCAATAAGGTTGATGCATAATCTCTAGCAAGAGAAGCGTGGCGAGTAGCAAGAGCAAGGAAGAAACTTTAGCAGTAGCTCTTGTGGAACTGGAAGACTACAACACAGTTAGCGTGGTGTTGGAAGTTACATTGCCGAGATGGATTCAAATGTGTCCGGGGAAGGTCGAGAATCGAGTTCGTTCGAAAAAGAAGGTGATTGAAGCTCATGTGACTATATGGTGCGAACAAACCGATTAAGGGGGTGATTGTTGGGTTTAATCGGTTATGTTCACAAATTCATAGCTAGGGTTTTAGTTAATACTTAGACTTGGTTTTTAGTTTGACCAAGTTTCATGGCAAAAGAACAGGAGTATGTGGAGATCATGGGTAGTGTATTCACGTTTTTTTTCTGTTGCTATTTTTCAGCTTGTGTATGGCTATTTATAGCCTTTCTGTTTTGTTGAATAAAGATATAGCATTACCAGTATTCTTTCTTCACTTTATAATATTACTTCCATATCAGTGAGTTGTCTTAGTTGTGAGGTGAGTGAGATCGAGGTGTGCTAGCTGATATTCTACAAAACATTCCTCAGGTTTCGAATTTCTCGCATATACACAAGAGTCAAAATGAATCATGATACAAAGTCACATATCCACATGTGGTTCTAACAAATCAAAATTCACTCTACCATCCACAGTCGCAAGGTGAACCATATGCATGAGTTTAATTTGACTCATATTCATACCTTATATATACAGAGTCCATTCATCAACAAATAGCCACAAATGTAAATATATATAACAGGGATTCATTCCTTTTAGTCATGATCTTATTAATACAATTTGCCCCTAATCTAGTCAGATAGTTAACATATACAATTGCTATAGAAGTTACTTGTGAAGATGGACCTTAGTGGAGACCCGGGAGGGCAACGGCCTTCCTAAAACTTTGACGTTTTACTTGCATTTTCTTAAAAGAAGTACACCTTTGGCCTTATATCACTCGGCCCTCCTAACAAGTTCCACCCAAGTTCCGCCTATGCTTGTGAATGTTAACTCAGTGTAACCTAAGGCAACTAAACTTGTATAGTATTCGCTAAACAGTTAGTGATAGGAATATATAAATTCGTAGAAATAACATCAGACAGTTTGGCCGAGTGGTCTAAGGCGCCAGATTTAGGCTCTGGTCCGAAAGGGCGTGGGTTCAAATCCCACAGCTGTCAAAGCATTTATTTTTATTCTTTTTTTTTAAAATGTTAAAAATAACATAAAATAGATAAACACAACCGGTGGGACTCGAACCCACAATCGCCTGATTAGAAGTCAGACGCCTTATCCATTAGGCCACGGGTGCTTCTTGTTTGCAAGCCCGTGGGTTCCAAACTCATGTCTATCAAAACTAATTTGTTTAATAAAGTTGTTGAGGTTCTTTCTCAAATTCGAGCTTCTCAAGTTGATTAAGAGAGTGAAGGTCATCACCTCCAGGCTCCATCACTCCATGAGTTTGCCACCCTGTTATACAATTAGGGGTGTCAAATGGGTCGATCCGAACCCGACCTGAACCCGATAAGACTAGGGTCTGGTTGATTCGGGTCAACCCGATAGCCTTATAGGGTCGGGTTAGGGTTTAAATTAATTTGTTATCGGGTTGACCCAATAAACTTGATAAGATAAAAAACATATTTATAAAGGTATAATTTTTTAATCAAGTTCTTTTTTATCAGATTCTTTTAAGTCACATTTCTTAATAAGTAAACCTTCCAACAAATAATATGTTATATTGCATTTAAGAATTTGGTTCTAGTGGCTTGCATCAGTGGTTCTTTTTCCTTCTGTGTCATTGAGGCAAAATGAGATCTGCATTGTACAAAGAATCCAACCTTGTATAATACTGTAGTATATTTTGTTGCTTTAGCTACAAATTGGCCAAAGAAAATCACGTCTGATGTTATTGCTGTAGTATTTAAGTAAATAAAGCGAATTATGGGATGAGATAGTGTGTAACCCGATAAACCCGATCCGATAACCCGTAAGGCCCGATACCTTATAGGGTCGGGTTACGGGTTAGTTTTTATTTTCTTCAAAACCCGATAAGACCCGACCCGATACGCCCTAAATCCGACCCGATAACCCGTTTGACACCCCTATATACAATTCACGCGTGAGTTGGTGTAAAAAAAAGGTCCGCCTCAGTTACACATATGTGAAGCATTTTCTTTTTCTTTTAATTTATTTTATTAGTTTGTGAGTGTATAAAGATATACAATAAAATATATTTATATTAAATGTATTTTAATGAAATACGATTTTCTCAACACCACTACGATTGAAAAGTAAGTTGTTTATGTGGAAAGAGAGTTGAAGTGACAATGAGTTTAACACCACTCTTCAGCGTAAATACACGATACGCTCCATATTAAGATGGAAGTAGTTGACAGGTGAATTCAGTTTATGAATTATGTACAGTATATAATGTTCATTTTTTATACAACTTCATGCATCAGGAAATGCAAATTATAAACACGTAACGTAACGTAACGCCTACAAAAATCCCATCACTCGCAACTTTACAAAGCTGGCATGAACAATCATATAACAAGCAGAGTTCCACATATACACATTTTTCAAGTGCCATCATCTTCACTTATACTGAATATCATCGTCATCACCACCTATTATGTACACATCAAACCTTACAATGACTCTCGCACCCACCATGACCAGGGACATTCTCCACTGCATACAAGGGCGCTTGAGTAAATTCACACAAACGCTGTTTTGCCGTGAGTCATGACATCCCAAAAATAGCAAAATTACTACTTGCCATTCCTTGGGGTGCTCGATCTCTTGCTCTGAATATGTCTTGTTTCTTGCTAAAGGAGTTGGTTAGTTTCACACTTTGATGGCTTTTTAAAATAATCTTTCGGATGTATCCTTCTATGTAGATTAATGAGGCCGAGAATGTGTTGTGCCTAGGTATTTATCCATTGAATCTTTCTTGTGCTCCGGATCAAGGCTGCGAATGTTAACCACTATGTCAGTAAGTGGTTCAGAAAGCTCACTTTCTTAATTGCGGCAACAAATTTTCATTTATTTGCACAAAAGACCAACATTATGTATATACTCACATGCTACCAATAATAATAGTACCAATAATACTGTAGTACTAATAACAGTACCATAAATTTTTATGTTTTCTTTTTCAACTTGTTGTTAGGCTTAAACGGAGTAAAGGGTCAGAAATCCACCTTTACATCAGCGCAACATTTTTATTACAATCCGTTGTGTTGTTAGTGATATATGTTTCTTTTTCTGAAAAACGAGAATCATATAAATCTAATTAAACTCCTTCAAATAAAAATATGACTATGTGGGAACTAAAGAATAATGAAATGACAATGCTACTCAAGACACTGCCCACAAATAATATTTGTGAGATAATTTACGTGACTCGTAAAATTGTTCGTTCGGTAATCTTATAAGCTATATTTGATATCACTATCAATAACGGCAAGAACAAAAAGCGGGGATAGCTCAGTTGGGAGAGCGTCAGACTGAAGATCTGAAGGTCACGTGTTCGATCCACGTTCACCGCATTTTATTTTTTTCTTTCCTTTCTTTTTGAAAGATTCACAGGTTTTTGGTTCAAACATCACCACATACACAAAAAGATTCACAGGTTTTTGGTTCAAACATCACCACATACACATCCGACGGTGGCTAGATAAAGGGTTGGAAACGGTCACAGGGCTCACATCGGAAAAAGAAGCAGTCGTACATAAATGCCTTCATATGATCAGTATCCTAAGATACCGGTAGGCTGCGTACAAAATTTGTAACCTCGTCAGGTTTTTACATATATAATGCACGGAATCCTTTAGGATATTTGCAAAATATTGATAACCGATAAACTTATGGACACAAGATCGTTCGTTCCAAAGACAACATGTCGAGATTATGTATGTAAAGACAACCATGTATCATACTTCTACGTTCTTTCTTGCATATCACAAAATGACCATTAAAATTAAAGTTTCTGACCTCTAACTGTACATATTATCTAGACATCTAGCCTCATATATTGTTATTCTGGTTACTCAATACCAATTACAAAACTATTATCCAAACAACATATTCAACTCGGTAACTGTGTCAGGCACGTTTTGAAGGCAGGAAGTTATCTTACATTTCGCCCTAACGACTGAACCAACATCTTTTTGAAGCTATCTTCCGAGCAACCCTTGTGGCTTAAAATTTGCAGCTTACAACATAACACCAGAACATCAAATGGATCCAACCCTCCAAGGATCTCGCCATCTCGATCATAGTCCTGCAAACAACAACATTCAGACCATTCACTTTAAGAGTTTGGACGTAAAAACATAATTTGAAAACATGATATTTACAGACTTGGAAGTTCAAACCTTTTCAGTCACGACGACGGTAGGTTTGGAACCAAAATTGTTATTGAGATCTTCAAGTTTTGCTCTGATCATCTTAATGTCCTAAATTGATTACTGACTGCATTAATATGTGGATTATGATAGTTGAGAGTATAATTTCAAGTTGTAAGAAAATAGTCCTACCTCGGGTCGGAACTGATAGTGGTCGCTATAGTCTAGCCGATCAACATGCAACGGGCCCATCTGCAGTTTCACACAATATCAGTAGCAATTTTAGCATAAATACCAACGAACTTATTCAGTTTAGTCATCGGACATCAGTAAAAGATTTGTGAGTCATTTGGGTTATAATTTGAGATTTGACCATAGAATCCTTAAGGTTTGTTTATAACGTTCACGTTTCTATGTAGATGTTGAAATTATATGGCTTACAAAACCATCTATTAATGAGTCGATGTACAGAAAACAAATTATATGGCTTATTATATAACACTCTGGAATAAATTGTATTATGATACCTTCTCAATCCTTTGCACAAAAGAATTAGGAGATCCAATCGCAGAAACACATAAAATGATTTGCTCAGATAAAACTCCTAAAGTTATTGGGCTCGAGACGTTTGGTGCATTAAAGAAGTGTGAGGGAGTCATTGCAGACCGATATACAGGAAGAAACCGATTCTTTTCAAGAATTGTAGACTCAATAGCAGAAAGACTCTGATCCGGTACCTGCAGTCCTTACAAACACTTGCATCTTTTAGGAAGACACAAATGCAGAATTTATCAAGTCTTGTTCAAGTTAAGGAGTATTTGTACCATGTCAGCGTGATGGATTACAGCGGCATCAGCACGGGAAAATGCAGTCAACGGTTCCCGTAAAGGTCCAAAGGGTATAAGATGGTGGTTTCCCCATGGAGATAAAGCGTTCACCATCACAATTTCCAGATCACGTGACACACGTATATGCTTTACAAGAAGAAATTTATGAGAACCCGATTTAGTTTACAGATAAAGCACAATCATTGGGGTGTTTGGATTTACGTTTTGGATTTACAAGAAGAAATTTATGAGAACCCGATTTGTCAACTTTTATTGTTTAAGTTGACAAATATTGATTTTGATTATGCTGCCATATATGTCAACGTAATACCATGTTGAATGACTAGTTTTAGACCAGCTGGAACAATAATGATTATCCAAGCGTGATCTAAATTACCTATTAACCCATTCTTTTAGCCTAGTTGTAGAGACTTACTCCCATTTCAGAAGTACTATTTTTATTCAGAAAAATTGATAACTTAAGCATAAGCAAATCCAACCCAATAGCTTCTACATCTAGTTTTGTTAAAGCTTATTATTATTCAAAATTACATAACAAGTAAAAAAAATGAAGATTCGAATTCGGTACCTGCATTCCATCATCAAGAATCGCGACTCCGATTTTATCAGAAACACCTCGTTCTGGTATTGACTTCTTGAAACATGTGATTTCAAGAGGATAAATGAAACCATGTTTGTGGAGAAAAGAAGAGCAGTAGCTGCTCGATTTGCACCTACACCAATCTTCACGGACGTTCCAATGAAATGCCTTTGAAGCATTCTAGCTTCATCAGCACCGCCATAACCCTGCCAACCATAGTGATGGAAAATTAGATCTATTTAAAACAGTTCTAGCATTCGATTCAAAATCATTTGGCATTGTAACCATCATGTGTACTTCCCATTACATAAGTATCATTCTCGTCAGCAAAAGAAAAGACAGAAGAAACTGCAACTTAAGCATCAGTCTTCCGCTTATAATTCAAAAACATTCTTCTAAGAAATAGCTGTGGTTTGACTTTGTATCTCATACCATTGGGTTTGAATTTCTCATTTCAAGATGAGTGAACATTAAGGTTGTGTTTGGCATTCACTTTTAGGTATGCTGAAACTGATGATGATAACTATTAAAGGGTCAAATAACGAGTTCAGGAGTAGCTACAACTGCAAGAAACTGATTCCGATTATAGAGGTGTCATTAAAATATTCTATCTCTTTAACTACCCAAATATTCAGAATTAGCTAAACACTAAAGAAACAGTTCGTATTCTAATAATCTGCAATGCCAAACACTCCGTAAACATGGCAATAAAAAACTGATGAATAGTTGAATACACAGCACAATCTTGAGTAGGTTTAACACAGAGATAAAATAGCATTACTCTGGTGAGAATAAGTGGCGAAACACCGACATCTTTGGCAAACCAACTTGTTATGAACTCGACCATCGGAGTCTTCCCATTACCACCCCATGTCAAATTTCCAACGCTGATCACCGGCACAGGTAACCTTCAGCAGCCATCACAAAAATGTTAATCGCACGACTCACCCAAACGTAACATACGCTTACATACTTTCTCTCCTTTTATAATTTTATAAAACAAACTTGGGAGGTGTTCGCCTGTTCTGGCAATCTTATGATGGGGAGTGGGGACTAAATATCTTATTATATTGTCACAATTCACAAAGCCTTTTGAGGTATTTGGATAAGTCTATTTCGGACTGCTTAAGCCATTCTCCTGAGGTTTTTTAGCAATGCATAAGCTTATTACGCTTAAGGCTACCCATACAACCCCTAATATTCACTCGATTGTACCAAACTGCAACAATGCAACCAATTACAAATATGTTATTATGCCAAAAGCTGAAACTACTTTTTTAGCTGACCATCGTTGACCAAAAGCTGACCATGGTTGACCAAAAGCTGACTAGTCCACAAAGCCTAAGCTCACGGCCATACATACTCAAACCGCTTAAAGGTGTCTGTCTTAGCTTATTTGATGCACTTATAAACTTACTGAAAATTTGATAAGTTACTCTTAAATGGCTTTATTAGCTTAAGCTCGCAGCATATTTAAGTTCATAAGATCAAGTGGGGGTGTTTGTTTAAGCTTAATTTCCGGGGTATAGGCTTACTGAGCTTTCGGACAACTACTAAGATCCATGTTTTGTGATCGTGAGCTTATCAATTTGAGTTTACGAATTCACAAGCTCAAAGTGAAAAGCTCTCGAGCCCCAAAAATTGAACTTATTAGCTTTTCAAATGTTGAATAAGCTAGTAAGTTGGTATCTGTTTAACCTTATATAGCGGGCGTATAGCTTACTTGGTTTTCAGCTTTTATTATATAAGCTCACTTTTGTGGCTTATTTTAAAGTTTAAAATAAGCCACAAAATTTAAACTTTTATGCTTATAAAAGCTTATTATGGCATGATAAGCTTATATAAGTCGTAAATTTCTATATAAGCCACATTAAATGAGCTTATGAAACATAAGTCGAAAACTAAACAGGCCATGTGTTTGGTTTGGCTTGTATAATGTAAGCCCATTTCGGCTTAAATAACATAAGCCCCAATTTTGTGGCTTATATGAAGGTTTATGGGCTTATATAGGTTTATTATATCATGATAAACTTATATAAGCCCGTAAGTCACAAAATAAGTCACAAAATTGGGACTTACGCTATATAAGCCGAAAATAAGCCATATTTCGGCTTATATTTCATAAACCCTAATTTTTTATGCTTATTGGTGACTTATGGGCTTATATAAGTTTATTATATCATAAAAAACTTAGATAAGCCCATAAGTCTCCAAATAAGCCACAAATTTAAGGCTTATGTTATATAAGCCGAAATAAGCTTACATTATATAAGCTAAAACAAACAGACCCATATGACATGATAAGTTTATATAGGTGTTTTTTTAAGCTTATATGTGGCTTATGAGCTTAATTGTTTGCTATTCAAACAAAGAGAACATGAAAGTAATGAAGTACCTGTGTTGTTTAATGAAACCAAACTTGTAAAGGGCGTGTCGAAAAGCTACACCAAATTTATAAAAAGAACAAGAGATGTAAAGAAGCGGGATTAAAGAAAGATGAACAGTGGATAATTTGTGAGCTGGGTTGTATGCTATTTCATTTATCATCTTCCTTATTTTACCCATTCTGATGATGATGGCGGCAAAATTTATAAATTTTAGGTATTTATATGTTTTACTGGGCTGGATCCAAACCTTTATTGGGCTTACTTCTTAAGATTTGAAAATCTTTCTTTTACCAACCTCCATTGGCCCACTGGATCCAATACTTTGGGCTTACTTCTTAACAAGAACATATTTTCATAAACTATGAAATAAAAAAAAAACGAAACAGCAAATCTAACGTTTGATAAGTCAAAAGTAATCAAACATAAAAACACGAAGCCGTAAACTATCTTCCCCTATTAATAAAGTGTTTGAAACTATCTGGAAAATCGGAACAATAACTATAAGTTTTTACAAATCAAAACCTGTAAAATAAAAAAATACGAAACATAAAAACAAGAAAAACTGTTTCATCAGCGGACAAAAGGAGTAGAGTTAGTAAGAGCAAACGGAGTCTTCGTGTCAAAGTTTAGCGTGAGGTTATGGCGCGAGAAAAGGGAACGACGCAGGACACGGTGGGTTAGCACCATGGCTTTGGCGTCGTGACTATCGACCCACGCCATACCCCCTATGATACCACAAATGGTATGGCTCACCAATATCACTGAAAACTAGTGGCATACCATTTCTTGTGCTATAGCCTATTTTACTGACGTGGCGCCACTTTTTGACTACAACACCACGCCTATGGCACGACAACTCCCTCTCCTCTAATGCTTTTGAGAGTACGAATAACATAACCCATCTCAATTTCATAGTCATAGGTGTAACTTGGTTCTTTATTTTCTTGTATGTTTCCAATTTTATTATTAATAGATATATCATATCGAGTCACATATCACCTCAATATAGTTACTCCGTATAAACTAATAAATACTAACTGATGTGTTTTGTGTTTAAGTTGTGTCATTCCTGTAAAAATAAAATTTGTCTTCGCACAATTTTTTTCAGACCTCATCCCTGATCAAGCCATGACTTTCAAGAATAAAAATCAATGCTAATGAATTAAGACCTCTAACTCTTTCTTTGCACCAATTTTACTCCAAATGCCTTCACTAATTTTTATACGTAGTATCTTTTATTGTATTTTTACCAAATATAAACTAGTTCTTATAATTATCAATAATTTTTATCAACACATTGCGGGGATAGCTCAGTTGGGAGAGCGTCAGACTGAAGATCTGAAGGTCACGTGTTCGATCCACGTTCACCGCATACACTTTTTGACCTCATCCCCTGCAAAAAACACCATTCAAACCATTGACTTCAAGAGTTTGGAAGTAAAAAACTTTTCAGTCACAACGACGGTGGCTTTGGATCCAAACTTGTTCTTAAGATCTTCAAGTTTTGCTCTGATAATCTTGATGTCCTAAATTGGGTATTCATGCTGTAAGAAAATAGTCATACCTCGGGTTGGAACTGATAGTGGTCGCTATAGTCTAGCCGATCAACATGCACTGGGCCCATCTGCAGTTTCACACAAAATAAGTACGGATCTTTTTGGCATAAAATACAAGGTACTTTTTCAGTTTCCCCATTTTAGTCATCGGACATCCAGTAAAAGATGGCTTTGTGACCCATTTGGGTTATACTTTTGACCACAATGTTTATGTATAACGTGGAGATTTCTATGTAGATGTTGAGATTATATGGCTTATAAAACAACACATTCGGAACAAATCGATCTTTTACTAAGTCGATGTACAGCAATAATATATTACTAGAAATATGAAGCGATTCAATTCATGTCTACATAAAACAATTGAAAAACATTGAAAAAAATATGGTATTAAGATACCTTCTCGATTCTTTGCACAAAAGAATTAGGAGATCCAATCGCAGAAACACGTAAAACAATTTGTTCAGATAGAACTCCTAAAGTTAGTGGGCTCGAGAAGTTTGGTGCCATAAAGAAATGTGAGGGAGTCATTGCAGACCGATATATAAGAAGAAACCGAATTTTTCAAGATTGTAGACTCAATACCAGAAAGACTCTGATCCGGCACCTGCAATCCTTAACAAACACTTGCATATTTTAGAAAGACAGTAATGCAGAATTTATCAAGTCTTTTTCAAGTTAAGGATTCTTTGAACCATGCCAGAGTGATGGATTACAGTGGCATCAGCACGGGAAAATGCAATCAAAGTTTCCCGTAAAGGTCCAAAGGGTATAAGATGGTGGTTTCCCCATGAAGATAAAGCGTTCACCATTACAATTTCCAGATCACGTGACATACTTATATGTTGTTACAAAAATCATACAAGAAAGCGCATAAGCATATCTAATCATTAACCTCTACATTTTGGCAAGTCCCCAGGATTCCCATCTATAGAATATTGCAACCGCAACCTGACAAATGAGCATTTGCATACCACCTTCAAGAAAAACAAACCTTCTTCACATTTGTCCACGGCATAGATTGAAACACATGTTGCTGCAATGTTTATAGTGCCCGTGATCACAACGGACATTGGTGAAGCCTTGCCCCCAGGGGCGGAACTACTTGGGAAGTGGGGGGGGGGGGGGGGGGGGGGGGCGGCGCCCTCCATGGCTCGTCAAAAAAAAATCAAATTTTAGTGTAAAATTTTTTTTTAGGACCATTTTATTAAAGTGCACCCCATCGTAAATTCGAATTGCTCCCCACTCAGAAATAAAACAACGTAAAAACCTTCAAATTACCTACGAAAAGAAAAAAAATAATGTAAAAACTTCATATTTGTATCATTATTTGGTGTATATAACGACTACCGGCACCGACTGATTGGCAAACCCGATTCCAAATCCTAGTAAGATTTGACCCAAAATGAGCATCCAAACGGCCTGAGAAAATCCATTCACCAAAGCTCCAACACAAAACAAGATACCCCCATCAAGCATAGATAATTTTCAGCCAAGTTTACGTGTCACTGTGGAGGCTACCATATAAGACAACAAGGCCGCCAAATACAAAGAAGATGTGAACATTGTCAATATTTGACTGACAAACGTACAGTATAGGTTTGTTGACGCATTCACTATCTGTTTTTGGTGCACGGATGGGAAGAACTTTTCCAAGAACGGATTCGTTGACGTGACTCCGCCAGAGATTCCGATGTCTTAACCAACAATGAGACCGCCCATACCTGCAACAATGCAAGATAATGTGACGTAGATAGTAAGGTTTCCTGGGTAAGCCGCGTCGTTGCCTCCCTGATTTGTCACAACTCCACCGTCGGCCATGCTAACAATTTTGTTGAGAAAAGTCTAATGAGTAACCCATCTACAGCTAGCTCATAAATTGGATCGATACATATTAGAAAAACTAATAATCACAACAAATCAATCACAGCTAAATTAGTTTGCAATCTTGTCCACAACTGATATATGACACACGAAAGTTGAGTTATTATGATCCTCTATTAGTTTTATCACTTTCTATTTAATCTATAAATTTGGCATGTTAAATAACATCGATCGAATCCCATTGCTCTGTTGGCATGAAAGCTATTTATATACGTACTAACATGTTGTGTATATAAGCATGTAAAAACTTGGGTGCTCCTAAAAGTAGCGATATTAACAATTATCACTTTATATGTTTATATAGATCGAGCACTCAACATTACGTCCATCTTACGTGTATAACTAATATATTCCAAGAAAAAAGACCCAAAGCAAGGCTTGCTGCCAGTTAAAAGCCATATGCAAACAGACTGAGATGATAAAGTTCCACTATTACGAGCCAATGTGTACAACTCGCTTAGTTACCATTCTCATAAACATTATTTTCAACATAACTAGTCGGATACTAAGAAAATTTTGCGAGAATTCCATATATGACATGTCTCTTTCCCCAACTGCATGTATCTCCATCTTCACGACCTAAAACGGCAATGCAAATTAATCAGTAAGCTTACTAAGTTACTATCCCAAGAAAATATAAACCAAGTATGCAAACTCAACAGATATCTATGTGTAAACTATGAACCAAACGTCCATTAGGAGTCTTACAATTACAACTACAATTAGAACCAGAATTACAATTTACAATGCAAGTAAAAAGCACAGGTTATATGAATTGAACCGGGAGAAACCTATTTCTATAACAATCGAGATAGAATCACTGTTACTAGACATATATAGGCAGGTCCCTTTCCTCTAATGCATTTGTTATGTTCAGAAGGTGATGAGATGCAGGTCTGCAACCTTAAAACCTCTATTGTGTAGTGTATTTCCATAGATGCTACGTCCTACCTCTCTAATGCTTGGATTTGTTCATGGTTTAATCATTACGCTCCTTTAGCATTTTATAATTATACAAGGGGACTATTTAACAAGTAGAGAACAAAAATGAAGAGTTAACACTAACTTACTAACCATTAAGTTAATTTTAGTACATGTATCTTTGGCCAAGGGAGATACAAACTTAGACGCTCCAAAGTGGGCTTCACTCAATCATACTCGTATCAGCAATAGTTCATACAATAGAGCCTAAACAGAATAACCAAGAAAGACTAGTGACACGATAACATAAGAAACAAAGATCATACCTGATATAAAAAAGCATAATCATACACTTGCAAAAGATGGGGTGAACAGAAATCTTTTACGATAACCTCTTCCTTTGGATGGCATGAACTGGTATTCAGGAAACTCGCGAAACGTTTTTAGCACGAAATTGTACAGATATACATTATTTCTAGAACCTCCTAGCACCATAAATGAATCCTCTTCTCTTTCTCCTAGAGAAATACACTTGACGAGACAAAAAGTAATATGCGGATGATCGAGAGACTCTCTCATCGACCATTCAGAATGCCCATTCCTCATCTCGTACACATTCAGTTGATGAGAGTGAGTCTTGTCCTCACCAATAAGAAGTAAACAACCACGTGACTCATACAGCTCGCAACCGCAATTCACGGCGGTAGGGAGTTGTATTTTTGTTAGAGTAACGTTTATATTCTTAAAGTCTAGCTTATAATGCAGACTATCATCAGTATGTAGCCAATGAATAGCATCATTCATATAGATTCCATAGTGGAAGTAGCCGAATAGATCAGCGCAATCGCAAACAACACTCCAAACGCCAGTTTCTGAAGAGTAAGTTTGTATATTCAAGTGATCTTCGTGACTTGGGCGTTTAGCATGAATGACTTTGTAGTGAGGAGATTTGGTGGGATCAAAATCCATACATGTAAAATCACCATGTTCCGGTACATAATCAAGGGGCGCTGGAAGCATCTTAAATAAATTAAGGGTTGGATTGTATACACAAAATCTATGACCAGGCATAACAGAACATAAAAATAAACCGTTGCGCGAGCACAAAATAGTAGTACAGCTCCCTGGCGCACTTTTTAAGATGTTTTCAAGCCGCCATGGAATTCTAATATCAAACGGCGCAGAACCATATGTGCCTGAATTGACTTCTTCATAAGCATACTTGATAAAGAGACCAGAAGGTGGATCTATCTTAGGGATTAGGCTCCGACGCTTAATGAAAGCAGCATCATTAATAAGAGATAACCAACGTTTGCATACGGATTTAAAAAGAACAAGTGACATAACAGGTAACCGAAGTAAGATTTCGGTTAAAAGGTCATTATTAGACACGACCGTATGTCCGGACAAAGGGAGTTCTTCATTATCTCGAGAAAGTTCCCGCAAAGCTATGGCAATCACTTCCATCAAGAAAAAAATCGTATGGGTTAATTGAGGATTCGATCGGATCTATAGCCTGGCTACGCATGGCAGGGGCCACACATAAAATTGTCTGCCCTGGGTTTTTCAAAAGAGTTGCAGGTTTTAAAATGTTTTTAGGTTTTGTTTGTGTTCTATACGAACGTAGGAGATTATAAACTATTTAGCGTGTCCTCGTTTTTTTGTCTTTGAAATGGGCTTGACGTTTGGCCCAAATTTATGTTAAAACCTACAACAAAACTAAGAAAGAAGGGATTTACATCTTTTCCTTATTCTAATTTGTAATTTTACAACCTCAAACTTTTGGATTTCATATTATTATTACTAGATTTCAATTTTTTTTGTTAACTTTTGTTTAGGGTTACGATTTTGATGGCGTTCTTGCTTAGTTAAGGTGGAATGCGGGGTTTAATTAATCTTATCGAAAATAAGGTTAACTAATCCAAACAGTTATATTGAAGAAACCGAGAAGGCGAGAAACACATTTCTTCCTTTTTTTCTTCTTAAGTTCATGGCAAAATCTTTTTTGATGTGCACAATTTATAGGACGTGTCCGAAAATAGGACCAAGAATATGCATGATATAAGTTTGTGACAACAAACATTTAGTAACAGACTTGGGAACAAAGTTAGCCTGGATTAACTATTGAATATCAGTCCTATTCTTTGCTCAGATATTGATTAATAAATAAGGTTGGCTAAAGTGTAACACTCAACATTCTGCTGATATTACTGGCAACTAATGTATTATAGAACTTCTAGTGGTAGAAAAGAACCAAACTAAGCTGATAAATTCTCACTATTACGAGCCAACGTACAACCCGCTTAGTTACAACTTCTCATAAACATTATTTTCATCATATCTAGAGTCAGATACTAATGAAATTTTGCGACAAATTCCATAGATGACTTGTCTCTTTCCCCAACTGCATGTATCTTCATCTTCACGGCCTAAAACGGCAATGCAAATTAATCAGTAAGCTTACTAAGTTACTATCATAAGGAAACATAAACCAAATATGTAAAGACAACAAACGTCCATTAGGGGTCTTACAATTACTACAAATTTACAAGTATATATGAACCAACCCTCCTATATGTTGACAATTGAAATCGAGACAATCACTGTTACTATTCATATATACACGTTTTTCTTGGTACGAGTTCTCGCATATGATGTATAACATATGACCATCATATCTTTTTCTTACTAATTAGATATAGAAAAATTCAGAAGGTGATAGATGCAGGTCTGCAAGCTTAGAACCTCAATTGTTTAGGGTAGTTTTGTCCAGCCATTTACACTCTCACAACCACATTAAGAGTCAAATATTGTTCCATTATAATCATTTTCACTTACTAATGATGTCTAACAAACTTCCTAGATGCTACGTCCAACCTCTCTAATGCTGGGATTTGTTCATGGTTTAATCATTACGCTCCTTTAGCATTTTTCAATTACGGGAAATCTTTAGCAAGTAGAGAGCAAAAAAGAATAGTTAACACTAACTTAATTACTAACAACTAAGTTGATTTTAGTTAATATGTATCTTTGGGCATGGGAGATACAAACCTTAGGCGCTCCAATGTGGGCTTCACTAAATCACAGTACTATAGAGCCGTAAAAGAATAACTAAGCAAGAGTAATTGACAAGATAACATAAGAAACGAAGATCATACCTGATATAAGAAAGCATAATCATACACTTGCAAAAGATGCGGTGAACAAAAAGCTAGATAAATAATATATTCCTTCTCGTTTTATGGACTGGAATTCAGGAAGCTCGCGAAAAGTTTTTAGCATGAAATTGTATACATATACATCCTTTCCAAATCCTTCTAGTACCATAAATGAATCCTCTTCTCTTTCTGCCAGAGCAATACAATTGACGTCACCAAAAGGAATCCTCGAATAATCAACAAAGTACTTCCTCGACCATTCAGAATGCCCATTCCTCATCTCGTAAACATTCAGCTGAGAGTGATTCTTGTCCTTACAAATAATAAGCCAACATCCACGTGACTCATATAACCTGCAACTGTTATCCACGGTGGATATAGGGAGTTTTATTTCCGTTAGAACACCGTTTTCATTCCCAAAGCCTAACTTATAATGCAATAAACTAGGACTATCATCACGACTTAGCCAATGAATAGCATCATTCCAACAGATTCCTGATTCAAAACCTTCATATGAATCTTGAAAACAGAAACGGCACACAATACTCCAAACACCGGTTTCTGAAGAGAAAGTTTGTATTCGAAAGCGATTGTCGTGACTAAGGTGTGCAACATGCATGACTTTGTAGTGAGGTGATTTGGTTCGATCAAAATCCAAACTTGTAAAATTATATTGTTCCGGTACATAATCTGAAGGTTTCAACTTGCACAACTCACTGTTGTGAGAAGATACTTTATATATATGAACAGTGTATGCAGAAAAGTATCACAGAAAACTGCATTACTTTATTCAACAAAAGGGAGGGCTATATATAGCCTTATACACATCAAACGTGGGAACATAAAAGCAGGAACAAACTAATGAACGTTATCACCTAAAGACTAGGAACCACTCTCCTAGTCTCTCCTAGTCTCTCCTAAATACCTGGTCTAGTACATACTAATTCAAACTCCTTTTATTCAACTCACTAAAGTAAACTAAGGTACTGGAATACTAAAGGAAAAAACTGACACAGTCAAGATTATAACCAACAATCACCCCCGTAATCTTGACTGGCTTCCTCACAAGAGTGTCGGTTCGTCTTCCTCGATCAAGTTGGCTTCATTGTGGTTGTTCTTCCATTTAGTACACTCCCTTGCGAAGTGTCCAGGTATTCCACACTCGTAGCATCTAAACGTGCTCTTGTCACCTTGACCCGAGCTTCTTCCACGTCCTCTTTCTCCTCTGTCAAAACCTCTTCCCCGACCTCGTCCTCCTCTAAAGAACTCACTGCTACTAAACAGCAGCCCCCCTTGCTCTTCATCCTTCTCATCATGGCTTTTCAATCGTTCTTCATATGCTTTTAGTCTTCCCACAGCTTCTTCGAACGACATTGTTTCAATCTCCGAATATTGCTCGATAGAGGCAATAATTGGTAGATACTTTTTCGGGGCTGAATTTAAAAGCTTTCTCACCGCCACTTCTTCTTCAAGCCTTGAACCAAGACTTTTAAACTTTGCCATGATACCTCCTATCTTGCCAGAAAAGTCATTGATAGACTCATTCTCCTTCATCTTTAACAACTCTAATTCACTCCTTAGAGTTTGCAACCTTGCCTTTTGGACCCGATCTGCTCCTAAGTATCGAACCCGAATTGATTCCCATACATCTTTAGCATCTTTGTGCTTTGCAACCTGTAGGAGTATATCCTCCGGTAAGGTTTGGAAGATTATTGCTTTTGTGGTGTAGTTCTTTTTCTCATCTACCGCTCCCCCGGTTACCGGATCGATGGATTCCCAAAGACCATATGCCCTCAACACCGTCTCAACCAAAATAGACCACGAGGTATAATTGGTTTCAGTGAGTTTAGGACATTGAAGCGATGCGTTACTACCTTGCTCACGTATTGTCAACGTTCCTGATGTCTCTCCCATATTGCTATATTTTCTTGCTAACTTGCTGCGACTTTCTTGCTCTTTCTGCCTTGCTCTCGCTGCCTTGTTGTCTTGCTCTTGATGCCTTGCTCTTGCTGCCTTGCTGTCTTGCTCTTTCTGTTTTGCTGTCTTGCTGTGTTGCTGCGATCTTGCTACGATCTTGTTGCGTTCTTGCTGTGATCTTGCTTCGTTCTTGCTTCGTTCTTGCTGTGATCTTGTGGTCACCTGTTGTAGCCAAAACCTTGTTGCTTGCTTTCGTTCTTTGACGCCTGATTACACATAAGATGCAATCATCACTTTCTTGCTCTCCACACTAGGTATGAACCGTTAAGGCTCTGATACCACGTGAAGGTTTCAACTTGCACAACTCATTGTTGTGAGAAGATACTTTATATATATGAACAGTGTATGCAGAAAAGTATCACAGAAAACTGCATTACTTTATTCAACAAAAGGGAGGGCTATATATAGCCTTATACACATCAAACGTGGGAACATAAAAGCAGGAACAAACTAATGAACGTTATCACCTAAAGACTAGGAACCACTCTCCTAGTCTCTCCTAGTCTCTCCTAAATACCTGGTCTAGTACATACTAATTCAAACTCCTTTTATTCAACTCACTAAAGTAAACTAAGGTACTGGAATACTAAAGGAAAAAACTGACACAGTCAAGATTATAACCAACAATCACCCCCGTAATCTTGACTGGCTTCCTCACAAGAGTGTCGGTTCGTCTTCCTCGATCAAGTTGGCTTCATTGTGGTTGTTCTTCCATTTAGTACACTCCCTTGCGAAGTGTCCAGGTATTCCACACTCGTAGCATCTAAACGTGCTCTTGTCACCTTGACCCGAGCTTCTTCCACGTCCTCTTTCTCCTCTGTCAAAACCTCTTCCCCGACCTCGTCCTCCTCTAAAGAACTCACTGCTACTAAACAGCAGCCCCCCTTGCTCTTCATCCTTCTCATCATGGCTTTTCAATCGTTCTTCATATGCTTTTAGTCTTCCCACAGCTTCTTCGAACGACATTGTTTCAATCTCCGAATATTGCTCGATAGAGGCAATAATTGGTAGATACTTTTTCGGGGCTGAATTTAAAAGCTTTCTCACCGCCACTTCTTCTTCAAGCCTTGAACCAAGACTTTTAAACTTTGCCATGATACCTCCTATCTTGCCAGAAAAGTCATTGATAGACTCATTCTCCTTCATCTTTAACAACTCTAATTCACTCCTTAGAGTTTGCAACCTTGCCTTTTGGACCCGATCTGCTCCTAAGTATCGAACCCGAATTGATTCCCATACATCTTTAGCATCTTTGTGCTTTGCAACCTGTAGGAGTATATCCTCCGGTAAGGTTTGGAAGATTATTGCTTTTGTGGTGTAGTTCTTTTTCTCATCTACCGCTCCCCCGGTTACCGGATCGATGGATTCCCAAAGACCATATGCCCTCAACACCGTCTCAACCAAAATAGACCACGAGGTATAATTGGTTTCAATGAGTTTAGGACATTGAAGCGATGCGTTACTACCTTGCTCACGTATTGTCAACGTTCCTGATGTCTCTCCCATATTGCTATATTTTCTTGCTAACTTGCTGCGACTTTCTTGCTCTTTCTGCCTTGCTCTCGCTGCCTTGTTGTCTTGCTCTTGATGCCTTGCTCTTGCTGCCTTGCTGTCTTGCTCTTTCTGTTTTGCTGTCTTGCTGTGTTGCTGCGATCTTGCTACGATCTTGCTGCGTTCTTGCTGTGATCTTGCTTTGTTCTTGCTTCGTTCTTGCTGTGATCTTGTGGTCACCTGTTGTAGCCAAAACCTTGTTGCTTGCTTTCGTTCTTTGACGCCTGATTACACATAAGATGCAATCATCACTTTCTTGCTCTCCACACTAGGTATGAACCGTTAAGGCTCTGATACCACGTGAAGGTTTCAACTTGCACAACTCACTGTTGTGAGAAGATACTTTATATATATGAACAGTGTATGTAGAAAAGTATCACAGAAAACTGCATTACTTTATTCAACAAAAGGGAGGGCTATATATAGCCTTATACACATCAAACGTGGGAACATAAAAGCAGGAACAAACTAATGAACGTTATCACCTAAAGACTAGGAACCACTCTCCTAGTCTCTCCTAGTCTCTCCTAAATACCTGGTCTAGTACATACTAATTCAAACTCCTTTTATTCGACTCACTAAAGTAAACTAAGGTACTGGAATACTAAAGGATAAAACTGACACAGTCAAGATTATAACCAACATAATCAAGAGGCTGTGGAAGCATCTTAAATAAATTAAGTGTTGGATTATATACGCAAATTCTATAACCAGGCATAACACAGCATAAAAATAAACCATTGCACGACTGGAAAATAATAGTACTACTACCTGGCGCACTTTTTAAGATGTTTTCAAGCCGCCATGGAATTCTAATATCAAACGGCACAAAACCATATGTGCCTCCATAAGCATACTCGATAAAGAGACCAGAAGGAGGATCTATGTTAGGGATTCGGCTCCGACGTTTAATGAAAGCAGGATCGTTAATAAGAGATAACCAACGTTTGGATACCGATTTAAAGAGTACAAGTGAGATAACAGGTAACCTAAGTAAGATTTCGGATAAAAGGTCGTCATTAGACACGACTGTATGTCCAGACAAAGAGAATTCTTCATTATCTAGAGAAAGTTCCCGCAAAGCTGTGGCAATCGTATCCATAAGAAAAAAATCGTTAAACCAACAGTGTCGTATGATGTTTTCTTGTTTGTATACTCGTATACGCATATAGGAAAAAGTTCCCCATAGACCCCAATTTTATCATAGACCAAATGGGATAATCCTAGCCCTCCATTTTTATATATTTGAGTGGTTGAGATTTTTTGTTTTTGTTTAACCGAAATTAAATAAAACCGTTTTAATACTTTCTATTTTTATTCTTTCCTTTTTTTTACACACACTCCCCAACCACCATCCCACACTCTCTCTACACACACTCTCCCCAACCCGCAACCACCCCAACCACCACCGGAACCACCATCCCAACCACCTCTGTTATAGATCCGATCTATTCGGAATCCTCTAATCGTCTCATTTGTACATATAATCGTAACCCTAACCCTAATTTTTACATCTATATGGATATACGAGATGAGTATGTTGCTGCTAATGCGGCGAAGCTTAAATCATCATCGAACCCGTCTGGAGAAGCTGGTAATGGTCTTTTTTTTTAATTTTTTTGCTTTTAATTTATGCTTATTATGCTTATCTGGTATCTTATCTGGGTTTTATGCTTATTACACTTATCTGGTAACTTATATTTGATTTATTAAAGGGAAATGCTTATTTACACTTATTTGGTAACTTATTATGCTTATATTTGATTGTTTTATTTTGAATCTGACGAATCATGTATGTTTCATGGTGAAACATACATGATTCTGCATGATTTAGTGTTCATTTGACCTAACTGATATGTTTTGATTTATTGAGAGTTGATTTCTTAGAATCACTAGAAACTTATTTTGAATCTGACGAATCATGTATGTTTCATGGTGAAACATACATGATTCTGCATGGTTTAGTGTTCATTTGACCTAACTTATATGTTTTGATTGATTGAGAGTTGATTTCTTGGCTTTTGATTCAGTTAGACTTGTTAATATTTGGCCTTGCATTTGTTTAACTGTCATAGTGAATCATATATGTTTCATCATGAAACATATATGATTCATAATGAATCATATATGTTTCATCATGAAACATATATGATTCACTATGAATCATATGTTTCATGATGAAACATATATGATTCATAGTGAATCATATATGTTTCATCATGAAACATATATGATTCATTATGAATCATATATGTTGTAAAACATACATGAAAGGGAAATAGCTTTAGCTTTTGTATTCTGCAAGTGTATTCTGCAAGTGTTTTATTCATGGTGAAACATACATGATTCTGCATGATTTAGTGTTCATTTTGACCTAACTGATATGTTTTGAGTGATTCTGCGAAGAGTGTTCATTTGACCTAACTGATTTTACGAAGAGTGTTCATTTGACCTAACTGATATGGTAGCCATTTGTATTCTGCAAGTGTATTCTGCAAGTGTTTTATTCATGGTGAAACATACATGATTCTGTATGATTTAGTGTTCATTTTGACCTAACTGATATGTTTTGATTGATTGAGAGTTGATTTCTTGGCTTTTGATTCAGTTAGACTTGTTAATATTTGGCCTTTGCATTGCTTAACTGTCATAGTGAATTATATATGTTTTACCATGAAACATATATGATTCATATTCATGATGAATCATATATGTTTCATGATGAAACATATATGATTCACTATGAATCATATATGTTTCATGGTAAAACATACATGAAAGGGAAATAGCTTTAGCTTTTGTTTTTTAAGATTATGATGGTAGCCATTTGTATTCTGCAAGTGTTTTATTCTGAATCCTGACGAATCATGTATCTTTTGCAGTTACTACAACTAAAGTTGGTATAAAAAGTACGCCTCCTAAACCTGAAGCTCCTACAACCTTGCGTCCTAAATTTAGAGCTGGTAAAACAATCGTACTTCTTAAATCTGTAGCTCCTAGCACAGATAATCCTGAACCGCCTGTTAAACCTAAAGCTGTCAAAACATCCCCGTCCCCTAAAACCACTATGCGAACTAGGCAAGCTGATCCTGAACCACCTCTACCTCCTCCTTTAAACACTGACAAACCCCCATATGCTCAAAAACTTAATATTGTAGTTTCTCGAAAAGTTAAAGACGATAAGAAGGGTAGTAAACCTGTTGTAGAGGCTAAAGAGAATAAGAAGGGTAGTAAACCTGATGTAGAGGCTAAAGAGGATAAGAAGGGTAGTGAGCCTGATGTAGAGGCTAAAGAGGATAAGAATAGTAGTGAGGCGGGTGGTGATGATGGGAGTGGGGAATCTGATGAGCCTGGGAGTGATGAGCCTGGGAGTGAGGAGACTGCTGAAACATATGTGAGTGAGAGTGAAGAAGCTGAGTATATGGTAGTTGCAAAGAGTGGGAATAAGGAGCCGTCCTCAAGTGATAGTGATTATGTGGCGAAGAGTGAGAGTGAAGAAACTGATGAGATGGTTAACACAGATGAAGAAGAATTGGAAGTTGCAAAGGCGAGTCAGAAAGTGCCTAGTAAACATGTTGGGAATGTAGCTGCCAAAGAGGGTGTTGCGAAAAAAGCAAAGGTTGAGAAAAAAGAGGGTGTTGTGAAAAAAGGAAAGGTTGAGAAAAAAGAGGGCGTTGTGAAAAAAGCAAAGGTTGAGAAAAAAGAGGGCGTTGCGAAAAAAGATGTGGATGTGAAAAAATAGGGTGCTGTGAAAAAACAAGTTGATAGGAAACCCAAGGTGGATATGAAACGGGAGTCAGAATCTACCATGGTTGTTTATGAATCACCATCTAAGAAGCAGAGGGTGAACAAGAAGAAACCTCTTACTGAGGAACAGGCTAAGAAAGTTGCGTACTCGAATGAGTTTCCGCCTCTTTTTTCTAAAACTGTACCAAAGTCACTTTTGGATGTCATAAAAGATGCTTCTCTTGTTGACATGTAACAGTTTTTGAATGAGATTGGTTTTTCTAACTGGTGGGGTCTTAAGGTTGATCAGTTACCAAATCGTTTAGCGAGGGTTGCTGTGAAAGCTTTTAATAAGTCGACTTATGAATTTAAGCTTGCTACAGGCAGCTTTCTAGTCACGCCCGAGAAAATCCATGAAATCCTAAGACTTCCTATTGGTGGAATTTCCTTGTTTGATTCGCCCGAGAGACCTTCAAACGACATTGTTGTTAAGTCATGGCTACAACAGTTTGCGCCAAAGGCTCAGAAAAAAATCACGGCTAAGGACATCAGTGACAAGTTGATGCAGGCGACGGAAGTTGATTTTATGTTTAAACTCAACTTCCTGACACTTTTCGCAACTGTGATGGGTGACGCGGACTTCATGAAAGCAGCACCAAGGCTTAATGTGGTTAACCACATTTATGAAGTTACGGATATTTCTAAGGTGGATTGGTGCCGTTTTGTTCACTCTTGTTGTCTTCAAGAAGGTGTACTACCTGATACTCTCCTAGGCTATTACACAGGTCCCTTGTATTTTCTAATTGTAAGTCCCCTATCTTTTTATTAACTTTTATTTGTTTTACATTTTTAACTAATTTTAACATTTTGTAACACTAAACATATATGTTTTTTCTCTATTGTGTGCAGCTCCTTTATCTTGATTCAACGAAGTATGACCGATATACAGTTGTTCGTTCAAGACCAGCCATCAGGGACTGGAGTTCTGCTGACATGCATAAGCGGCAAGAACTTGAGCTTCAGGATCAAGTATTTGGTAAATTGGAGCTTCGTGGAGCATGGAGTCCGGATGAGGCACGACAAACTGAGGGTTTCTTTGGTGCCACTGATCTTAAAAAGAAGTTGAAAGCTTCAGGTGTACCACCTAAGGAGAAAAAGGTATGAATCAACATTTTTAAATGTTTATAATATTGCGTATAATTCACCATTGATCATATTTTGAATCTAACTTTCAGTGTATTTTACATTTATTTGTAGAGTATATGCAAAGTTCATACGATTCACCATGAGTCATATATATTTCATGGTGAAACATATATGTTTCACCATGAATCATATATGTTTCACCATGAATCATATATGTTTCACCATGAATCATATATGTTTCATGGTGAAACATATATGTTTCATGGTGAAACATATATGTTTCACCATGAATCATATATGTTTCACTATGAAACATATATGATTCATGGTGAAACATATATGATTCATGGTGAAACATATATGTTTCAACATGAAACATATATGCAAAGTTCTTCATGAATCATATTTGATTCTAACTTTCATTGTATTTTACATTTATTTGTAAAGTATATGCAAAGTTATTGAAGATAAGCTGTCAAGAGTATCAAAGGAGAAGTCTGAGATAGAAGCTCTCTTGAAAAGGGCTAGCAACGACTTCCCAAATGATGAACAAGTTGATGCTTTGTACCACAGATATATTGGATTGTTTAAAGATACTATGTGGTTGCAAGATAAGTCACCCCATATTGACGATTTTGACGATCAGAAGAGAGATGATGATAAGAAAGACGATGAGAAGAGAGACAAGCCGGCTGATGACACGGCTGAGAAGAGAGACGAGCCGGCTGGTGATCCGGCTGAGAAGAGAGATGAGGCGAAGAATGTTGCTGATGCTGAAAAAGGAGAGAGAGGCAAGGAGACGTGTCATGCTGAGGATGTTGTTGTTGAGAAGGAGGAGTGTGTTGATGAATTAAATGTGGAAACTTATACTCAGTGGATTAATGCGAACATATGGTGGTATGGACCATATGTGGTTGATGTGACTGTCGAATCTTTTGGCCATGAGGTAATTTGTTAACCTTTTATTTTTTATTTTTTATTTTTTATTTTTTTAATTATTTATTCATATTTTTTACAATATGTTATTATGAATTGTTTAATTAAAAAAAAGGTTCAATGTTTCAGGAGGAGTATTGGGCTTGGCCTACGGATCTTCCTGGTGCTGCTGTGACTGCTCCACCGCTGCCTGGTGCTGAGCCTGCTGGGACTGCTCCACCGCTGCCTGGTGCTGAGCCTGCTGGGACTCCTACACAACAGACTCCTCCACAACAGACTCCTCCAATGGGTATTAAGAAATTGGTCCAACCAGATTCTCCGATAACTTCTGTTTATCAGTATAAGAGAATCAATGTTGAGTCATTGATTAACAGAGTTGAGTTTATCATGGGAAATAGCTTGTTTTCTATGCAAGGCGAAAAATAGTAAGCTCTCTTTGTCATGTCTTTTTATAATTTTTTTGTTAAATGTATATGAAAAAATACATGATCCATGATGAAACATACATGATGCATGATGAATCATGTATGTTTCATCATGGATCATGTATGTTTCATCCATAACTTTTTGTGTAAATTATTGGATAACACCATTTATTTTCTTATTTTTGTAGTGAAATTGTTTTTCAAACTGTATTTGGATATCCTCTATCAGCCGTACGTGTCAATTTGGAAACTTTGGCACCAAGGTTTTGGATAGATGCTAGTGTCATAGATTGTTTTGTCGCCATTCTTAATGCTGAGCATGATACCAAACTTCAAGAGACGAAATATCACTATTTTTCTACTGGTTGTATTGTAAGTTGTCATTTGACTATTCTTCGAGTGGTTCTATTAGTTTCATGTTTTCTCTTATGACTTTTTTTTTCTTATACAGACATCAGATATGATTAGTAGAGTTCTTGGTGAGGAACCATCATACAAACTGTTTAAGGCAGCAATATTGGATCAGTTTGAAGGTGATGAAGCTTCCGCGTCTCTCTCACGCGTTGAGTTGGCTTTTTTTTCCTATATGCGCTTCAAATCATTTTTATGTGGTTGTTTTCAACCTCAAAATGCCAACTACAATGTTGATTCTTGATAATGCTTCTGGATTTACCTATTCAGCAAAATACAAGGGAGCTTGCGATATTTTGGTAAGTTTATTATGGGGGATTATATATATATATATTTTGGTAAGTTCACCATGAAACATATATGTTTCACCATGAATCATATATGTTTCACCATGAAACATATATGTTTCACCATGAATCATATATGTTTCACCATGAATCATACATGTTTCACTATGAAACATATATGTTTCATTATGAAACATATATGTTTCATGGTGAAACATATATGTTTCATAATGAAACATATATGATTCATAGTGAAACATATATGATTCATCATGAATCATATATGTTTCATTATTAAACTTATATGAAACATATATGTTACACATGCATCTTTTTTTTATATATGTTTTTGTGTTTTTCTCTTTCTCGTTTTGTAGAAAAAGTTCTTTGCAAGTTATTTGGAGGAGCATGATCATCTAAGTCACTCCAAAGTTTCAAAAAAGAAAGCCTATGTTCCAAAGTTGAGATGGAGTACTAAAGACAATCATGAAGATTGCGGTGTATTTGCTATGATCCATTTGGAGAACTACACCGGTGACAGTAAGAGGAACTGGGATGTTGGTCTTTGCGAAGAATCTGCTATGCAAAGAACTTTGTTGATGCGTATGAGGTTCAAGATAGCTACAAAGATTCTTCTTCATAATTTCAACAAGGAAAGAGCCAAAATGTTCAAGCTTGACTATGATTTTGAGACAAAGGTTGACAAGGAAGAAAGAATCGCAATCATTGTTCATGCGCTCAACCATAGACATGAGCGTGATCCAGAGAAGGCTAATGATATGGCTGAGACGGCTGATGATATGGCTGACAAAGGATAGGGTGATATGGCTAAGAAAATTGAAGGGAAATGAAGAATGAATTTTATTCTATGATTGTGAATGGTAGAAGGATAGGAAAAAACACTAATATGGGTCTCTTTTGGTAGATCTAGCTGTTGGGCCGCTGATGTATCTAATTGTTAGTAATCATTGTATTTTGAACGTAGTCTAAACAATGTAGTCTGTACAAGGTAGTTTGAATTACATGTTTGTATTTTATATCTGTTCAAATCTTTGATAATTACAAGGTTTATCTGTGTACAAAGAATGATAGATGTGCCTTGATGAATCTTATATGGTTGATGATAAATCATACATGTTTTATCATGAATCATACATGATTCATGAAAACACATGTATGAATAATCACACTTGCTTTTGAAATTTTTAGATTTAGAGTTTTTTTAACAATTATAATGTATCACTCTTGAATGAATCCATCATGATTCATATGAATCATATATGTTTCATCATAAAACATATATGTTTCATGATGAATCATATATGTTTCATCATAAAACATATATGTTTCATGATGAATCATATATGTTTCATAATGAAACATATATGATTCATGATGAATCATATATGTTTCATAATGAAACATATATGATTCATGGTGAAACATATATGTTTTATGATGAAACATATATGATTCATCATGAAACATATATGATTCATCCCTTTCATCCCAAAACACTTCCAAACACTTTAAATTAAAATGATAACGCAGAAATAATCAAGTATTAATTGAACTAAATATCAAAACAAAGTTGATTCAAAGTATAAAACTAAGTGTAAAACAAAGTGTTAATTGAAAACATATTGATAGTAAATATGACTTGAAAAAACATAGAATGATCAACAAGCTGTGTTTGATGTTTGTTCTGTAGCAGCAACGTTTCCAGCTTTTTTAGCAGCAACGTTTCCAGCTTCTGTAGCAGCAACGTTTCTAGCTTCTTCTTGAGCAGCTTTCATAAGCGCCAACTTTGCAATATACTTTGGATTTAATGGACATGTGTTCTTGGTATGTTCATTTGTCACTTGTTTGCAACATAAACATTTCCTAGCCTGCTTTTTCTTAGCTTTAATAGCCATTTCTCTTGCACTTTTTTTACGTGCTCCTTTAGGTGGTGCTTTACGTTCTCCTTTAAGACCGGCTTTGTTTCGAGCCCCTTCTGGATTTCCTATGATCGGTTTATCAGCAGCCGGCTTTCCAATTGCATATAAATCTAAGATTACATCACTCGTTTTCTGGGAAGGTGTCTTAGGAACTTGAACTTGTATTTCCTTCTTAATTTTTTCCAACGTTTGCACAAATTCTGCCAACTTTGCTTTATCTTTACTCAACCAAAACAAGCATTCATCCACCACGTTGTTGGCGTTGTTAGTTAACCTTTCAATGGTTTCGTTCTTTTCTCCGTATATGTTTGTCTTTCTTCTCAATCCAAGTGGTATTAAATACCTTCTCCAACGCCTTAGAATGTATTTTTCTGGAATCTTTCCAACATCACGGTTCTTCAAAACACAAAATACGTGTCGGCACAAAAAACCATATCGAGTGAAATGTCTACAAGTACAACTAACTGAACCGTCTTCTGGATGACGCAAAACCTGATTAAGAAACATTAAAAACAAAATTAATACTTGGGCATTTACCAAAACAATTAGGAAACATGTATGTTTCATCAGGAAACATGTATGATTCATCAGGAAACATGTATGATTCATCATGAAACATGTATGATTCATGATGAATCATACATCATTTTGGTAACAGTAACAACAATTAATGATTCATTAACCATGAAACATATATGATTGATAATGAATCATGTATGTTTCTTCATGAATCATATATGTTTCAGGATGAAACATATAGGTTTCATGATGAATCATATATGTTTCATCAAGAAACATGTATGATTCAACATGAATCATATATGTTTCATGGTGAATAAATCCTATACTATTTTGGAAACAACAACAACATTTAATTGATTTCACTCACTAACCTTGTAGGTAGCAACCTTGTCTTCTTCTTGTATAACCATCTCTTTGCCTTCCTCGGTATAAATTGTCCGGTACTCCCCTGCCCTCGTGTCTTTAACATGAGCCGTCTCAACTCCCTCTTCCGTTCTAAGCTCTACTATTTGACAAGCCCAAATCGATTCCATTATTTCTTTTTGAACAAGCAGAAATATTGTCCTAGTATATATCTTAGACGCATGTGTTTCCATCTCTAACCTTGTATAAGGTTTTGAAGCTGCTTCAAATGTTTTGAAGTCTAAAAACTCTTGCCTGTGTCTTTGCCTTTCCATGGCAGCTTCATAGCACATCATGAAATTGAGTAATGTTGACCCATGATTCGTGAAACATTTGAAAAATGCATTTTCACTCTCGGATCTCGAAGTGGTTCTCATTAAGCCAAACAAAGGAGAGGTAATAAAGTATGCCGGTAACCACATTTCTCGAAGGGTAAACATCTTCTTCATCCACTTGTGGTCTTGCAATTTGAAGTCTTCGATTAATTTATTCCATATTTCTTCAAAGTCCTTAGGCTCTATCAACATATTCCACACAAGTTTGTTGAAACGTTCTTTGAAATTTGTCTCTTCATATGTTTCTTTGCATATCTGTAAAAATAATCAAACGAGAATGATTAGATACATGGTTCATCATGAATCATGAATCATATATGTTTCATCATGAATCATATATGTTTCATCATGAATCATGTATGTTTCATCATGAAACATATATGATTCATGATAAAACATACAGAATTCTACAAGAAAAATACAGACTTATGGTAAATGAAATTCACCTTTGATGGAACTTTTTGCATGATGTGCCACATGCATAATCTATGTTTAGACTGCGTAAACACTGCTTCAATTGCTCGCTTCATTGCCCCATCTTGATATGTTACAACCATATCGGGTTGCTTTGCGTGAGCAGTCAAGAATGAAGTTAATAGCCATATATAAGCTTCTGTGTCTTCACATAACAACAATCCTGCGCCAACTGTCACCGACTTTCTGTGATTATCTATGGCGGTGAATGGAACAAAAACCATGTCGTACCTGCAAATTAAGTAAATCATAATCAGATTTGAATGATTAGATACATGGTTCATTAGATACATGTTTCATGATGAATCATATATGTTTCAGAATGAAACATAAATGATTCATCATGAAACATGTATGTTTCATGATGAAACATACATGATCCATAATGAATCATATATGTTTCATCTTGAAACATATATAGTAAACCATATAGAATTCTACAAGAAAATGTTTTTATTCAACAACTTACTTATTCGTTCTGAATGTTGCGTCAAATGATATTACATCATCAAACTCATTATAGTTGCATTTATCAACTTCATCTGCCCAAAAAAGTGCAACTAACACGCCGTTTTCAACCTTATACTGAAATGTAAAGTCTGGCGCAAACAACTTCCTATTTTTCCATCTTCTCTATCAACATATGTGCATCACTTTCTCCTATAACCTCATTAACGTCTCTGATATGGTTCTTAAAATCGTCAGTCGTGCCATGAACATACTGAGAACCCCCTTTCATCGTAGAATACAAGTGGTGTGCCTTTGTTCCACCAAGTTTTATTGTTGAAGCTTTTATAACAAACATTTTTTCCGTCTGAGTCATCTTTCGTTGTTTCTTTGTAAGATGCTCAAATTCTTTCGGAATCATTCGGTGGTTGTGTCTCGGATCGAATGTAACTACTTCATACTTTCCGGTACGATCATCCAAAGCAATCTTAATTCTCGCACGGCAACCCGTTAGTCTATGCCTTGTATTTCTAACTTGCTTATCATTGTGTTGAGGATCCAATGTGTTAATATTTATCTCCTTTAGATTCCCTTCTCGATTACACATGACATACTTTGATTTCACCAAACCACTTTTTGTTTTCTTTTGGCATGTCATCTTAGCTTCAAACCCTGCCTTTTCAGCGTAAGTGTTATAGAAATCGACACCTTGCTCTATTGTATCAAAAGTTTTCCGCACAAAAGGTAGGTACTGCGTTTCAACATATGGTTCGCAGTATATCGTTCCTCCAGGGGTCTCGCCTTCTGGGAACAAAGTTGGAGTGCTCCTTGTAACTGTTAAACAATAACATTTAGGTTTTGTTTTAGTAAATTATTTTTATAGTGAATCATGTATGTTTCATGTTGAATCATACATGTTTCATCATGAAACATATATGATTCATGATGAAACATACATGATTCATCTAACTTGTTTTTGAAGTTTTTATCAATTACAGTTTTTTAAAGAATAACTATTTTAACAGAATCATAGAATCATATATGATTCATTTTGGATCAACTGTTTGTATATTTGAATGAAATATATATGTTTCATGATGAAACATACATGATTCATAATGAAACATATATGTTTCATGATGAAACGTACATGATTTATTCAATATACAAACAATTGATTCAAAATGAAACATATATGATTCATTTTAGATCAATTGTTAGTATATTGAATGAAACATATATGTTTCATGATGAATCATATATGTTTCATTCTGAAACATATATGTTTCATGATGAAACATATATGATTCAACATGAAACATACATGATTCACTGTAAAAATAAACCTTAATTATATATGTTTGTATGTTGAATGAAACATATATGATTCATCATAAATCATATATGATTCATCATGAATCACTTGTTTTGTATATTGAATGAATCATATATGATTTACCTGGAGTTTGAATGGTATTGGCTTCAACATTTGACTCTTCAATTTGATTTTGAGTCATAGGGTTTTCATCTTCTTCGTATTGAACTATACTTGAATCTGCATCAATCGCATCCTCATCAACCATATTTGTGGTAGTTGTGATTAGGGAAGGTAGTTGTGGAGGTTGAGGTCGCCGGAAAAAATGGAATGGAGGTTGTTGTGGTTGTTAAGGTCGCCGGAAAAGTTAAGCTTTATAGATCTGTGATTAAGGAGATCTTTGATTAGGGAGTTGTGGTGGTTAAGGTCGCCAGAAAAAAACGGTTATAGAGGTTGTTGGGGTGGTTAAGGTCGCTGGAAAAAACAGTTAAGAAGGAGGTGGTGGTCGCCGGTTGAGCTCAGGAGGTGGTTGTGGTCGCGGGTTGTAACTGAAAAAAGGAAGAACAGTTGAGTTGTGTGTTTTTTCAAGAAAAAAATGAATTTTTAATTTCTAAAATTCTATTTATATTTTTAATTAGTAAAAAGTGGTGTAATCTTGACCATTCAATGCAAAATAAATGGATGGCCCAGATTGTCTCATTTGGTCTATAGTATAAATTGTGTCTAGGGGGATCTCAACTCTACGCATATATAGGGACTACAATCTAAATAAGTAAACATTAATAATCCTACTTTTGGGCTTTAAAATAATGATGGCCCATTGTAAACTCACAACATAATACTCGATAACTCTCACTCATATATCCTTAAACCAACACAAATTCATCAATTGACAACCAAAAAAAAACTAACGAAATTATAAGTGCGCGAACCGGGAGTTTACGTTTAGATGACTAAGAATTGAAGGCATAAACAATGCCGACCCGACAATGAATGTCTACGATTAGTACTTGCAATCCTTCCATCCGTGAAGCTCTATGTGAGCTTCGACTATACACATATGCTTTGGCCTTTTGGTCAAGTGTAAGCCAGATTTCTCCTACCGTCCTCCGGCGAACTGGGAGTTTGTTATAGTTGTGACTACTGTATGTTGGAATGATGCATTTTAGTTTTTCTTCAAAGTTTTTGAATCTCCTCAACCTCAAGAGATGAAACACAAGATTATAATATCATCATAGGTCAACAACATCTTAACTAACTCGATCGAATTGATAAAATCAGAAAAGTAATCTACTTTCATTACATGTAAATGATCTATACACCTTCATTAAGGATCTATACAAGCTAAATATAAGTATCTAATCTATCAATGAAGATCTGTAATAAATACCACGAAGCCATGCTCAAACCAGAAAAATAAAATACAAACACTCACGTACTACACGCTTACTAATCCATGCATGATCAGATTAATTAGCCTTTTGAGCCGCTTGTCGAACAAAAGGAATCCATAAGCTCCCTTGCTTCTTCTTCAAATATACGCAGCTTCCACCTTCAGATTTACTTTTCCTTAAAACACAAACATCTCCATCACACACAAATTTTCCAGCAGGCGACGACTCTAAAAAACAGTTGAAGAAATTGAGCAAAGAAGATGTCATCTATAAACTTTTTTGTATAGATTGTCCTAGCTAGTGTTCGGTTTATACTTGTTGAACAAATATACAGATATGGTTGATATATATACAGGTCAGTTTTCATTATAATATAACATACTAAAACACGCAAACAAAAACTAACGTGTGAATGGTTTGGTGATCTGGTCAATGAAAATGAGCTGGATGTGTGTTTTTTTGGTCACTTTTCTTGTGAATTGCATATTTGCTATATAATTATTTTGGAGCAATAAAAACATGTCAAATAATATGAAGAAGGATTTTTTTATAAATTTGGCATGTTAAATACCATCGACCAAGTCCCATTGTTCCGTTGGCATGAAAGCTTTACATACGTGTACGGTCGGTGTACACTTGTTTATACTAACATGTTGTATGCAATGTTGTTGAAGTATGATCTGCTCCTTGTTAGCAGATATGTTTGTTTGTTTAGTTGTTTGTTTGCAGGGATTGGAATGGACCTGCAAGAAATGTCAAGGGGCCTTATGTGACAAGTTTATTAAAGGTGAAAGATTGTTGCTGCCAAAGTGCGAAAGTCTCAAGTCTTGGGTATATAAGCTGGTCAACGAGCTCATAACCCACATAACACGCTCCCATTTTCTCTATCGTTTTACACATAGTTATCAGATTTGTTGTTCTTGGTGATTGAGATCATCTTGATCTTTGTAATCTTGTTTTCTAAGTTTTAATCTTGTAAAACTATTATCAATTAGATAATAGACTCATACCAGCTTAATCTGTGGTGGGTTTTTTGTTTTAATAAAGTGATTTGAGAATCATAACTGAGTTTCATAAATCTTAACATGGTATCAGAGCCAGGTTACATCACCTCGCTTTGATATTGTGATTTTTTGTGATTAAAACGTTTTTGGTTCTGAAAAATTTAGGGGTTTTTAAATTGAGAGGTTCTTGATTAATTAACTGGTGTTAATTGATTGTTCTTGTGGTTGATTCATCATTCCTGGCGTTCTTGATCATTAGCCCTAATTTCTTGAAAAATTAGGGTTTGGTGGTTTTTTGGGGATCTGCTTAATTGAGGTTCGATTCGTGTTTATCTTTGGTTCCTTGTTCGATTGGTGCTTTGGATTGGTGATTATGGTGATTTGCCCTAATTTCTTGAAAAATTAGGGTTTGGTTATGGGTTCTTGATTATTCTTTGACTAAGTGAATCAAAGAATAATTGAGGAAGTATTCCACTGATTCTATAGCTCTGTAACACCTCTTCACTCTTTACTTGTCTTTTGTGATTCTTGTTTGGTTAATTGTTCTTGGCTGTTTTTTGTTAGTAGTGTAATATTTTTTGTGTCTTGTCAATCTTTAGCCCTTGACCTACCATCTTGAATGGTTTGGAATCCTGGGAACTAAACGGGATTGATTTTGACTTATTTACTGTTTATGTTTTAGTTGTTATTTTGTGTTTGTTTATGTCTTATTACGGTATATCTGAAGAGGAGTATGAGCATAATAGTGATGACTATAATTCAGATGCAACTGATGCATCTGTAACTAAAATTAGTCGTTTGGATATTAGTGATCCTTTGCATCTTCATCCTAATGATTCTGTATCTTTAACTGTTTTGTCTGTTAAACTTAAGGGTACTGAGAATTATCAAGTTTGGTCTTGTGCTATGTTGCTTGCTCTTGAGGGTAAAACAAAACTGGTTTTATCGATGGATCTTGTAAAAGATCCAATACTGATGAGGTCTTGGGTAGGCAATGGGATAGAGTTAATGCCATTGTGCTTGGTTGGATTTTGAATTCTATCACTGAGGAGTTGTTGTTGGGTCAAATTTTTTCTAAAAGGGCTAAACATGTTTGGGATGAACTCAAAGAAACTTATGATAAAGTAGATGGTTCTGTCACTTTTAATCTACATCATAACATACATTCTTTATCTCAAAATAGGTTTGTTTTGGCTGATTATTATCATAAACTCAATGCCCTTTGGAAACAGTTTGATGCTCTTGTGCAACTTCCTAGGTGTACTTGTCATGCCGCTAAGGACTTTAAAAAACATAATCAGTTAATGAAACTAATGCAGTCTTTAATGGGACTTGATGAGTCTTATATGCAAATAAGAAGTAGTATTCTCTCTAGAGATCCTTTACCTGATGTTAAAAGTGCTTATGCTATTATTTATAGTGGGGAGTCTCATAGAGTTATGTCTGGCTCAGGGTCCTCCCAAAGGAGTCAGTCCTCTGTGTTTAACTCTAGTGTGAACAGGGGTAGTGTTCAAAGGCCTCAAAATAATAACTCCTCTAGACCTGCTGGGTCTAATAGACCCACTAATGGTAATAGGAGGTCTAGTGGAGGACCTACCTTGGTGTGTGAGAATTGTGGTTTTAATGGGCATACTATTGATAGATGTTTCAAGCTTATTGGTTATCCACCTGATTTTGGAAAGAAAAATAATACTGGGGTTTCTAATAATAATCAGACATCTCAGAATTTCAATAAAAGATTTGTGAATAATAAAAATGCTGGTTCTAGCTCTACTTCTTCTTTTTCTGATGAACAGTTGTCTAAAATCATTGCTTTGATTAAGGACAATACTGCTGGTGCTCAGGCTAATATGGCAGGTATTCTGGTCAATCAAAGTTCTGTTTTTAATAAGAATTTTCATAAATTCTTTTGCTCTAATAGTCAGATTAAGTCTAGTTTGGTAGATCATGGTCTTATTGTTGATTCAGGTGCTAATCAACATCTTACTTATGATGATAAGTATTTGATTGATGTTATTGATATTTCTAAACTTGGTATTAAAGTGTCTCATCCTAATGGTACTGAGGCATTCATTACCAAGGTTGGAAATATGGTCTTAAACAGAGACTTAACATTATAATATGTGTTGGTTGTTCTTGAATATTGTGTTAGTCTTATGTCTGTGCATAAAATTGCTAAGGATAGTAAATTTGTTGTGGCTTTTGATGAGTCTAGTTGCTATATCTTGCCTCAGGGTTTGAGGGAGATGAGGTTGTTGGGGATTGGTAAACAAAAGGATGGCTTGTATTTTTTTGATAGAGGTACTGGTTTTGAGAAACCTAGTGTTACTTGTTTTTTGAGTAAAGATCTTTGGCATTGTAGACTTGGTCATCCTTCAGACCAAGTTCTCAATGTTTTAAAAAATGATTTAGTTTTTGAGAAATCTAATGGGGAGTTTTTTTGTGAAACTTGTCAAAAGGCCAAACAGACTAGAGAGTCTTTCCCTATTAGTGATCATGTTTCTACAAATTTGGGTGAATTAGTTCATTTGGATTTGTGGGGTCCTTACAAGGTTACTAGTAAGGAGGGGTTTAGATATTTTTTAACTGTTGTTGATGACTTTTCTAGGGCTGTTTGGGTATATTTTTTGAAGAATAAGACTGAGGTGTTTGATTGTATAAAGATTTTCTTTCACTTGATTAAAAATCAGTTTAATAGAACTATTAAAACCTTTAGAAGTGATAATGGTACTGAGTTTATAAATCAAAAAATGATTGAGTTTTGTGAGTTAAATGGGATTGTACATCAAACATCTTGTCCTTACACTCCTCAACAGAATGGAATTGTTGAAAGGAAACATAGGCATCTTCTTAATGTGGCTAGATCCCTTATGTTTTAGGGGGGTTGCCTTTAAATTTGTGGTCTGAGTGTGTTCTTACAGATACTTACTTGATTAACAGGTTACCAACTTCAGTGTTGAAAGGAAAGAGTCCTTTCCAAATTACGTTTAATAAAAAACCTGGTTTAAAACATTTGAGAATGTTTGGATGTCTCTGTTTTGCTACTTTACTTACTAGTAATGATAAGTTTAGTAGTAGATCTGAGAAATGTGTGTTTGTTGGCTACTCTGGGACTAAAAAAGGGTATAAATTGTTAAGTCTTGAAAAAGGTCATTTCTTGTTTTCAAGGGATGTTAAGTTTTTTGAAAACATTTTTCCTTTTAAGACTAGTAACAATGGTACTCTTAGCAGTGATAATCAGGGTCTGAGTCTTGATAGTTTTTTAGAAGTTGTCATAGATACAGATCCTGGTGTGCCCTATGATGATATTGTTTCTGCCTCACCACACAGAGGCAGCAACTCTTTTCATAGTAATGAGCCTCTAGTTAACCCACTTGAGAGTGAGGAGGGGCATTCTCAGGTCTCTAGTGAGCCTGTTAATGAGAATGAGATGGCTGCTCCTTTTATTGAGCATGAATTTGAGGGCATTAATAATAACAAACCTAATGCTGTGAGTCCTGTTGTTAGAAGATCTGAAATGTTTTAGCTTCAAGAGTTAAATTTGGACTTGAAAATTTTGTTAGTTATGCTAGACTTAAGTCTGATAACTATTGTTTTGTTACTAAACTTAATAAAAGTGTTGAACCTAAAACCTTTTGGGAAGCTAGTAAGAGTCAGCAATGGATTGATGCTATGAATAAAGAAATGGATGCTTTAAATGAAAATAATACTTGGACTATAACTGATTTGCCTAAAGATAGCAAAGCTATTAATGGTAAATGGGTTTATAGAATCAAGTATAAGTCTAGTGGAGAGATTGAAAGATATAAAGCTAGATATATGATTAAAGGTTATAATCAAAAGGAAGGTATAGATTTTGATGAGACTTTTTCACCTGTTGTGAAAATTGTTACTGTTAGATGCTTGATAAATTTGGTTGTGCAAAATAGTTGGCCTTTATTTCAACTTGATATCAACAATGCTTTTTTATATGGAGATCTTGATGAAACAGTGTATATGACTTTGCCTGATGGATATTTTGATATGAGTGATAAGAGAGTTTGCAGGTTAAATAAGTCTTTATATGGGTTAAAACAAGCTCCTAGGCAGTGGAATGCCAAGTTAACACAGGCTCTTATTGAACATGGTTTTGTGTAGAGTAAGAGTGATTATTCTTTGTTCACTAAAAATGAATCTGGTGTTTTTCTTGCATTGCTTGTCTATGTTGATGATATTGTTGTTACTGGCAATAGTGTGAGTCATATTGAAGAATCTAAAAGGTTTTTAAGAAGTAAGTTTCAAATCAAAGATCTGGGCAAATTAAAATACTTTTTGGGCATTGAAGTAATTGATACAGACCTTGGTTTGTGTCTTAATCAGAGAAAGTATTGTTTAGATTTGTTGTCTGATTTTGGATTGCTTGCTTGTAATCCTTCTGCTACTCCACTTGAGCAAAACTTGAGCATTACTAGTGAACCTACAGACTCTGATTGTGTGCTTGATAATATTACTGAGTATAAAAAACTTATTGGCAAACTTATCTATCTTACTCACACTAGGCCTGATATATCTTACGTTGTTCATTGTCTTAGCCAGTTTATGCATAAACCTCTTAAGTCTCATCTTAAAATTGCTCTTAAAGTTTTAAGATACTTAAAAGGTTCTCCTGGTAAAGGTATTCACATTGTTAGAAATGCAAATGTTTCTCTTGAAGCTTTTGTAGATGCAGATTGGGCTAAGTGTTTAGTGACTAGAAAGTCTGTTACAGGTTTTTGTTTACTTTTGAATGGGTTACTAGTATCTTGGAAAAGCAAAAAACAAAACACCATTTCTAAGTCTAGTGTTGAAGCTGAATATAGAGCTATGGCTTCAGCTACTTCAGAAATTGTTTGGGTTCTTAAAATCTTAAAGGACTTAAATTAGGAAATTTTTTGCTTGTAAAATTGTTTTGTGATAGCCAAGCTGCTATTAAAATAGCTGTTAATCCTGTTTTTCATGCAAGAACAAAACATCTTGAGATAGATCTTCATTTTGTGAGAGATAAGATTTTGGCTGGTGTGGTTAAGACTTGCAAAGTTAATACTGCAAATCAGACTGCGGATATTCTTACCAAGGGGCTTGACAAGTTGCAACATGATAAATTGGTTGGTCAATTGGGATTGTTTGATTGTTTCCAAGTTCAGATCAAGGAGAGGTGTTGAAAGTATGATCTGCTCCTTGTTAACAGATATGTTTGTTTGTTTAGTTGTTTGTGTGCAAGGATTGGAATGGAGCTGCAAGGAATGTCAAGGGGCCTTATATGACAAGTTTATTAAAGGTGAAGGACTGTTGCTGCCAAAGTGCGAAAGTCTCAAGTCTTGGGTATATAAGATGGTCAACGAGCTCATAACCCACATAACACGCTCCCATTTTCTCTCTCGTTTTACACATAGTTATCAGATTTGTTGTTCTTGGTGATTGAGATCATCTTGATCTTTGTAATCTTGTTTTCTGAGTTTTAATCTTGTAAAACTACTATCAATTAGATAATAGACCCATACCAGCTTAATCTGTGGTGGGTTTTTTGTTTTAATAAAGTGATTTGAGAATCATAACTGAGTTTCATAAATCTTAACAAATGTAATAAGCATGTAAAAAGCTTGGGCGCTCCTAAAAGTAGCGATATTAAAAATTATCGCTTTATAAGTTTATATAGATCGAGCACTCAACATTCTGTCCATCTTGTACCTAACTAATGTATTCCAAGAAAATGTGCTATAGAAATTCTAGTAGTAAAAAAGACCCAAAGCAAGGCTTGCTGCGAGTTAAAAGTCATATGCAAACAAACTGAGATGATAAATTCTCACTATTACGAGCCAATGTACAACTCGCTTAGTTACAATTCTCATAAACATTATATTCATCATTACTAGTCGGATACTAAGAAAATTTTGCCAGAAATTCCATAGATGACATGTCTCTTTCCACAACTGCATGTATCTCCATATTCACGACCTTAACGGCAATGCAAATTAATCAGTAAGCTTACTAAGTTACTACCCCAAGAAAATATAAACCAAATATGTAAACTCAACAGATATCTATTTGTAAACTATGAACCAAGCGTCCATTAGGGGTCTTACAATTACAAATACAATTTACAATGCAAGTAAAAAGCACATGTTATATGAACCAAACCTGGAGAAACCTAGTTATATGTTTACAATCGAGATAGAATCACTGTTACTAGTCATATATTACCAGGTCCCTTTCCTCTACTGCATTTATTTTTATGTTCAGAAGGTCATGTGATGCAGGTCTGCAACCTTAAAACCTTTATTGTGTAGGATATTTCCATAGATGCTACCTCATACCTCTCTAATGCTTGGATTTGTTCATGGTTTAATCACTAAGCTCCTTCAGCATTTTCTACTTACAAGGGGACTATTTACAAAGTAGAGAACCAATATGAAGAGTTAACACTAACTTACTAACCATTAAGTTAATTTTAGTTATTACATGTATCTTTGGCCAAGGGAGATACAAACTTAGACGCTCCAAAGTGGGCTTCACTTAATCATACTCGTATCAACAATAGTTCATACAATAGAGCCTCAACAGAATAACTAAGAAAGATTACTGACACGATAACATAAGAAACAAAGATCGTACCTGATATAAAAAAGCATAATAATACACTTGTAAAAGATGCGGTGAACAGAAATCTTTTACGATAATCTCTTCCTTTGGATGGCATGAACTGGTATTCAGGAAACTCGCGAAACGTTTTTAGCACGAAATTGTATAGATATACATTATTTCTAGAACCTCGTAGCTCCATAAATGAATCCTCTTCTCTTTCTCCCAGAGCAATAAACTTGCCGAGACAAAAAGTAATATTCGGATGATCGATAAATTACTTCATCGACCATTCAGAATGCCCATTCCTCATCTCGTAAACATTCAATTGATGAGAGCGAGTCAGGTCCTCACCAATAAGAAGCAAACGACCACGTGACTCAAACAGCTCGCAACCGCAATTCAAGGCGGTAGGGAGTTGTACTTTTGTTAGAGTAACGTTTATATTCTTAAAGTTTAGCTTATAATGCAAACTATCATCAATATTTAGCCAATGAATAGCATCATTTATATAGATTCCATAGTAGAAGTAGCCAAATTGATCAGCGCAATCACAAACAATACTCCAAACGCCGGTTTCTGAAGAGTAAGTTTGTATATTCAAGTGATCGTCGTGACTAAGGATTTTAGCATGAATGACTTTGTAGTGAGGAGATTTGGTGGGATCAAAATCCATACATATAAAAGGACCATGTTCCGGTACATAATCAAGGGGCTCTGGAAGCATCTTAAATAAATTAAGGGTTGGATTGTATACGCAAAATCTATGACCATGCATAACAGAGCATAAAAATAAACCGTTGCACGAGCACAAAATAGTAGTACAACTCCATGGCGCACTTTTTAAGATGTTTTCAAGCCGCCATGGAATTCTATTATCAAACAGCGCAGAACCATATGTGCCTAAATTGACTTCTCCATAAGCATACTTGATAAAGAGACCAGAAGGAGGATCTATCTTAGGGATTAAGATCCGACGCTTAATGAAAGCAGCATCATTAATAAGAGATAACCAACGTTTGCATACGAATTTAAAAAGAACAAGTGACATAACAGGTTTAGAAAAATATATATTCACAATAAAAAGCAAAAGAAATCGAACTGACTGTGGTAAAATACGTCTTTAGGAAAAAGAGCGTATATGAGCGGAAAGTATTAAACAAATGAGTTAGGAAAATCAAGTGTTAATGACCCAATTAAGTTCGTTTCCCAAGGAACGAAATCAGGGTTAGGTCCAGGCTGCCAACAATCAGCAGCATCACCCAGTACCTCCTCCCCCTCCTCCAGCAACATTGGCCACATGGCTGGAGATATTCAACAAGCTCCGTCCTCGAGCTTTCGAGAGAACAGATAGCCCCAGTGAAGCTAAAAGCTGGTTGGCTCACATCGAGAAACCGAAGTAAGATTTCGGTAAAAAGGTCATCATTAGACACGACTGTATGTACGGACAAAAGGAGTTATTCATTATCTAGAGAAAGTTCCTGCAAACCTGTGGCAATCGCTTCCATCAAGAAAAAAATCGTATGGGTTAATTGAGGATTCGATCGTATATACTCGTATGCAGGGGCGGATCTAAAGCTTGGCTAAATGTGGCATGGGCGACACATAAAATTAGCTGCCAGTGCCATGGGGTTTTCAATAGAGTTGCAGCTTTTATAATGTTTTTAGGTTTTGTTTGTGTTCTATATGAATGTAGGAGATGCATTATAAACTATTTAGCTGATAAAAACGTGTCGTTTCAAAATGGCCTGATTTTTTCCTTTCAATTGGGCTTAACGTTTGGCCCAAATTTATGTAAGTTTACAACCTCAAACTTTTGGATTTCTTATTATTACTATATTTCAATTTTTTTTGTTAACTTTTGGTTTTTTTTTGGAACAGCAGTTTGGTGTAGCGGAGTATCTTGCGTGTCACCGAGGCACCAAGTCTCTCGACCCGAGTTCGAATCATTTCACGAAGAGAATATCAACCCCATGCTAGCCATCCAGTTTCCCATTAAGGGGCTTCAAGGCATTGCGATGAGATTCAAACCCGGCTGACAATTCTGGAAAAATCCCCACATGGGAAATGACAGGAGTCGAACCACTGACCTCCCCACATGAAAACTATAACCAAATGCATCATAGATTAATTAATCTTATCGAAAATAAGGTTAACTAATCCAAACAGTTATATTGAAGAAACCCAGAAACACGTGTCTGGTCGGTGTAATAAGATTGTAAAAACTTGGGCGCTCCTAAAAGTAGATACTAACAATCATCACTTTATAAGTTCATATAGAGAGCACTCAACATTCTGTCTGTATTACTGGTAACTAGTTATTAGAAGAAAATGTGTTTTAGAACTTCTAGCTAGTGGTAGAAAAGAACCAAGCTAAGACTTGCTTCCAAACCGAGATAAATTCTCACTATTACGCGCCAATGTACAACCCGCTTAGTTACAACTTCTCATTAACATTATTTTCATCATAACTAGAGTCGGATACTAATGAAATTGTTAGGATTAGGGGCTAGTAATCTGAGACAAAACATCCGCAAATAAAGACACATATCAAACCAGAAACAAAAGGATTAGAACATGAGAACAAGATCAGAACAGATCAAAAGTGGGAGCAAAAGGAAATGGTGTTTTATTAGATCAGAAGTGTGTGTTAAAACATACAGGTCCCCTATTTATATAGCCAAAGAAACCTGAGATACAGATCCCTTAGTTATACATAAGTAAAATTACCAAAATACCCTCAGTACTAAAATTACCGAACTACCCTTAGGATATCAAGCAAATATCTAACAATCTCCACCTTGAGTGAAACTCCTAAGGAATACCAAATGCTCCGAATCAAATCCAAGTTTTCAAATGCTAGTGAAATTAGCCTAATTCTAACGACCGAATCCGAAAAACGCTCCAAAACCAATCCATCCAAATCAAACGCCGATGGCTTCAAAAAAACGAACAGCCAAATGTTAACCGTCATATTCAAACTTGGTCAACCATAAACAAATAGGCTCAAACGATATTCAACGAAGGCAATCAAATTCGGGCAACCAACTTCAAACGCCCGACAAACGAAGATCCAAATTTCCAAATTCCAAACGATGGAACAAACTTCAAACGACATGATGATAATCAAGTCTTCAAAAAACCAAGTCGATCTTCAAACTCCAAATACCAAAATTCTAATGGTCTACTTATATAAATAAGAATTATGACCCAAATACCAAATTCAAAGCAAATCATATTCGAGACCCGCATAGCACGAGTCGTCTTTAGCAGTAGCCGATACCCGAGTTTCCCCTTTTAGTTTAGGACAATCGAACTTCCAATGGCCTTCCTCATGGCAATAGTTACAAATATCTCTCGGATTAGGATCCGGAGAACTTAACGATACTCTACTTTTTTCTTTACCTTTTTCAAACTGATATCGACCCTTATCATAACTTATGATCAATAAACCCATGGGTTGTGAATCATTAGCACTTCCTGACGCTTGTTGACGAAGCTCTCTCGTATGCAAACTAGACCTAACATCTTCTAAAGTGATAGTGTCTTTACCAAAAACAAATGAGCTAACAAAACTTTCAAACGAAGGAGGTAACGATACTAGAAGAACAAGTGCCGCATCTTCATCTTCAATCTTTACTTCAACATTCTTCAAATCCATCAAGATGGAGTTCAATGTATCAAGATGATCTTTTAATAATGAACCTTCTTTCATTCGAAGCGAGAACAAACGTTGTTTCAACAACAACTTATTCGTCAACGATTTTTTCATATACAACTTTTCTAACTTCTTCCACACACCGGCAACCATTTCCTCATTGGCAACCTCGTAAAGAACCTCATCCGATAAAGATAGCAAAATAGTGGAATGAGCCTTTTCGTCTAGTGAGCTATATTTGGCATCCGTCATATCAGCCGGTTTGGGACCGGCTAAAGGTGCCCAAATACCTTGTTGTTTCAATAAGGCTCGAATCTTAATTCGCCATAAACTAAAATTACTTTTGCCATTAAACTTCTCAATACTAACTAATGATGATGTTTGAAAAGACATAACTATTCAAAATGGGTTTACTAATGTTCACTACTGTTCTGATCACTAATGTTCTCTAACGAAACTTCCCAAAACACAAATCCTGGTTATCCTAAATCCAACTTAACAAACACCTCCAATCTATCAAATAAAAGTCCCAAAACTACAAACCCTCATATCTCCTAACTTCAAACCGATCGAACAGCAAGCAGCAAACACCAAACGAAAAACAAATCCAAAACGATATCAAGATATCAAATCATAAACCAATAAGAATCTTGCTTCAAGCACAATCCATCAGCTCTAATACCAATTTGTTAGGATTAGGGGCTAGTAATCCGAGATAAAACATACGCAAACAAAGACACATATCAAACCAGAAACAAAAGGATCAGAACATGAGAACAAGATCAGAACAGATCAGAAGTGGGAGCAAAAGGAAATGGTGTTTTATTAGATCAGAAGTGTGTGTTACAACATACAGGTCCCCTAGTTATATAGCCAAAGAAACCTGAGATACAGACCCCTTAGTTATACATAAGCAAAATGACCAAAATACCCCCAGTACTAAAATTACCGAACTACCCTTAGGAGATCAAGAAAATATCTAATAGAAATTTTGTGAGAAAATCCATAGATGACTTGTTTCTTTCCCCAACTGCATGTCTCGTCATCATCACGACCTAAACTGGCAATGCAAATTAATCATTAAGCTTACTAAGTTACTACCACAAACAGAAACCAAATATGTAAACTCAGCAGATATCTACGTGTAAAATATGAACCAAACATCCATTATAGGTCTTACAATTACAATTTACATGCAAGAAGCACATGTCATATGAACCAAACCGGGAGAAACCTAGTTATATGTTTACGATCCATTATAACCATTACTAATGATGTCTAAGAAACTTTCATAGATGCTACCTTCTACCTCTCTAATGCTCATTTAGCGTTTTGAGTTACAAAGGAAATATATACAAGTAGATCGAGACAAAAAATGAAGAGTTAGTACTAACTTACAACCAATATGTTGGTTCTAGTTAATATGTATCTTTGACCATAGGAGATACAAACCATAGAGGCTCCAAAGTGAGTACTTCCTAAGCAAAAGTAGTGACAAGATATATACAACATAAGAAACGAAGAACATACCTGATATACAATAGCATGATCATAGACTTGCAAAAGATGCAGTGAACAGAAAGCTATCAAAATAGTATATTCCTTTAGAATCTAATCCATGGACTGGAAGTCGAGACGCTCGTAAAAAGTTTTTAGCGCGAACTTGTATATATATACACATTTTGTAGAATCTCCTCGCACCATAAATGAATCCTCTTCTCTTTCTCCTTGTATAGATATACACATTTTGTACCTGACGTTATCTAGACCTAGAGTAATCCTCGAATGATCAACAGAGTACTTCATCGACCATTCAGAATGCCCATTCCTCATCTCGTACACATTTATCCAATGGGAGTGAGTCTTGTCCTTACTAATAAGAAGCAAACAACCACGTGACTCAAACAGCTCGCAACTACGATCCACGGCGGTTATAGGGAGTTGTATTTTTGTTAGAGTAACGTTTTTATTCCCAAAGTCTAGGTTATAATGCAATAAACTACTATGATATTCATTACCTAGCTAATGAACATCATTCTAATAGATTCCTAAGTAAAAATCATTAAATGGATCTGTGCAATCGCAAACAATACTCCATACGCCGGTTTCTGAACAATAAGTTTGTATTTTAAAGCCACCCGTCGTGACTAAGGCCTGTAGCATGCATGACTTTATATTGAGTGGATTTGGTTGGATCAAAATCCATACTTGTAAAATAGATATGTTTGTGTTTATAATCAAGGGGCATTGGAAGCATCTTAAATGGATTAAGGGTTGGATTGTATACGCAATTTCTATAACCAGGCGTAACATAGCATAAAATAAACCGTTGCACGACTGAAAAATAGTAGCACTAGCACTTTTAAGATGGTTTCAAGCCGCCATGGAATTCTAATATCAAACGGCACATAACCATATGTGCTTGAACAGCTGGCTTTATCAGCGTACCTGATAAAGAGACCAGAAGGAGGATCTATCTTAAGGATTCAGCCCCGACGCGTAATGAAAGCAGGATCATTAATAAGAGATAACCAACGTTTGGATACGGATAAAAAATAAAACAAGTGAGATAACAGGTAACCTAAGTAAGATTTCGAATAGAAGGTCGTCATTAGACACGACTGTATTGTTAGTAGTATAGATTAGTTGTCATTATCTATATTATAGTTGTATAAGTCTGTGTTAGCAGTTATCATGTATTAGGTGTCTATGATAGTGTTCGGCTAAAGCCCACCACTATTATTTATATGTACCGAGAGTTCTATTCATGAATGGGCATCAAAATCAGTATGCCAATGTACATTTACATGGTACCAGAGCTATTGATCCTCTCCTAAGCATTCATTCAAACCCTATTTTTTTCGTTCTCCATCTCCAGGTCAAAGGCTTCATATATCCTACAAGTTTGTATAGATAAACAAACTATCATATCCTTTCTCCATAATCTCCTAATCAAATACGTCCACTGAAGTTACATTTATTTCTTCACCATAATCATAGCTATTGTATAAGCTTTCTTCATATATACATATTTATAACATCACAATGGTCAACACAGAAACATCGCCTCCCATCACTACCCTCTTGAAAGCTGATAAACTACTAGCCATACCTCCCATCACAACCCTTGTCCTAGTGAAACTAGATCTCGCGAAGTCGATCTACTCTACAGGGCCTTCTTTTTCAAGAGCCATCGTGAGAGTATGAAAGTTTTGGATCATATCATTGCTCCCGTAACCTCCTCAAGTGACGTCGTTTCTCCTACCATGGAATGGTTAGAGGTAGACCCCATTGTCAAGTCTTGGATGATTCTAACCTGTAATGATGTTCTTGTTGGTCACCTTGTTAAAGTAAATCCTACAACCGCCTTATATGATAGGTCTTTCTTTGAACGAATTTTCCTTGACAACAAAAGGACCAAAACTATAGCTTTAAAAGGCGAGCTTCGGGTTTTAACCATGGGTGACATGATAGTAGATTCATATTTTGCCAAAATAGAATCCAACTCCACATTGCTTTCTGATCTTGTCTCTCCTATGCACAATGAAGACCTCGTCAAGTATGTCATCCATGGTTTCAGTGAACGGTTTTCCCACGTCATCGGCATTATTGCTCATCGTGTCCTGTTTCCCGACCTTGACACAGCTAGGTCCATGGTTACCACTGAGGATCTTTGTTTAAAACACAAAAAGAACCCTGCGGGTTCCATAACCACACCTTCGGCTCCACAAGTTTTACTAGTCGAGAGCTCCTCAACTCAAAACCAAACCCGCGACCCTCGTGGATCATCCTCAACAATTATATGTTGCCACTTTGCTCGAACTGGTATGTGTAAATGGGGTGCTGGATGTCGATTTGCTTATGATAATAGTGCTCGCAACAATATGGTAGTAGTTGACAACTCCCTATGGTCTTCGTCAAATGCTAGACAACAACCCTCTGGTACAAATAACAACAATAATACGTTGCATGGTATGGGCAAAACCCAGTTGGTTCAGTTGGTGCAGGCCCAACAACGTTTGTTGACCCAATATAGAATGGCAAATAACATACTTCAAGCGTAACGAGCCTTAGGGGTCCAGCAAGCAAGTTATCACAACAATAGAAACAATAGCAACCTACAACATGCCCATTTCACTGGAACTGTTCAAACACAAGCCCAACCCACTGGTATTCAGGTCCAACAGCCCATGTTGTTAGAAGTATTATTAAGATATAAGACTTACGTTATATTTATCTTATTTAAACTTTGTATTAGATATTCAGGATTATGGGATTGGTAGAAACAAAACATTAAGCCCGCAGGCCCATAAGCGAAACGACACCTTAAGGTTAGATAACCGTTATATGAAGGGGTACGACTCCTCATTCATACAGGCTCTTTAGATATAAATACTCCTAGTAAATACTTTGATATTAACAGATATAATAACAACTTTCACTTTTCATATATGAAGATTTTGTGCTTTTATCTTTTGAGTATCATGAATACAAACCGTATCCAAACACCCTTCACCAATCATGAATTCACATACTACTGTGAGATTGAATTAGCAGGAACGATTTCCATTCAAAACCAATTCCCAACATTGGCATCAGAGCATAAAGCCTGGGAAGTATCAAAACAACTTGTCACAGGCGGAATTCATGCAAAGAAAAATAAAAAGAGAAAGAGAGAGATTCGGCCCTACGCGCCATATCACCAAAGAATGCAAGGCGATCCTTCGAAACAAGATTGAACAAATCAACTTGTTTAATTCCGCTCTATCATCAAATAAATTCAAGGACTACGCCTGTTTTTATTGCTCTCAGAAGGGTGACTTTGCGAAATCCTACCCCACAAAACTCAATGACGAACGACTATACGCACAGGCAGGATCCACGACTTTCAGGCATGGGGACGAAGCAACTAGGGCGCGAATAAAGAAGAACAAGGATACTGTTAAGTGTTTTTAGTGTCACGGGACAGGACACCTTGCAAACTGATGTCCACAGAGAGACATCGACATGACGAAAAAACCAGAAAAGAAAACGGTTGCAACTATACCAGAACCGCACGAACCAAAAGTAAGCGTTAGGATATCTTGAGTTTATTCACTTTAGAACTAGAGGAATAATATATGGAACCGATAAGGGATCATGGGACGACTTTTGGTACATTAGCAAAACATCAAATAAATATATGACTGCAAATTTAAAATTCATCTTAAACCTTAAAGAGGAATTCGCTGTAGAACAATTGGAGGAACAAGGCTAACTTTTATTTATATATGGTATTGGGGAAGCCTTGATAGAAAACAGTGATAGAACCTGCGTGATACCAGGGGTGCACTATGCCCCTGAAGTTACGCTTAATAAATTATCAATAAGATTATTAAGACAACAAGGGTTCGAGATATCATTAAATAGATATAGATGCACTTTGGCGTATATGTTTAAAAATCACCGAGGAAAAAACATAAATCTTGACAGAATGAGGGAGCAACACAACGATTATCTGGAAAATTATTTTGATGCACTTGATAGAAGTGCAAACATGGAAAGGAGAATAGAACAGCCTTATGAGAAAGAGGGCGACGATGCAGAGATTAGAAATTTTCATGAGTGTGTTGCGTTTTTAGACTTGATCAGAAAAGGAGGGGCACTTAGCAACGAATGGAAAGCACACAGGGAAAAGTTCAATCGTGTCCTAACATGGTTTTTTAACCATTTTCTCATGCGACCATTTCCCGGATCACTGTCACCCATAATAAAGGGAGTAACAATACATCTCTTTGATTTATTTGAATTAATTGAAAGTATGGGAGGATATGTGAGTGTGTAGTTTGAAGGAGACTTTGAAAGACTTGCGGACATACTCAGATTAGAGAGATCTGATGGATTGGATATCCGAACATGCTAACAGATATAATACTTTGATATTAATAGATATAATAACAACTTCTACTTTTCATATATAAAGATCCTGTGCTTTTATCTTTTAAGTATCATGAATACAAACCGTGTATCCAAATACCCTACACCAATCATGAATTCGCATACTACTGTGAGATTGAATTGACAAGAGTGATTTCCCTTCAAAACCAACTCCCAACACATGTCAGGTCCTTTCGCTAGCCACAATGGTCAAGATAATCTTCTTCCACAAGTGTTCAATACCGTGACTCTACAGGATTTTGGTAATGCCGAGTGGAATATAGACACAGGTGCGTCTTCTCATTTAAATTCAAATGCAAATAACATTTGTACTATTTATAATAAAAGCATTTATCCGTCTGTCTTTGTTGGTAACGGAAATTCCATACCCGTCACCAACACTGGTCATACCTTGTTGCCTAACCCTAATCGTCCTCTTAATCTTCATAATGTTTTAAAATCATGTTTACTTAATAGATAACTTATTACATACCGATTTAGTTTTATTGCTTAATATTTTAAATCATATTACTCTATTAATTCGCAAACAAATATTTTTTATATAATTTAATAAATTCAGTTGTTTTTCGTTTAAGTCAATTAATACTTTATTAAACACCACCTTACTCTTATATTACACTAATAAAAATAACTGTTACTATTTTAGTTCATTTTTTTTATTAAGATTAACAGTTGAATGGATCGTTGTTTGTGTTTGCAGGTATAATTGACGATGATTATCTCATACGTGGTGAAGAAGTCTTGTTTTGTGTTTTAATACTATCAGGAGTTTACTTTTCTTTCTTTTTTTCTACTGGTACTATCATCGTACGTAATATGTTATGCATTTGACTGTTAGCGATTTTTTTTCTACTTCATGGTTGTTTGGTTGGTTGGTCACTCATTATTTGCAATACATGCTTTAATTTTTTAATGTTTTTCAAAGTAATATTATTTGCAATACATCTACAACTTTTTTTTTTTAATATCAGATTCATATCACACCTCTTACCTCACAAACGGATGAAATTTGTACAAAACAAGTTACATCAAAACAGAAAAAGCAAAATCGAAACCGATTTGCCAAACAAAGTACACGAGGTAACAAGTTGAGCCAAACCAAAACATACACCGGAAAGGTTGCGACCAAGGACATCAACACAATACAAGGGTGAGGGGGAATCACCAATGTGAACTTTAATTAGACACAACCATATAGTGTAAGTTTGGAGCAAAAGTATACAAGATACATAAAAACATACATAAAGATGATAAAACCTAATATCCCTATAAAAAAACAAACCTCAGCCAAACAAATATAGATCCATAACCTAAACCACCAGCAAAGAAATGGCATGCAACGTTGACGGGCCGCAACATATCTGAGCAGAGGAGACCGAAAGGTAACAAATCTGAGCAGAAAAGAGATGAATCATAACAACAAACCATCGATTGGTGGTGCGACGGTGACGAACGGCACACGACAGTGGGAAAAGACAGATCTGTAGGCAAGGGACTGTTATTGTGGGAAACAGGAAGAAAAACTACATAAAAAAACCCGAACGGTTGGCCGAAGCCAACCGCCGGAGAAAAAGAAATGTGGCGGCGCAAAGTTTTGATATAGACGAAGTGTTTAATTTAGTGAGAGAGAGAAGAAAGTTTCTGTGTAAGTTTTTGTTTAAGTTCTACAACTTTTGTGTGAAACGGATAACTTATCATCATCTATATTTATATAGCGTATTTTTTTTAACAATCTATGAAAATAATATTTTTTGTTTTTAAATTGAATTTTTTTTTATCTATTTCATTTTTAATAGGTTTATTTTAACTCGATTTTTCACAACTTTAACATTAATGCAAATACAAATTCAGTGGGTAAAAGAGTGACATTTGTTCGTCTTAAAAATCGTCACTAAATACTCGTCGCTACATTACAAGGATACCATGCTAGTATAAATATAAATAATTGAGGAGCATAACTACCCTGAAAGCATTGCCATCTCGTAACCACTTCCAAGTTCCTACAAGAGGAAATCACCATGAGGTTACTCGAACTTGAGAAAGAGTTTCATGATTAGCTCAATTGGTGCCTCAAGTTTAAAAAACGATTAAAAAATGTGTAATTTGAAAGAAAGCATGTATTATTTTATAGATGAGATGTGGAAATGACAATCTATAATTTGATCCGACTCCATGGAAGCAGTAAGTGAAAAGTGAAAAATTTAAGTTTGAGTAAATTGTATAAAGTATAAACGATTCGTGTGACATGTCAAGTTTAACAAAAATAATCCATAAACTATTATTATTATTATTATTATTATTATTTTCTCGAGATCTCTCTTTGTGCTTGTGACTCATATCAAATTTGATAATTTACAAATATAATCTCTAAAAGTGAGTAATGATATAAAATAAAGAAGATTAAGAATAATGAGAGATATAAAATGAGAGGGTTTTTATCATATAAGGCTCAGCATATCGGACCTCGGGCCCGTGCTTTTGGTTTAATAGGATCCTCGGTCCGGTGGATGTTACAAAAAGGCCGACGACTATTATGGGTGTAGGACTGGATCACACAAAAGACTGAACCGGACTAGACTAGACTGATATGACGTTTTGAAAAATATCGGAGGGAGGGAGGGTCACACAAGGAAGTGTTTAAAAGGTTAATGGGCTGGTGGAATTAGGTAGCCCAGCCCAGTCCACCACTGAGTTTTGATAAAAGAAGAAAGAAAATCCCCCAAATCGAAAAAGCAAGAAATTGGATTTTTGATTTGAAAGAAAGAAAGATGACAAGAATGGATGAAGGAGAAGAAGATATGTGAGTTTTGTTATTAATTACAATTATTTGTTATTATTATTATTATTATTATTATTATTATTATTATCAGGTAATCTTAATTTTATTATCATTGATTTGCTTGGTTGCAGGAACATGGTTGAAAACCCTGTGTCAGAAAACGAGGAAACTAAAAAACCAAAACTTACTCCCTTTTCGGACCTAACCGACCATGAACTGTATGTTTTTTTATTTAAAAAAAAAAAAAATTTATTGCTCTATACACCCGGGGCTGGGAGGTTTGTTTGTTTGGTAGGGGTAGCATCTATCTGTCTATAATTTACTTTCCTCGCGACCTAATTTGAGTTTAAGACCCAAGATGAGTGCTGCTTTATATACTTACTACTGTAGTATAGATTGTTATCCGCAAAAAAATTATAATTTACTCGACAAAAACCATCTGCTACTTTGAAACCAACAATTGTTATGAATCTATCTATCTAATGTCTTTCGTTTGTTTCATTATAATAAATGCATGCAGTATCTCCCTTTTCGGTCAAGCCTCCCCCTTTCGTTTCGAGTTATATGGCGCTTATCTCAACTATGTCGATTATCTTGGCCAAACTAAGGTCTTTGGGACTCTTCAGGTAGCACCTGCTGGTTTCTCACCAGATCCCCTCCTACAGCATAATCGTTTTTCCCATATCTTTAACCGCCAGTTCAACAATCCCGCTCCCATCCTAAGCGTGGCCTATAATCCTCTACCCGATTTCCGTTATTGTTCACTTCCGGTATCCTCCTCCTCCTCCTCCTCTACCCCCGTCCTTCAGATTGCTGCCCAACTCTATATTGCCACCGACAAAGTCCATGACTTGGAGATACTTCCTCAAGATTATGGTCGTGAACCTATACCAACCAAACAAATGGACCATGAGGAGCAGTTAGAATTTGATGCTTTTATGAAGATGGCGCTGGCTGATGAGTTATATGAATCACAACTGCTACGTTCTTCTAAGTCAGGAGCAGCTTCTACGCTTCAACCTACTCAGCAGAAGGAGAAGAAGCAGCAGGACGTGCGATACATTTACAATGAAGCCTTTCAGGTTTGCGATACCCTTGAGTTTATAAACATCCCAGACAAACCCAATGGCAGTTCCGGTAAGAGTATCATCAAAGGCAAAGATGGCTCTCTAGAGCTGTATTACGCTGCATTCAAGTATGCAGTTGACGCATATCTGGAAATTGAATTTGAACCAACTACTTCCGAGCAAACAAAAGTTACTGGAAATCTAACGGCTTCTTATGGCAACGGCTTTCATTACGACGAGCCTGCTGACGATTACTATGTAAAGCTCTTTGAAGATAACTCTTCTGCTTTTAAGCCTGGAAAATTGAACCTGAGGCAGTCTGTCTTGCCGGTACCAGCTAAATCCTCCCTCATAATTGACACAGAGTTATATGACAATACCTCTGATTTTGAAACTGTGTGGGAATTTTGTGAATTCTCTGTGCCGCGTGAAGGTACTAGATCCGTTGCTAAAATTGCGGGTAAGAATTTCTGTTTAAAAGTGACAGTCAACTGGAAGCTGCCATACTCTCCGGCCCCTTCCTCCTCAGACTCATCCGTCAGTCGTCTGGTTAAGGTACAAACTATGGTCTATTTCAGATTGAATCAATTTACAAAAATAAGATATGCAATTGATTTGTGTAAAATTAGCCCAAGCTCTTGCTATCCCTTCCTCGCCCTAATCACATATTATTTGTTACTTCAAAAATAGACTGAACGAAGAAAATTTGGAGCCCATTCTACGTCGACCATGGTAGATCCTGATGTAAGTCTATTAACATGTGACACACGTTAACTTTATCCTTCAGAAGCTTAATATATAAAAATCTAGAAGATATGTCAACAATGAAGAAGTTTTTTTTTGTATTGTAATACAGGAACGTAATAGATGGTGCCTTCAAGAAGAAGTTGCAAAGGTATTTAACACATCACTGGAACGTACTTTCAATCCTCGAGAAGCCGTATCTTGTAGTATCTCTACTTGCAGCAAAGAGGACGGTGGTGATTACCTATGGTATATATGTTCTTTCTCAGACTTGTGCCCTTCTACCTTCTTTTGTGTGTATTATCTTCTTCCGAATGCCGAGTACTAATCCAGAAAATTTCCTTTGTTAATAGCTCGAGTGTCATGCACGTATGGCCTGAAATAAAGAAAACCAACAAGTATAAAGGACCAAAACATGCTGGATTGGTAATATTTTTTTGTGAATGAATTATCATGTTTTTTTAATATACTGCCCAGGATCTTTACTCTTTCTTTATATAGGTCTTGAAGGATAATATCATGGGTTCCGACTATAAGGACATGATGGAAAGATGCGTCGTATGTGGTCCTGGTTTTGTAAAGTTTAAGTTACGTGGAAATTGGATAGCTGAGGTAATTTTGGTTTTTTTTTTCCAACTGTTGTAGAACGCACATTACAATTTTGACCTTAATTCTTGTCTACTTCAGGATCGTCACTTTTTTTATCTTTTATTGCAGAGTATTTGTAAGATGCTAACGGATGGTATCGACACATGGGCACCAAAACTTTCAGTGAAAAAATCAGTTGTATACTTTTTGTCACGAACCGAGGAAATGCATTTGGGTAATTTACGATCCATCTTTATTGGAAAAACGTTGGCTCGTATGCTCGAGTATTCTGGAGTTGTTGTGCTCCGAAAAAGAATCCATGATGGGGATCATCTGGACATTGAGGTACATGCAGTTGGTCTTGCTGTTTGAAACTTTCGATATCTGTCAAATATAGAATAGGAAGGATACCTCTTATTTTTGTTGTTTTTGATTTTAATTCCGTATATTTTCAGGGTAAAAGGTCTTACAGTCTCTACATTAACGAGATTCTTGATTTATTGAGGAGAAAGGGTTTGACTATAGTCAGTGAAGGGGATGAAGCGGTATTTATCGAGGGACGAAAATTACCTCTTGTATATCTCACTGCTTTGCGGTTAGTTTACTTGCTATAAATGCTTATTCTGTCAAAAACTTAAAAGCTTAAAAGCTTAAAAGCCCTCTACTGTCTGCATATGTAGGCATGCACTTGACGTGGAAAAAGCAGACTGGATACTGCATGTGACTGATGTAGGGCAACGGGATTATATCGAAATGTGCATCACTGTAAGTAACTTCAATACAACAGAACAGATAACATTTTCCAAAAAAAGATCAAAAAATCGAATTGGATCCTTATTGAACTCAACAAATTTTCCCTCCAGGCTGCTAAACATGTTGGGTTGATTACAGACGATCATTCTAAATACCCTTTAAGTCATGTAGGATTTGGTCATGTTCAAGGTGATGATTTTGAGAGATTCGAAATTTCTAATACTAAAGTGGTTAGCTTGGCTAATTTGCTTGACGAAGCCAAAAGTCGATGTAAAGTGCTCCTTGCGGGTCAAGGTATACTACATATATTCATCCTGGCTTTCAAATCTGTTTGACTTGTTTCGCTTTTAGTTAATAGGTCGATTTAAAATTACTACAAATGCATCCTTTTTAGCTGGCATGGTTGATGAGTGGAATGCTGAGGAGCTTGAGCATGCTGCTGAAGCTCTTGGATGTGACGCCGTTAAGTAAGATTCTCATGCTTTGTCACAATACGACCATTGTACTTATGCTATCGGTGCCAATAGCATGAGTAGAGTGATAAATTGTTACTGTATTTACGTAAGAACTTGCTTTAAAGTTTAAACAATGCTTACGGGCTATTTCCTTTGTTTCATACTCTATGCTTTATGCTTCTGTTCTTGACAGGTATGCAGATTTGAAGAACAACAGATTGACTAATTATACATTCAGTTTTGATCAGATGCTTAATGAAGAGGTATTCTTATGATGTTTATCTATTACTAGTGATGTTATGCAATTGGTTATTGTATTCCCTTATTTATTTAAGATCTTTACATCTACGTTTTTCTTATTTGCTCATATTCGTTTGTGAATAGGGAAATACGGCTGTATATCTACATTATACACATCATCAAGTTTGTTCAATTATCAGGAGTTCTAGTAAAGACATCAAGGAGTTGATGGTAAGAATTTTTTTTTCTTTGTTTTAACGTTATATCATAGACACGCACATATACTATATATATAGGGTTCGGATTAAGTTTGCTTAAATGTGTGTGTAAAGATAATATTATAATTGTTTGCGACAGGCTGAAGAGTTAACATTGACGAACGATGATGAGCGTGAGTTGGGATTATATTTACTCCGCTTTACCGAGGTAAGATAATGATTGGTTAAATTTTTCCGTACGCGCTAACCGGCCGAATATAATTTCGTAATAAAAATAAAATCTCTAATTCCAACTCAACAGTTGTTGTAAAGACGTTGAACAGTTTAAATGGCATCTTAATGTTGATTAACAGAATATTATTTTTTCGGTCACCATTGTTCTTATACGCAGTACATTTTTGTTCTTTTTGCCACTACAAATTTCTATAATTACTTGAAGTCTCTATATTCACCCTATGATGCACAAGTATTGTGTTGTAAACGAAAGATCGATAATGTAACGGTAACGCTATATAGAAACTTAACTAGTCCATCATTTCTAGGTTCCTATTACACACATATGGTTTAAACTGATGGAGAACAAAAATTGCCTTATGATATGGTCTTGTTTTCGAGACGCATATGCTCTCCCTCAAACTGCCGGCTCACGCTTTCTCTAGGATTCTACTGTGTTTTGAGTTAAGTTACAGATTAGGTATCATATGGGTGTTTGAAGAGGAGCGAGTGTGAAGATCTCTGAGGATCGTATCTCGGACTACGACTATCTCCTCACAAAATTCGTAGTTGAATATTAAACATAGCTGTTGGAATTGAATAGTACTTAGTAGCTGCCGGCTCCGCTGCACCAAACTGCCGTTAAAAAAAATGAATAATCATAACACATTTCAAGATGTATTTTTATCATTTGTGAAAAATAATTATTTTATAAATAATAATAATTGAATATGATTATGTAAATATGTTATTCCATTAATTAATAATCTAACTTTCCTTTTTTTAGGTTCTAGGAGAGGCTTGCACAATTCTTGCGCCACATATCCTGTGTGAATACCTTTATGAGTTATGCAAGAAGTTTAACTGTTTACGCTCTTCCGTGTGGCAGGTATATTTACTTACATATAGGCTTTTTCTCATACGTGTTGAACTTGGTCCCCGCTAACCAAAGTTAATATTACAAATGTTTATTTGATTTATTGAAACACAAATCTGATGATTCTTGTCAGGATTTAACGTAACTTTGAATGTTTATGCAGGTTGTTGGGTCTAGTGAGAAAAAGAGCAAATTATCTAAGGCAACAGAAGTGGTTATGAGAAAATGCTTTGATCTTTTGGGGATCACTCCTATCTTTAAAATCTGATCGTTAATGGTAGTTTTATGTTGATTACTGACTGGTCATGTGAGAATCCAAAAGTGGTCTGGAAGCGGCCAGTTGGAGCTTACTATGGCAGCATGTTGCCCTTTGTGCATATTATAACTATGTTCATATGATGATATGTTATGATGGCTAGACAATTGATCTTATGATGTTGGAAGTTTATCCAAGTGTTGTGTAAATCTTTCTCTGCGTTTTCCAATTGGTAGGCTTGTTTTATGTCTTTTACAGATTGTTATTTTCGAAATCAGTTTAGGTATTAATTAGCGGAGTAGTACATGGTGCCATTGTACGTGTTTAGCGTAATGCACTTCGCTTCAACAAGATCCAAGAGCGTAATGCTGTAGTAAATGATATGCATAGGAGTACAGTTGATCTTGGGGATCATTTGGGCCCTTATACATCTGCCAACGAAATACTGGCCAAACCCGAGACTGACCACGAACTTTATAAGTGATCAACGTTCTATTCAGCAAGAACAAGAAACAACAAGAAAATCCGGTACCAGACCTGGACATCTTACTTTAGTGATAAGAGTCACGAATGACCTTGTATCTATAAATCGAGTATATTCATTGCTCAAACCATGCTATAACCTTTGACCTTGAACCAATGTGCAAAAATATGGCCTTAGAGCAGTTTGTGTGGCTTAGAGGTGGCTAAATGGGTGGACTGGACGGGTATGGGCAATGGGCTAAATGGACGTTGGTCCATGGACGCGGACTAAATGGACAATTTTTAGTATTTGGACCAAATGGACTTGGACTAAATGGACACTGGACCAAATGGACTTGGGTCAAATGGACAATTGGTGCAAATTTTTTGTTTATATTTTTATGGAAAAACTTTATGTTTTAGTACGCTTCTCTACGTTTTTGCACGTTTTATACGTTTTTGCACTTCAAGTCTAAGCATCATTCATCAATATTCAACATTTTTTTAGCCTATTTCATTAATTATGTTAAAAAAATTAAATTTTAAAACTACAAAATACAAACATATAAACAGTAAAACTATAATTCCATTCTAGATTAATCCTTTTTTCATTGTACTTAATAAAAAAAAAAAGTAAAAATGTAAATTAAACCTAGTAAAAGGAAGGATAATTACCTTGATGTAAGAAGCACGCGAGGTTTGTGTTTGATTTTGAGATGATAGACTGGTGTCTGGTGGTGTGGAGTTGATTATCAATTGGGGAAACTGGACACCCAAACTGATATTTGTGTTTGATTTCGGGTACCCGTTTATTTTCTTTATTTATTGAAAGCGGACTATAAAGCCCAAAGAGATAAAACAGTGAGTCCATTTAGTCCATTAAGTTTAAAAATTGACCCATTTGGCCCAAAGTTTGAGTTTTGGACTCAATTTGCCACCTCTAAGTAAAACATTATAATAAAATTTTCAGGTATTCTTTTTGAAAATTAAGAGAAAACCCTAATTTGAGATGAGATTGTAATGAGTTGGGGGAATATACATAGAGGGGGCGGCTGTAGTGTTTCCTAACCCTTGAAAGTTTAGTGGGATGTTCCAACTTATCATTGGGCTGATTACGAACTTTTCGTCATTTGGCTTACAAACTGTACATCATTAACAGTTGTTATGAGATGTCTAAAAGTTCCAATAAAACGAAAACCAAACCGAATTTGTCAAAATTCGAACCAAAGTTGCCAAAATGTAACCGAATTCGCCAAAACGAAATCGAATGTTAGATAATATATATTGTATAACTTGTTAAGTTTTTGGACATTCATGAACCGAAGCATACAGATTGAACTTGACAAATTTAGGTAAACCATCTGAACCGTAACGTATTTGTTTTAAGGAGGTAAATTTACATTTTCACTTAATGATATATGCCACTACAAAATGCAAAGGTTAAAAAAGGTTAAAAATGTATTTATGACCAAATTTTTTGGAGGGGCCGCGACCTATCCTAATAAGTTCGGTCCCTGCCTGAGTTCACATCATATGAAACCTTCTTGCAATAAGAAAGTTAATCTTTCGAGTTCAAGTTATAGGTAGCAATGAAGACATGAAATTAGTTTCGTTTCGAATCATAAACTTTTCATTATGTATATAATGCATCATGCATGCCTGAAAGAGAAGATTAGAGTCATTGTAGTTGACATTATGCTAGTGATATTGCAATGCAATTCCACCATCGTACATTTGCTATATTTTATTGGGCCTTTAGTAACACCTAGCTTTATGCTCCTTTACATCAATAAGCTGATTTTAATCAAATTATAAGGTGACGATGAACTTTATAACAAATAACTCTGAGTTTAAGTAAATGTTACATGAGTGTCCTCATCATGGTTTTTCCGACTTGCATCAAATTGACACGTTTTACAATGGATTGAACGATCATGAGCGTGATTATCTTAATGCCGCCGCGGGTGGTATTTTTTTGTGTAAAACAGTCGAGGAAGCGTTGTTGATCATTGAGAATAGGTCCCAAGTCTATAGCCCTCGTAGGACATCGAGTGTTAGCAAGGTTTCGTCTTCACCTTCATTGTCACGTACCATCGATGCTTGCCAAATCGAGGCGAATTTGGAGAACAAAATCTTTGATAAGCTTAAGGGACTTTTGATTGAGTTTAAAGTTGGTGAACAATCCACTCCCGCTACGGCTAAAGCGGTTGAGGTTTCTTGTATGTATTGTGGTGGAGGTCATGATTTCTCCGAGTGCATTACCAACGGTGGTAACACTTCGAGTGCCTACGCGGCCATGGGAACTTATAATCAAAATGGTCAAGTTACCCGCACCAATAAATTGACTCCACCGGGTTTTGCACCAAATCAGAATGCTAACAATTATCGAAACAATCAAGTTGGTTACCAAAGAAATCAAAGGAACAATTATAAGGGTAACAACTATGGGAACCAAGGGGCTAATAACCAAGTGCAAAACAAAAATCAAAACCGTGATTTTCAAAACAACAACAAAGGTTTGCAAAACTTGAAAGATCTTCCAAATGAATTTGTTGAATATGCAAATGGTAATGATGCTAGGTTTGATAATATTCAAAGGGAGATAATTAGCCTAAGATCCGAGTTTAAGAATGAGTTGAAAAATGAGTTGAAAAACGAGTTAGCAAATGAACTTAAGTCTGATGCAAACAAAATGGAGAGTAATGTGCAAAGGTTACAACAAAACCAACAAAAGATGGAACAAGGCGAACATGAGATTAAACAAGAAATGCTTAAGGCCGATAAGAGGCAATCTATGTTTGAGGATAAAATTTCAAGTATGTTTGAGGATACAATGTGTAAAGTGTCTTCTTCGAGCAGTCTTCCTAGTAACACCATATCGAACCCTAAGGGAGAGATGAAAGTGATTACCACACGTAGTGGTAAGACCTTTAAGGAACGGACTCCTCAACCAATTACTCCAACGGTGGAGGAAATTGAGGAAGAAACCGAGGTGGTGGTCGAAGAGGAGCATATCCAAATCTCACGAAGTACCGCTCAAACCACACCTACGGTTGACCCATTACCATCATTGGAACCCGAGATTCCAAAGGCTATGCCTATGCCCCAACCCACACCACCCTTTCCTTACCCATCGAGACTTCGTAAGGAGAAATTGCAAGAACGTGACAACTACCAATTTGAGCTTTTCATTAAGATGTTTCGTGATTTTCATTTCAACATAAGTTTCACCGACGCTTTGATTATGATGCCTCGTTTTGCCGCCAACTTTAAGAGTATTTTGAACAACAAGGAGAAATTGCAAAAATTGTCTAGTTGTTCATCGGTTTATCTTAACCGCATACCTAAAAAAGTCGGTGACCCCGGTAAGTTCTTAATACCAATTGGTATTCAAGATATGGAAGAATGCTATGCCTTGGCCGATCTTGGTGCTATTATTAACTTGATGCATCTTGACATCTTCAAGTCGCTCAATCTTCCTAATCTTACTCCTTCAAGAATGTCTATCGAGATGGCCGATCATTCCACTATTCCCGCATGTGGATTGGCCGAAGACGTTTTTGTGAAAGTGGGAAAGTTCTACTATCCGGTAGACTTTATCGTAGCCGATATTCTCACGGATCCTCCAGTTCCTCTCATTTTAGGTCGTTCGTTTTTAGATACGTCGAGAGCGTTGATTGATATGCATGCAAGGTAAATCACCTTACGTTTCAACGACGAGGAACTTGTTATAAACGCAACTCAAAACTCAAAGCTTTCTCATGTTTATTCTATCGCGGCCATAAACTACATTGATATGATCGATGTCGTTTGCGAAGAATTTACACAAGAATTTTTAGGTTTTGGTGATGAAGAAAATAGTGGCAATCCCACTATTCTCGATCCTATTCTTGATAATTCGACACCATCCTTCACTCCATTTGAAGGTGGTGGTTTTATGTTGGAAGAATTTAATGTTCCTCGTACTTGTAACGAAGACCTCGACAACGATGAGGACTTCTCGATTATCAAGGATTTTCTTAATGATTTCCCATTTCCTCCGCCCGAGGAGGTTATGAGTATCTAACCCAAATCTTCAATCGAGGAACCACTAATCCTCGAGTTGAAAGATCTTCCTCCTCATCTTGAATACGTATTCTTGGATGGAGACGATAAGTTTCCGGTTATTATTGCGAAAGATCTTTCGGATGATGAAAAAATCGCACTTATCGATGTTCTAAGGACTCACAAAGGTGCAATTGCGTGGAAATTATCCGACATTAAGGGGATTGATCCTAAATTTTGTACCCACAAAATTTTAACGGAGGAGGACTACAAGCCCGCAATTCAATGCCAAAGGAGGGTGAACCCCAAAATTCACGACGTCATCAAAAAGGAGGTCCTTAAACTCCCTGATGCGGGAATGATTTACCCTATTTCCGATAGCCCTTGGGTGAGTCCCATTCATTGTGTCCCTAAAAAGGGAGGAATGGCCGTTGTGCCAAATGATGATAATGAGTTAATTCCAACTCGACTCGTGACCGGTTGGAGGGTGTGTATTGACTGTCGTAAGTTAAATGACGCCACTCGTAAAGACCATTTTCCCTTGTCCTTCATGGATCAAATGTTGGAGCGTCTTGCGGGAAACGATTTCTATTGATTTTTAGATGGTTTTTCCGGTTACTTTCAAATCCCCATCGATCCTCGTGATCAAGAAAAAACTACGTTTACGTGTCCATATGGAACGTTTGCCTATCGTAGAATGCCATTCGGACTTTGCAATGCACAGGGAACTTTTCAACGGTGTATGATGGCTATTTTTCATGACATGATCGAAAAGGCGATGGAAGTCTTTATGGATGATTTTTCCGTGTTTGGTTGTTCATTCACATCGTGTTTGTCGAACCTTGAGAGAATGTTGAAACGCTGTGAGGAAACCAACCTTGTGCTCAATTGGGAAAAATGTCATTTTATGGTTAAGGGAGGAATCGTCTTAGGGCACAAGGTTTCGAAAGCGGGGATTGAGGTAGACAAAGCTAAAGTTGACGTCATCGCCAAATTACCTCATCCCAAAACCGTTAAGGGAGTTAGGAGTTTCCTAGGCCACGCGGGCTTTTATCGTCGATTCATCAAGGATTTTTCAAAGATATCTCGACCCATTACACACCTCCTCGAAAAAGATGCTCATTTTGTCTTTAACGAAGATTGTGTACGAGCCTTTGAAATCCTTAAGAGGAAACTTACCGAAGCTCCCATTCTTGTTGCTCCCAGTTGGAACCTCCCCTTTGAGCTTATGTGTGATGCAAGTGATTACGCTATTGGGGCCGTTTTGGGGCAACGTCATGAAAAGCACTTCTTACCTATCCACTATGCTAGCAAGACGATGACCGAGGCTCAACTTAAGTATACCACAACGGAAAAGGAATTCCTTTTCGTGGTGTATGCATTTGAGAAATTCCGACCTTACCTCGTCTTGACCCAATGCATAGTGTATACGGATCATTAGGCAATCAAGTATCTCGTGGCTAAGCAAGATGGAAAGCCGAGATTGCTTCGTTGGATTCTCCTCCTACAAGAATTTGATGTCACAATCCTTGACAAAAAAGGAGCCGAGAATCTAGCGGCCGATCATCTTTCCCGCTTGGAAGATCCTCACCAAAGTGTGTACGAGAATAAGGAAATCACCAAAACATTTCCTCTCGAGACAATTGGTGTAGTGAATTCTAAGATTGACTCATCCACCCCATGGTTTGCGGACATCGCAAATTACCATGCGGGCAACTTCATCATTAAGGGCATGACGACTCAATAAAAACGAAAACCTTTCGTGACGTCAAGTTCTACTTTTGGAACGACCCTTACCTCTTTCGGACTTGTGCGGATCAAATTATTAGACGTTGTGTTTTTGGCACCGAAGCTTCTAATATCCTTAGGGCTTGTCACGAGGGACCAACGGGTGGTCACCATGGTGCTAATCTCACGGCGAAGAAGGTCTTTGATGCCGGTTTCTTTTGGCCTACTATTTACCAAGATGCACACGCACTTGTCAAGTCGTGTGACTCATGCCAACGACAAGGAAAAGCCTCACAAAACGATGAAATGCCACAAAACATAATCCAAGTGTGTGAGATATTTGACGTTTGGGGAATTGATTTTATGGGGTCGTTCCCATCATCTCGTGGTAATAAGTACATCGTTGTCGCCGTTGACTACCTATCCAAGTGGGTGGAAGCTAAGGCTTTGCCCACTAACGATGCTCGTGTGGTAGTCAAGTTTTTGAAGCAATTGTTTTCTCGGTTTGGAACCCCTCGTGCAATCATAAGCGATCGTGGAACCCATTTTTGTAATGACCAATTCGAAAGGGTTCTAAAGAAATATGGGGTTACACATCGGCTTTCTACGGCTTATCACCCGCAAACGAGTGGACAAGTCGAGGTTTTAAACAGAGCGTTGAAGAGGATCTTGGAGAGATCGATAGGAGAGAACCGACAATCGTGGTCGGATAAGTTAGATGATGCTTTATGGGCCTTTCGTGCCGCTCATAAGACGCCCATTGGGTGCACTCCTTACAAGCTCGTGTATGGGAAGAATTTTCACTTGCCAATTCAACTCGAACACAAAGCTTATTGGGCCCTAATGCATTGTAATGATGACATTGAGACCGCGGGAAAACACCAGAAAATGCAACTTAATGAATTGGATGAATTAAGAGACACTGCTTATGAAAATTCATTGATTTATAAAAAAAATTAAAAAGTTTCATGATTCTAAAATTAAAAACCGGGTTTTTAACATTGGAGATCAAGTGTTGCTTTTTAACTCAAGAATGAAAATCTTTTCCGGCAAGTTGAAATCCCGTTGGTCGGGTCCATTCACCATTACCCAAGTGTTTCCTTATGGGACCATCGAGCTAGCTCAAAATGATGGTCCTAACTTTAAGGTGAATGGACATAGGTTGAAGCACTACTTTGGTGGGGAAGTTCCTTCTTTGAACGACCTCGACCAAGTCACGTTCCCCAATGATAATTAGTATTGAGGGGATCGAGTCGAGCTCATGACTTGGTAATAGAAAACGAGGTGCCTCGTGGGGTAGTTCCCATGCTTATCCATGTACATATTATCGCTTTCTAATGTAGCTTACATAAGGGGATTTGTGCCCTTCCAACCTTTGTTCCTTGGTTGTTTGTGATATGCGGTTTTTAGATGATCATCATCTTCACGATTGGAGCCTCTCGTGTTCGTTTTACGTGAGCACTCGATCGTTGCTTTGAAGAATTTCTCGATATACATATGATATATCCTTGATTTTTCTAACCTTAGGTTTTTAACACACTTCATAAACGGCAATTAATTTAATGGTACACCCTTTCCATGCTAGATTATACATTCAACTTTGTATCTAGTATGGGGGTATCCTACCCTTAGACTCGAAACATTGAGGACAGTGTTTAACTTTAGTATGGGGGTGAGTAGATACTTGCCTTGCCAAACCTTCACGCTTTCCAAAATTTATCTTTTTGTTTATCGTTTTGTTGCAAAACAAGGCTAAAAATGGCAAAATTTTAATTTTTTTTCTCATGTTTTATAAGTGTTTGAAGACACGAATGTAGATTTTCTAATGGAGAGAATAAGAGAAATTTTTGACTCGACCGTACGTGTTGAGCACTTAGCTTCGATTCCTTAACTTTACAATAGGCTAAGTCTCTTAAATGAGGACGAGAAATGATAGAGTTAATTATAAGTTACTATGCTAAACGTAGAGTACTCGTATTCTTTCAAAAACTCATGTGTTCTTGTTGTTTGCTTATTCTCCCTTCGCTTGTATATATATTTTGCTAATAAGTATTGGCTTAGCGGTTTAGTCTTGATTGTTGGTTTCTAGTATTTTCTAGTAGCTTCCATGTAATTAAATTGGGAAGACATTAAGGTATCGCCAGCGTCACGGTTTTGAAGTATTGGCAACCCGAATAATCGAAAGCTTCACCCAATAATAAGATTTCAAGGTTCTAAGTCTTGTTCAAACACTTGACTTTTTGGACTATAAGCTGATCATAGTACCCTGATAAGAAGATTATCAAGGTTCTGTGAAGCTTGTGGTTTGAGAAGGATCAAGGGGTGGGGTACAAGCTTGAAAGGATCTTGGTAATTTTCCATTTTTCTTTTATTAATCTGTTTGTTACTCAGTTTGTTATTCTTAGCAGCTTATTGGAAGCTAGTGGTTGTTAAGCTACCACTTAAGCTCTAAAATTCGTGTGTGTGGATGTGCATTCATGAGGTTTGCCTTCTTCATATGAAAATCTGTTTAAAAAAGGGTTCTAAGTGATTTTGTGATTCTGCTGTTGTATGTGGTGTTTTTGTGGTTTGAATCTTGTTCTTACTGCATGATATTGTTGGTATGATGCTTGATTAGGCTTGGGTAAACCTGTTAAACACATTTGCTTGTTTAAATTTTGATTTAAAAAGTTAAAAGGGTGTTTGGGTCTACTGCTTTAAGGTTTTTATTTGAGTTTGAGTTAGTGTTAAGGGTTTATTCTTGTTTGTATCTGATGTTGAGGTGTTTGTATGCTTTTATCGGCATATCTTGTGCTTTGAACATCAAATTCCAATATGTGCTATATCTTGCTTGTTTTTGCCTATTTTGACTTGAAATTTTGGAAACACATAGAGTGTATGCTTATTTAGGGTTGAAAAGTGCTTACACATAGTTGTGTAACCTAATAAGTAGATATGAGGGTTCAAAATTAGAATTGTGGTCAAGTATATCAGCAAAAGGATTTTGTGTTCTTCATTGTTCATCAGTAAGTAACATATGCTTTAATCTAGGTCTAATCTTTTCAGTGCATGAAACAAGTTTATTTATGCTTATTAAATATTAATATAGCTTGTGTATGCTTTTGATTCAATTTGGTTGGCTTAATCTTGCTTAATCTGCTTATTACATCAAATCTGCTTATTTTCTATGTCTGTGACTTATCTGGTGACTGTTTGAATTAACTGCACTAATTGGCTAGGTGTTTTTGTGATTACTTGCTTGTTATTGACTCCATATAACCCACTGGTTATAAGGGTGCCCTTGTTGTTCACTGAATCCAAGTAAATCTCACTAAAAACAAGAGTCAAGAAAGTCAAACAGTGGGAACCCTTTCCCACTGCTACTAGCCACTGCTAGTGTTAATTTGCATTCAGCTTATCAATAAGCTATAATAGCTTATTTTATTGTGCAACAACTTTGTTTTGGTAATCAATCTTCCTTATTTTACCCATTTGACTATTATGGAGCATTTGAGCCTTTGACTCTTAGGTTTGACTAGAAAACGAATTGGCTTTTCTTTTTCAAAACAACTTATTGCTTATTCTAGCTTATTCAGTGTGCTTATTTGAAATATTTTTGATTATTAAGCTTATTTAAGTGATTTAAAACATTTTGCAAAAAGAATCAGCTCTTGAATCAGCCTAGAACTTGAAAACGACTATTTTGTCGTTTTGTGTAGATAGCTTTTGCTTATTTCAGGCTTATTTCTTGGGCTTATTCAAAATTTCTTTTTAGAAACAGATTTATTATCCCAAAATAAGTTTGTGTGTCAAATTAGAGCTTATGGAATTAGCTTATAGCTTAATGGGCCAAAAAGCCCATTAAGAATAAGTTGTTGACTTATTAAGCTGTGATAAGCACATTTTTAGCTTTCGGGCCTTTTGAGTTTTGTGTTTAAAATCAAATTTTAAGCTAGACTAGAACTTTTCAGCTTATTTGGATAACTTTTTTCTTATTGGGCTAAAAAGCCCATTAAGGTTGGACTGTTTTCACTTTTAGCCCATATGGAGGCCCATTAGGGGTATTTTGGTCATTTTACTTTTCTGTTTATTTAAGTTAAAATAAATTAGTTTGCAAGTTTTTAGAATTTTTTATAATTTTTCAAATATTAATATAATTTTATTATTATTTTATTATTCAAAATTGTTTTTAAGATTTTTGCAACTTTTTCATTTTTCTTAGGTCAAATACATTAAGTTAGGATTTTTAAACCTTTTAGATTAATTTTCTTGTCATTTAATTAATTTTTTGGATTATTTTAATATTTTCATAGTTTTTAATCATTTTTAAATAGTTTTAATTTGTTTTAAAATTTTCAAAAATAGTTTTTAGTTTAATAAAGTTATTTTAGAGGTTTACAAACTGAAACATCTCATTTTAGGCATTTTGTTAATTAATTTGATTTTTGGGCTTTAATTAGCATTAAAAAATTATTATTTAATAAAAATAAAAGGTTTGAGTGATTTTTGATTTTTAGTAAACTCTAATTGCATTTTTTAGGATTTATTGTGATTTTCTAAGAATTTGTAGGGTAATTTTTAAATTTCATCACGTTTTACGTTTACGACTTTCGTCTTATTTTAATTTTAATCGTAACCATCATCCTTTTCTCTTTTCTTTCTTCATAATCATAATCACAAAAAGTTAATCATCTCTTAATACAACACACTAGCCTCCTTGAGAACGATCCCACTCATTGGGTCATTTGTGCACGGTTTTCCTAAACCGTCGTACTTACCCTCATTACGCTCTTTTTCCTAAAAGACGTAAAACTACAATTATTAGTTATTCTCAAATGCACAACCGCCATACGCCAACTGGCATACGGCAGCGTGCCCGACCAGTTTGATGAATACTTGCAATTGGCCGAACGTACTGTTGCTGAAAGTTTGTTTTACTTTAATATGTGTATTATGAATTTGTACAGGAACCACTATTTGAGAAAACCAACTCTTGAAGACGTTCATAAAATTTATGCGAGGCATAAGAATGTTCATGGTTTCCCAGGAGTGCTTGGAAGCATTGATTTATGCACTGGGAATGGATAAAATGTCCAGTGTCATGGCTGGGACAATTCGGGATGGGTGGTAAGAAATACCCAACAATTATGCTTGAGGCAGTTGCTTCTCAGGATTTGTGGATTTGGCATGCGTTTTTTGGTGTAGCAGGCGCCAATAATGATATAAATGTGTTAGACATTTCTCCATTATTTGAAGACGTTCTTAATGACGTAGCACCTGTTGCTCCGTATAGAGTAAATGAGGTTACGTTTCAGAATGGGTATTACTTAGCCAACGGGATTTACCCACAGTGGGTGTTGTCCCTAATATATGTGATGTTATACACGAATTAAATAAGAAAGAAAGTAAGAAATGAGATGAATTTTAAAGAGAGAAACTAGAGAGAGAAAATAGAGAGAAGTGTGTGAACTTGGTGAGATTAGATTAGAGAGAAGTGTGAAATACAAATGACCATCCACCCTCCTAACATGCTAGGAGGGTAGTATATATAGTCCACCCACATGCGGGCTTTAATGGACTATATATTGGGCCGGGCTTGTCTTTTGGACTTTAAATTAGTTTAAATCCAAGCCCGTGAAACACGACTAAATAACTACTTATTACAACGTTCTAATAAATAATACAATAGAAACCTATGACCGAACATTCTTGTTTGACTCAATATTTTGAGGCTAACAATCTCCCCCAATGTGAGGTCATTCCTCTTTGATATTTGGATTCCAATGGAGATTTATGAATTTCGTCATAAATGAGTCTTGAACGTGTAACAGTAGTTTTGTTCCTTCATGCTGTGATCTTTGAGCCTTTGTCGTTGTCTTTCGACTTTGTCTTTAAGTCTTGAGATCTTCAAATCATCCTTGACTTGTCATTGCCATCTTGCAATCTTGTGTCTTTATCCACATGCTCACACTATCAATTGTTGGATAAGTCTTTGGGCATGAATATGTGGTTGTGAATCTTTGACTTTGCTGAGTACACCGTGACGCCACCTTCTCGAGACAAAACATAGACACGGACTGAATGGCTTTGACATTCGTCCTAAATCGGTAGCGTTTTACCTCCGGTCGGTGAAGACCGTTATACGATATTAAATATCGTACCTGTGATCAGGTAGATTCAATTAAGAATTTCCTTGACAGGGTTTCGCGGCTGTACTAGCCGTTCTCTTTACTCGACCGTCTCAAAGCAAGACTGCGAACATAAAGAGTGAATCAATTGGATAGATATCCGCTTGATTAAAGTCGTCAATTCAAGTTCCTGGAACAAGTTTGATTCATAAAGAATCTTACCATTGTTGCTTTCCAGTTGACACAAGTTTGATTCATAAGAATCTCACAAGTTACCTACCGTAGCGCTGTTTGATGTTGACGCTAGAAGGATTTCCATTCGTCACTGTGAATATTAATAAATATCACTCTGAATGTTCTGGCAAGACCATAAAGATATTGCGTAGAAACCTGAAACGAGTTTGAATCAATTCAGAATCAAACCACTGTTGCTTTTCAGTTTTACATATGTTCAATTCATAAAGAATCTTGCATATGACCTACCGCAGTGCTGTTTGATGTTAACACTGGAAGGATTTCCACTCATCATTGTGAATACTAAGTAGTATCACTCTGAGTGTTCTAGCAATATCACAAGGATATAGCGTAGGACTCTCTTGATCTTCATCCGTGTGTCCTAACGAGATTTGATTGATCTCTTGGCTCTAGACTCGATTTGTGCACTTTTAGTGGTCGGAGGCTGGAGCAGATGCCACCTATTCAATATCAACTATCTCGGAGTGAGAAAGTCAATAGAAGTCGTATTGATCTCCGTGACAATAAAACAAACTTCTTTTGAGAGAAGCCTGAGTAGCTAGGAAAGGGTTGTGCTTCACATCACTGGGTCCATGATGAGTTTGTCTTCATGATGAGTTGACCCGGTTTCTGCCTAAGTTGTATGGAGGGCTTCTTTCTTTACACCCTTTATCCTTACATTTCTTTTTCATTCTTCAACCCCTTCAATGCTTACCAAGACATCATTAATAGCACCTTGTTGTGATTGTTCTAGTGCTATCATCAGTACTTAGTCGGCATTCAGCTACGTTCACATTCTACTCCATCTTTCCTAAGGACTTCTAATAATCTATTGGATTGTCCCTGGGAAGATCCCTCCGGTTCTGGTTGGATCATAGGACTTAAACCTATCCACCCTTTTGACACCAATAACGTCGTGAATTAAAGATGTTGTGGGTATTTGATCGTAACCATGAAAACCACTTTAAATTCTAACAAAGTGTTTGAAAAACATTTAACACCTTGCTAGTTTTGTCGTTTTAGAAATGCTCCCCCTTCACATGTGCATCGATAATCGAAAGTGTTTTGCACATGTAGGTAAGAGTTAAAGTGCATGAGTCTTATATTAGATCACATTTTAATCACATTTTCTCCCCCTATCTCTAATATATAAAATCTTTTGATATTAGAGATACCAAATTTGATTAAAATATATTTTGAAAAATAGTCTTGAAATCTCCGGGAGAAAGATGTGTTAATCTTTTGCATGAAGTTTAAAATGCTCCCCCTCAAAAATTGATCCAATTGAATTGTCATTGTGAGGATATGATCCACATTTCGCTTTGTGAGGATGGGGGTTGTTGAACACACAATTTTTGAAAGATTTTGAATAATCATTGAGAAATTCTTGAAAAAATTGTGTTCAACGCTTTTTGAAAAATCCTATTTCTTTTTGTCGAAGAGGTTTTTCTTAAGCATAAACTTGAGTTCATAGACTTTGAATTGTCTTGACGAATCCACTCAAGTGTAAGAAGATTTAACTTCTTTTGCTAAGGGTAAGAGCACGAAATCGTACACTCCCCCGTGAATATAGTTCCGGGTTGCAATCTGAAAGTAATTACAAGCAATTGTGTTGAGCTCAAAACGTTGAATGTTTTGTGACAAGCTCAACCCGTGATAGATTGCTCTACCCGTTGTTGGAAATATTGTCCAAAATAGACAATTTCCTTTTGAAAAAAAAATAGAAATGACATGTTTTGAAAAATATTTACAACTTTCATTCGAGCTTTATGTACACACCCGTGTCGTTATTGAGCGACATTTCTAGGCACGTCCATATTATCGATACTGAAAGACATGTCGAGAAGAATATTTTTGGATTTTGAAAGATTTTTAATTTTGTGTTTTGCTTTTATGTGTTTTATATTTTTGTATTTTGCTTTTTCAAAGATATTTACAAGTTGATGTTTGATAGATAAATCAAGCAGGCACCTTTGCCAGAATCTCCAGGTCTGCTGGAGTCAAACATCTCATACCAATTTGCCTAACGAGGTACTCAAACCTATCTTTCGACAGAGCTTTCGTAAACAAGTCGGCTAATTGGTAATCCGTTCCAACAAAGTATAATTCAACGATACCTCTTTCAACTTGTTCCTTTATGAAGTGGTATCGGACATCGATGTGCTTCGTGCGGGAATGCTGTACTGGATTGCAGGAGATGGCTATGGCCGACTTTGAGTCACAGTACATAGGTACTTTATCAAAGTGGAAGCCATAATCCGTGAGTTGTGTTCTCATCCAAAGAACTTGAGCACAACACGCAGATAGAGACACATACTCCGCTTCGGCTGATGAAAGTGACGTGCAATCCTGCTTCTTGGAAGACCATCCCACAAGCTTATCTTGACCTAGAAATTGTGCACCACCAGAAGTACTTTTTCGTGTATCAAGACACCCTGCATGATCAGAATCTGAATAGGCCGTTAGAAAGAAACTGGTTTCCCTCGGATACCAGAGTCCCAAATGAATGGTATTCTTGAGGTACCGAAAGATCCGTTTAACCTCCTTGAGGTGCTTTTCAGTGGGTCGTGCTTGATATCATGCACAATAACATGTAGCATGATGAATATCAGGTCTGCTTGCTGTCAAGTACATGAGGGACCCGATCATGGAACGATATCTCGTTTGATCTATGGGTAAACCCTCCAAGTCAGCATCTAGGGATGTGGTTGATAATGGTGTCCCAACGGGGTCACATGAAGTCATACCATGCTTTTTGATTATCTCTTGACAATACTTAGCTTGGTTTATAAAGATACCACTTGGGGATTGGTGAACTTGAATTCCTAGAAAGAATTTTAGTTCGCCCATCATCGACATTTCAAATTTGCTGTGCATTACTTTTTCAAACCATTTTGAAAGTTTTGGGTTTGTAGACCCGAAAATAATGTCATCAACATAAATTTGCACAAGCAAAATGTCATCCCCATATTTATAAGTGAACAAAGTTAGATCAATGGAACCTTTTGAGAAACCTTTGGATACCAGAAATTTTGAGAGCTCGTCGTACCACGCCCTTGGAGCTTGCTTGAGTCCATATAGTGCCTTGTGGAGACGATACACCTTGTCAGGATAATGAGGATTGACGAATCCTTCCGGCTGCGTGACATAGACTTCTTCCTTCAAAGGACCGTTAAGAAATGCTGTTTTTACGTCCATTTGATAGACAGTGAATCCCTTATGTGCAGCATAAGCAAGAAAAATCCTGACTGCTTCCATTCGAGCTACTGGTGCAAATGATTAAAATCAATTCCCTCTTTCTGGCCATACCCCTTAGCCACTAGCCTAGCTTTATTCTTGATGATCGTATTCTCTTCATCCATCTTGTTTTTCCAGATCCAACGAAGATTTAATGGAGTCACATCGTATGGTCTGTCAACAAGTTCCCAGACTTTAAGTCTTTCAAATTGTTGAAGTTCATCCGTCATCGATTCAATCCAAGCATGATCAGCCATGGCTTCTTTGATGTTTTTCGGTTCGACAGTACTCACGGCGAGTGCGAACATACAAACATCGCCATCAGTGGCTAGTTGTCGTCTTGTACGAACAGGCTGTGAAGGGTTTCCAATTACGTGAACCAAAGGATGATCTCGGGTCCAATGATGTGTTGAAGGATGTCGTTGATAAAACGTATGCATGTTTGACGGATCAACATGGCGAGTAGAAGACTCTCCAGTTTCGTGTACCGATGTACCGAATGGGTTGTGAAAATCGTCATCGTCAGATAATGCACCGTCTACTTGATTTGTGTTCTCTGGAGCAATGACAGTAGTTGTGGATGTTGTAGGATCGATTGTTGAAGTGATATTCGGAGGAGGTAAATCTGCAACAACCCGTGTTGAAGTAGATGAAGTTGTATCCTTTTGTTGATGATGATCGGTATCACCATTCGTATCATGAGTGACAGCGGAAGACTTCGATGCAACTTGTTTCTCCCCCGTGAAATATTCATCATACATTGGTCCATATAACATTTCCAACTCTTCAAGTGTCGTGTCCACTGTCATATCTGCTCTAGGAACATGTTCAGGAACCAGCTTTGAACTTGACGGTTCATTGCCGTGGTCTTGAGTTCCGAGTTCCGTGCGGTTGTGAACGGAAGTCGTTTGTCGTTGTGGATCGGGACTTAAACTGCTTTGTTCAAGTGCCATCTCTTGAGATTCATCAAATCGGATGTGAATTGTCTCGACAATCAATTTTGTTCTTTTGTTGAACACTCTATATCCCTTAGATTGAGTTGCATATCCCACAAGAATACATGCATCACCTTTTTCTTTCATCTTATCCAAATTTTCACCATCTCGTATAATGTAACAAGTACATCCAAAAACATGAAGGTGTTTGAGTGAAGGTTTTCGATCATGAATTATGTGATATGGTGTCTTTTCGTGTCTTGGGATAATTAAGGAGCGGTTTTGTGTGTAGCATGCGGTTGACACGGCTTCGGCCCAAAAGTACAGTGGAAGTTTTGAAGCGGATAGTAATGTTCGAGCAGCCTCAACTAAAGTACGGTTTCGTCTTTCAACAACGCCGTTTTGTTCGGGTGTTCGAGCAATAGATGTTTCATGTTCAATCCCTTCGGCTTCAAAATACTTTCTCAGATTTGAATTCAAAAATTCTGTACCTCTGTCAGTACGAACCACTTTAACTTGAGCTTGAAGACCACGTTGTATCAATTTAAGGAAGCTAATGAGAACATCGGGTGTTTCATCCTTGGACCTCAAGAAGTGAGTCCATGTGTACCTTGAGTAATCATCGACAATTACCAGAATATATTTCTTTCCATTGATACTCTGAACACGCATGGGACCACATAGATCCATATGAAGAAGATCTAACCGTCCTTTAGAGCTTGGTGTTGTCTTTGTTTTGAAGCTACTTCGTTTAGCTTTACAAAGTTCACAAGAAGAACAAAGATGATCTTTGATGAATTTCAAGCTTGGAAGGCCTCTCACAATATCTTTCTTGGAAAGCAAGTTAATGGTATCAGAGTTGAGATGAGAAAGACGTTGATGCCATAACCATGCCTGAGTCGTTGAAGCTTTAGCCATGAAGCAAATTGGAGTTGATGAAGTTGTGTCTTGAAGTGAAATTGTATAAAGATCAGTACCCCGTGTACCGGTAAGTAAGTCATTCCCATCATAATCACGAACAAAACATGTCTTCTTTCTGAAAGCAACTTCCAAATCCGCATCACAGAATTGACCAACCGAGAAAAGATTGTGATTGAGCCCTTCGACGTAGTATACCCTTTTAATCGTGATATTCCCCTGAACCAAATCTCCATATCCTAGGATCGGTGCAAATTGATCATTTCCCAATCGGACCGTACCTAGGAACTTCTCCACGAAGTTAATTAGAAGCTTGAGATTCCCCGTCATGTGCTTCGTGCATCCGGAGTCCATTATGAAGAGAATTATTTGTATCACCTGCAGAAGAGTTAGAACACGATGGAGCATTTGCTAAATTGGATACCACAGTAGTTGTGATAGTAGAATCATTAGTGTCCTTATCAACATTTAAAGGCAAACTAACACTCGTTTTCACATTTTCTGTCCTAACTTTTGGCATCCATTTATATCCGGGAGGACATTGATTAGCAAACCACCATTTCCAAGACTTACTGGCAGACTCATATAATTCCTTAATTTTGCTTCTAGGATTCTTAGTGGTGGAGTCTGATGCATTACTTTTCTTAGTGGGGGTTGCACCAGAATGGTTCACTTTGCGTTTGGGTTTACTAGCTCTAATAGGCATAGCAACTTGCTTCTTAGTTCTAGTATCTACGCCTTTGACTTTATTTATAGCACACATAGAATGATTAGCATTAGCACACTTGCCACATTTGACACAAACAAATTTCACATTCATAGCATTCAAAGTTGAATCATTCAAATCGTCATGACACGCGATTACAGACGTTTTATTCTTAGAAACATTGAAAATCCTAGGGTGTTCTTCTACTTGCTTCATCTTCCCTTGATTCTTGTGTTTCCAGACCTTATCATTCTCTTGAGTGCTCTTAAGCTGAGGCCGGCTAACAATAGTAGTGGAGACTATTCCTGTAGTAGAAGACACACGAATATTAGTGTTTCTAGAAGTCTGAGGCGAGTGAGTATCTTTGTTTGTGGGCTTAGTGGGCATTCTATACATCCCTGGTTTAATCACATTATTGTGCTTAACGCTTGGTGCTACAGGATTCCTTATGGGTTGAGCTTGTGGTAACCTTTCCTTTCCATCCATCTTGGGGGCAAACACAGGTTTTGCAAACGAGGAATTAGATAAAGCAGATGGTTTTCCCAAGATAGAGGATCTATTCTCTTTAGAGGCATTGGGTTGTCTAACAACATTTTTCTTAATGCTAGGTTCCACAATTTTCCCACCCATTTTAGCAATAAGTTTCTGCAACTCAGCTATCGCTCTGTCCCTGTCTTGTAATTGAGCTTTCAACCCTTTAATTTCCAAATTCTGTTCATTCATTTCTCGAAATGTTTGCGAAAGTTTTTCTTGCAATTTATTATCATGTGGAAAACGACCAACATCTTTTTGCAAAGCAAGTTCAAGTGAATGACAATGTTTTTGAAGGAAATCAGTTTTGTGTTGAAGTAACTCAAAAGCCTTTTTGTCAACATTTTCTTTACGTTTCGAAAGCTCAATTTCAAGACGTTCACATTCTTTGAGCTTATCAAGATATTGGCATGCAACTTCAGAATATTCATCAATATCGGCACAAGATGTAAAATAAGCACACATAATATCTTTAGAAACACATTCTTGCAAGAGTAAATCATATTCATCAGAGAAAACAGACTTGTCCATTTGAAGATTATCAATTTCTTTCTCAAGAGACTCAACATATTGTAAATCATCAAACATTTCAGACCGAATTAAGCTTTCGAATTTAAGAACATTTTCTTTTAGTGTGGCCGCGTTCGGTATTAAGATTTGTTTGACAAGCACAGTTATGTCTTGAGGAATTGGTTTCTTCCACTCGTCATTTTGTCGTTGTTTCCAATCATTATCAATAATGGACTTAATATTATCTATGTAATGAGTAAGAAACCCAAATATCTGCCTACTCTTTCTTTTAGAAGCATCTAGGGGCAAGTAGTTGATGAACTTAGAAACGTTTGTTTTCTTAGTGGCAAACGCTTTCTTCCATTGAATTCTCTTTTGCCTGCATTCTAAAAATACTTCCTCACGAGATTTCTGAGTTTGTTTGTGGAACAGACCATAAAGACTATTCTCATAAGCATAATTATATGGTTTCACAAACTCCTTATTAACTGATGCTTGACTATCAGCATCCCAAAGGGCAGTCTCTTCACTATTGGCACTTAGAGGCATGCAATCAAGATCTGTCCTTTCAGTCTCATCAAGATAAAGATGCGGGTTCGCAGCTTGAGCTTTGGCAAGGTACTCAGGACTTGCAAAGCTAGACTGACCCTTAAACATCGATGGAGGTGCTAGAATTCTTACGGATTGAATAGAATCATGCGTTTTATAAACAACGTTCTTCAAAAAGTCGACTTGTGCTTCTAGGTTCGTAACTTTTTCGGTTTCTTTATCATATCTACTTTTGAAGTCTTGTTTTAACGCATCTACCTCTTGTTTCTTATCCTCTAGAATTTTAGCAGAATCAGTAGTGGTCATAGAGAGCTTTTGTTCAAGTTCATTAACTTTGGTATTGGCAAGGTACGTTTTTTGACGTTCATCCATTAAGAAAACATTATATTGACGCTTCTCTTTAGCTAATAACTCAAGAGTGGTATTATATTTGTTTTCAAAATCGTCCTTTTGACTTTTTAACGCACTTCCCTTGTACCCCTCAAGCTCTTTGGTTTTCTGAAGGAGCTCATCTCTATAGCTTTCAGTCATCTCAGTAGATTTGATAAGAGCAGCTTTGCATTCTTCAAAACTTTGAGTGAGCGTAGCGTTTGCCTTCTTTAATTGCTTTTGACTCTTTTTATTTTCAGTGACATCTTTTTGTAAAGTAGCAATTAAATTAGCAAGCGCAATACGTTCCTCTTCATCATATTCATTTGCATGTTGATCATCCTCAGACTCATTATTGCACATGTCTGATGAATCGGGTGTGGTATTACTATCAACCGTTTCCATCATACACGTGTCATTAATGGCATTGGGTAGATCACTATGCTCAGGAATATCACCAAACACATTATATTCATCAGTAGTGTGTACCTTATCGATTGGCTCAGTGTCAAAGATAGGACCATTGTCATCTTCAGTGACTTTGAGAACTTCTTCAACATGTGCCATGTACGAGTAGTGTGCTTCTAATTCCTGGTCGGAGGCTTCATCATCAGTGTCATCAAGCATAGCTCCTTCCCCAGCTGACAGTTTGACCCCTGCTTCCATCTTCTTGCATAGCAGCATCTTTTCCTTATGGTAGCTAGAGTCCCTAACCCGTTTCGGCTTTCTGCATTCCTTTGCCATATGCCCAAAACCTTGGCAATTAAAACATTGAATCCCGCTTTGCTGAACCACTTGACTTCCAACCGTTTCCCTATTCCCAGTAGCAGCAGCAATCCTCTGAGTATCATACTTTGCAGTTTGTCGATCATATCTTGCAGAACCCTCAACATGCGTTGGATTATGTCGATCATACCTAGAAGGACTTTCACCACGTCGACGTGTGTCATACCTTGGAGGACTCGCAACATATCGGTTCTTTGTGTTAGATGATGTTCGAAGATTGTTGTTGGTGGGTTTGTAGATCTTCTGGTAAGTCTTCATAATGAAAGCAATTTGTTGTTTCATCTCACGATTCTTCTGAGCTTGATCTTCATCACTATCTTCTTCAGATGATGACTCAGATGGTGGTGAAGTTGCTCTTGGTGCTTTGCCGCGTGATCTTGTGGATGATGAAGACTTGGATGATGTGGAATATCGTGGTGAGGATGATGGGCTAGAGTATGGCTTAGGAGCACGAGATTGATGATCTTGAACATTTTGAGTGGTAGTTAATAAAGCAAGTGGATTAGCCGTCTTTGCAACTCGTTCAGCTCGAATCTCATTTGCTTCATGCTGAAATTGTTTCAAGATATCAAAGAGAGTGTGATAGTTTACCTTGTCTAACTGCTTCTGTTGTTTCACCAAAGTGACAAAACGTGTCCACTCTGGTTGGAGTTGTTGTAGAAATTGCACATTGACTTGCATGGTGGATACTTCCAAGTTGTTTCTTGTCATATCATTCATCATCTTGTAAAATCTTGAATAATAGGACTCAATTGATTCTCCATCCAATGCAGTAAACTTACCAAAGTTCCAAAACAAGTTTGTTTTGACATCTTGCTTGTTGAGAGACTCTCCTTGTTGCAAGCGTTCAATGGCCGTCCACATTTCTTGTGCTGTAGGACATGCATCGACTGTGGAATAAATATCATCTCCAATTCCACTTAGGATCATATAGATCGCTTCTTTTTCTGCATCATGCCAAGCACGTTTCTCGGGTGTAAGGTCAGATAAAGTTTCCTTTTTATTTGTTGCAGGTACTTCTGGACATGTGTCTGTGGCTGGTGTATAAGGAACATCAATTTCAGAAAAAACATATGGGCCATTGTTAATACATTGTCTCAAGGCATCACCATTAGGTCTTGTATCAAGATAGCGAAGAAAGCGTGATTGCCATTGAGCATATCGACCAGCCACAAGCATTGGTGGTCTCTCTTTATTACCCGCGACCATGATGTTGTTGTTCGTCACACGATATTCTGCAGTAGAATCCATCCCAAAATTCTCTGAAATGATGAAGTGAATATGGATCTTAAGTAGATTTGTTGTGATTGTTGTTGTGGTTTAAATTCCGAAAATTGCAATTTTTCTCCAGGCCGACAATAAATTCTCCAGTCCGACAAAAACGGTAGTCCAAAAATTTTGTAATCGCCAAAGTTTGAAATCGAGCTAGAAATGTCCTAAAACTAGTATGGAAAAAATTTGAATTTACTTGACGAAAAAATTTTAACTCTTTTTTTTTTTTTTTTTTTTTTTTTTTTTTTTTTTTTTTTTTTTTGATCTTCGTGGAAACGATATTCTGAAACTAGTCTAGATGGTGGCTAAGTCTAAAAATTACTCAAACAAAATTTAGCGAAAACATGTCATCGGAATATCCATCGGAATGTGCCATCGGAATACCCATCGGAATGTTTCTTAGATCGGAATGTCCTTTAGATCGCAATGTGCACCTGTCGGAATCCTCCAGATCGGAATGTCCAGATCGCAATGTGTACCTATCGAAATCCCAGATCGGAATGTTCAGATCGCAATGTGTACCTATCGAAATCCCAGATCGGAATGTGGCTGTCGCAATGTGGGCAGAGTAACGTTTCAATATTTGCCTTAAAAGCCGTCGCAATCCAGATCGCAATAATGATCGGAATGTGCAGATCGGAATAAGGGGCTATCGCAACTGATCGCAAAGTAAAACCCTAGGGTTATTGCGATCGAAATCGTACTCTCCTTTCCTAAATTCAAGCTGTCGCAATAATGGTGCTTTTTCTTCCAACTTTTTAGGCAACGATTTTTGGCAACTTTTAGGCAACAAGTTAGCAACTTTTAGGCAACAAATTCGTGATTTTTACCAAACCAAAACAACCAAATCTCTACAACAAGTATATAGATGATTTGTAGCAAGATAAAGAACACGAAAACCACAAAAAAAATTTGAATTCGAGTTGATTTATGGAAGAAATCACACGAATCAAATATAAGAAGAACAACCAATAACAAATCTACCCCGTGGCGATTGATACCAAATGTTGTCCCTAATATATGTGATGTTATACACGAATTAAATAAGAAAGAAAGTAAGAAATGAGATGAATTTTAAAGAGAGAAACTAGAGAGAGAAAAGAGAGAGAAGTGTGTGAACTTGGTGAGATTAGATTAGAGAGAAGTGTGAAATACAAATGACCATCCACCCTCCTAACATGCTAGGAGGGTAGTATATATAGTCTACCCACATGCGGGCTTTAATGGACTATATATTGGGCCGGGCTTGTATTTTTGGACTTTAATTAGTTTAAATCCAAGCCCGTGAATCACGACTAAATAACTACTTATTACAACGTTCTAATAAATAATACAATAGAAACCTATGACCGAACATTCTTGTTTGACTCAATATTTTGAGGCTAACAGTGGGCTAGTTTTGTGAAATCGTTTTCGGTTGTAAGTCAACCCAAAAACATTCATTTTAAAAGAAAACAAGAAGGAGAACGAAAGGACGTAGAATGTGCTTTTGGTGTTCTTCAAGGTCGTTGGGGAATATTACATCAACCGGCTCGATCATAAAGAGTAAACACCATCAGTAGAATCATGTATACTTGCATCTTATTGCATAACATGATTTTAGAAGATCTAAAGATGGCGACTGGTCAAGAACATGAAGCCGAATTTCGTGTCGATGATTCTAATGATATTTTTGTTAATCCATCGACAAGAATGCAACGTCGATGGTAGATAGGCATGACACGAACCGTACCAAATCGAAAGAGTTACGAGATAAAAATACACATATTTCACTTCAACGAAACCTTATGGAACACCTTTGGGCACGACGTGTACAAGATGAAGATGAAGACGAAGAAATGGAGGATTAGCCTTTTTATTTTATGTCATTTGTATTTTTATTTATTTGATATGTTATGTTTTTATTTATGTTGTAATGTTTTTTATTTAAATGAATAAAGTAAATTAGGATTTGAATAAATTTAATTGTTGAGGGTAGTTTTTGTAAAAAAGTGAAAAAATGGTTAAATTGGTGTGGAAATGGTGTGATGATAGGATGGTTGTTTTTTATGTGGATGTGGTGTAGATGTGGAAGTGAAAAAGCTGACGTGGCGGGGTGTTTTTTGGTGTGGTGGTGTGACCACTCCATGTGCTCTTATGAGCTGGTTATAAGACTGGTTCGTCTTCAGGTTAAGATACTTTGTGATCAAAGAAAAGGTCAGACGTTCGAACTTGAAATTGATTACAAGTGCTCTTCTTTTTTCGACGAAGCCATGAGAGATTATTAAGCACACACGTGGTGTTTGTGATCTTCAAAGAAGTTGTCATGAGACTTCAAATTTTTCCTCACTTTCGCAACTCATAATCAGAGGCGGACCTATGCCTTGCATAGGTGGTGCCGAAGAACCACTATGGACGGCAAAATATTTTAGAAGTTGACCTCGACTCGACTCGATGGTTTATACGAAAGGGTAGAAGTGTACTTTAACCGAAGCTCTATAAGGAGAGTATTTTGGAGCTCGAACTCAATTCAAAAATATACTCGGATAGCTCGGGAGTTATCTTGTCTCACTTACACTTCCACAACAGTTTGACCTTAAATCCTTATTTGACAATCGTTCTTGTTTTCAACTAGCACCAATCACTTGTTTTGACTTGAGTCGTGAGATTGTTATGAATACATACTATATTGAGATCGATCTCAAAGACGATCATATTTCAAAAATATATCATTTTATCCGACAACTCTCAATAAACTTGCCAATACAATTCTCATTGCAAATATTAACCAAGGTGGTACTAGTTGATATATGGGTTAAGTACTTTGGATCTAATCCGAGATCAAAGGTTCGAACCAGATACCAAAAGTAATTACCTTTTTTCTTAGATGTATACAAGAAAAAACGAAGACAAAAATGTGAAAAATATAAAATCAGTTTTAATAAAACCAAGAACACCATTTATTAGAAAGATCTTTATAACGGATAGTCCCCAAATAGATGCTATTAAACAATACAAAAGAAAATGTATAATCCCCAAACGGGTGCTATACCACGAATACAGACTCAATACAGACTCAAACAAACCAAACTATACCACAACCACAAGTTGTGATTGTAAACAAGATCAAGAACAGATGAACAAACCCTAAACGATTGAGAGAGAATATGTGTGTGTAAGTATAACAGAATAATGAGAGAAAATAAGCTGGGATTATCTTATATAGTACACTCCATGAAGTTTAGCAAGATTGCATGATGGACCCTTCAAGAATCTCCATATGTCAAACTTTAGCCCAAAAGTATTTGCAAGATAGTCCCTGAAGCATCAAAGTTTTACATTTCATTATATAATATTTCCAACATCCTCCCTCAAGCTTATGACTTAAATAGGTTTTTAAGTCTAAGATTGGAACACAATTGTTGATGCTGAACTGAACCCAGACCTTTGGTAAACACATCTTCAATTTGAGCATTAGAATCAACTTTTACAATTTTAACCAAGCCTGAAGCAACTTTCTCTTTCACTAAATGCACATATAAATCAAAGTGCTTAGTCTTTTCATGCATGACTGGGTTAGCAGCAATTTTTATAGCAGAGCTATTGTCACAAAACAAATAGACTGGAAGAACATTCTTAATATTAAAATATGTCAAAATTTTAACCAACCACATCACATCACAAACAACTGAAGCCATAGATCTATACTCAGCTTCAGCTGATGACCTGGACAAAGTAGCATGTTTCTTACTTTTCCAGGACACCAAGCCTCTAAACATGTAAACACAATACCCAGTAACAGACCTTCTAGTAAGCTTGCATTTAGCCCAGTCAGAATCAGCATAAGCACTCAAATTTTTACAACTAGTTCCCTCATATACAATACCTTCACCAGGTGCACCTTTAAGATATCTAAGAACTCTTAAAACATCATCTAAATTTTTACAACTAGTTCTCTCACTTAGACAATGTACAGAATATGAAATATCAGGTCTAATATTACAAAGATATATAAGTTTCCCAACAAGTTTTTGATAAGAGTAAACATTTTTAAGAAACTTGTCACCTTTAAACTCTTTGTGAGCAAGTACACCATTTTCTGTCATAGGTGTAGCAACAGGTTTACAAGCTAACAACCCATATTCATGTAACAATTCAATGCAATACTTTCTTTGATTCAAGCACAAACCATTTTTAAGTTTCAAAACCTCAATTCCCAGGAAAAACTTTAATTATCCAAGATCTTTAATCTTAAACTTTTTATTTAAAATTGTTTTGACATTGTCAATTTCAGGAATACTATTACCAGTAACCACAATATCATCCACATATACTAATAGAGCTATAAACACATCATTCACATTCTTTACAAATAAAGAATGATCATTTTTACTTTGTTCAAAACCAGCTTCAAGTAAAGTCTCAACCAATTTTTTGTTCCATTGTCTTGGAGCTTGTTTTAAACCATACAAGGACTTGACCAACTTACAACCTTTACTATCATTAGCATCACCATAACCAGGAGGTTGTAACATATATACTTCCTCATCTAACTCACCATATAATAATGCATTATTGACATCCATTTGAAATAAACTCCAATTATTCTGAATAGTCATGTTTATAAAACATCTAAAAGTACTCATTTTCACTATAGGACTAAAAATTTCATCATAATCTACCCCTTCTTTCTGACCACAACCTTTAGCAACAAGTCTGGCCTTATACCTCTCTACCTCACCATCAACTTTATATTTAATCTTATAAACCCACTTACAAGGAATAGCCTTTCTGTTAATAGGTAAATCATTTAATATCCAAGTATTATTCAAATATAAAGCTTCCATTTTATTATTCATAGCATGAACCTAATTAACATCTTTAATAGCTTGATTAAAACTATTAGGTTAAGCAGTTTTATTCAAATTACTAATGAAGCAACAATTATTATGAGACAGAACAATATGATTAGCATATTTATTCAAACCATACCTAACTTTACTGTCTAAAACCTAATCTTCTAACTTCTTAGGTAATTTAGACATTCTATTAGACTTTCTAACATTACTGTAAGAACTTTCTCCTACTATTCTTAAACTGGCTTCAAAACTAGGAACCTGGTTTGGAAAACAAGGGGGCATTGCCCTCAGATAAAGAATGTTCATCCATTGATGACGCAACATGGGTACTTTTAGATGAATGCTCCTCTGCAGTATAATCTAAATGACTCACAAATACCTCCCTTGCATCATCAGATGGTCCCCTTCCATCATCATTAGGACTTAAAGACTCATGGGTGTTAGACTCAAAACAATCAATTTTTTTATTATTAACTTTAGAAGAAATACTAGACTCAACATTTTGATTAACATCTTTCATTTTAAAAGGAAAGTTTATTTCAAAAAATTTCACATCTCTAGAAAAGAAAACACTTCTGTTTTGCAAATTCAACAATTTGTAAGCCTTTTTAGAAGAAGAAAAACCAATCAGAACACACTTTTCAGATTTAGAAGAAATTTTATCATAATTCTTTAAAACACTTTGAAAACACAAACACCCAAAATATCTTAAATGGGAAAGGGAAGGTTCCCTATTATATAGTTTAGAAAAAGGAGAATGACCAACCATAACAGAAGAAGGAAGCCTGTTAATAAGATAAATAGTAGTTAACACACAATCAGCCCAATAACTAACAGGAATACCTCCCTGAAATAATAAACTTCTGGCCACATTAAGCAAGTGCCTATGCTTCCTCTCAGCAATGCCATTTTGTTGAGGGGTATAAGCACAAGTAGTCTGATGACTAATACCTTGGTCACTTAAAAAACAAGCCATATTATTATTCACAAACTCAGTTGCATTATCAGATCTGATAACTTTAATTTTCTTAGAAAATTGATTAAGTAACAGATTGTAAAAATCCTTAAAATATCCATAAACCTCATCTTTAGACTTAAGCAAATAAACCCATTAAAAATATCTAAAGTTCTCTCTAGTAGTGACTTTATAAGGTCTTCACACATCAAGATGAATCAATTCTCCCAAAACAGAAGATTTATGATCTCTCAAAGGAAAAGGTTCTCTAGATTGTTTAACAAAATGACAAATTTCACAAGGTTCAAAATGACTAGGTTTATTTAACTTTAATTCTTGTTTTAAAACCATTAAAACTTCATCAGATGGGTGACCAAGCCTATTATGCCAAACAGACTTAGAAACATGACAACATATGATTGAAAAATTACTTTTGACTTTAGGAAACTCATAATTCACATCAAACACATATAAACCACCAGTTTCACTACTAGTCCCCAAGATAGTCTCTTTTCTCAAATCCTGAATGATACAATCATGTTCATTAAACCCAACATGAAGTTTACTATCTTTAATCATTTTATTAACAGACAACAGACTAACAGTATATTCAGGTATAACCAGCACATCAAATAACACTACATTATTAGTTAATCTAAGATTCCCAACAAATTAAATTTTAGCCACAGTCCCATTTGATGTCTGTTGAGTCTTAGGATCTAGACTCATCTGGGATATGATAACAATGATTGTAAGCACAGCGTAATATAATAAAGAACACAATCAAAGTTATGAACAAGGCTTTCTTATTCATAAAATACTAATAAGCTACTACTACTAGCTCCTGATGCCTTATAGGGTTGACACCAGGAGGAACACACACACACATTTAGTTTATTTTTGACATTTTTGTTTTATCATGTCTGCCTCAACTTCTACTCAAACAGGAGAAGATAACACTCCTAAAATTGTGCAACCTCAGAAGATCGTTGCTACGGTTTCCAACACAAATGGTAAATTCCCTCTTCTGAAAAAGGATGAATATGATAACTGGGCAATGAAGATGGAATGGTGTATCACCAATACTGATCAAGATATTTGGAAGATCATTCTGAATGGGAACAGCAGGAAGCTAACTAGAAGAGACAAGAATGGTAATATTACTCTTCTTGACCCTAAATCTCATGAAGAAATCATAGCTATTCAGAAGGAGGTCAAAGCAAAAACGATTTTGCTTCAATCTCTTCCTGAAGATCACATGGGTGACTTCTACCATTTGGATGATGCCAGAGAGATCTGGAATGGCATAAAAGCAAGGTTTAGTGGGAATGAGGAGTCAAAGAAAATGCGAAGATCCATGCTGAGAGATGAATTCACAGAATTCAAAATCTCAGAAACTGAAGGTTTACATCAAGGGTATGACAGGTTCCAGAAGATATTGAGCCAATTGAATCAACTTCGGCCAATGCCTGATGATGGTGATATTAATGCAAGGTTTCTTAAAGCCTTACCCTACTCATGGAATCAGGTGGTGATCTCTCTCAAAGCCAAAGGTGGGCTTGACTATCTCAACTTTGATGATCTGTTTAATAAGCTCAGAACTTTTGAACCTCATGTGAGAGGATTTTCAAGTGACTCTTTTCCCACTCCTGCTAATTCTGCCTTTGTGAGTTCTATGGCATCCAGTCCCATGCCATATGCTAGTAGCCCAAGTAATACTGTGTCCTCTCAACATACTTTTCAGCATACTTCTGCTCCTGATCCTACTGCCAAGTCTGGTAGTATGGTAGAAGCTGTTCTCCATTCTTTTGTGGCTGATGTTGATGCTCAACAACAACTTGCTTTTGATGACTTCAAACAGGTCGATAAACTTGACCTGGATGAAATGGATCTTAAATGGCAGATGGCCATGCTCACTCTTAGGGTTCACAAGTTTGAGAAGAAAGCAGGACGGAAATTTAATTACAACCCTCGGGAGCCAGCAAGATTCGACAGAAGCAAAGTTCGATGCTATAACTGCCAGCAACAAGGTCACTTTGCAAGGGAATGACCTAGCAAGAATGACCAGGAGAAGAGCAGGTACTCAGCCTTTAAGGTTCAGGAGATAAAAGATGATAAGAAGGCATTGGTATCTGTTAACTCTATGGTCAACTGGAATGATCATCAGGCTTCTACTCTGGAATCAGCTGAGTCCTCGACTGATGTGTTTGCAATGATTGCTGGAAATCTCTCTGATGCAGAAGAAGCAGACGAGTTTGCTCTTATGGGCATCTCATCTCAGGTACAACATTGTCCTCTTGGTTGTCATGATAAATACTCAGAATTGTTGTCCCAATTTAATGAAGTAAATGATCAAAATGATAAGTACTTTTTAGAGGTTCAAGCCTATAAGGCTTCGTTAAACACATTGGAACAACAAAAGAGGTGGCTACAAGATACTCAACGTGAGTATGAGGATAAAATTCGGATATTAAGCATCGATTTAGAAAACACAACTAATATGCTTAAATATACAGAAAAAGTAAGAGATACCAGTATCAAAGAAAAACAGGAGATGCAAGAAAAATTAGATGCTACAATGCTGAGATTTGAAAAATGGCAAAAGGCACCTAAAAATCTTTCAAAATTAATTGATAGTAGCATGTCTGGTAGAACTAAAAGAGGCTTAGGATTTGAAAAATATAGTGATTCAGAAGATGTGTTTGATTTATCTCTTTCGAGTGTCTTTGATACCGACAAAGAGGACGAGGGAAAACCTAGTTACAATAGGTTTAAACCAGCAGCAGAAATGCATGCTGTCCCCCCCCCCCCTCTCTTACTGGAACTTTTATGCCCACTTCTTGGCATAATGACTTGGATGGATCACAGATGCATGAGTCCCCAAAAAGTTCTACTAATTCTAATGACTTTGTCTCGTGTAATTTCAGTGACAAAGCCAGTGACTCTGCATCAAGTGATTCAAGTGAAGGGTCAAGACCTATGAGTTCCAAGTCGAATGATCATGCTGCTACTGGTGCTAGGATGTGTGAAGAAAGTGTTGCTGTTAAGTCAAGTGTGTCTGGTCCTAGTTTATTAAGTCCTAGGAAGAATGTTTCTCCTAGAATTGTGTGTAATAATGTTGGCAGTATGAAACAATATCATTCTAATAAAAGGTCGATTAAAACATGTTTTGTTTGTGGAAGTGCATTTCATTTAATTAAAGATTGTGATTTTTATGACACACATGCTTCTGTTAATCATGCATTTCCTACTCCTGGTCCACCAGGAGCTGCCCCATGTACCTCTAGAAGACTCAATCCTACTGCTCAATCGTTTTCTTCTTCTAGAAGGTCCTCTCCTTTAGTTTATGATCATTGGAGAAACATTGGATTACAAACGCCTAGTAATTATTTTCAAAATTTTAATCCAGTTTATCCACATAATTTGGACCACACGTATTTTGGTTTGGGAAGTTTGGGAACTACTGTTAAGCCCTCAGAAGGTTGTTCTTGGATAATACCCATATGATGCATTGGCAACCAAGGAACAACGATGGATCTCATCAATCTTCTTGGCACTCTACTAAAGATCCACAAGGCAGACTCAAACCTGAAAAGGTTTGGGTCCCCTTAAGACACTAACTTTTGCATTTTTATTGTCTTGTTGTTGTAGGTTACTCCATACCAAGATCCTAGTCTAGGCATTGTTGATAGTGGTTGCTCCAGGAGCATGACCGGAAATAAAAGTCTTCTCTCTAACTTTGTACCATTTCATGGAGGCAAGGTCTATTTTGGTGGGGGTGAAGGCAGGATCACTGGCAAAGGAACAATTAAGACGCCAAATCTAAATTTTGAGCAGGTCTACTATGTGGAAGCACTTCAGCATTCCAACTTGATATCTGTCTCTCATATTTGTGACAAGAAGCAGTTTGTTCTCTTCACCGATTCTGATGCACTTGTGCTCTCCAAAGACTTTCAGCTTCCGGATGACTCACAAGTTCTCCTCAGAATCCCTAGAAGACACAATCTCTATAGCATCAAGCTGAATGAAGTCAATCCTACTGGTCAGCTAGCATGTCTAGTTGCTAAAGCCTCCGAAGATGAAGCCACTTAATGGCATAGAAGGATGGGGCATGTGAACTTCAAGACCATTCACAAACTTGCGAATCTGAATTTGGTCTCTGGTTTACCTCCCAAGTCATTTAGAAATGATATAAATTGTATTGCTTGCAGCAAAGGCAAACAGCACAAAGCATCCTTCAAGGCCATTACTGCTCTTAGTCTTATTACTGAACCATTGCAGCTACTACACATGGATTTATTTCGTCCTACTTCCATTAGGAGCATTGACCATAAACAATTCTGTCTGGTGGTAACTGATGGATATAGCAGGTTTTCGTGGGTGTTCTTCATGGCTGCCAAGAGTGAGACCTACTCAATTCTTAGAGATTTTCTTACCCTTATTGAGAACCAGTTGACCAAGAAGGTTAAAGGTATTCGTTGCGACAATGGAACCGAGTTCAAAAATAAAGACCTCATAGCACTTTGTAATGCTAAGGGCATCAAAAGAGATTATAGTGCAGCCAGGACTCCTCACAGAATGGCATGGCAGAAAGAAAGAACATGACACTAATAGAAGCAGCACGAACTATGCTTGCCGATTCCAAGCTTCCAACCATGTTCTGGACAGAAGCTTTTAATACTGCAAGTTACGTTTTGAATAGGGTTTCTATTACCAACCCTCACAAGAAGACTCCTTATGAGCTTCTAACAGGCAAAGTTCCAAATATTGCTCATTTGAAGCCTTTTGGGTGTCCAGTCACCATTCTGAATACTAGTGACTATTTGGGGAAGTTTGATGGCAAGGCAGATGAAGGATACATTGTGGGATATTCCACTCACTCTCGGGCTTATCGTCTCTACAATCTCCAAGCCAAGCGGATCATTGAAACTATAAATCTCAAGTATTTTGAAGAGAAGTCAAACATCCAAGGCAAGGGTCCTGAATGGTATTTTGATCTTGATTATCTTAGTGATTTGTTAGGATATTTTCGTTTCAAAACTAACCATGATGCAGGACCACAAGTGTTTGCAACTTCTAGTACTGGTGTTCCTTCTAATCTTTCTGATTCAGATGATGAGGATGACATTTTTGTGGTTCCATCCTACTCCACCACAGTCTCTCCTACTCCTCCAAGTGATGCAACTCCATTGGATGTACTGTATTCCCAAGTAGCTCTTGACACTCTACTCAAACAACAACAAGACGCTACTACAGCAGCTGCTCAAGGTGGTTTTGAGTTTCCCTTGGATACGCCTACTGACAACGCTGCTCCTGGTACCCCAACTTCTGCTCCTAGTGCTAGCTTATCACCTACTGGTACTCCAGCTAGTGAGTCTGCTTCCAATACTCGTTTCTCCAGTCCTTCTGATTTGGGGAACCATCAAAAGAAGTCTTCTACCAAGCTGGATGATATTAATAAACAACCAGTAGATGGGATTTTCAACACTGCTTCATATGATGCTGACTTTGTTGGTGATCTCAATAACTTGGCACCAGAAGTGGAGGTTTCTTCCAATCCAGTCTTGCAATCACACAAAGATCATCCTACCACTCAAATCATTGGAGATCCTGGTTCTACTGTCAAGACACGCAGAATGCAGCAGAATGCCTCGTCTGATCATCATGCTCTTGTGAGCTATATTGAAGATCAAAAGCGTAATAATCATACGGACTTTCAACACTGTTTGTTTGCTTGTTTTCATTCACAGGTGGAACCTAGGTCAGTTTCTCATGCTCTTAAGGATCAAAGTTGGGTGGAGGCTATGCAGGAGGAGATGCAGCAATTCTTGTTTCAGAATGTTTGGGTTCTGGTTGACTTAGCAGATGGAAAGACAGCAATCAATACCAAATGGTTTCTCAAGAACAAGAAGGATGCACGGGGTATTGTGGTAAGGAATAAAGCAAGGCTTGTCGCACAAGGCCACACTCAAATTGAGGGCATTGACTACACTGAAGTTTTTGCTCCGGTTGCAAGGATTGGGGCCATTCGTCTGTTTTTGGCTTTTGCTTCTTATGTGGGCTTTACGGTGTTTCAGATGGATGTCAAGAGTGCATTTCTCTATGGCAAAATTGATGAGGAGGTGTATGTCACTCAACCTAAGGGCTTTGTAGATCCACGTCATCCCAAGAAAGTTTACAAGGTGGTCAAGGATCTTTATGGATTACATCAGGCTCCTAGAGCTTGGTATGAGCGTCTTTCAACTTTCTTGTTAAAGAATGGCTATAGAAGGGGTACTATTGACAAAACACTATTTCTTCGGAGGAATACCAAGGACATTATCCTTGTTCAGGTTTATGTGGACGACATTATCTTTGGTTCTACTAGGAAGGAATGGTGTGATGAGTTTGAACACTTGATGAAAGGCGAATTTCAGATGAGTGCGATGGGAGAGCTTTCTTTCTTCCTTGGTCTTCAAGTCAAGTAACAATCGGATGGGATTTTCATCAGTCAAGATAAATATGTTCATGAGATTCTTCAGAAGTTTGATATGGATCCTCTTCGACCAGCAACAACTCCTTATGAAGTTGCTAAAGTCAAACTTAAGAATGAGCCAGACCCCCCAGTCAATGTTCACATGTACAGGTATATGATTGGCTCCCTCATGTATTTGACTGCATCACGTCCGGATATCATGTTTGCAGTAAGTGCTTGTTCTAGACACCAAGTGACTCCAACGGTTTCGAACTTAAATGTAGTAAAGAATATTTCAAGTATATCAAGGCTCAACCTAAACTGGGCTTATGGTATCCTAGAGAATCACCTTTTGTTCTAGAAGCCTATAGTGATAGTGACTATGCAGGTGCTAATAATGACAGGAAGTCTACTACCGGTGGTTGTCAATTTTTGGGTCATCGACTTATTTCATGGCAATGCAAGAAACAGACAATCGTAGATACTTCTTCAACAGAAGCTGAATACGTTGCTGCTGCTAGTTGTTGTGGACAGGTTTTGTGGATCCAAAATCAGATGTTGGATTATGGTTTCAATTTTATGAACACCAAATTTTTTATTGATAATCAAAGCACTATCTGCATTGTGAAGAATCCTGTTTTTCATCAGCGAACAAAGCATATTGAAATTCGGCATCATTTTATACGGGATGCCAATGAGAAGAAGCTGATCCAGGTTCTTAAAGTTTATACGGATGATAATGTTGCTGATTTGCTGACTAAAGCATTTGATGGTCCTCGTTTCAACCACTTGGTGGTTCACATTGGGATGGTCAATCCTTGAGGTCTAGGATTGAGGGGTGGCTAAGCCTAAGGGGAGGCTTTGTGTATATATTATTAGGACAGACTAACGTATTGGTAGATTTTAACGACATATTACATTGGTTCTGGTGGTGTGTGTTACTCCTGGTGGAGGATTTTGCTCACTTCTGATGGTTATGGTTTTACATGACTAGGCTTCTGGTCCTCATTGGTCAGCTTCTAGTCATAATTGGTTGGCTTCTGGTGGTACAAAATCTTTCTTTGTCAAGTGGTGATTGGCTTCTGGTACTGGTCTGGGACACTGTTCATTCTATTTGCCCTGTGTTGCCACATTTTGCTACTGGTCTGACCATTGTGTGCTTTGACTTTTGGTCAACGCTCCCAATTCTGGTATTTACATTTTTAATTAACTATGGTAAATTGGAATTTGGGAATTATGTTAAAAGGGGCAAGTGGTTACTATGCAATTATGTCTAATTTGAAAGGGCAACCCCCCATTAATAGGGGTCAATGAATAGTTACTATTTTCCTTATTTATGGTCAAATTACCCCCTTGACTCAATCATTCCATTCAACACACACACAAAACCGATCCTACTCTCTCAACCCTAACCAAAATCCTTCTTCCATCAATTACTCAAGATCCATGGCTGCCATAGTTTACCAACCTGCTCACAACAAAGTTGCCTATCTGGGTGATGGTCCACATCGTGAACATTTTGCTGACATTCTGGAATTCATTGAAGCTTCCAACCTAAGGTATGCATTTACTGTATGTCCCACTATTTATGATAGTGTTATTCGTCAATTTTGGGCATCTGCTCGTCTTGTGGATGTGGTTGGTCGTCCACGTGAACTCCATGCTACCATAGATGGACGTTCATACGTGGTGATTGAGGCTTCTATTCGATCTTCCCTTCATCTTCAAGATGAGGGTGGTGTTGAGTCCATCCCCAATTCGGAGGTATTGGAGGGGATGGCTGCTATAGGGTACAATCATGGGGGGAAGTTTAACTTCCAGAAAAATAGGTTTTCCCCCCAATGGAAGCTTCTGGTGCATTTTCTGATTCATTGTATGAGTCCCAAGTCTGGGAGTTGGGATGCTTTCCCTACTCCCTTGGCTACTGGTCTTATTTCCTTAGCCCAGGGTAAGGTATTTAACTTTTCTCATTATCTATTTGAGGGGATGGTTAGTAATCTATCTAATGTTGGTTCTAGGAAGAAGTTTCTTATGTATCCTAGGTTTTTACAACAAATACTGGTTTGCATTCCTCGTGATAGGACTGAACATGTGCCGTCTAAGCTTACTGTAAAAGTGTATTATAATATGGTTCATGGGTTTACCAGGGAGTGGAGGCCCCTTACTGAGGCCATGCTGGGGCTGGCTCAGGGTCCTATGGGTGAGGAGGAGGAGGCTCCTGAGTTTGTTGTGATTGATGATGACCCTATGGAGGAGGAGGCTCCTACTGGTGGTGCCACTCATGTGGTTGAGGAGGAGCTGGTTGAGGAGGTGGTGGTTGAAAAACCATCCCCTTCCCAGGCTGGTCCTTCTTCAGTACCACAAAAGTCTCCATTTGTGGAGACTCCACCTCCTAGTCCTGCTCCACATTCTGCTTATATACCTTTTGGTGCTAGTACTCCACATGTTGACCCATCTTTTGCTTCGGGCTCCAGTGACGCCTTCCCTGACCCGAGTTCTCTTGGTGGGCAGGCGGAGGAGCCTACTACACTTATGTCGTTACTTGATCTTATGCACAGGTATCATGAGAGGATTATTTCATTGGAAGCTGATTTGAATCAACACCGGAAACTTACTAGGGAGTTTGTTCTTCCTCTGGCTGATCGCATCAAAGCTTTGGAGACTCAACAAGGATGACGAAAGAAGCATGTGATCCACTCTGATTCTAATGAGGAGGGTACGGAGTGTGTTGAGGATGGTTTGACATTGTTGGCAAAGGCTGCCTTTGCTGATAAATTGTATGATGATTTGCCGGTTCCTCCGACATCCTCCAGTGTTCCTTCTCCTGCTGCTATTCCCACTCCTATGGATGGTGATTCTGGTCCTGCTGCTGGTTCCAATGCTGGTCCATCCCATGATTCAAAGGGGAAGGCCCCAATGACTGATGCTCCCTCACCACCTCGCAAACGTACCCGCAGATAGCTTGAGGAGGATAGGCTAGGTGAGGAGGCTGCTCAACGGATTCAAGCCGAGATTGATGAAGCTGATAGGGATGCAGAAGAGGCGCTTCGACAGCGGAGGCGTGAACAAGTTCAGTACGATGCAATGCATTGGAGTGATAGTGATTGGATGCAGGTATTAACTATTCTTACCAGGGATTATGCCCAGTTCACTGATCTTTTGGGTGACTATGTGGATGAGCATAACTGTATTCCAAGAGCCATGGTGTTGATGTGCAAGCAACAGTTGGCCCTTGCTGCACAACTTCGGGAGAAGAGAAAGAACATACCTTTTTCAAGAACTGAGGAGCGCAAGCAGATGCAGCGATATGTGAAGTATCAGTCCGCTGCTCATTTTAATGCTCCTTGGAAGTGGGACAGGGTTCGGGCTTTGACTTTTGATGAGCTCAAGGCACTTTATGAACGTATGGTTAAGCGTCAGAGTCAACCAATTCCGGAACGATTTATCTACCATCCTCGTGTGGTGACCTCTTATTTGCCTGCTGTTACTACTGGTCCTTCATCTGATCCTACTCTTGGTTCTGCTGCTAGTCCATCGGTTTTTGTTGCTACTTCAGTTGGTACCACTACTTCTCCTTTGGTTGCTCCTTTGGGTTCTTCTTCTGGTCCTGCTACCACCACCACACATGCTACCACCACCACCTTTGCTACCACAACAACTACAACTGCTACACCTGCTATGCCATCCCCTTCACCACCGGTTCCTGGAACTCAACCAATTCCTACTTCTAGTGCCGCTCCTATTGATCCCTTGGGTGGGCAAACTCATGAGTCTACTTCTCCTGCTCCCACTGTTGCTGCTGAGGTAACGGTAAAGGTTGAACCCACACCAAGTGATTCCACACCTCGACGTTCGCTTCGCCAGAAAACAGCTCGACGTGTTCGACGTGGCAAGACGGTCCCTTATGAGAAGCGTGATCCTGAGAATTTGATTGATGCAGCTTCTGACAGTGATTCTGATTTGCCTTTGGGGAATGGACATATTACTGGTTGGACGGTTGAGCGTTCCACAACTCTTCCTGGTATGGTATCCCATAGAATTACTCTTAGTGACGGGTCTGTGCGGTTAGCTTCGGGTTTGCAGGGTGTTTTGTCTTGGGCTGATCGTATGGATCTTATGGCTTTATATGGGTTTGTGGATTCTGGCATGCCTTTTGATCCTATGGCTGTGTCTTCCTGGCCTGGTCTGCGCATATGGGCTGATCTTAAGCTGATGCTTGATGCACCTCCTCATGCTCCTGTTTCTGGTATATGGAAGGATCAGATGCAATGGGTGATTCAACGATGGAAGTTATATGCGGGATGTGGTGTGCATATGTTGGAGTTGGAATCTGGTCATATGGTTTTCATGCTCACAGATGTGGATTATCCTTTGACAATTTCTTCAATGGAGGCTATGTTGGCTAGTCACTTGCAAATTTCCAATGCTCCATCAGGGAATGAGTCCTCTATGGCAACTGCGTTGGTGGAAGGAATTCAGGCTCGTTTGATAGCAGATAAGAAGGCTGCTTCTGGTCTGTGATTTGGTTGGGTTGTAAGTGTTTTTGTTTTGTATTTTTTGTTCATTTGTTCTTATTATCATTCTTTTCACCAATATGTAAAGTGATTGGTGACTTTCATTCTTTATAGTTAAAAAAAACACATAATAACAAAAATGAAAAAAAAAAGAAAAAAAAAGAAAAAGAAAATACTTTTTTTATAATATCTGCTTATACTTTTAACACATCTTGGATTTTATACTTGTCAATATGATACCATTTGTTGCTTCACACTATGGGTTCTGGTTACTGAACTGTGATTGTGCTGGTTACTGGTTTCACCTGGTGTTGGACTTGGTCCTCACAACAAATGGTCCTCAACTCACCATGTCTAATCGACAAGAAAGAGTTGATTCACCTTGAGGGTACGGCTCCTGGTGCGATTCTCAAATCCGTTGATGGTTGCCAGGTTACCTAAAACTGGATGGTTTTCACTTGCCATGGTCATAGACTGAAAAGTGGCTAATCTAGGGGGGTACGGCTCTTGGTAAAGATCTTATCAAATCTGTTGATAGCTGTAATAGCTTGCTTAAAGCTATAGGGTTTTCAACTCACCGATGCTTCATTGCTGAGAGTTGGCGAGTCCAGAGGGGTACGGCTTCTGGTAAAGACATATCAAATCCGTTGACGACTGTGATGGTTTGCCTAAAATCATCAGGGTACTCCCACTCACCATTGATTCACGTTCTAAGAGTTGGGCTGGGTTCTAGTCTCCCAGGGTGATGCTTATTCCACCAGAAAGACTGGCTAGCCCAAGAGCGAGCAGCTACTTGGTAAAGGCTCATCAAATCTGCTCATGTTGCTGAAAAGATTCAACACGATGCTGATTTGTTCCAAGCTTTGGAGAAGCTTCTAGTTTTTCATGTTGCGGCAGTTTTTCTGATTCTTATCTTGCTGATGCTGCTATTAGTTTTGCTGATCCAATCCTCGGGCTTTATTTGCACGTTTTCTAGGAAAATTGAACTCAATAGGTGAAGTTCAAGTTTAGGGGAGGATTGTTAGGACCATTGTAATAGTTAAATGTAATAGGTAGACTAGGAGGTATGTAGTTCCTCCTGGTCCTAGTAGTAGTAGGAGCAAGTCGTGCTCTTGGTCCTAGTCGAAGTCAAACTTTATTATTTATTTATTATTCTGTTAGGATATGCATGAGATATGTTAGGAAAGGATATGCATATCAGTTTTACATGTTTTGTTTAATGCTGTATTAGGGTTTCCTTGTAGTATAAAAGGAACCTTAGGCAGAAGGGTTATGTACACTTTTTCACCAAACGTAGTTCTAGTCATTATCAATATTAGAAATCCTTAGAAAGGATCAAGTCTTTATAGTTATTCTGTTCTTCTTTATTATATTTGTATTCTACATTCATATTGTGTATAGAGTCTCTCTATGGATTGACTTGTGATTACAGAAGTCATCCACCGTTCCTGACAGGCTGCAAGATCTACATCTAGTAGACCCAACAATGTCCTACAGTAATATTAAGATCTAATATATCAACAATATTTGTCATATTATTTGTAGAAGAAGTAATATGCTAGTTTGCCCCTGAATCAATAATCCACCCAAAATGCAAAACTTTATCACCCATTTTGATATTAGCATTAAAAAACTTATAGAAGTGATTATTGAAAAAAAACGTTGGCATTAAAGAAAGTAAACCCCATACCTGCCATATTGGCATGCAACCCAGAATTACTCTTTTCACAAATAAGACTCATGGGTTTCCCAATTTGTTCACTAGTAAATGTCAAAACACCAGTACTTTTACTCACATGAGCACTATTACTAACATTACCAGTCTTATTAAACCCACCAATATTATTATTAGAAAAATTCTTTCCTGGGATAACAAACAAGCTCAAAACACCTATCAATAGTATGACCTTTCATACCACAATGCTTACAAGACAAAGAATTATAGGCATTACTATTACCTTGGCCCTTATTAACCCTATTATTATTAAATCTATTAAAATTTATTCCATTAGACTCAGATTTAACAACAAAGGAGCTAATATGAGGTTTTTGAACCCCAGGATTAGAACCAAGACCTCCATGTGACTCCTCCCTCCCAATACTAACAAAATCATCTTTAACATGTGGTAATTCAGTCTGAGCTAATAAAGTACTCCTAATAGGTTGATACACATCATCTAAACCCATTAAAAACTGCATTAACCTCGTTATTTGATTATGCTAATTAATTTCATCTCTAGCCTCATAAGAGCAAAGAGAAGTCAACTTATGATAGTATTTAGAAACAGAAAGCCCATTTTGTTTAAAAGTGTTAATCTTTTGCATCAAATTAAAAAAAATTGACCCATCAAGTTTATCATAAGTTTCTTTTAATTCAGCCTACACTTCAACAACATTTTCAGAATATACTTGACTCAAATAAACATCGTTAGAAATGATACTCAACGACCAAGATAAAACCAGAGCATTACATCTGCCCCATTGATTAGACAATGGAACACTATTAGCATAAGTTTCTTTAACACATGTTCCATCAACAAACCTCATTTTATTTCTAACTTGTAAAGCAATTTTCATAGCATTAGCCCAAACTCTATAATTCTCTAAACCAGTTAACTTCATATTAATCAAACAACCACTATTATTATCATTAGACTGTAAGTGCAAAGGATTACCAGCATCCAAACCATTAATCACATTAGCATTATTCTCATTACCACTACCACTAGGACCAGCCATAACTACACAAAATAAAGAAAAACAAAGAACACAAAACCAAGCCGAAAGACAGTTCTTAGGCTTCCTAACCACTCAAAAGGTGGCAGGTCAAGAGCAGATGACTTGGAGATGGTCTAAAAACAACAAGAAAACGAAAAAAAACTAGCTAAAAATATAGAACAAATAAAAAACACAAAACTAAATAAATAGCACATATAATAACTCCTTATAACTCCACAAATCCAACCAGCATATATCCCTTCAACACCTAATCCCTCTAAACAACAAAAAATTAAAGAGAAAGTGAGAGAGGTGTTACAAAGCACGTAAAGCTACCAAGAAAATTGATCGTCTGACTTCTAATCAGGCGATTGTGGGTTCGAGTCCCACCGGGTGTGATTTAGAGAATAGTTTTGTTCCTTATCAGTTTCAGTTTTGCAGCTATGATTTTCGAAAAAGCCAATTATAAGTCTGTTTGTGAAGACGAACGGATTAACTATTCACGGAATCTATAGGTTAAAATTCCCACACATTCTAGCAACCTTTTATGCACATATCCAACATTTTTTGCCACAAATTTCTCACAGATTAAAATAATTTCCACACAATTAATTCCCACATATTTTACACAAACGTTTCAACTAGGCATTCTCCAGTTTCTCTAGAAAATTTATGAAGAAACATTTTCCCACGGATAAACAACAAATATAGATAAAATATTCAAAATGAATAAATTATCGAATTATTATTCAATAATGCTAAAACAAGACAATTTTATTACACCATAAACAAATTGGTTACAAATTCCAACCAAAAAGTCTAGACAGTAAATCCGTCGGAAATTTGTCACAATTTCTCTATGGATGTCTAAATGACAAAAATAGTGTGTAAATAGTGGGGAATATGTGGGAAATTTCTCACGACTTTCCCACGGATATTTGGTCAATGATTTAACATGTAAATAACGGAAAATCCGTGAGAAATTTACCACAATTTTTTCAGGGAATTTTTTGTCAATTCAGTGGGAAGTTTGTGGGAATGCCGTGTAAAATTTCTCACTATTTTTAATCGTTGAGAAAATTTTGTGAGAAAAAACTGTTTTTCTCTTTTAATATGTGGGTTTCTAACTCAAAGTTGTGACCCGACTAATCCCTGACTACCCTTAATAGTGAGTAGTGACCACATTAATATTAAGCATCAATGTGTGATAAACAACTAGAATTGGTGTTTATGACATGCCATAAACACAAACATAACCACTAGTTACATACTACAAGAGATATAACCTGAATGACAAAAACCAAATCGACATAACAAGCAAGATATCTCCTAAAATCCATAGAGAATTCTACCCAACCAACAACAACACAAGGGAAAGATATAACCACATTAGTGTTGGATGAAATGGAAAGTTTTGTGATTGATAATGTTATTAGTAAGGTACAAGTGGTTTATGTAATGGTAAGAAATAGGTGGAGATGGCCTGCAAATTTGCCTAGTATTAATTCTATTCATGAGTGGGAAGATGTGTTTCGACCATGAGTTCACTACCCTACAATAAAAACATCTTTAAGTATCAGTAGAAGGAATGTCTCTGCATCTTGTGTGTACCATGTATAGCAAGAAACGAACAAAAGACCGCTTAATTACTAACTAGGCAAGAGATACCGGAAAAACCCTTATCAATTTGCTTACTAATGAAATCATACTTAAGTTAGTAAGTATGGTTGTTAAAGAATTAGATTATCTGTGATTACCGAAATGTAACACCCCCAAATTTATACAACTCAATACAGCGGAAGACTAGTTGGTGTTACGGGATAGCACATTACTCACATCATAGACAACGCTTAAAAATCGCGTCGTTTATTAATAAAGCATTTCCATTCATAAATATCAAAGTTACATCGGTCCCAAGTCATATTATTTCATACAAAGTTTTACAAAGTATTTGAATGGAAACTAATAATTAAGTGCGGGCCATGAATTCTTGATGTCTTCCCGAGAATTACCTTCAAGCACCTGAGATAAAACATGTTAAAAGAAAAGGTCAGCGATAACGCCGAGTGAATTCATAGAGTTTAATAAATTCCATCAATATAATATCAGTATAAATTATTACTGAAAATCATTTTGTACAAATCATTTTAATAGGCCATAAAATAGCCAAAGTCATTTTATACAAATCCTTATCAAAAATCATAATATAGGCATTTGCCTTAAAAATCATTATACGAGCCAATGTCGTAAAAACATCATACAATACGTTTTACAACGTTGTATAGATTGAATAGAAACCGTTATATGAATATGGTTATGAAAACCGAAACACAAACATAATATCAATAGTATGACCCTGTATTGCTAGTCAGGCAATACTTCGTAATTCGGAGCGTCTATTAGTATTTCGTTAATTTTTGGATTATTATAAGCCGCATGACATTGTTACCTTACTAAACCAAAACGGGTAGCTAACCCGATACAAATTTTTCCCATCTAAAGTAGCGTGTCGTCACAAAGGTCACGCTATGGAAATCTTCTCATACATAAATTCGCTTACCAATCAATGTGGCACGACGGGGATCAACCGTCAAGGCGCGAACTGGGGTGATCGTCCCCAAATAGTACTATTAAATGCATAAGCGTCTACCAAATCCCGGTAGTTCACAATTCATGCTAATGGGACTTTTAGTGACATAACCTAACTTTAATAATCCATTTAATTTCATCTATCGGGTTCTTTAATCATTTATCGGGTCATACAATCGGGTCATTCAATCATTCGGGTCCAAAATCAATAAACAAACAATCGGGACAAATGGTGTACTATTTTATAAAAACTAACATGTTATCTCTCTCGCGGGTTTATAAAACATTTATAAAAACATTTAAAAGAGTGCGAGGCTATGAACTCACGTTGATGTGGGAAGGCGATTATCGGTGATTATCGGCGATTTGGATGTACGGTACGTGCTTCAATCACGGAAACCTAGACAAATAATAATCGGTCTTAGACGTTTGTCCAATATCAATTATGTATACATATGATGATTATATATATATATATGATGATCAAGTGGGTTCATATCCTCATTTACTCATTTTTGTGTTATGTGTCGATAACTTTTATACTAGTTTTCTCGTTTTACCTATTTACGTGTTTTAGGTCCAATAAGCCTATTATAAGTTCTTAACTTGTATTAATCCTTGTTATACTTACATTATCAGTATCTACACTTTACAAGTTGGGCCTAAATGGGTTAAGCCCAATAAGTTCTTTTTACAAGTTTTTATCTTATTAAGTCCAATTATTAGTCCAATATGTTTAGTTAGCTCGTAAATGTCCGTAATTCTTATACTTCGGGGTTTATCGGTTTTTACTTGTATTGGTTACTTATATATCAGTATATGACTTTTATAAAGTTTACATTAGACGGGTCCAACCGTCTAAGTTTTATTTGGCGAAAAACGTTAATTTTACAGCGATAGCCGAAAAAGTCGTAAAAATCAAGTTTATAGTTTTTATTACTTATAAATATTATTTCACCACCATTTATATAATTTATCCATTTAATTAACCTTATATATATATATATATATATATATATATATATATATATATATATATATATATAAATAATTTTTATAAGTTAGTGGGTTTTTATTATATATTTTATAAAATAAAATGTGAGTGCTTATATAATAATAATAAATATTATTTCCAAAAATCTGATTTTTATCTTCATGTTCACCATTTTTAACATATCTAGAGTTCTATAATGAATTAGAAGCTCATTTTTGGGTGACATGTTCTTCATATCATGTGCTACATTTAACTTAGTTATAGCTACTGCCCATTTTGAGTTTAACTTGCCTTAACAGTCCCTACAAAACTGCTTATTCAGATTAGACCACCTAACTTGTTTTGATCATATCTCACTCATTATTTTGATTCCATTGCATGGCCAACTCTCACATGTGTACAAGACATATAGCTTACTGTAAATGGATTCTACTTCATCATTTTATCAGTCCATGACCTGTTTCTTTACTGTTTTATACAGCCAACAAATTTAACCAAGATTTTAACCTTGTTTCTTATGGTTTTTCACCTTTTTAATCATGTTTATCAACACCAAATCCCCACATAACATTTTTATCATCATATAATCATCATATACATATACAATAGGAAATAAAATACATGTTTACATAATCAAAATAACAAGAAGATGAGGAGGACAATCTTTATACCACCAAGTTGATGTAGGTTATGATTTGGACATGGTTTTTGATGGAGAAACTTGTGAATAACCATGACCATATTCAAGACCACCATGCTTCATGTACTCCTTGTGGAAAATCAGTCCTAAGACACCATGAAAACTCCTCCTTGGATGTTATAAGCACCACCAATCAATAGGGTTTCAAAAGGGTTTCAACATATGTGTATATAACACAAGATTTCATGGTTGATTTTTGATCAAAATGGATGTTTAGGGTGAGGATGGGACGGCACATTTGAGTTAGAGAGAGAGAGTTTGGTGTGGTTTTGCATGTAGGAAATGAAGGAATGAAAACTAGTTGCTAGTTTTGTGTTTAGTGGAAGTGGAAGTAGCTTAAACTTTAAGCTTGTGTGACAAGTGTTGAAGTTAGCTTACACTTGACACATCAAGTGTGTTAGCTTGCTAGTTAGGGCCGGTTTTGATGGGGGTGGGACAAGTGTCCCACTTGTCTCATCCCCATTTATTTACGGGTACCTCTCGATTCTAGTTTCCTCGATTTGCGTGCCCTCGGGTCGTTTTACGAAAAACGTTTTTATAACTTATGAATCTACGTCACAAAACGAATCCAATAAAAATTGTCTCATAAAAAACGGAGTTCGAAAACGTAAATACGTAATCCTAAGGTTTCCGGTTTAGTCGTAAAGGACGTTAAAATAAAATCGTAAGTCCTAATCTCTTCTCGTAAATTTGTGAGTTTATGAAACAACACAAATTTAAAACTCCAAAATAATATTCTCGGATAAATTTATTTTCTGAAATGTCGGACTGTCACCAAGGACGGTGTATGTAAACGTAAGCACGTAACGTTGAATCCTCCGGTTTAGACGTAGTCGATGCTACTTCAAGACGTAAATCAAAATTTCTTCCCAAAAATATGTGAGTTCATATTGTAACATTAAAGTAATGTTTTCAAATAAATATTGAGAATAAAATATCGACCATAATTTGACGGATTGTCACAGCATTTACCCCTAAACAGGATCTTTGTCCTCAAAGATCATCTTACCTTACTATTCGCTTCTTATAGAGTTAAAGCCATGTGGGTATTTCCTCCACATTCGGTCTTTTCTCACAAGTGCAATTCATTATAATACGCGAGTTTCATCAAACATAACTACGGGAATAAGATCAGGATTAATGTTGACTTACTTTCTCTATCCATGATGTTCACGGGTTTTTGATGAATGCAACTTTTCGCCGATCTAAGCTTTACTAAGAACAATCAGATTTTCATTTGATAGATATTCCATCAAGTTCGATATACGAAACATAATTCACGCATCTCTTGAAGTCCTTGGGTAGATACAGCTTATATGCCTTTCAAACCAAATCTTTTACATCATCTCAATGGTCCCATACAACAGGGACTTATATCCCATGATTTGTCAGATCATTAATTCATTTTTCCAAGGTTAAAATTTTTGGCATAACTTCGCTACCCATCTGGCACTTCAAGATCTACATTTCATATTCACATAACCTCCTGCCCACTACCGGCAGTCAGTAATCAAATCCTAATTTCAACAATCATTTCAGATCTCGCGGGTCGGGTATTTTGCATGGATAGGTTCGCCATCATAGGAAACCTTAAGCCTAAAAGACACGTCCAACTCACAATGGGTGTATGTCGGGTGTCTTCATCTCAACTCTTGCTTACAGATGCTCTAATATTTAGATCCTAACAAGATTCGATCTCGATCCTAATACGATGATTATCAATGATAATCCTTCCAAAGGAAAACGATTATACGGTCTATTACCAAAGGTCAATCATTCAAACACAAAACAGCACTTATATTACCTTATATCGTTACTTTACCTCGTCCCTTCGATTTGGGGTGGTACATAGTACTCTCATCAAGGTTCGTTCTCAATGATTTCTGAGCAAATCTCTAGAAATTTGATGCGAAGGGAGGATCTTGATAAAGATGTTCGATACAGGCACACTATGTTTACATAACTCTTTTGCATTTATCATTAACGGGAATGATATTAGCAGATTTGGTCAGTCTGTCGACGATGACCCAAATCGAATCAAATTCAGATGATGACCTTTGCAATAGCTAGACGTTTACTAATGTATGAGGCGATGTCTGCCTTCATAATTGCCATTAGTACAACTTCTTCAAACAAAGAAACTTTTAGTCATAAATGACATAAATAGAATACTTATACTTACAAATTCCAACATAACTAATTCTCATAATCTCCATATTTAGGCAACCACAAGTGGTCTTTAAAAGCATTTAACGCTATCGGCTTCTCAATTTTAATGGTTCACATTAGCCGCGAACCCCTTTTTATAATCTATATTATCCCTTTTTTTTTACAATCATCGGCTATTTTTATATTGTCTGGCAATTTATTTTGCACCTTCATTATTAAGGAACATGTCCTAACTGGTTCTTTATCTTTTATACATAATGCGTCGGTATCTATATTCACTTCTCATGATGAACTAAATATCATAACCGTATTTATTCAAAATTCTTTCTCTAAGTTTTAATTTCTTCTTAACTATCATTTTTATCCGTTTTACTCAATCCGACGTCTAAAGCGTCGATAATTATTACAACTAATTAAATATTAAATATTCAATCTTTATGAAACGTAAACGTAAAGATTTTAAATTTCTTAGTTCGACCAATTATATAAAATGTTCAAAAAATAAATTTGAATTTAATTAACACGATTTTTGTTGATTTATCGAAAATAATTAATAGGATTCGTAAATATTCGAAAAATCTTTGGTTATACGGTGGTCAAAATTTTCTTAGTTTGAAAAGCAAAAATTGTCGTTTCAATTTTCAAGTAATAAGTTATATAGTTTCCTCAATTCTTCTTGAGGTATACACAAACATTTACCTCTAAACAGGAGTTTAGTTAAATGTTTAGTGTATAAGGGAATAATCTCTTTAAAATCCTTTGTTAAAACATTTGTCAAAACATATTTTCATTTCTTTTTGGTAAAATCCAAAGTCTTAAAAGGGCTCTTAATTTTTGAAGAGTCAATTTATATTCCATTATCTATTAATCACATGGTTAAATCATGTAAAGGTTCAAGTCTTAAGTCTTATGTTAAATATTCAAGGTACAGGTTTTTAGTTGTTCGATCAATTCATGACAATCTATAAATAATTATTAACTCATTCTTATTCTTATAAACAAACAGATGGTCCTTAATGATCACGAGCATGAATTTATCAAATTACAGCCTACACACGAGATTCACCAAATTTATGAATACTACATGTGCATTAGTCAATCCAAACGACATCACGTGAAACTCATAATGTTCATTACAAGTACCGGATGTAGTGATTGGAATACATAATCTTTTTCGCAGATGCGAAGTTGATGATAACCATGCTGTGGATCAAATCTTAAAAACAAACGCTAGAACCTTGTAAATGATCGAACAAATCTTCCATTTCGAGTTATGGATATCGTTTTCGATTGTCAATTTACTCAGTTCACAGTAATCTATAAATATAAGGAATGATAACACCATAGCTCTTCATGATGACAGGCTTGGTATAATAAAATCTTTTTCCGACAACTCCCTCAGTTGTACGATAATTCCTTAAATTCAGATGGTGCTGACGTACAGTGCACAAGCCAGAAGTGCAGCACCGGGAATATAATCAATACCAGTTTCAACTTGCCTTAATGGCGAAAGTCTAGGTAATTCATCAACAAATACCTCCTAAAGTTTCAGATAGCATAAACATCTTTTAATAAATTCATATTAGGTTCTTTCTAGATTATAATATCTATAACTAGTTCACAACCATTCACGGTATAATTTTAAGTCTAAATACAGGATATCGTCATCCACCAAGAATTATTTAGATCATTTTTGATAATCAACATCTTATCATTTAGGGGAATTCTATCCGAGTTCCCATCAATTAAGACAATGTCGTCATGTCATAATCAATCAATCCATTCTACTGGCACTATCAACTTTCCAGTTTCATTGCCGTCGATAAGATGTGAACTTCGCAAAAGTCTAATAATAACTCATAATCCTTCAAAAATTCAAGGATATATGGATACACAACTACTTATTAAAAGAGCAAGGTCAACGCATAATCTACGTGATAGAATTTCAAATCAGATACAGACGAAAACATTTAACGAATATGAATATATCCCATGTTTTCATAATTCAAGTACACATTCGAAAGCTCCTCGGATCGTTACCCAGGTCATTCAAATGAAATCAAATCAAAAGAAATGATAAGAATGTCAATACATCCAGTCGGGTATCAACACTTGGTAATCATATACTTTTCCTAAGAATCTCACTACGGGAGAATTGGACAAGAAAGGAATATCAATTGTCAATTGTCAAATGAGACAATTTCCACAGATGAGTAAATTCGACTCAGAAGAATAAATAGTACGGGCACATATGTAGGTGTCCCTAACACTGTGTCCTTATTTTTCACTTCTTGCAGATCTCATAAATTTTAACCTTTCACAATCTTCAAAGAAAATGTAGTGTATATTAATCAGTTTTATGGTGACTACTAATCAGTCTTGCATAGTCCATTCCAAATTGTATGTAGGCGCGCAACTATATACAATTTCAAGATTAACGATGCAATACTCAGTTCGTCAAAATTTTATCATCATGTTTATAATAAAAACATTTTCATGCTTAATTCTTAAATAAGAATCAAGAATAAATTTACAAAGATTTTCTTTGTTATGAAAACAATTAAGTTTTCCAAGGTGTTTCATAAACAACTTCATTTTAATCAATCACTTATAAATCTCACTATGAATAATCCTTATAGTGATGAAAACCCAATTTTCCTCAAGGGATACTGGTTTATCTATATAAAAACAATGAGTGATCTGCAAAAGAGTGATGAAAAGCTTGTTCACCAAGAATTAACTTCAATATGATAGGAAATGAGGTTAGCCAAATAATCATGAGGTTCATGACTTCGATGGCACTCAGGAATACAAAGAGAGTAATCCACAACGTAACTCAATTTGAGATGAGTACTTGTTCAATGGTTGCATCACTAATGCGAACATTAGGATGAAGCAAAAAAAGATAGATAACATCGATACATGTAGAATTTAGCAATCAAAGGTAGTCTTTCCATTAATCACAAACAAGTCAAATTGTACCGTAACACATTACGTGTCACTATGTCATACAATTCTCAGAACTCATCCTACCAACTGATCTCTCAGTTAAGTTAGGGATTTTTAAAATATACCACAATTAGTGCTAATCTACAAGAGTCATTAGGTGTTCCACATGTCCCAGAAGATCCATCGGTCTCAATTCAGAAGAAGATTTATTCAATTTATTTCTTGGACACTGGGCATCCTCGTTAGTGGACAATGGCCTAGGAACAACCCTTAACACGAATCAACAATCAATTAAAACCTTATAATTCAATCACAGAACTTAACGACTTCCTCTTAACAATTTCTTATTCCACACAAGTTAAATTTTACTTTATTCAAGTTTCAACAAATTTTATACTCAATTCGATATCATACCTCATTATCCAATACTTACAACCTTGTTCTTCGGCCTTGTAAAGGCAATACAATCTCAATATGAATCAACACTTAATTTCCAATCCTATTAGCTCTTACAACAACAATTATCAAATGAGTCACTAGTATAAAATGACTCGATCATTCAACTAGACTTCTCAGAAAGGTATTAGTGGCATGAGGCTCTTGGGTACTGGTTCCAATGACAGCCTCAAGTGCAACATTCACCCTTTTGATTTCAATTTAAGAATTGGATGACAACGAGTCAGATGACATCTTTCTATGTGGTAATGTTTTGTCAAACTCCACTCTATAAGGAAAGATCGTCATGACATCGATATGAGATTTAATCTCGCCAATTCTTATTCAATATCACAATCAACTAATATCTACATTTCTACGAATATCAACCATTTGTTGGGATCATAAATATCCACAACTTGGTTTAGATCTAGGATAGCTAGAATTCCTACGAGAATAGCTTCGATTAATTTAATAGGGAATTTAGGGTTCCTTGTGACAATCTACGTCGTATAAATACCTTGTATAAATATCAAAATAATCATCAAACAATCATGTAATCAAAATTACATCATATATATATATATATATATATATATATATATATATATATATATATATATATATATATATATATATATATATATATATATATATATATATATATATATATATATAATCCAAGTTATATATATATTAAAATAACACTTCTCAGTCTGGCCTTGTCGGTAACTCGGGAATTCTTCGGCACCGTTATAGTCAAAAGATTTTTAGACATTTTTAGGAAAATGTTTATAGTTAAAAGATTTCGAAATGTTTTATTCAAAACCTTTGGTTTTAAAAATCTTTCGTTCTCTATAACGAGAGCTCTAATGCCAAACTGTAACACCCCCAAATTTATACAACTCAATACAGCGGAAGACTAGTTGGTGTTACGGGATAGCACATTACTCAAATCATAGACAACGCTTAAAAATCGCGTCGTTTATTAATAAAGCATTTCCATTCATAAATATCAAAGTTACATCGGTCCCAAGTCATATTATTTCATACAAAGTTTTACAAAGAATTTGAATGGAAATTAATATTTAAGTGCGGGCCATGAATTCTTGATGTCTTCCCGAGAATTACCTTCAAGTACCTGAGATAAAACATGTTAAAAGAAAAGGTCAGCGATAACGCCGAGTGAATTCATAGAGTTTAATAAATTCCATCAATATAATATTAGTATAAAATTATTACTGAAAATCATTTTGTACAAATCATTTTAATAGGCCATAAAATAGCCAAAGTCATTTTATACAAATCCTTATCAAAAATCATAATATAGGCATTTGCCTTAAAAATCATTATACAAGCCAATGTCGTAAAAACAGCATACAATACGTTTTACAACGTTGTATAGATTAAATAGAAACCGTTATATGAATATGGTTATGAAAACCGAAACACAAACATAATATCAATAGTATGACCCTGTATTGCTAGTCAGGCAATACTTCGTAATTCGGAGCGTCTATTAGTATTTCGTTAATTTTTGGATTATTATAAGCCGCATGACATTGTTACCTTACTAAACCAAAACGGGTAGCTAACCCGATACAAATTTTTCCCATCTAAAGTAGCGTGTCGTCACAAAGGTCACGCTATGGAAATCTTCTCATACATAAATTCGCTTACCAATCAATGTGGCACGACGGGGATCAACCGTCAAGGCGCGAACTGGGGTGATCGTCCCCAAATAGTACTATTAAATGCATAAGCGTCTACCAAATCCCGGTAGTTCACAATTCATGCTAATGGGACTTTTAGTGACATAACCTAACTTTAATAATCCATTTAATTTCATCTATCGGGTCCTTTAATCATTTATCGGGTCATACAATCGGGTCATTCAATCATTCGGGTCCAAAATCAATAAACAAACAATCGGGACAAATGGTGTCCTATTTTATAAAAACTAACATGTTATCTCCCTCGCGGGTTTATAAAACATTTATAAAAACATTTAAAAGAGTGCGAGGCTATGAACTCACGTTGATGTGGGAAGGCGATTATCGGTGATTATCGGCGATTTAGATGTACGGTACGTGCTTCAATCACGGAAACCTAGACAAATAATAATCGGTCTTAGACGTTTGTCCAATATCAATTATGTATACATATGATGATTATATATATATATATGATGATCAAGTGGGTTTACATATCCTCATTTACTCATTTTTGTGTTATGTGTCGATAACTTTTATACTAGTTTTCTCGTTTTACCTATTTACGTGTTTTAGGTCCAATAAGCCTATTATAAGTTCTTAACTTGTATTAATCCTTGTTATACTTACATTATCAGTATCTACACTTTACAAGTTGGGCCTAAATGGGTTAAGCCCAATAAGTTCTTTTTACAAGTTTTTATCTTATTAAGTCCAATTATTAGTCCAATATGTTTAGTTAGCTCGTAAATGTCCGTAATTCTTATAGTTCGGGTTTTATCGGTTTTTACTTGTATTGGTTACTTATATATCAGTATATGACTTTTATAAAGTTTACATTAGAAGGGTCCAACCGTCTAAGTTTTATTTGGCGAAAAACGTTAATTTTACGGCGATAGCCGAAAAAGTCGTAAAAATCAAGTTTATAGTTTTTATTACTTATAAATATTATTTCACCACCATTTATATAATTTATCCATTTAATTAACCTTATATATATATTTATATAAATAAGTTTTATAAGTTAGTGGGTTTTTATTATATATTTTATAAAATAAAATGTGAGTGCTTATATAATAATAATAAACATTATTTCCAAAAATCTGATTTTTATCTTCATGTTCACCATTTTTAACATATCTAGAGTTCTATAATGAATTAGAAGCTCATTTTTGGGTGACATGTTGTTCATATCATGTGCTACATTTAACTTAGTTATAGCTACTGCCCATTTTGAGTTTAACTTGCCTTAACAGTCCCTACAAAACTGCTTATTCAGATTAGACCACCTAACTTGTTTTGATCATATCTCACTCATTATTTTGATTCCATTGCATGGCCAACTCTCACATGTGTACAAGACATATAGCTTACTGTAAATGGATTCTACTTCATCATTTTATCAGTCCATGACCTGTTTCTTTACTGTTTTATACAGCCAACAAATTTAACCAAGATTTTAACCTTGTTTCTTATGGTTTTTCACCTTTTTAATCATGTTTATCAACACCAAATCCCCACATAACATTTTTATCATCATATAATCATCATATACATATACAATAGGAAATAAAATACATGTTTACATAATCAAAATAACAAGAAGATGAGGAGGACAATCTTTATACCACCAAGTTGATGTAGGTTATGATTTGGACATGGTTTTTGATGGAGAAACTTGTGAATAACCATGACCATATTCAAGACCACCATGCTTCATGTACTCCTTGTGGAAAATCAGTCCTAAGACACCATGAAAACTCCTCCTTGGATGTTATAAGCACCACCAATCAATAGGGTTTCAAAAGGGTTTCAACATATGTGTATATAACACAAGATTTCATGGTTGATTTTTGATCAAAATGGATGTTTAGGGTGAGGATGGGACGGCACATTTGAGTTAGAGAGAGAGAGTTTGGTGTGGTTTTGCATGTAGGAAATGAAGGAATGAAAACTAGTTGCTAGTTTTGTGTTTAGTGGAAGTGGAAGTAGCTTAAACTTTAAGCTTGTGTGACAAGTGTTGAAGTTAGCTTACACTTGACACATCAAGTGTGTTAGCTTGCTAGTTAGGGCCGGTTTTGATGGGGGTGGGACAAGTGTCCCACTTGTCTCATCCCCATTTATTTACGGGTACCTCTCGATTCTAGTTTCCTCGATTTGCGTGCCCTCGGGTCGTTTTACGAAAAACGTTTTTATAACTTATGAATCTACGTCACAAAACGAATCCAATAAAAATTGTCTCATAAAAAACGGAGTTCGAAAACGTAAATACGTAATCCTAAGGTTTCCGGTTTAGTCGTAAAGGACGTTAAAATAAAATCGTAAGTCCTAATCTCTTCTCGTAAATTTGTGAGTTTATGAAACAACACAAATTTAAAACTCCAAAATAATATTCTCGGATAAATTTATTTTCTGAAATGTCGGACTGTCACCAAGGACGGTGTATGTAAACGTAAGCACGTAACGTTGAATCCTCCTGTTTAGACGTAGTCGATGCTACTTCAAGACGTAAATCCAAATTTCTTCCCAAAAATATGTGAGTTCATATTGTAACATTAAAGTAATGTTTTCAAATAAATATTGAGAATAAAATATCGACCATAATTTGACGGATTGTCACACGAAACATGGAAACTTCGTCTGAATTTCAAGTATAAAGCTTAAAAGATGATTGATGAAAAGTATTTGTTCTTATAAACAATTGGTATCTTAATGACAAGTATGACTTCTAAAGTATAAGTGTGGATTTGTTGAGAAACTGTGTAGGTCCACGTAATCCTTGGATTGTCTATGTGTTATAATGATCTAAATAGAGGGAGAGATAGGAAGAACTAGAGAGAGAAAGTTAGAGAGAGAAAGGAGAGGATGAGAGAAAGATTTATGATTAATTAATGAAAATGAGAACCAACAACGCCTCCTAACATGCTAGGAGGGGGGTATATATAGCCCACCCTACGTGTGGGCTTTATGGGTTATACTATTACATATTAGATCACAAGCCCATACTACGTATATATCGTTGGAGTGATCGATCCTTCCTAAATACGTAGAAACGTATTTCCAACAATATCCCCCTAAGGGAGGTCACTCCAAGTTACAATGTCCTAAACAGGTTATAGCTCGTGATCTATGCTAACAATGATGTGACCGAGACTTTCTTTGGAAAAACGAATCTCCCCCTAAGGGAGGTCACACCATTTTACAAAATCTTAAACCTAGCATACTATGCTTGAGTCTTTGATCTTGTTCGTGTGAATATGCTGATGAGATCTTTGACTTTAGTCTTGTGCATGTTTCCTTGCCTTGACCTTGTGCATTCATCACTTGTGAAATTTGCCTCCTCGTGACTTCATGTTCCACATACTTACACCTTTATAAGTTCTTGAAAGCTTCAGAGTTTGATACAGCGGAAGACTTTAATTTTAGGTTTTCTTGAATTTGTTGAAGTACTAAATGCATGCAGTATAAGCATGTGTTGACGACTTCTTCTAGATTTTACACCGCAATGCCACCTTCTTGTTATGCTGCATAAGACAGTTAGCAACAAAACATATACACGGATGAAATGGTCTTGAACATTTCATTCTAATTCGGTAGCATTTTACCTCCGGTCGGTGAAGACCGTTGGACGATATTAAATACCGTACTTGTGGCAGGTAGTTTCAATTAAGAACCTCCTTGACAAGACTTCGCGGGTAAACCCGATCTCTTTATTCGACCGTCTAAAGCTGACTGCGAACATAAAGAGTGAATCATTTGGATAATAATATCCGCATGATTTGAAGCCGTCAAATTCGATTCCTGGAACAAGTTTGATTCATTAAAGAATCGCACCATCGTTGCTTTCCAGTTGTCACGAGCTTGATTCATATAGAATCTTGCAAGTTACCTACCAAGTTCTGTTTGATGTTAACACTAGAAGGATTTACACTCATCACTGTGAACACTATAGAGTGTCACTCTGAATCTTCTGGCAAGATCACTTAAGATATTGCGTAGAGGCCTGGAACGTGTTTAAGTTCAGTTAAGAATTAAACATATGTTGCTTTCCAATTATCACAAGCTTGATTCATAAAGAATCACACTAGTCACCTACCATGAGCTTTTTGATATTCGCTCAAGAAGGATTTCCATCTTCATTGTAAATACTTTCGTATTACTCAAATGTTCAGGCAAGATCATGAAGATTTTGTGTAGGGCTCTTAAGATCTTTCTTACTTTTCACAGTGTGTACAGAAGCAAGGAATTATGAAAGTGCGTCCTAATGAGATATTTGATGATCTCAAATGGCTTTAGACTCGATCTTGCATTTTGTATTTTTAGTGATCGGAGGCTGGAGAGGAGGGCCAACATTTCAATACCAATTTATTCGGAGTGAATAAATCAATAGATAATGCGTTGTCTCCGTGTGATTAAAACAAATTTCTTTTGAGAGATATCTGAGTTAGCTAAGATGGGTTGTGCATTGCATCACTAGGTTCATGATGTCTTATCTTCAATATCAAGCATCATTAAAATTATCTCAAACTGGCTATTCTTGGGAGTTGAACAAAACCTATTAAGTCTTCATTCTATTTGCTTTTAATCATGAGGATGTAGCTCCAGTCTAAGGGGTTGTTTGAGATTAGTATGTGTTTTTTAGTCTATGTAAGCTTGTGGAGGCTATTTGGTGGAATGCCAACCATAATGATGCATGTATTGTTACCTATTTCTCTTCTTTTTGTGAGATTACAGTTGCAATTAGGATTTGAAACTGGGTAGCAGTATGGGAAATGTAGTTACGGTGGGGAAGTATCCATGAGTGTCTAATGCATTAGTAGTGATGACAACTTGAATGGAAATGTAGCTTTATGAAAAAAGTTTCATTGGAACTGTGAGTTTTCCTCAATTCAGAGCCTCTATGTTTGTAGGTGTAAGGAGTATAAAGGTGTTTGCATAATAGGGAGATGTATTCAAGAATCTAAGGCTGAGCAACGGACTTAGACCAGACCGGACAGACTAAAATCGAACCGGACCGAGGATCGAAATGGTCCAAAACCTCGGACAGATATCGGACTCAAATGGTTCGGTCCGGTTCGGGTCGGTCAGGTCTTCGGTCTTGTCCGGTCCTATTAGGCATAATAGAAAGATTTTTTCTTAAGACCGAATCGAACCGAACCGGATCGACCAGACCGAAGACCGAAATGGTCCGAAACCTTGGATCAAGGACCGAGATGGTCCGAAACCCCGAACCGATTTGAGTCAGCCCGTTCTGGTTTGGTTTTCCAATCCGGTCTAAGTCAACGTGTAAGAGTCTGTACTTTCCCGGTATTATTTTATTCTTTTATTCGTGCTTCTTGAATTTTCTAACGTATTACCTTTTCTTGTATCCTTATATGTAAATCCTGAGATCATGATAATTTTAATAAATTATACTTTTAAGCATTTATGATCATTGACAATAATTTATCTGGAATTATAAAATTTCTTATTTTATTTTTCCTGCATTTATTTAAATTAAAGATTTTGATTTAAAAACACCCGCGTGCATTTTTCAATGACTTTACTCAAAATCAACGAATAACGAGAATTACTAGTGATCGCGATACCGACGGATGCCCAATATTTTACATTTTATTATCGATTGTTTCGATAATTAATATTTTCGACGATTTCGTTTCAATTATGTGATAAGTCGTGTCTGGAAACCATATTATCGTATTTATGATGCATTTTAACATTTGAATAGTATTTTTACGAAACCCGAGCCTCGTTAATATTTTCAAAATTTACTAATAGTCATTTTCTACCCTTTAAACTATTAAGTTTCTTTTGAGTCTAAAAGATTATACAATTGACAAAACAAGCCCCTCTTCCACTATATAAATTTTTTTTACCCTAAACTCTCATTCCACTAAAAAAACACACATAAAAAGTTTTCATCATCTTCTTTCTTTTTCTATGGTTTCCGCCACCTTCATCATCCCTAAACCACCATAAATCTTAAATTTCTACCAAGTTTTAACAAAATCTAATCAAAGTCCCATTCATAAAATCTTCTTGTGATTCTTTTGGTACAAAAATCTTCCACATGCATCAACTTTCAAAAGTTCTTGTGATTTTATGGTTGGTTTATGTTTTAATCATCATGCATGTGATGATCTTGGTAAGATCATCATGTTTTGATCCTAAAAAGTTTTATTTTTGATCTTTGATTTTTGTTAAATTTGACATGCAAGTGTTTTTGGAGTGTTTGGTTGATGCGTATGATAGTAGGTTAATTTTAGAGGTATGGAATTAATTATAATAAGTTGAAAAATTTATTTGATATGATTTTTAAAGAGGGTATTTTGGACATCAGGTTAGAGCAGATTTTTCTTGGGTCAAATTTTGATAAAAAGATTGATATAATCGGATATTAGTATTGTAGTGGTTGTCGAGACGCTCGTTTTGATATAAGATAGAGCTTCTAACTCATTACGGATCAAAAGTTATACTAGTTTTAGTATTCGTGTACCGGGAGACGTAAATCGGCACAATCCGAAATTGTGGCTGATTTTGGGTCGAATCTCGGGGACTTTAGGCATGGTTAGATAAATTATACTACTGGATTTCAAAGTTTATAAACTTAATATGATGAGTCTAGTAGTGGTTATAAAAGGCGAAATGACATGATAGTAATTTAAAGTGGTATAAACGGTTTTATAAAACAAGTACACATTATGTCCCAAATTTTAGAGTCGAGCAATGTCTCGAGCTGATGGGTTTTAAAGTGAGAATTTTGGCTCAAATGTTGGCAGGGTCCTATACGGGTTATAAGTGACCTTGACACCAAGTTTCATCGAAAACGGGCAAGTCTAGATAGGATAGATTGGTGTGTACATTTGGAGTGTAATTGCTGATTTGTATTTTGAACACATAGTTCAATGCTCGAGTGACGTGAGTCTGAGTATTCACTATTGGACATCGTGACTTACTCAAGTGTTTATTCATTATATAAATGACTTAGTTACTGGTCCGAGTGGTACAGTGATAGTTTTACTTGCGTTGACTTGGCGTCTTATGACGGGTCAATTTCATGAGTGCAAGTGTTTAAACAGAAAATACGTAAGTCATATTAAACTTGGTATATATCTATATTTGAGTTCGAGTCTTAACGCGCGCCTTATTTTGATAGGTTTCGGTTTTCATGTTTTCCGGTCATCTATATCGTCGGTGATCGTCATCCTGAATGTTTTATGGACATGAAATTAAATAGTCATGTGATAGGGTCGAACTCGGGATTACGGGATTGCACACAATGCGTAAGGGATTAATTAATATTAATAAATATATTTATTTTATTTATTAAATATAAATCGAGCTTATTTAACGATCGTTAATAATTAAAAGTTAAGTGTAAACGAGCGTTATAGAATTAAATAGAAAAGGAAGCAAGAAACAGAAGGTTCCGGAAACCCCTTTGAGGGTTCTATAGCCGGCGGCTATAAGGGAAAAAAAGGGGAAGGGATTAGTTTCCTAATCTGTATTCGACTTAGAGAAAAAGTATTGTTATCCTATATATACCCCATAATCCCTTCATAATTTTTTGTCCCTCCCCTCCTTGTTCTCTCCTGCGATCGCAAGCCACAACCCACATAGGGTTTCGGTTTGATTTTTGATTTAGCTATAATTCACAAGTATTGAAGCTCCGGTTTATTAGTGCTAGCCTCACGATTGATCCGTTGCATTACGTGTGTACAAGAGTGTAATATAGTTTCACTATAAACTATATCTTGGTGTTATTCATATAAACCCTAATTCGTGATTCGCCGGTGTTCTTAAAGATTTGCTCTAGCTAAAAGGTATGTAACCCTAACTCGATTAATTATGAATGTGTTATTAATTATGATCTTGTTAAACGCTTCCGCTATGTGTGCTTTGATCTTAATTAGGGTTTTACGTAATTGTTATGAGTAATATAATCCTTCAGTGGCATCGAGAGCCGTTTTAACATGTTATAATTATCGAGATCTAAAGTTTTTTTTAACTAAAAATTGGTTTGAGTTAAAATCACATGATGTTTTTTAGGTTTTCATTAAAATTAGGGTTTTGTTTTTAAATTAGGTCGGCTTAGCCGAATGTTTTAAAAAAAATTGAAACCCTAAAAATTTACATGGTGATTATCTTTAGATGTTTGCATGAAGTAATTGTTATGTCATGTTTTGGTTACGATCCGTAGAGAGGTTTAATTGTTAAGATTATGTGGGGACGATCCGTGATGAACATGCATGTTTTTTCACGGATCATATGATTTTATGCTATTTTCTTTATTTGATTCAAAAGTTTTAAAATTATGGAAGACTTTTTATGTTTATAAAAACCCTAGATTTTGTGTTTTGAATAAATTGTTATGCATGTGGCTATTTGATTTAGTTTTTTTTGTACCTACTTGTTTTCATACATTTTTTTATATTAATTGTATGTTGAAACAAGGGTAATTTTTTACAAGAAAAATTAATATGGACTAAATCATATAAAAATTAATGAATTGTTTTGAGATCTAATTGACATATGATTTGCGTTGATTGGAATTGCAATAATAACTTAACGGGCTACTCAACTTTGACAAACTATAAAGTGGGTATAACGCACCGCTGGTTATGAACCCGGTTAAGGAAGGAGGTGTTATGCTTCAGCGCTGACCAAATTCCCGGCTTGCCTGTGCGTCAAAGTTGGAATTACCTACGGTTATTATTTACATTATTCTTTAAGGTTGATTTAAAAGAAAAAATTCACATCCGAAACACAATGAATAAGGTTATTGCTTTGTGCTTTAGCTAAGTTCTAGAAAAAGTACGGTGTAAATTTAGTTGTGGGTAAAATCTTTAATTGGTTTAACCAATACCTCAACTTGCAAATATATGATGAAATTTTAGTCTCACCAATAAGTTTACTAAAAGTTTTTTACTAAACTTATGCTATGGAGATGTATGCATGCTTTTCATACATGATTTTAACACCAAAATCAATACCCTTAAAATTTAAGTCTTATGCCATCTAATTGACGAACACTTGAAGTTATAATTGTCATCATATGAGATTTTGGACGATGTTGTAATGGAGAGAAAACTTCATGACTGAATAAGATTGCACATGAAGGTTTTACGTTCTTTAGATTAGTCGACTTGATTGAGTTACTCAGTAAGATCTGGAAACATAAGGCATAACGTTGGGATGAAACATGTTTACAATGCAAAATGACTTTTGGAAACGTAAATCCCTAAAAATATCAATTTGTTTGTCAATTATTGTTCGACAAGTTACCATGTTGAGTACATTTATCACTAGCAGATCAACGGATGTGATAAGTTTATGTCAATGTGGATTCTAGCTTTCAAGGAAAATACTATGGTTTTAATTACCGGGGTAACTTTATTTTCTTGAATGGTATTATCGAAAATACTAATATTTTGAACTTATTTCTGTAGAAATGGCTCAACCAGATAACAACGCGTTAAGTTCTGCATTCAAGACTTATCTTGAACGTCAGGAATTAACTGGCCCAAACTTCAACGATTGGTACCGCTCACTAAGAATAGTTCTGAGAGTAGTGGGTACTTCTGATTACTTAACCAGGGCGTTTCCTGCGCCCCTTGGCCCTAATGCTACTCCATTTGAAAGACTGAATTATGAGGCATAGGTTAAAAAGAACAATGATGTGGCTTGTTTAATGCTCGGAAAAATGGCTCCTTTCTTGCAAAGGAATTTGAGTTATTTGCTCCAAATCAAATGCTTGAAGAGATCAAGGCAATGTATGAGAAGCCTCAGGCTGTGGAGATCTACGACTTGGTAGATGCTTTGCACAGTTGTAAGCAAGCCCCTGGGAAATCTATTAGTGCACATTATCAAGAGATGAAGGGTTACATGGAACAGATCATCGCACTAGGGAAATCCTATGACAATGATATGGCAATTAACCTAATCAATAGGTCTCTTAATTGGGACTTTAATGATTTTGTTAGGAACTTTAACATGCATTGCGCGGGGAAGACAGTTAATGTCTTACACGCAATGCTCATTGACTACGAAAAGGGTATAAAGGACAAAGCAAGTACATCTGCTCCTACCCCTTATGTGATTTATGTACAAAAGGGTGGAGTGAATAAGCCAAAACCGCACAAGAACAACAAGAAGGGCAAAGGCAAGGGTGATAAGGGCAAACAAGTTACGACTTATCCTTAACCCAAGCAGAACTTTGTCAAGAAGAAATCTCAGAAGGATCAGACTTGTCACCATTGCAAATCAAGTGGTCACTGGAAGAGGAACTGTCCTCTTTATCTCGAGGAGTTACGAGAAATAAAGAAAAAGGCTGAGCTTGGTGCTGAAGCGTCTTCAGGTAACTCATATTTGATAGAGTTATTTAATCTTACATACAAATCAAATTCCTGGGTATATGATACGGGATGTGGTATTAACATTTGTAATATTATGCAGGAATTTGAGTTGGAGAGGAAGCTTACCTATGGGAAACAATTTCTACATGTGGGCAATGGCACACAAGTAGCGGTTGAAGCTATTGGAACATTTAGTCTAGTTTTACCTTCGGGTCTAGTAGTGAGATTGAATAATTGTCATTTTGCACCTAAAATTGTTAGGGGTGTTATTTCCTTTTCGTGTATGTTGGATCTTGGATTTATTCACACTATTGATAATAATAGAATTTTTGTTTTCAAAGATGTTTTATTCTATTTTGATGCAATTTCTGTGAATGGTGTTTTTGAAATTAACATTCATGATAATAATTCCAAGAGAAAGATTGATTCTGTTTTTAGCATGAATAAGAAGAGGAAGTTAGACAAGAACTCTTCTTATCTTTGGCATTGTAGACTTGCCCATATTGGGAAGACTCGTATACAAAAGCTTCAACATGATGGTATTTTGGAAAATATCAATGATGAATCATTTGATAAATGTGAGTCTTGTATCTCTGGAAAGATGACCAAGAAACCTCTTAATAGAAATATTGAAAGGGCTACTGATCTACTTGGACTTATACATATTGATGTGTGTGGACCACTTAGACATGTGTCAAGGAGAGGTGCTAGCTACTTCTTAACATTTACGGATGATTATAGCCGTTATGGTTATGTTTATTTACTTAAGCATAAACATGAGGTATTTGAATCATTCAAAGTGTTTAAAGCAGAAGTAGAATTGTAACTAGGAAAGAAGGTTAAAGCTCTTCGTTCATATCGAGGTGGTGAATATATAAGTCAAGAGTTTAAAGATTATTTAAGTGAGAACGGAATTGTCCAGAAACTTACTTCTCCATATACTCGACAACAAAATGGTGTATCCGAAAGGATAAATCGTACATTATTAGATATGGTGCGATCTATGTTTAAACTTACAACTTTACCTTTATCCTTTTGGGATTATGCTTTAGAATCTGTTGTTCGTATTCTGAATATGGTTCCCACAAAGAAGGTTGATAAGACACCATATGAACTATGGCATGGCAAGAAGCCATATTTGTCTTATTTAAAGATTTGGGGTTGTGAGGCGTATGTGAAACGTGACTCTGGAGATAAACTCCAACAACGCTCAGTAAAATGTATCTTTGTAGGTTACCCTAAGGAAACTATGGGTTACTACTTTTATTATCCGGCTGAGAACAAAGTTGTTGTGGCTCGGTATGGAGAATTCCTTGAAAGTGATCTTGCAAATCAAGAATTCAGTGGGAGAAACTATGATCTTGAAGAAATTCAAGAAGATACATTGCCTTTTGAAAATACTAGCAAAGAAATTCCAATAGAGCAAGAAAAATCTGGGAGCTCCACCGGAATTAATTCCTCTACGTATGTCTGCAAGGACTATACGTGCGCCAAGCAAACTATGTCTTAACATAGGGGATGATGAGGAGGAAGTAGGGGATCTTGGTGAACCTGCTAACTATCGATCCGCAATGCTTGATCCAAAAAAGTTAAAATGGATAGTTGCGATGAATGAGGAAATGAAATCCATGAAAATCAACGATGTTATTCTTGTAGATGCACCTAAAAATGTTAAAGTAGTGAAAAATAGGTGGATTTTCAAGAAGAAAACCGACATGGATGGTGAAGTACAATCCTATAAAGCACGTTTAGTGGCTAAAGGTTTTACTCAAACTTTTGGCGTAGACTACGAGGAGACATTTTCTCCAGTAGCAGACTTACGAGCTATTAGGATTCTCATATCTATAGCAGCATACTATGACTATGAGATATGGCAAGTGGATGTTAAAACTGCATTCTTGAACGGTAGATGAGGAAATCTATATGCAACAACCGGAAGGGTATGTTGATCCTAAATATCCAAAACGCGTATGCAAACTTCAAAGATCTATTTATGGTTTGAAGCAAGCATTACGTCAATGGAATAAGCGATTTGATGAAGAAATCAAAAAGTTCGGATTTATTCAAAATCGTGATGAGCCATGTGTATATCGTAAAGCTAGTGGGAGTGATGTAGTGTTCCTAGTTTTATACGTCGATGACATATTAATCATGGGAAGTAACATTCCAAGACTTAAGGAAGTTAATGATTATCTTGGTAAATGTTTTTCTATGAAGGATTTGTGAGATGCTGCATATACTCTGGGAATTAAAATCTATCGAGATAGGAAAAGACGGTTAATTGGTCTTAGTCAAGATGCTTATATTGATAAGATATTGAAGAAGTATAACATGCATAATTACAAGAAAGTTTTTCAACCTATGGAAGTTAAGCATAATTTGAGTCATGAGATGGATGCATCAACTCCTGAAGAGGAGGCATACATGCAGAAGGTGCCATATGATTCGGTTGTAGGATCTATAATGTATGTTGTTAGATGCACAAGGCCTGATGTGGCGTTTGCTCAGAATTTGGTCAGTAGATACCAACAGAATCCAGGGTAGCTCCATTGGGTTGCTGTTAAACATTTTTTGCAGTATTTGAGGAATACGAAAAGAAATGTTTTGGTATTCAGAGGGTATCCATACATATAACTAAATGTGGTTTGGATTTGGAAGTTTTATTGGAGATATTGGGATGATGCTTGCAATAGAAACCTAATAGATATGTATTGGGATAATTATGCCGCAATAATATTTGCCAATGACCCTGGAGTCATGAAAGGCGCCAGACACTTTAAACGTAGATATCACTACGTATGAGAACAAGTGGAAGCTCGTGAAATAAAATTAATAAAAGTTCACACAGATGATAACGTAGCTGATCCTTTTACTAAGGCTTTGCCTAGACCAAAGGTAGTTAAGCATGCCAAGGCAATTGGGCTGCAACTAGCTAGCGAATTCATGCAAAAAATATATGTTGATTAGTATTTGGATAAAGGATGTTAAGACAATATTGAATTGATGAAATAAAGATTGAGTTTCGTTTATTTTCTGTTATTTGATTTTGTATCCTATTTTACATGTTTTATATCCATGAATAAATTGTTATGTTCTAAATGTCCGTTGTCGATAATAATATGGGAGTATTATTAAACTAAGACAATTCAAAATAGTGATAGAGTATACTTGAAAGTATATTGGTAAATTTTGGATGATATTTGATGGATCAAATATTGGACTTATCCCAACTATATGATTTTACTTTATGGATCTTTGTCATTAATTAAATAATAAATAGTTATCCTTAGACCTGAGATACCAGGAAACTGTCACGAATGTAGTGTGCTTCTGTGAGATAACCTAACGCTAAACGTAGCTGGTAGCCATAAGGGTTATTTTTAGAAGTGTTGCAAAGTTCGTAAGTTTCGCTTGTAGTCAAAATGAGATTTGTTTCCTTCAAAAATTATTTTGAAGTATAATACAGCTGGGCCCCTTGGGGGAGTAGTAAGATGTTTGTGTGGCCACACCCAAATGTGTTTTGGTAATCTTGCTATATCCGTAAACGATAAATAGAATGGTTAATGAAGGAATGACTGAGATCCATATCCTATTAACGTTGTATTTGAATTGAAAGGATAATAATAATGATGATGTATCATTAAAAGGTTTTGTCCAGGAGACCTTACTCGAGTTGTACTAGTGACATTGTTAGTGTAACTAGACGCTAATCAATGTGATCACGATATTTGAATTTTGTCCAAGTGGGAGCTGAAAGTTTTATGGACATAAAATTAAATAGTCGTGTGACAGGATCGAACTCGAGATTACGAATTGCACACAATACGTAAAGGATTAATTAATTTTAATAAATATTTTTATTATATTTATTAAATATAAATCGAGCTTAATCAATGATCGTTAATAATTAAAAGTTAAGTGTAAACGAGCGTTATAGAATTAAATAGAAAAGGAAACAAGAAACGGAAGGTTCCGGTTACCCCTTTGGGGGTTCTATAGCCGGCGGCTATAAGGGAAAAAAGGGGAAGGGATTAGTTTCTTAATCTTTATTAGACTTGGAGAACAAGTATTGTTATCCTATATATACCCTATAATCCCTTCATAATTTTTTGTCCCTCCCCTCCTTGTTCTCTCCTACGATCGCAAGCCACAACCCACATAGGGTTTCGGTTTGATTTTTGATTTAGCTATAATTCACAAATATTGAAGCTCTGGTTTATTAGTCCTAGCCTCACGATTGATCCGTTGCATTACGTGTGTACAAGAGCGTAATATAGTTTCACTATAAACTATATCTTGGTGTTCTTCATATAAACCCCAATTCATGATTCGCCGGTGTTCTTGAAGATTTTCTCTAGCTAAAAGGTATGTAACCCTAACTCGATTAATTATGAATGTGTTATTAATTATGATCTTGTTAAACGCTTCCGATATGTGTGCTTTGATCTTAATTAGGGTTTTACGTAATTCTTATGAGTAATATAATCCTTCACATGCTACTAATTTTTCTACTCAACTTCTGAGTACAATGATTCACTTACCTCGTGGCTAAGGTGATTTCATAGACCCTTTTTACTTGCACGTTGTTTCTAAACGCGGGGTGAGATTTTACATGGTGGAACACAACCATTCAAAAACTGTATGCTATCCAGAACTTGTATGCTATCCCTACTTGTATGCTTTCCAACAGTTTTCATTGATATTATTACTTTTAGTTATAGCCTTAAGTTGCCTCTCTTGATCATGAAACGTTAATTTACTTGTGTTGCTAAGCGCGAATATTGTGGGTGGATCCATCGGGATTGACAATCCCCGTCCCGATTACCTTGACTCATTTAACATTTGATTTATTACTTGAGTATTTAGGCGGAATACTCACTAGAGGAACTTACACTGAGTTAAGCTTCGGTTCATGAACTAAACAGTAATAAGAATGTTTCGGACTATGGTTATCGTACGTAACCATTTTCCCCTATTTCTTGTTTACAAATGAATACTTGTGTTCCACACCTTTACTGCTAAACCTATGAATATCACTCAACTTTGTGTTGACGATTTTACATGTTTAATCTCAGGTATTACCACTTAGCTTTGCTTGGATGGGAGCCTGCAGGATATTATCGCAACTTGGAGATTTCTGTGTATATTAAACTTTGGTTTTATCTAAAAACTGTCAGAAGTTTATTCTGTCTTTTGGTAACTATATGTTATAAATCATGATTAAATAATATATTTTTCCGCTTATAAAACTCTGGGACCTAAATTTAAAACTTTGATCTTTTATGATGTAATGTATATGTTTTATTACGTCAGCTTTATGTCAATAGTATTCATTGTTTCTTGTACCATGACGTGTTACCCCTTTGTTGCCTAGTTGTTCCATGCCTGATTTCGGGGGTCTCACACAACGGTGCAAATGCTCACCCCTATTCAAGATTAAGTTTTCTCACATGGTTGCCTAGCTAGTATTAGCGATGTTAAACTGAACTAGTTGAATGATGAACTAGAATTTTACTTTATTAGATAGTTTAGTATAACTGCCAAAAATTCATGTAATATGTTATCCTAGATACATTTTCGTCTTAGATATACTCTTATTGGTACCTCAGATGTATGTTCTATTTGTTGATCAGTATCATTGGTGGAGCCAAAACTTGGCTACATGTGGCACGTGCCACATATAAGTAGACCATGCGAAGTGTATATATTTCAAATATTCGGTTTTAGATTGTATTCATATGTATGATTGATGTTGAAGTATTTTACAACCTTGTTAAGGAAAACAAAGCGTAATTAATTAGGGAAAGTATTAACAAGTGATTTAGGAAAACCACAAGTTATGACCCAAAGTGGGGATCATTCTCAAGGAGGCTTGGTGTGTGTGTGTTAAGAGATGATTAATGATGTGATTATGATTAAGAGAAAAGAAAATAGAAATGAGATTAGAAGAGAATGACGGTTACGAGGACGAATTAAACTAAGACGATAAAGCCGTACACGTAAAACCGTAAAATGTGACAAAATTAAAAATTTATCCTAAAACTTCCTAGAAAATTCCAATAAATCCTAAATAATGTAATTAGAGTTTACAAAAAATTAAAAATCACTCAAACCTTTTATTTAATTAAATAATAATTTTTTAATGCTAATTAAAGCCCAAAAAATCGATTTAATTAACAAAAAGCCCAAAATGAGATTTTTTCAATTGTAAACCTCTAAAATGACTTAACTTAATTTAAAACTATTTTTAAAAATTTTAAAATTAATTAAAATTATTTAAAAACAATTAAAAACTATTAAAACTTAAAATAATTATAAAAACTAATCTAATGACAATAAAAATATTCTGAAATTGTGAAATTCCTAACTTAATGTATTTAACCTAAGAAAAATATAAAAACTTGAAAAATCTAAATTTAAATTTTTAATAATAAAATAATAATAAAATAATAATAAAATAATATTAAAAATCCAAAATTTATAAAAAATTCTAGAAACTTGCAAACTACCTTAATTTAACCTAATAAACACAGAAATGAAGTTGAAATTACAAAATACCCTTAATGGGCCTTCAAATGGGCCAAAGTCCAAAACAGACCCTTATTGGGCCAAAATAAGCCCAATAAGAAAAATGTTTATAAAAATGGCCCAAAATCTCCTATCTGACCTAAAATTTGATTCTGAACACAATTTTCCAAAGGCCCAAAAGCTGAAAATGCCCTTAAATTAGCTTCTTTCACCACAGCTTATTCTTAATGGGCTTTTTGGCCCATTAAGCTATAAGCTGATGACATAAGCTAAAATTAAACACACAAGCTTCTCTTGAGTTATCTAAGAGTTCTGTAAAAAGAAATTTGAAATAAGCACAAGGAATAAGCCTGAAAAAGCAAAAAGCTATCTTCACAAAACGACAAAATAGTCGTTTTCGAGTTCTAGGCCACCCCAAGAGCTGATTCAAGTATCAAAAGCTTTTAAATAACTTAACTAAGCTTGATCAACAAAACGTTTTTAAATAAGTTCACTCAATAAGCTGAAATAAGCAAATAAGCACTTAATTAAAAGTCAACTTTATGAGTTTTCTAGCAAAAAGTCAAAGTCAAGGTCTGATAAGCTCCAGTTCAAACAAATGGGTCAAATGAGGAAGATTGATCACAAAAAGTAAGTTGTTGCAGGTCTAAATAAGCCAATATGACTTATAAATAAGCTGGAAGAGAATTAACACTAGCAGGGGCTAGTTTTGGTGTCTGAGTAGTGGGAAAAGTTTCCACTGCTTGACTTAATTGACTTTTTGTCTTATATAACTTTTTTGTGGATTCAAGTTTCAAAAAGGCACCCAAATGATCAGTTAATCATAAAGAGTCAATAACAACAAAGAAATCACAATCTCAAACAGCCAATTTGTACAGTTAATTCATTTAAGCATCAGACATGCACCAAACTTGAGCAAATAAGCAGTTATGAACTTATAAGCTATTTAAGCAAATTTCAGCCAACCAAATTGCACCAAAAGCATACACATGCTATAATAAACTCAAATGAACAAGTTTAAACAAGTTTCATGCAATGATACAAGGCCTAAATCAAGATTCAAGCACAATAAGGTTACTGATGAACACTAACACAAGCAGATTTTTACTTTGCTGATGTACTTGACCAACAAGCCAACTTCAAACACTCAAATCTTCAAACCAGGTTATATAAACAATGATTTAACAACTTTTAGCCCTAAGCATGCATATACTCTAAGTATTACCAAAATCTTAGGTCAAAATCAGTCAAATCCAATTAGATATAGCACAATGTTTGATTCAAAGGTTTAAACCCAATAACTTGCAGAAACTAGTACTCAACCAAGTCAATAACAGATACCAACTTAAACAAAGCACTTCCAATAACACAATAACAACTTATGATCTTAAACAGATAATCCCAAACACCCCTTATCTTTTTCAAATCAATTTAAAACAAGTATAAGTGTATTTAAAGACCACCCAAGCCCAATCAAACACATTAACAAGTATAATATGCAGTATTGAACAAGATTAGACCACAAAATCAACAAGAACACAAGCAACACACAAATTCACCAAAAATCCAAATTTTTATCAGATTTTGAGATTAAGGGTGAAAACCTCATGGATGTACATCCACACCTACGAGTTTTGAGCTTATGTGCTAGAAAGAACAAGCACAAGCTTCCACAATAAAGCCTGTTAAGATTCAACAAAGGTAGAAGCAAAGTATAAAAATCAGAAAAGTGACCAAGCCTTGATTAATGCAACTCTTGTACCCCACACTTGATTATCCCCAAGTTATAAGCTTCACAACACCTTGATATCACAATACCAGGATGCTATGATCAGCTTTATAGCCCAAGAATTCCAAGGTGTACCAAGAAACTTAGCAAAATATCAAGCTATAGGAAAATGTGCAAACTTTTGCACACTCCTTGTGAAAACGTTTTGAGATTCAGGTTTTAGCAAACAATAAACAATATTAAGCAGGAAATAACAATGGCACTTGAGCTTTCTTCAAAGATTCAAACACATTTCATTACTTAGAACATGGATTTACAAAACTTTGAACAAAGGAAAATTCAAGACCAAATTGTAAATGACAGCCTAAATGCCTTTATATAGGCTACAAGTGACTACTACAAAGCATAAAAACGTAACCCTAATTGGTGGTGAAGTCCCAAAAATGCCCCTTGAGTAGCTTGAAGATTCTTAAACATGTGATGGATTTTTGGCAGTTTGTTGATGTAAGAGCTGTTGGAATTGCATCAAAGGCTCAAAATAGGCTTAAAATTTAAGCTTTAATCTTGGACGTAGGATGTGGCAGAGGTTTTGGCAGTATCTTCAAAACCATGTGAAGGAGGGAACTCATGTGACTTGTTGAGTGACGTGGCCAAGGGTTTTAGGTGTGGGATGTGATTAAGGTAAGGTTAATCACTAATCTGGAAGGTTTTAGCACCTAATTATTTGTAATTAAGAAAAACCCAAATCTGGTGATGAACATGAAGAACATGTTTTTGATCTGTTTTTGTGTTTAAAAATTGTGTTAGGCACCACTTTTAACTAATCAGTTGTGATTAGTTAAATAAAGGGTGAGTGGGATGTGAGGTGGGACCAGGGAGAGAGGTGATTGGTTGATTTCAGGTAGTGGGGCACGTGTCACATGTGGTTGGTCTAGGTAAGATATGTTGTCTGCCAAAATTAGCCCCCCATCTCTTATACTTCTTTCACTTGCAAATAAACAAGCTAAATCCGGATTTCCTTTGTTATAGAAGTTTCATTTTTCACACTTTTGCCCCAAATACTTTTCCAAAGTATTTTCAGGGGTATTTCTTGCCAATTCTTGATTCTTGAAGGGCTGTTTTGGCATTTTCTTCATTGATAATGGTCTTGACTTGTTTGTTTGACTTCTTGGAGGACTGAATTTGCCAACTCATGATTAATGAGGGACCATTTCTGCCATTTCTTCAAAGTCAAGGGTCCTTTTTCAATTTGACTTCTTAAAAGGACCAAACTTGTAATTTCTTGTAACTTGAAGTCCTTCATGGTATGTTTGACTTTGAGGAGGATTATATTGACATTTTAGTTTTGTTGAGGAACTAAAATTGCCAATTCTTCAAAGTCAATGGTCCTTTTTGTAATATTGACAAACTTTAGGGACCAATCTTGTAATTATGAAGATACAAGGGTATAAAGTGTCAATTCTTCAATATTGGAGGACCCTTCTTGCATAGTCTTCAAATCTTCAAGGGTTTTCTTTGGAAAATCTTCATTAGGGCTTGGTTCAATGTGCGGCTTCGTTTCCCGTGTTCGTTTTTGCATGATTCTTGTGATCTTTTGTCATTTTCTCAATATCCGTACCTAAAATACACAAGCAACAAACACAAGCATACATTTGGCCATTTTCATGATATTTTATGCATTTAAAGCCCTTTTTGGACGATGAGACTATGTATAAAAGCAGTCTCATCACTCCCCCATACTAAACCATTGTCGTGCCCTCACGCAATGCTAGAATAAAGTATCGTAGCACCTCTAAAATTCATTTTTATTCATATTTATTGAATGACAAACTAGCTACACTACTACTACTACTACTTGCGTTTTAGACATAATGTATGATTTTCATCGCAAAATGGGACGTTTAGGTTCATAGAATAAGAACATGTGAATGCTTTGTTAGAAATAATTTCATCGTCCTCGATTTTCACCCAATTCCATGCCAAGCGTGCAACGAGATCGTTGTCATCATAAGTTAGTAATGCTAACACTACTCATATGCCCTAATCACGTACTTATCCTCCCATTTTCCTAAGTTGTAGTACTTATATTTTATTTTGTCTTGAATGTTTCACGAGGATACATTGTTTGACTTATGCGATGATAGAGATTTAGGTCTAAAAATAGAGTCCTAACGATGTAACCAAGACCATCAAATTAATAACCCCTCCTAATAGACAACGATGTCAAAAAATTAAGTCAACAAGAAGGATCGATAAACACGGGTTTATAACGGTTTTGAACATGAGACTTATTACCAAGACTTTTATACGCCCCCTAATGGAAGGGCCTTATTATCATAGGTTTACCTCCATCTTTTATTCAACTTCGCCATGAAGCTTTTATTATGACTTCGGTCTTGCCTTGCCTTTTATTATCCACCTCATCGGCGGTTTTATTAGCCAAAGACGTATATCCTCACGCTAAGGAGAATTTTGGATCTTTAAAGCTTCAAAGATTAAGGCTTGATTCACTTTCAATTTTTGCATATATTTTTCGGCCTTGTGAGCTTCAAATTGTTTGCTTGATTTAGTGAGCACTTGAAATCTTATTATTGGGTGAAGCTTTTGATTATTCGGGTGCCAATACTTCAAAACTGTGACGCTGGCGATACCTTAATGTCTTCCCAATTTAATTACACGGAAGCTACTAGAAAAGACTAGAAACCAACAATCAAGACTAAACCGCTAAGTCAATATTTATTAAGCAAAAAATATTTACAAGCGAAGGGAGAATAAGCAAACAACGAGAACACATGAGTTTTGAAAGAATACGAGTACTCTACGTTTAGCATAGTAACTTATAATTAACTCTATCATTTCTCGTCCTCATTTAAGAGACTTAGCCTAATGTGAAGTTAAGGAATCAAAGCTAAGTGCTCAACACGCACGTCGAGTCAAAAATTACTCTTATTCTCGTCATCGGAAAACCTACATTCGTGTCTTCAAACACTTATAAAACATGCGAATTTTTTTAAAATTTGGCCATTTTTATCCTTATTTTGTAACAAAACGATAAACAAAAAGATAAATATTGGAAAGCGTGAAGGTTTGGCAAGGCAAGTATCTATTCACCCCCATACTAAAGTTAAACATTGTCCTTAACGTTTCGAGTCTAGGGGTGTAAACACCCCATACTAGAGACGTAGTCGAATGCCTAATCTAGCATGGAAAGGGTGTAACCATTAAATTTAAAGCCGTTTATGAAGTGTTCTATAAACCTAAGGTTAGAACATCAAAGGATATATCATGGGATATTGAGAAAGTCTTCAAAGCAAACGATCGAGTGCTCCCATAAAACGAACACGAGAGGCTCCAATCGTGAAGATAATGATCATCTAAAATCCACAATTCACAAACAACCATGGAACAAAGGTTGGAAGGGCACAAATCCCCACACGTTACTACATTAGAAAGCGATAATATGTACATAGGATAAGCATGGGACTCCCCCACGAGGCACCTCGTTTTTGATTACCGAGTCATGAGCTCGACTCGATCCCCTCATTACTAATTATCATTGGGGAAGGTGATTTGGTCGAGGTAGTTCAAGGATGGAACTTCCCCGCCAAAGTAGTGCTTCAACCTATGTCCATTCACCTTGAAATTGGGGCCATCATTTTGAGCTAGCTCGATGGTCCCATATGGAAATACTTGAGTCACGGTGAATGAACCAGACCAACGGGATTTCAACTTACCAGAAAAGATTTTCAATCGTGAGTTAAAAAGCAAAACTTGATCCCCAATGTTAAAAACCCGGTTTTTAATTTTTGAATCATGCAACTTTTTAGTCTTTTCTTTATAAATCAATGAATTTTCATAAGCAATATCCCTTAATTCATGCAATTCATTTAATTGCGTTTCTGGTGTTTTCCCGCGGTCTCCATGTCATCATTACAATGCTTTATGGCCCAATAAGCCTTATGTTCCAATTCAATTGGCAAGTGACAATTTTTCCCATACACAAGCTTATAAGGAGTGCACCCAATGGGCGTCTTATGAGCGGTCCTAAAGGCCCATAAAGCATTGTCCAACTTATCCGACCAAGATTGCCGGTTTTCCCCAATCGATCTCTCCAAGATCCTCTTCAACGCTCGGTTTGAAACCTCGACTTGCCCACTCGTTTGTGGGTGATAAGCCGTAGAAGGCCGATGTGTAACCCCATATTTCCTTAGGACCCTTTCGAGTTGGTCGTTACAAAAATGGGTTCCACGATCGCTTATGATCGCACGAGGGGTTCCAAACCGAGAAAACAAGCTTTTCAAAAACTTGACTACCACACGAGCATCATTGGTGGGCAAATCCTTAGCTTCCACCCACTTAGATAGGTAGTCAACCGCGACAAGGATGTACTTATTACCACGAGATGATGGGAACGGCCCCATAAAGTCGATGCCCCAAACGTCAAAAATCTCACACACTTGGATGATATTTTGTGGCATTTCATCTTTTTGTGAGGCTTTTCCTTGTCGTTGGCATAAGTCACACGAGTTAACAAGCTCATGTGCATCTCGGTAAATAGTAGGCCAAAAGAAACCGGCATCAAAAACCTTCTTAGCCGTGAGATTAGCACCGTGGTGACCACCCGTGGGTCCCTCGTGACAAGCTCTAAGGATGTTAGAAGCTTCGGTACCAAAGACACAACATCGAATAATTTGATCCGCACAAGTTCGAAACAAGTAAGGGTCGTTCCAAAAGTAGAACTTGACGTCACGAAAGAATTTTCATTTTTCTTGAGTCGTCATACCCTTGATGATGAAGTTGCCCCCATGGTAATTTGTGATGTCCGCAAACCATGGGGTAGAAGAATCAAGCATAGAATTCACTACACCGAGTGTCTCGAGCGGAAATGTTTCGGTGATTTCCTTGGGCTCGTAAACATTTTGGTGAGGATCTTCCAAACGAGAAAGATGATCGGCCGCTAGATTTTCGGCTCCTTTTTGTCAACAATTTTGTGATCAAATTCTTGAAGGAGGAGAATCCAACGAAGTAATCTCGGCTTAGCATCTTGTTTAGCCATAAGATACTTGATAGCCGAATGATCCGTATACACTATGCATTTCGTCAAGACGAGATAAGGTCAGAATTTCTCAAATGCATACACCACGGCAAGGAACTCCTTCTCCGTTGTAGTGTATTTAAGTTGAGCCTCGGTCATCGTTTTGCTAGCATAGTGAATAGGCAAGAAGTGATTTTCATGACGTTGCCCCAATATGGCCCCAATAGCGTAGTCACTAGCATCACACATGAGCTCAAAGGGGAGGTTCCAACTGGGAGCAACAAGAATGGGAGTTTCCTCTTAAGGATTTCAAAGGCCCGTACACAATCTTCGCCAAAGACAAAACGTGCATCTTTTTCAAGGAGATGTGTAATAGGTCGAGAGATCTTTGAAAAATCCTTGATGAATCGACGATAAAAGCCCGCGTGGCCTAGGAAACTCCTAACTCCCTTAACGGTTTTGGGATGAGGTAATTTGGCGATGACGTCTACCTTAGCTTGATCTACCTCAATCCCCGCTTTCGAAACCTTGTGCCCTATGACGATTCCACTTTTAACCATAAAATGACATTTTTCCCAATTAAGCACAAGGTTGGTTTCCTCACAACGCTTCAACATTCTCTCAAGATTCGACAAACACGAAGTGAACGAACTACCAAACACGGAAAAGTCATCCATGAAGACTTCCATCGTCTTCTCGATCATATCATAAAAATAGCCATCATGCACCTTTGAAAGGTTCCCGGTGCATTGCAAAGTCCGAATGGCATTCTACGATAGGCAAACGTTCCATATGGACACGTAAACGTAGTTTTTTCTTGATCACGAGGATCGATGGAGATTTGGAAGTAACCGAAAAAACCATCTAAAAAGAAATAGAAATCGTTTCCCGTAAGACGCTCCAACACTTGGTCCATGAAGGGCAAGGGAAAATGGTCTTTTCGAGTGGCTTCATTCAACTTACAATAGTCAATGCACACTCTCCATCCGATCACGAGTCTAGTGGGAATTAACTCGTTGGCATCGTTTGGCACAACGGTCATTCCTCCCTTTTTAGGGACATAATGAATAGGACTCACCCAAGGGCTATCGGAAATAGGGTAAATCATTCCCGCGTCAAGGAGTTTTAGGACCTCCTTTTTGATGAAGTCGTGAATTTTGGGGTTCACCCTCCTTTGACATTGAATTACGGGCTTGTTATCCTCCTCCATTAAGATTTTGTGGGTACAAAATTTGGGATCGATCCCCTTAATGTCGGATAACTTCCATACAATTGCCCCTTTGTGATCCTTTAGAACATCGACAAGTGCAGTTTTTTCATCATTTGAAAGTTCTTTCGAAATAATAACCGACAACTTTTCGTCCTCCTCCAAAAAGACATATTCGAGATGAGGAGGTAAATCTTTCAACTCGAGGATAGGTGGTTCCTCAATTGAAGATTTGGGCTCGATACTCATAACCTCCTCGGGTGGAGGAAATGGGAAATCGTTAAGAAAATCCTTGATAATCGAGAAGTCCTCATCATTGTCGAGGTCTTCGTCACAAGTACGTGGAACATCGAATTATTCCAACGTAAAACCACCACCTTCAAATGGAGTGAAGGTTGGTGTCGAGTTATCAAGAATGGGATCTAACATAGTGGGATTGCCACTATTTTTATCATCACCAAAACCTAAAACTTATTGTGAAAATTCCTCGCAAACAACGTCGATCATATCAACGAGGTTTATGGTTGCAACGGAATAAACATGAGAAATTTGAGAATTTTGAGTTGCGTTTATAACAAGTTCCTCGTCGTTGAAACGTAAGGTGATCTTTCTAGCATGCACATCGGTTAAAGCCATAGACGTATCTAAAAACGAACGACCTAAAATGAGAGGAACTTGAGGATCCGTGGGAATATCGACAACGATAAAGTCTACCGGATAATAGAACTTTCCCACTTTCACAAAAACGTCTTCCGCCAATCCACATGCGGGAATCGTGGAATGGTCGGCCAACTCGATAGACATTAGTGAAGGAGTAAGATTAGGAAGATTGAGAGACTTGAAGATTGCAAGTGGCATCAAGTTAATACTAGCACCAAGATCGGCCAAGGCATAGCATTCTTCCATATCTTGGATTGCACAAGGGATCAAGAATTTACCGGGATCACCGACTTTTTGAGGTATGCGATTAAGATAAACCGATGAACAACTAGACAATTGTTGCAATTTCTCCTTGTTGTTCAACATACTCTTAAAGTTAGCGGAAAATCGAGGCATCATGACCAAAGCATCGGCAAAACTCACATTAAAGTGCAAATCATGAAACATTTTCATAAAAAGCTCAAATTGATAATTATCGCGCTCTTGACGTTTCTCCTTTCTAAGTCTCGATGGATAGGGCAAAGGTGGTGTGGGTTGAGGCATAGGCATATCCTTTGGAATATCGGGTTCCAAATGTGGTAATGGGTCACCGTAGGTGTGGCATGAGCGGTACTTCGTGGGATTAGGACATGCTCCTTTTCGACCACCACCTCAGGTTCTTCCTCAATTGCATCCTCCGTAGGAGCAATTGGTTGAGGAGTCGGTTCCTTAAGTGTCTTACCACTACGTGTGGTAATCACTTTCATCTCTCCCTTAGGGTTCGATATGGTGTTGCTAGGAAGACTACTCGAAGACGGTTTTCACATAATTGCCTCAAACATAGATGAAATTTTGTCCTCAAACATGGATTGCCTCTTCTCGGCCTTAATCATTTCTTGCTTAATTTCATGTTGCCCTTGTTCCATTTTTTGTTGGTTTTGTTGTAACCTAGTTACATTCCCTTCCATTTTGTTTGTATGGATTTTAAGCTCATTTGCTAACTCATTTTTCAACTCTTTCTTCAAGTTGTTCTTAAACTCGGATCTTAGGCTAATGATTTCTCTTTGAATGTTGTCAAACATAGCATCGTTTCCATTAGCGTATTCAACAAATTCATTTGGAATATCTTTAAAAGTTTGCAAACCTTTGTTGTTGTTTTGAAAATCACCTTGATTTTTGTTTGAAACTTTATTATTAGCCCCTTGATTCCCATAGTTTCCTTTGTAATTTTTTTTGAAACCAACTTGATTGTTTCAATAGTTGTTGTTAGCATTTTGATTTGAAGCAAAACCCGGTGGAGTCAATTGATTAGAGCGGGTAACTTGACCGTTTTGGTTGTAAGTTCCCGTGGCCGCGTAGGCACTCGAAGTGTTACCACCGTTGGTAATGCACTCGGAGAAATCATGACCCCCACCACAATACATACATGAAGCCTCAACCGCTTTAGCCATAGCGGGAGCACTTTGTTCTCCAACTTTGAATTCAATCAAAAGTCCTTTAAGCTTATCAAAGATTTTGTTTTCCAAGTTCGCCTCAATTTGGCAAGCATCGATGTTATTAGACAAAGAAGGTGAAGCCGAAGACGAAGCCTTACGAACACTCGACGTGCTACGAGGACCATACACCTTAGATCTATTCTCAAATATCACCAAAGCTTCCTCAACCATTTTACACAAAAAATTACCACCCGCGGCGGCATTTAGATAATCCCTTTCATGATCATTAAGTCCATTGTAAAACGTGTCAATTTGATGCAAGTCGGAAAAACCGTGATGCGGACACTCATGTAACATTTCCTTAAAACTATTCCAAGCCGTCGAAAAACTCTCATTAAATTCTTGTGAAAATTTTTAAATCTCGTTTTTCAAATGCGTAGTCTTAGAGGGCGGGAAAAATTGGTTCACAAATTTTGAAACGAGATCCTTCCACGTCAATATAGAATTGGGTGGCACTTTCTCTAACCAAATTTTAGCGGGCCCCGCTAAGGAATACGGAAAAAGCATCATCTTAATCGAGTCATTAGCAACATCCTTAAATTTGCGAGTGGCGGTAAGACGGTTGAATTGGCAGATATGGGTATGCGGGTTGTCCTTTTCATCACCACGGAATTTGTTGTTTTGGATCATCGACAACAAACCCGTTTTCACTTCAAAATTCTCCGCAAGGATAGCGGGAATTACAATAGCCTTTCCATAACCCTCGGTGGGTTCTTGAAGTAACTCCATCATAGTTCGATTCTCCATGGTTGGTTCCTCTCTTACGATAGGTTCGTCAATAGGAGATTCCTCACTAGAAAGATTAAAAGTAGGTGTTGACTCCTTTCGGTTTCTTCGTTTACGTGAACGTCTTGCTTGGTTGCGGGTTTGCATAAACGTCACGTACAACGAGGGGATGAGCAAAGAAGATTCTTTTTGGTGTTTTGTATTTTTCCCATTTTTTTGTGGTTTTTGATTGTTTTTAGTTTTTTTTTGGATTTTTGTGATTGTATTAAGTAGACCAAAATCTACAAATCTCCTCCTTAATCAAATCTCTTGATTAAAGAAGCCTCAAGGAATGAAAACGATCACGTGAAGTGAACGCCTTCGATGACTTTAGAATGTTGGTGGAACACCAAAACGTTCAAGAGGGTTTAATCAAATGAAACCAAGAAAGTATATATGATACTTAATAATACTTTGGGCGGCAAAACCCTCGATTAGCTTTCAATCTCAAAATACTCACAAGCAAGCGGGGAAACGAGGCGGCGCGAAGCACTTAAGAGCCTTTTTCCTTAGGGTATATTTTATAATACCCGCCTTATACCCACCTTATAGTTTGTATTTTTCAAAATCGAGCTTCACGAAAGTATTTATCTATTTTTGCCTTTTGTTTCTTGTTTGAGATTCGAATACAATGATTGGGTAACGACTCCCAAGTCAAGGTTGTGTTTCACACTTTTGGAGTACTTGTGAATTTATTGTTCTACGTATACAATATATTAATAATATTCACACAAAAAATGAAAAACCGATAATACGTATTAGTAGAGTGCTACTAATACAAATAGATATTATGGCTATATATAAAAACAACAATTGCCAAATCAAAACACAACACGGCTCCCCGGCAGCGGCGCCAAGATGATGTTGAAGTATTTTACAACCTTGTTAAGGGAAACAAAGCGTAATTAATTAGGGAAAGTATTAACAAGTGATTTAGGAAAACCACAAGTTATGACCCAAAGTGGGGATCGTTCTCAAGGAGGCTTGGTGTGTGTGTTAAGAGATGATTAATGATGTGATTATGATTAAGAGAAAAGAAAATAGAAATGAGATTAGAAGAGAATAACGGTTACGATGACGAATTAAACTAAGACGATAAAGTCGTACACGTAAAACCGTAAAAAGTGACAAAATTAAAAAATTATCCTAAAAATTCCTAGAAAATTGAAAAAAATCCTAAATAATGTAATTAGAGTTTACAAAAAAGTTAAAAATCACTCAAACCTTTTATTTAATTAAATAATAATTTTTTAATGCTAATTAAAGCCCAAAAAATCAATTTAATTAACAAAAATCCCAAAATGAGATTTTTTCAGTTGTAAACCTCTAAAATGACTTAACTTAATTTAAAATTATTTTTGAAAATTTTAAAATTAATTAAAACTATTTAAAAACAATTAAAAACTATTAAAACTTAAAATAATTATAAAAATTAATCTAATGACAATAAAAATATTCTGAAAATTGTAAAATTCCTAACTTAATGTATCTAACCTAAAAAAATATAAAAACTTGAAAAATCTAAATTTAAATTTTTAATAATAAAATAATAATAAAATAATATTAAAAATCCAAAATTTATAAAAAATTCTAAAAACTTGCAACTAGCTTACTTTAACCTAATAAACACAGAAGTTAAGTTGAAATTACAAAAATACCCTTAATGGGCCTTCAAATGGGCCAAAGTCCAAAACAGACCCTTATTGGGCCAAAATAAGCCCAATAAGAAAAATGTTTATAAAAATGGCCCAAAAGCTCATATCTGACCTGAAATTTGATTCTGAACACAATTTTCCAAAGGACCAAAAGCTGAAAATGCCCTTAAGTTAGCTTATTTCACCACAGCTTATTCTTAATGGGCTTTTGGCCCATTAAGCTATAAGCTGATGCCATAAGCTAAATTTAAACACACAAGCTTCTTTTGAGTTATCTACGAGTTCTGTAAAAAGAAATTTGAAATAAGCACAAGGAATAAGCCTGAAAAAGCAAAAAGCTATCTTCAAAAAACGACAAAATAGTCGTTTTCGAGTTCTAAGCCACCCCAAGAGCCGATTCAAGTTTCAAAAGCTTTTAAATGACTTAACTAAGCTTAATCAACAAAACGTTTTTCAATAAGTTCACTCAATAAGCTGAAATAAGCAAATAAGAACTTAATTAAAAGTCTACTTTATGAGTTTTCTAGCAAAAGGTCAAAGTCAAGGTCTGATAAGCTCCAGTTCAAACAAATGGGTCAAATGAGTAAGATTGATCACAAAAAGTAAGTTTTTGCAGGTCTAAATAAGCCAATATGGCTTATAAATAAGCTGAAAGAGAATTAACACTAGCAAGGGCTAGTTTTGGTGTCTGAGCAGTGGGAAAAGTTTCCATTGCTTGACTTAATTGACTTTTTGTCTTATATGACTTATTTGTGGATTCAAGTTTCAAAAACACACTCAAATGATCAGTTAATCATAAGGAGTCAATAACAATAAAGAAATCACAATCTCAAACAGCCAATTTGTACAGTTAATTCATTTAAGCATCAGACATGCACCAGACTTTAGCAAATAAGCAGTTATGAACTTATAAGCTATTTAAGCAAATTTCAGCCAAACAAATTGCACCAAAAGCATACACAAGCTATAATAAACGCAAATGAACAAGTTTAAACAGGTTTCATGCAATGATACAAGGCCTAAATCAAGATTCAAGCACAATAAGGTTACTGATGAACACTAACACAAGCAGATTTTTACTTTGCTGATGTACTTGACCAACAAGCCAACTTCAAACACTCAAATCTTCAAACCAGGTTATATTAACAATGATTTAACAACTTTTAGCCCTAAGCATGCATATACTCTAAGTATTACCAAAATCTTAGGTCAAAATCAGTCAAATCAAATTAGATATAGCACAATGTTTGATTCAAAGGTTTAAACCCAATAACTTGCAGAAACTAGTACTCAACTAAGTCAATAACAGATACCAACTTAAACAAAGCACTTCCAATATCATAATAACAACTTATGATCTTAAACAGATAATCCCAAATACCCCTTATCTTTTTCAAATCAATTTAAAACAAGTATAAGTGTATTTCAAGACCACCCAAGCCCAACCAAACACATTAACAAGTATAATATGCAGTATTGAACAAGATTAGACCACAAAATCAACAAGAACACAAGCAACACACAAATTCACCAAGAATCCAAAATTTTATCAGATTTTGAGATTAAGGGTGCAAACCTCATGGTTGTACATCCACACCCACGAATTTTGAGCTTATGTGCTAGCAAGAACAAGCACAAGCTTCCACAATAAAGCCTGCTAAGATTCAACAAAGTTAGAAGCAAAGTATAAAAATCAGAAAAGTGACCAAGCCTTGATTAATGCAACGCTTGTACCCCACACTTGATTATCCCCAAGTTATAAGCTTCACAACACCTTGATATCACAATATCAGGATGCTATGATCAGCTTTATAGCCCAAGAATTCCAAGGTGTACCAAGAAACTTAGCAAAATATCAAGCTATAGGAAAATGTGCAAACTTTTGCATACTCCTTGTGAAAACATTTTGAGATTCAGGTTTTAGCAAACAATAAACAATATTAAGCAGGAAATAACAATGGCACTTGAGTTTTCTTCAAAGATTCAAACACATTTCATTACTTAGAACATGGATTTATAGAACTTTGAACAAAGGAAAATTCAAGAGCAAATTGTTAATGACAGCCTAAATGCCTTTATATAGGCAACAAATGACTACTACAAAGCATAAAAATGTAACCCTAATTGGTGGTGAAGTCCCAAAAATGCCCCTTGAGTAGCTTGAATATTCTTAAACATGTGATGGATTTTTGGCAGTTTGTTGATGTAAGAGCTGTTGGAATTGCATCAAAGGCTCAAAATAAGCTTAAGTTTTAAGCTTTAATCTTGGACTTTGGATGTGGCAGAGGTTTTGGCAGTATCTTCAAAACCATGTGAAGGAGGGAACTCATGTGACTTGTTGAGTGACGTGGCCAAGGGTTTTAGGTGTGGGATGTGATTAAGGTAAGGTTAATCACTAATCTGGAAGGTTTTAGCACTTAATTATTTGTAATTAAGAAAAACCCAAATCTGGTGATAAACATGAAGAACATGTTTTTGATCTGTTTGTGTTTAAAAATTGTGTTAGGCGCCACTTTTAACTAATCAGTTGTGATTAGTTAAATAAAGGGTGAGTGGGATGTGAGGTGGCACCAGGGAGAGAGGTGATTGGTTGATTTCAGGTAGTGGGGCACGTGTCACATGGTGGTTGGTCTAGGTAAGATATGTTGTCTGCCAAGATTAGCCCCCCATCTCTTATAATTCTTTCACTTGCAAATAAACAAGCTAAATCCGGATTTCCTTTGTTATAGAAGTTTCATTTTTCACACTTTTGCCCCCAAATACTTTTCCAAAGTATTTTCAAGGGTATTTCTTGCCAATTCTTGATTCTTGAAGGGCTGTTTTGGTATTTTCTTCATTGATAATGGTCTTGACTTGTTTGTTTGACTTATTGGAGGACTGAATTTGCCAAGTCATGATTAATGAGGGACCATTTTTGCCATTTCTTCAAAGTCAAGGGTCCTTTTTGAAATTTGACTTTTTAAAAGGACCAAACTTGTAATTTCTTGTAACTTGAAGTCCTTCATGGTATGTTTGACTTTGAGGAGGATTAATATTGACATTTTAGTTTTGTTGAGGGATTAAAATTGCCAATTCTTCAAAGTCAATGGTCCTTTTTGTAATATTGACAAACTTTAGGGACCAATCTTGTAATTATGAAGATACAAGGGTATAAAGTGTCAATTCTTCAATATTGGAGGACCCTTCTTGCATAATCTTCAAATCTTCAAGGGTTTTCTTTGGAAAATCTTCATTAGGGCTTGGTTCAATGTGCGGCTTCGTTTCCCGTGTTCGTTTTCGCATGATTCTTGTGATCTTTTGTCATTTTCTCAATATCCGTACCTAAAATACACAAGCAACAAACACAAGCATACATTTGGCTATTTTCATGATATTTTATGCATTTAAAGCCCTTTTTGGACGATGAGACTATGCATAAAAGCAGTCTCATCAATGATCAACAATAGTGTGCTACACATATTTATCAGTTTTGACTAAAATTCAACTTAACATTTCTATATCACTAATTTACTATACAATCCATTTGAGTTATCGTTAGTTATAGCCCAATAAATCCCATATTATTATACAACTATTCAATTTAGCTCTTGTTATTTGTGGCTAAAACATAAAACATAGCAAAAGATAAAGGAATAAGCAATTGAGGTCCGATCATTGATGAATATTGATAATTGACGAAGTTGCTAGAATTTAATGATCTTTTTCTAATTTGTGAACCACTTATTCCTCTCGTAAGAATATGGTTTTAAGCTTTGATTTTTATATAGGGTTTATATAATTATGTACTCATATTAATATAAATCAATGTGTCAAATCAGTATATTGTGATAATATGATTAGTTTATTGTTAAATCAGTGTGTTAAACCACTAAATCAGTACTTGGTATTAGACTATTAGTATGTGTGTGTCACCGTGTTGTGCAATTGTTTATTGTTTATTATGATATTAATAGGCATCAATCTTTACGGAACGATATTTTTTAAGAAAGTCTCCGTCGATAAGTGATGGTTATGGTGATGGTGATGGGGAAGAGACTTTACCAAAGGTAGTCCAGAAACTACACCCACACCGATTTGATTCCAGAAACGATGTCCAAACCGTTTCCAGAACCTACAACTATTCCTTCATCGTTATATGGTACTGATTTGGGTACTCTTCTATGGGATCCGTCTAAAATACCAAGCATTTTTAGTTATGACGCTAATATAAGAGATGAAATAAGGCGGAAGTATTTGAGCAATGGACCTTGTCAACCACGTCGTCATAAGTTTCCAAAATAAAGAATAAGGACTAGAGTAAGAAGTTTTGTTGCAAGTTGGGTTGACAAGTTCCCTTGGTTAGAGTATAGTGTTCAGGCAGACATATTGTTTGTGTTGTTATTTGTTTAGAGACTATTGGAAAACAAGGTAGAAATGATGCATTTGTGACAAATGGCTTTAATAGTTGGAGTAAAGAGTACGACCTCAACAACCATGTAGGAGAAGTTAATAGACCTCACAACAAAGCATTTCAAAAATGCGAATTTCTAATAAATCAAAAACAATCTATCCATGTTTCCTTTCGAAAGCAAAGTGAAGGTGATGCAATAAAGTATCGAATTCGTTTAAATCTTTCTGTTGAGACGTGAAAATTTTACTTAAAATTCGTTACCATTTCGTGGTCATGATGAAAAGAAAGATTATTTGAACACGGAAGTTTTCTTAGAGTTATATGATTTACATGCAAATAAAACAAGGAAACTAGTAAGGTTGTAAAATGCGCTCCTTTAAATTGTGTGAGGATATGCGATCGTTTAGCAATTGAGAATGAGTGAGTTATCGGGGGAACACACTCAAACACGGAGAACACACTTTATTAATGTTTAATATTTATTAATAATGTTAAACATTTAATAAAACTTCACTAAATATTTAATTAACGATTGTTAAGTTTGTTGCTTGTTTAATTAACTTAATGTATGCGCATAATTAAAATAGATGGAGTTTAAAGTCAAAACCAAGAACTTCGAGGATCCCTAATCGATCGAATATTCCTTAAGGGGTTCTAGAATGTGTTTTGATTAATTACCAAGTTAAGTAAATACTATATTTAGCTTAACTTGGAGTAATAAACAATAAATCTCAGGAGGTGTGAAGGCTATATAAACTCCACACCCCTTCATCGTAAATCGTCCCATATACTCCACCCACACTGATTTTCGGTTTTCAACTCCTCCTCAATCCGAAATCACCTAAAGTGTAAACCTTTTCAAGATCGACTACCTTTTGGTACTCTTTTGTGAAGTAACTAAGCCTTTTACTAAACCCTTGATACTCCTGTCAAGGTTTTAGCTTTGCTCTATTTTCCCTTGTTAGTCGGCAATACATAAACCCTAATTAGGGTTTGTACGTTTTTTTGGGTAATAAATCTTGTAACCTCTACAAACCGATCCTTACGTAATCCCTATCTAGGGTTTTGGATCTAGGGTTTCAAGTTACAAGATCTACACTAGCTGTAAGAAGTGAAGTTACTACTAGCATCGTAGTGTTTGTTCGTTTGACGTGTTGTATCAGCAACCATAGAGACGACAACTTAGTCATTAAAGTTTCAAGATCAAGACTCGTTTATTTAATTTAATCAATTAATCAAAAGGTTAGTATTTATTTGTTTATAATATGTGTTGATCATAAATACTTTACTAGATCCATTCCGCAGCGTACTCGTAGTTAGAGGTTTAAGTAGATCTAAAATCCCAACAGTGGCATCACGAGTCAAATCGTTTAGTTTTTATGGGTTACACATAGAATAAACACGCTAGATCCGCTTAAATACTCACGTTACTTTATTTGCTATGGCAATAACATGCATTCTTGCCATAAAGTTTTAATGTTGATCTAGATCTAATAAAATTAGGTAGGTTTATTAAATTGGTTATAAACATATTTTATTGTTTTATCCGGCTAAAAGACTTACACAATCAAGTTATTTGATGCATGTGGCCACTCTTGGTTATCAAGAGGGAGTCTTTTGGTTCTACAATTGAGTAACACTCAATTAAGATCTTGGATCTTATATGCTTTACTGCTTGCATATATAGTCTATCTTCACCTATACCCCTCTTTCTGTCTGTTTTATGTGCTTATATGTTTTCTATTATGACTTACAAAATATAATTATGCTAGATTCTATTAATCATAAAAACATATCTATACTTATATCAAAACTAGCTTTAATATGTCTCATTAGTTACACTTATATTTCCATGCGAATTGGCTATGTGTTATTTGTAAAAAATATTTTTTGAAACAAAAATTAATATGGATATAAAATGATGAAACTTGTTTTTATTATAAGCTAATTGTTTAGAGAAATCATATTGTCACTCGAGCTGGGCTTACATAGTGTAATGATGGCTTATAAATCATCATCTCAACAACGTGATTTGCCAAATATTTTGACTTATAATACTTAAATAAAATTGTTTTGCATTTTACTAATGATGGACCTTGCTACTACATTCGTGTACATAGTCAAGCCATTTAGGTTTTGAATGATTTTTAATTTTCTCCTTTGTTACATACATGTTTCGGCATCTATATGATAATTATCCCAAGCACTTGGGCATTCGGGCACATGAAGAGTAGGCTATAGGGTTTGATCATTCGTTAATTCTTCCTGTGGTAAAACACATCTAAACAAAAAAGTTAACAGAAGGCTTTCTTAACTTGTACTACAAGATGATTGCGTGCATCTTTGTACAGACTTTTTTCCATTTGTTTAATAAGCTTATGTGATACCCTTTATTTGAATTATTAAGTCTATGCCATCCAATGTATTAGCACTTGCAATTGGTTTTTATCAACTGATCAGACCTAGGGAATTCTAACATAAGGAAAATTTTGTCATAGGTCAAATCTATGTCAATTTATGCAAGCTTTACATTGGTATGACTTAAGTCAAGTTCATGATCAGATCTTGAACCTGAAGCATAAAAGGAGATGAAACATTCTCATGATTTATTCATTGTGGAACAAGTTTGTTTGAGATTGTTACACATAAGATTCCCCAATAACACGGGTTTTGATCCGAAGGTCGGGGAGGATTGAAGAGATGTTTAGCCATGGTTAGAGAGTGAAAAAAGAGATACTAGAAACTATGTGTATTTCTAGAGAGAGAAAGAGATTACAAGAAATAACAATTCTCACCCCCTCTATGGAAGTATGGAAGACTAGTTATAGCTCGGGACTTAAACTAACTTATATCATGTGACAATATTAGTCTCTGCAAGTCCCGACTATATTAGCTATTGTAATTCCGTTAGTCGCACATATTTTAGGGCTAACAATATTCCCCAATGTGGAGACATACATAATTACTTACAATGTTCCTAACAAGTACAAATACAAGAATAATATGATAGTTTCAAGGTGCTTCTAGTGTTGAGGATGACGTCGTGTCTTCAAATCTTTTTACATTGTTTTTTTTGGGGGGGGGCAATTTGAAAGTTTTTACATTGTTTTGCTTTCGAGTGGGGCAATTCGATTTTACAATGGGGTGCACTTTAATAAAATGGTCCTAATAAATTTTTTACACTAAAATTTGATTTTTTTAGCGAGCCATCACAAGTTAGTTTATGCTAGCCTCGAATAACAACTAGTAATTCGATTTCACCACACATACTCAAAAAAGACAATATTTATTAGCTTCGAATTAACGCATCTACGATGCAACCCCACATATGTTATGTTAAGGAAATTGTTTATTGAGAAGATTGAATTTGTGACATCTCATATATGATTACAACCTCCCAAAATCAATGGTGACAAACTGATCACTTGGTTCAAAGAAAGCAACTTTATTAAACACATAGTTTTGATAGATGTGGGTTTTTAACTCACGTCCTTTTAAATAGGAAGCACCCGTGGCCTAATGGATAAGGCGTGTGACTTCTAATCAGGCGATTGTGGGTTCGAGTCCCACTGGGTGTTCTTCTTATTTTTATATTGTTTTTAACTTTTATTCTTTAAAGACGAACAAAAAATTTTTTGACAGCTACTTCAAGTAACTTAGACCACTCGGACCAGAGCTTAAATCTGGCGCCTTAGACCACTCGGCCAAACTGTCTTATTGTTTCAATCTAAACTAAACTACAACTAGTACTAAAGTTTTAATAAAAATTACTAGTAGTTCCATAGTATTTTTCTGCAAGGTCAACTACTTCAAGTCGAATCAAATATTAAACCGAGTGCTCAAGTAACTTCTTCTATCTACAGACAAATGGACCAATCCAAAGTTTTTATTGAAAATAAATTAATTTTTTATAGTAATAACAACATGAGGTAAGATTTGCATGTTATTGGTGTTGTTGCATTATGATCAAGCTGATTTGTAATTATGTGATAGATTTTGGATTTAGTTGAAGAGGAAGAACGCATTTTGGTCAAAAACTAAGCAAAAACAAAAGTTTTGATAGTTGAGAGATTTAACCCACGTACACCATGCCCTTTCAGCCCAAAATCTAGCGCCTTGAACCACTCGTCGAAACTGTCAGATATCAAACTCCGTACTTTCAACAACCATATCCTCAACTGACCAGGCAACTCGTGTATGTCTAACTATTTACCTTTTCAATAACAATATTACATTATTCGGACAAATTATAAAAAAACATGCACATACATACAACTAGGTAGACAAAAGAAACACAAAACAAAAACAAAAGAAACACAAAAGAAACACAAAAAAGTTGGATCCGTGTGATAACAATATATTAACATATCCAACCAATCAAAACAAAGTACAAGGATCGACATGGTATTCTTTTTAAGGCAACCACATATCGTTGTATACTTGTCTTATTGCTTTAACTTAATTTTTGGTTGGATATTCAAGAAAATATTTAATTTAGTACTTTTATAATTTCTTTTTCAGAATCTGAATTGCAATGGCTCGTACAAAGCAAACCGCTCGTAAGTCTAGTGGTGGAAAAGCTCCAAAGAAGCAATTGGCTGCCAATTTTACAGTATGTGATTTCCTTTTGATTCCATAAAGTACAGTATATTAATCTACATGTTGTTTTTCTGGTGATTCTAATGCTGCTAATTGTTTTGTAAACTGTTAGAAGTTTGCTCAAAAATCTGTTCCTACAACCGGAGGTGTGAAAAAGCCTCATCGCTATCGTCCAAGAACCGTTGCTCTACGGTGAGTGTCTGTAACTTATGTATAAACCCTAATCTACTATTAACATTAATTTAAATATGTAAACTCTTAATGTTGGAGATTTCTCCTTTTTATCATATTTACTAATTGATGATGTTGATGAATACAGTGAAATCTGAAAGTATTAGAAGAGCACAAATCTTTTGATCCGTAAATTGCCATTCCAAAGGATTGTTTGTGAAATCGCACAAGATTTTAAGGTAATTAATACATATCTATTTGCAATACATTTTTGTTAAGTATCGTAACTAATAACACTGTTTATGCTAATAATTGTATTGATGTATTGATGTATTGATAATATTTTTGGTCGTGTAGACTGATTTGCGGTTCTAGAGCCATGTTGTGCTAGCTCTTCAGGAAGCAGCTGAAGCATCTCGTAGGTCTGTTTGAGGATACCAATTTGTGTGCGACTCTTTCCAAGAGAGTTACCATCATGCCGAAAGATGTTCAGCTAGCACGTCGTATTCGGGGCGAGCGCGCTTAAAGTCTACTTATATTGATTAATATTTGTTTCGTTTGAACTTTACATTTTGCCTTCGCATATTGGACCTTTGGTTTTTTTATTTATTTGGGTCATCTTGTATGATGATTCCTGGTTTAGTTTAATACTAGCCATTGTTGAATAATGGATATTGTTGACAAAATTTTGAGATTTGATATTGATTATATGTTATATTTATTGGTGTTTTTCATGATGATTTTCTATGGATTTGTTTAGAAGCTAGCTAATTTTTCATATTGTTGTTATCCAGCCATACTAATCTTGATGGCGAAAAGATAACCGTGTCAGTGTTTTCCATCTAATTTATGATGATTATTTTGCTAACTTAATTCTTGGCGAAAAAGATAAACGTGTCCGGGCAACGCTATGGTGTGTTGTATTGTTTGAAATCTTTTGGGAGGGTTTTGCCAAGAAGAAAAGAACCCGATTGAGTTGTGAGGAAAAAGATATAGAGTGAATGTTAATATCGAACAAATGAAGGGATTGTTTACAGCAAAAACATTCTTGACAGTTGTGGGATTTGAACCCACGCCTTTACGGACCAGAGCCTAAATCTGGCGCCTTAGACCACTCGACCAAACTGTCTTATTGTTAATATATGAGATGTACTTAATACTTTATTAGAGACTTAATCATGTTAAATAAAGATATCAATGTACATTACATAATTTAGAAAAAAATTCAAGATTCGTCCCTATCGTTTACACAGAATATCAACTTTCATCCCTGTCTCAAAATAACTCCACGAATCGTCCCTATCGTTTACAACTACGATCAAAATTCGTCCCTATCTTGGATGGAGGTTAGTTTTCTTCGTTAAGTTTATTTATTAGAGGGGTATTAGTGTCTTTTCTATTTCATTAACTACAATAAAAAAAGTCACTTTTTTTATTTCTTATCTCTCTCACACACACATCTCTTAGCCTCTCTCTCTCTCCCCTACAATCTACCCTGCTCCTCCATCAAGATCTGGAAAACAAAACATAAACCATCTCAATCCATCTTTTAATCACTATCATAAGCTTTAAACCCGAATATTTAACACAAAACAAATCCACAACCGTGTTTCATCTCATCTTCCAAAACCTACAGCAATTACATTACCTTTGAGGACTTGATGTAGACTATTTATCAATCATCACCAACGAAGTGCAAAACCCATCAACAACATGTTAATATTGAGGTTGGGGAAAGTATTAGTAAACAACAAAAGTTATTGAATTTTAAAAGAAATGGAATAAACATTCCTAGTTCTTATATTGATCGAGAATAGAGGAATAGGTTCAAAACAAAGAAAAGAGAAATGGATAGATTCAAAGATCGAGTGGGTATCAAGCTGCTGTTTGAAAAGTTGGTGTTTGTATCAAGCTTCAAAGAAGCTGGTGAGATTGGAAAGGGGTGTTTTGTCAATGTGAATAAAGATCAGTGGATCTTATATGGGAGTTGATAAACTCAATATGAAGTGGGTAACTAAATGGTGGCTGAGGTGTATGCCTGAGGGAACTCAAATGAAAGATCTTGATTATGCGTGGTTAGATTTTGATTAATTAATGGTCGGAATGTATGTGTGTGAGAGAGAAAGATATCGATGAAAATAAGAAAGAAAAAAAATTGTGCGAGGATATATGTCAGTGGTTTGTGTCAGTTATATTTGTGGTCCAGGGTGTTGTGTCATAGGTGTTCAAGAGTTTTTTTTGTGAGCATGTGGCAGCGAAGGTGACAGTGGTGGCTAGCGTGGTTGTGGTGATGTGGTGGTCAGCGCGTGGTGGAGGTGTGATGGGTGGTGCCAACCAACAGGTGGCGGTGGCGTGATGTGTGTGGTGTGGTGCAGCGGTGTTCCTCAGCAATTGTGAATCTAAGCTTGGAACATATTTGGGTTTTGATGTGGGAATGAATTTGAGAGAGAGAAAGATTGTTAGATATAAGAAAGAAAAGAAAAAAATAAAAGAAAAAAGAAATATTATGATTTATTAAGCTTTTATTTAATGAAATCGAAAAGGCAGAAATACACCTCAAAGAAGTACATTTAACAGCCACAACTAACCCCCCATCCAAGATAGGGACGATTATTGATCGTAGTTGTAAACGATAGGGAAGATTCATGGAGTTATTTTGAGATAGGGATGAATGTTGATATTATGTGTAAACGATAGGGACGAATCTTGAAATTTTTTCCATAATTTATAAACTACTAAACCATGACGCGAAGCACCCGTGGCCTAATGGATAAGGCGTCTGACTTCTAATCAGGCGATTGTGGGTTTGAGTCCCACCAGGTGTGCTTCTTATTTTTCAGATAAAAATGTTAATTTTATTTCTTAAAAATAAATTTTCTTCCTGTATCAGTTTTATTTTTTGCAGCTTTGATTCTATTAAAAGCAAATATGAATTTTTATATGAAGACGAACTGATTAGTTATTCAAGGTTTTTTGCAACTTCGATTCACTAAAATTGTTCAAGTTCCGTCTATAACTGTTTGGTGACTGTAGAAACAACAACAAGTTTTGCTCGATATAGTTAACTTAGGTGCATCTAAGCAAACATGTTAAACTCATCCCATGTGTACTAACAAGTTTTATAACTCTGTGACACATACTTAGATAAACTTAAGAATAGTTACAAAGAGTAGAATAGATCAATTTTGAAGACAGCTTTTCATCACTTAAACAACAGTCAAGTACAATCAACTACTAGTAAAACCTTAAGTCAAACGTGCCCAAGTAACAAAATGCATAAGTTATCCTAGAGATAATTTATATTTACCACTAATCATCACAAGAACATTCGCCATTCTAAAATGATGAACACTATAAGAATCCTTAACAGTAATATTCCTCTCAGTAATCTCAGAAATAAACTTCATAGGTCTGCACATACCCGCAAATTCTTGAATACACATATAGGAGTCTTTTTCTTAGTATTTATAATCCCATAAGCAACTGCTAATCACTGACTGTGACTTGTCAAAATATGTTGCTTCTTCTCGTCGACATTAGATACAACTCACCAAGTCACCATGTACAGTAACGTCATTAGTTAGCATGAATAACAAAAAATTATCTTAAAATTGAGCTTCTAAAAATATCTATAAAAATTATCAAAACACCAATAAATCGCAAAATTTTCTATCCATCAACAATAAAAATTACAGTATCAAACCAAAAGACGAATCATCATACAAGATGACCCTAAAAATAAAAAGATTAGAGGTCCAATATGAAAGGGAACATGTAAAGTTCAAACGAAACACACATTAGTCGATATAGAATCTAAGCACGCTCGCCCCGGATACGACGAGCCAGCTGAACATCTTTCGGCATGATGGTAACCCTCTTGGCATGAATGGCACACATATTGGTATCCTCAAAAAGACCTACAAGATATGCTTCAGCTGCTTCCTGAAGAGCTAACACAGCATGGCTCTGGAACCCCAAATCAGACTACAACCAAATATTATCAATACGATTATTAGCATAAACTGTGTTATTAGTTATATACTCAACAAAAATGTATGTGTAAGAAATAGATATGGATTTATCAATCACCTTAAAATCTTGAGCGATTTCACGAACAAGCCTTTGGAATGGCAACTTACGAATCAAAAGATCTATGGTCTTCTGATACTTTCGGATTTCACTGTATTCATCAACTTCATCAATCAATAAATATGATTAAAAAATATATAAAACCAAAGAGTTTACATACTCTAAGGTTAATAGTTATAGATTAGGGTTTTGACATAAATAACACTCACCGAAGAGCAACAGTTCCCGCACGATAGCGATGAGGTTTTTCACATCTCCGATTGTAGGAACAGATTTTCGAGCAGACTTCTAACAGTTTCGAAAACAATAAGCAGCATTAGAATCGCCAGAAAACAGTATGTATAATAATACTATACTTTTATGAAATCAAAACAAAATCATATACCGTAAATTGGCAGAAAATTGCTTCCTCGGAGCTTTTCCACCACTAGACTTGCGAGCGGTTTGTTTTGTACGAGCCATTGCAATTCAGCTTTTTTTGATCGACAAAAAGCAAAAAACAAGTATATGGAATGAGATAGCGATGAAGTTTATACCTTAAATATTGAAAGTGTGAAATTATGTTATGGTCTATGGGGTAATTATAGTGCGCACGATATGTGGTTGCTTTAAAAAGAATATAATGTCGATCCTTGTACTTTGTTTTCATTGGTTGCATATGTAAAATAATGTTATCACACGGATCAAACTTTTTTTTTCTTTTGTGTTTCTTTTCTTTCTTTTGCGCTTCTTTTGTTTACGTAACTAGTTGTAACGTTTGTTCATTGTTCTCTTTTAGATTTGGGAGAACATCTTAAAATTTGTCTATTTTTACGGTGTTATGTAGCCAACTTTTTTTACTACAAACTTTTAATTTTCGACCTTTTGATGTAATGGATGACCTGCCCATCCTAGTACTTGTAACACCCCAGTTTGATAAATGGAATATCACATGATAATTATGACGTGTCATCAAAGCATGCAAGGTAAATGTTTAAACATTAAATGACCATAAAGAATCCGGAAACAGACATCGGATCCAACATAAGCTCCACACACGAAATGCATAAGTATAGAATGTAAAGGAAATGACTGAACAATGTCCAGCAAAGCCAAAGTATGTAAATGCATTAAAGAATGAAAGAAGACTGGCGCCTCATTCCATGCACGTACTCCTGATTCCTAGCTTTGCCCTTTAGTACCCGTATTGAGACATGGAAAGAGAAATACGGCTGAGCAATACGCTTAGTGTGCGGATATAAAACATAGAATGTAAAACACAAACATAAGCAAGTAATGAAATGAAATGAATACTAGCGGAATAAATGTGTGTCCTGAAAACCTGGTTTATGCTCATAAGACTGGTTTCTATTTCTGAAGACTTATGTTTAGTTTATTCTGAAAAGCTATATTTTAAATATGCCCGGAGCCCATATAGGTCATGTTATATCAATGTGCATGAATACTTAGAGGGGTGACCTCATCATGCAATTAGAGGGACTGCCTCTAATTAATATATAAAATGAGAGGAGGGATCAGCTCCTGTAACGGATGCAAGGCACACACCGCAGTTACCATAAAATCATACTACTTGTCCTAGGATGCACCCATTCGCCCCGCATGACAATAATAACAAAGGCCAAATACTGTAAAGGGACGCTGCGAGCAATCACTCTCACTGCAGAAGAGTCATAACACCAGTGCCTCCAGTGCTATGATTATGGAACCCCCATAACTAGGTGAAAATGGCATGTATGTATATAGCTCAAGCAATCTAAAATAATCATAACATATACTGGTGTGTTTAAGACACTTAAACTACTGGGGAAAACAGATGGATACAAACGGGGAATCCTAATATAGGAAGAAAGATGTCCTTACTGAAGGACGGAATATCCATACCTTATGTCCAGTAAATAAAGACGAAAACAAACACAGAAGATCACTCCGACTTCACAATAACTACATAATGGATGGACATGAATAAGAGTCGGTTTTACTTATACATACTTGTTAATTAGTTCACTTGGCGTTTTCATACTTATTATAGTTGTTCTTGCCTCGTCTTATCATTTCATGTCTTAATCATGTGTCTCTTATAGTTTCATGTGTTTTAGTTTCATGTATTTCATGTTTTAAGTGTTATAGTACTTGTTATAACATAATGAGTAACTTTCCAAAAATAGCAGGTTTCTATATATAATAACTTTCCAAAAATAGCAGGTTTCCTTAAATAGTAAGTTTCTATATTTAGCATGTTTCTATAAATAGCATGTTACCATATTTAGGGTATTTCTATATTTATCATATTGTCATAGTTAGTATAATTCCAAAATTAACATGTTTCCATAATTAATCATATGCTTATATTATATTATGTATAATTATACTATAAAGTTTAATAAATAATTAGAACTTAGCCTTAACATATTATTATTAATTAATAATATCATGTCATGTTATCATAAGTTAATATTAATAAATAATATTACATATTTCATGTTATTAAACTTTGCCTTAAAATAACTAAGGATGGTGTAGATGAGAGGAAACTGGAGGATGTACCTGTGATTAGAGAGTATCCTGAAGTTTTTCCTGAAGATTTGTCGGGGTTACCGCCGCTTCGTGAAGTTGAGTTCCGTATTGACTTGGTGCTGGGAGTTGCACCTGTTGCTCGTGCACCGTATCGTTTAGCTCCGTCAGAGATGAAGGAATTATCTAATCAATTGAAGGAATTGATGGATAAGGGATTTATTAGGCCGAGCTCGTCGCCGTGGGGTGCTCCTGTGTTGTTTGTTAAGAAGAAAGATGGATTGTTTCGAATGTGTATTGATTATCGGGAGCTTAACAAACTGACTGTCAAGAATCGGTATCCATTGCTGAGGATTGATGATTTGTTTGATCAGTTGCTAGGATCTAGTGTTCACAGTAGCAGTTGTTAGTTTTGGCGGCATATTTCAAGAAACTTAGTCACGTGGTGATCTGATGAGACTGCTTTTATACATAGTCTCATCGTCCAAATATGGATTAAAATGCATTAAATATCATCAAAATACCCAAATATATGCTTGTGTTTGTTGCTTGTGTATTTTAGGTACGGATATTGAGAAAATGACAAAAGATCACAAGAATCAGTCAAAAACGAACACGGGAAACGAAGCCGCACGATGAACCAAGCCCTAATGAAGAATTTTCCAAGAAAACCCTTGAAGATTTGAAGAATTGTGAAGAAGGGTCCTCCAATTATGAAGAACTGACACTTTATACCCTTGTATCTTCATAATTACAAGTTTGGTCCCTAAAGTTTGTCAAAATTACAAAAAGGACCCTTAACTTTGAAGAATTGGCAAATTTAGTCCCTCAACAAAACTAAATTGTCAATATTGGTCCTCCAAGAAGTCAACAATCAAGTCAAACCTTGAAGAATGAAGAAAGTGCCAAAATCAGTCCTTCAAATATGAAGAAATTACATTTCAAGCCCTTGTTTCAAGTTTAGAAAGTATTTGTGCCAAAAATGACAACTGCCCGAAAGTTGTTATGTGTAGTTTAGGCGTTGACAACTTTCAAAATCAAAATGAAGAAAACAAGAAAGAATGAGGGCCACTTCTGCCAGACAAACAAACTTAAACCCTCCACTGCCAGCCTGACACGTCACCCACTATAACCCACCAGCCAATCACCACCTCCCTTTTAGCCACATCACCCTCCACTCACACTTTAAACTGATTTAATTAATCAGTTTAAACTTCCCTCCAAACAATTTTTTAAATTTAATCACCCCTAAAAACGGATTAAAACCACCCCTTTATCCCCATAAACCCTAAATTATTCCCAGCTTCAATTAGACTTAAAACAAAGGGATGTGTGCTCAATGTTTACAGATTGATAATTAACCATCACCTAAACCCAAACCCAACTCCCAAAAACGTCCCCCTCACCCTCACATGGCTCTCCAACCCTCCCCTGACCCACATCCAAGCTTGAAGACAAACTGAGGACAGCAAATCAACGCCCATTAGCATTTTCGTGCTCCCAAAGAAAATATGGACGTCCAAGATCTTCTTTTCACCACTGGCATCTCACATACATCCAAGAATCATCACATGGGCCCTTGACCAAGTTCAAAAAAATGGCATCTTTCTGGAATCTCCAAGGGCAAGAAAGGAAGTTCATGTCATTAGGGTTTTAGCTTCTTTTTAGTTCTAGAACAGATGTAAGCCTCTATATAAAGGCCTTATAGGACTTAGTTAAAAGTTGTTCTTGTTTTCCTTTTTCACAACCTTGTAAATCTTTCTATTCTGAATGAGAAATTAAGTTAAGTGTTGGTGATGAAAACGAGTTCCATCTTACATTTCAGTTGATTTAAGTTATCATTGTTTAAGTTTGGTTTTAATTTTCAGCAAAGTTTATCAAGTTTCCAAGTTTCTGTTTTCTTTTCAAGTTTTTCTAAAATCTTAAATTTTCATAAAAACCTGATAAAATGGTGATGAAATGTGTTGGTTTAGTGGTGTTTGAGATTGTGTATGTCCATGATACCATGGCTTGTTCTGGTATAGTGGGTACCCATTCTTAAGCAGCCATTGTTTGGTCATTTGTTTAGCTTATCACAGTCTTATCCACAAGCTTTAAGCTCTCTTCTAGCTTCATCTATAAGCTAGGGGCAAGCTTATAAGTTTTTACACAACTTTGTTTCTTCTCTCTTAGCAGGTTCAAACAAGAACCATTGTTATCCATTTTTGTTAAGCAGTTCTTCATAAGCATCTCAACAAAGTTCAGCACAATCCACCAGCTTGTGGGAGGTGACTTTTCAGTCACTGTTGGGCCTGGATGTAGGCCCAACAAGGTAGCTTCCTAGTTTCCTTTTTCAGTTTCCAAAAATTCTAAGTTGTGTGATTTATATGAGATTTGGTGAATTTGAATGATAATTGCTTAAGTGATTGTTTGAGTGTTGGATATTGCTTAAATTAGGGTTGTATGCATGTTAGAAGTATTTTGATTCAGTTTGGATTGGATTTGAGTAGGACTGCTTTGTTAATTTTTGCATTTCAGTAACTAAAAGGGTGTTTGGGTTAGGGTTTAAGTAGGGATTAAAAGCTTAAATCTTGGTTAAAACCTGTCTTAATCATTCAATATAGTGTCAATAGGTTGTATGCTAGAATTAGTTTTCAGTTTGGATAGGTTTAAAACACATTTGCATGCTAAAAAAATGGTCATGATAGGATAAAATCAGTAAGTGTCTTTTACTGCCTATTTTGCGATTTTTGAGCCTACAAATCTTGTTCATTACTGGATATTTGGTTGCTTTTAGGTTTGTGATAGATTGTATGCCATTTAGTTGATCATTGTTCAAGTTATTGGCTTTTGAAATTCACTTTTGTGCATGTAAAATCAGTAAACACCCCCAGACTTGTGCTAACCTTATCAGAAACTTTTTTGAGTTTATTGTGGTTGATTTTGTTAAGTGATAGTGTGATTTTCTTGCATATATTGACTCCCTACACTCCAATTGAGTGTAGGGGTGCCCCTTTTGTCCATCAAAAATCATCAACACACCAAAAACAAGTCCTCTTGTTAGTATCTTCGCAAGTGAAGATACGTTTTCTTTCACTTTTGTGTTCATCAGAAACAAGTACAACCTGAGCACGTTTTGGATTTTCTAGGGTTGATTCTTAGCTTGAATTGTATCAAATTAGTGTTTTAGAGTAGTTTAAGTTACTGTGTTGAGTATTTTAAGTTAAAAAAAAAAAGTTTTAGCAAAAAGCTCCTTGGCCTGGACTCGAACACGGGACCCCTCGTTGGAGGACTATACGTGTTAACCAGTGACCCAAGTGCTTTTCTATGCACATCTAGCATTCCAATATCTATTTAAGTAGAATTTGTTTTGTAGCTTATTTAGCTAACAGCTTATTTAAAAGCTTTTTCCAGCTTATTTTCTTAGGATTTTTCCAAGTTAGCATTTTTCTTTGGTTCCTATTAGTGTTTAAGACTTTTCAGTTCAAAAAGATTATTTTTCACGTGCTTAATGAATTTTCTAGGATTATTTTAAATTAAAATTTTGAAAAGTAATTTAAAAATAGGAAAAGGTATTTTAAAAATCTGAAAAAATAAGTTTTTAGGTTTCTAATTATATTTCTGAGGTTTACAGCTAGTTAAGTTTTCAAAAAGTCTTATTTTTGATTTTATAGGATTTTAGGGTTTTTAACCAACTTTAAAATTTCCTATAAAATTATTAAAAAGGTTTTAGAAACTTTTAATTGCATTTCTGTCTTAGTTACATTATTTAAGATTTTTGGTAATTTTTTAGAATTTTTTGGTGAACTTTGAATTTTTTTGGATTATTTTATTATTATTTTATTATTAAAAATTGAAAATTAGTTTTTTCTACTTTTTTCATTTTTCCTAGATTATAGACACTAAATTAGGAGTTTTATAACTTTCCAAATATTTTTAGGACTTTTCAGTTATTTTCTAGAATTAATTTAAGTTTTAATTGATTTTAATAGTTTTTAATTGTTTAAAAATAGTTTTATTTGGTTTTAAAATTTTAAAAAATACTTTTTAGCTTAATTAGGTTATTTTTGAGGGTTTACAAACTTTAAAATCTTGTTTAGGGCTTTTTAATAATTAATTGTGATTTTTAGGGCTTTAATTAGCATTAAAAAGTCATTATCTAATTAATTAAAAGGTTTTAGGAAGTTTGGATTTTTTGTAAACTCTTAGAATGTTATTGTGGATTTTTAGTAATTTTTAGGAATTTTTAGGTTAAAATTATAATTTTTGCACTATTTACGGTTTTGCGTGATCGCCTTTTTCGTCTTAGTTTAATCCGTCTTCGTAACCGTCTTTCTCTTCTAATCTCATTTCTTTCTTTCTTTCTCAATCATATAATCACAAATCAATATCATCTCTTAACACAACGCACTTGCCTCCTTGGGAAACGAACTTGAACTTATTTGGTCATTAGTGCTCGGTTTTCCTAAACCGACACTTAATACTTGCCACTTTTGTCATCCTTTTCCTAAAGGGTACAAAAACACTACAATCATTTTGGCGCCGCTGCCGGGGAGGCGTGTTGTGTTTTGGTTGAACAATTGTTGTTTTTATATATAGCCATAATTAGTATTTGTATTAGTAGCACTCTACTAATACGTATTATCGTTTTTTCGATTTTTGTGTGAATATTATTACTATATTGTATACGTAGAACAATAAATTTACAAGTACTCCAAATACGTGAGAAATCACAACCTTGACTTGGGAGGTCATTACCCAATCATTGTATTCGAATTTCAAACCAAAGAAAAAAGGCAAAAATAGATAAATACTTTCGAGAAGCTCGATTTTGAAAAATACAAACTATAAGGTGGGTATAAGGCGGTTGTATTTCACGACCTAAAGGAAAAAGGCTCTTAAGTGCTTCGCGCCGCCTCGTTTCCTCCGCTTGCTTGTGCGTGTTTTGAGATTGAGAGCTAATCGAGGGTTTTGCCGCCCAAAGTATTATTAAGTATCATATATATTTTCTTGGTTTCTATTGATTAAACCCTCTTGAACGATTTGGTGTTCCACCATCGTTCTAAAGTCATCGAAGGCGTTCACTTCACGTGATCGTTTTCATTCCTTGAGGCTTCCTTAATCGAGAGATTTGATTAAGGAGGAGATTTGTAGATTTGTGTCTACTTAATACATTCCACAAAATCAAAAAAAATTAAAACAATCAAAAACCAAAAAAAATTGAAAAAGTAAAAACACCAAAAAGAATCTTCTTTGCTCGCCTTCTCGTTGTACGTGACGTTTATGCAAACTCGCTCCAAAGCAAGACGTGCTCGTAAACGAAGAAAAAAATCAACCACTCCTTCTAGTGAGGAGTCTCCTATTGACGAACCCATTATAGTGAAAGAAGCACCCATGGCTAATCGAACTATGATGGAGTTGCTTCAAGCACCCACCGAGGGTTATGGAGAAGCGATTGTGATTCCCGCTATCCTTGCGGAGAATTTTGAGGTTAAGACGGGTTTGTTGTCCATGATTCAAAACAACAAGTTTCGAGGTGACGAAAAGGACAACCCTCATAACCACATTCGCCAATTTAATCGTCTCACCGCCACTTGCAAGTTTAAAGACGTCTCTAACGACTCGATTAAGATGATGCTTTTTCCGTATTCCTTAGCGGGGCCCGCAAAAATTTGGTTAGAGAAATAGCCACCCAATTCTATATTAACGTGGAAGGATCTCGTTTCAAAATTCGTGAACCATTTTTTTCCGCCCTCTAAGACTACGCATTTGAAAAACGAGATTTCAAAGTTTTCACAAGAGTATAATGAGAGTTTTTCTACGGCTTGGAATAGGTTTAAGGAAATGTTGCACGAATGTCCTCATCATGGTTTTTCCGACTTGCATAAAATTGACACGTTTTACAATGGCTTGAACGATCATGAGCGTGATTATCTTAATGTCGCCGCGGGTGGTAATTTTTTGTGTAAAACGGTCGAGGAAGCATTGTTAATCATTGAGAATAGGTCTAAGGTCTATAGTCCTCGTAGCACGTCGAGTGTTCGTAAGACTTCGTCTTCGCCTTCGCCTTTATTGTCACACACCGTTGATGCTTGCCAAATCGAGGCTAATTTGGAGAACAAGATTTTTGATAAGCTTAAAGGATTGTTAATTGAGTTTAAAGTTGGTGAACAACCCACTCCCGCTACGGCTAAAGCGGTTGAGGTTTCTTGTATGTATTGTGGTGGAGCTCACGATTACTCCGAGTGCATTACCAACGGTGGTAACACTTCGAGTGCCTTCGCGGCCGTGGGAACTTATAACCAAACGGTCAAGTTCCTCGCACAAATCAATTGACTCCACCGGGTTTTCCACCAAATCAAAATGCTAACAATTATCGAAACAATCAAGTTGGTTACCAAAGCAATCAAAGGAACAATTACAAGGGTAATAACAACTATGGGAATCAAGGAAGTAGTAGCCAATTGCAAAATCAAAACCAAAACCGTAATTTTCAAAACACAAGTCAAGGCCTTCAAAATGTTTACACTAAATAACTTCCAATGGACTTTTTGAATTACGCTACGGAAAATGATAAGATTTTGGAAAACATTCAAGAGCAATTGGCTAGTCAAGTTAGGGACACGGCTAAAAACACCAAGGAGTTAGCTAATTTTGTGAAGGAAAATCTTAACATGAGAAATGAGTTGAAAAATGATTTTGCTAATCAAATTAGAGGTCAAAACAATAAGATTGAACAAAGTCATGCTAGGCTTGAACAAAGAATTGACCAAAAAGCCGCTAGTCAAGATCTTAAGTTTAATAGTCAAGATGCTAAGCTTAATGCCATTTTAGAAGCCGTCATGGGGAACAAAGCCTCTACTTCGGGAAGTTTGCCTAGTAACACCGTTTCAAACCCGAAGGGAGAGATGAAAGTAATTACCACACGAAGTGGTAAGGCACTTAAAGAACCGACTCCTCAACCAATTACTCCAACGGTGGAGGAAATTGAGGAAGAACCCGAGGTGGTGGTCGAAAAGGAGCATATTTCAAGCCCACAAAGTACCGCTCATGCCACACCTACGGTCGACCCTTTACCAACATTGGAACCCGAGATTCCAAAGGCTATGCCTATGCCCCAACCCACACCACCCTTGCCTTACCCATCGAGACTTAGGAAGGAGAAACGACAAGAGCGCGACAACTATCAATTTGAGCTTTTCATGAAAATGTTTCGTGAGTTGCACCTTAATGTGAGTTTCGCCGATGCTTTGGTCATGATGCCTCGATTTGCCGCTAATTTTAAGAGTATGTTGAACAACAAGGAGAAATTACATCAATTGTCTAGTTGTTCATCGGTTTATCTTAATCGCATACCTCAAAAAGTCGGTGATCCCGGTAAATTTTTGATCCCTTGTGCAATTCAAGATATGGAAGAATGCTATGCCTTGGCCGATCTTGGTGCTAGCATTAATTTGATGCCACTAGCAATCTTCAAGTCGCTCAATCTTCCTAATCTTACTCCTTCACTAATGTCTATCGAGTTGGCCGACCATTCCACGATTCGTGCATGTGGTTTGGCGGAAGACGTTTTTGTGAAAGTGGGGAAGTTCTACTATCCCGTAGAATTTATCGTCGTCGATATCCCCACGGATCCTCAAGTTCCTCTTATTTTAGGTCGTTCGTTTTTAGATGCGTCTATGGCTTTAATTGATGTTCATGCTAGAAAGATCACCTTACGTTTCAACGACGAGGAACTTGTTATAAACGCAACTCAAAATTCTCAACTTTCTCATGTTTATTCCGTTGCTACCATAAACCTCGTTGATATGATCGACGTGGTTTGCGAGGAATTTTCACAAGAAGTTTTAGGGTTTGGTGATGAAGAAACTAGTGGCAATCCCACTATGTTAGATCCAATTCTTGATAATTCGACACCAACCTTCACTTCATTTGAAGGTGGTGGTTTTACGTTGGAAGAATGCAATGTTCCACGTACTTGTGACGAAGACCTCGACAACGATGAGGACTTCTCGATTATCAAGGATTTTCTTAACGATTTCCCATTTCCTCCACCCGAGGAGGTTATGAGTATCGAGCCCAAATCTTCACTTGAGGAACCACCTATCCTCGAGTTGAAAGATTTACCTCCTCACCTCGAATATGTCTATTTGTAGGAGGACGACAAGTTGTCGGTTATTATTGCGAAGGAACTTTCGAATAATTAAAAAACCGCACTTATCGATGTTCTAAAGGATCACAAAGGGGCGATTGTGTGGAAGTTATCCGACATTAAGGGGATCGATCCCAAATTTTGTACCCACAAAATCTTAATGGAGGAGGATTTCAAGCCCACAATCCAAAGTCAAAGGAGGGTGAACCCCAAAATTCACGACGTCATCAAAAAGGAGGTCCTTAAACTCCTTGACGCGGGAATGATTTACCCTATTTCCGATAGCCCTTGGGTGAGTCCTATTCATTGTGTCCCTAAGAAGGGAGGAATGACCGTTGTGCCAAACGATGCCAACGAGTTGATTCCCACTAGACTCGTGACCGGATGGAGAGTGTGCATTGACTATCGAAAGTTGAATGAAGCCACTCGAAAAGACCATTTTCCCTTGCCCTTCATGGACCAAATGTTGGAGCGACTTGCGGGAAACGATTTCTATTGCTTTCTAGATGGTTTTTCCGGTTACTTCCAAATTCCCATCGATCCTCGTGATCAAGAAAAAACTACGTTTACGTGTTAGAATGCCATTCGGACTTTGTAATGCACAGGGAACCTTTCAAAGGTGCATGATGGCTATTTTTCATGATATGATCGAGAAGACGATGGAAGTCTTCATGGATGACTTTTCCGTGTCTGGTAATTCATTCACTTTGTGTTTGTCGAACCTTGAGAAAATGTTGAAACGTTGTGAGGAAACCAACCTTGTGCTCAATTGGGAAAAATGTCATTTTATGGTTAAGAGTGGAATCGTCTTAGGGCACAAGGTCTCGAAAGCGGGGATTGAGGTAGATCAAGCTAAGGTAGACGTCATCGCCAAATTACCTCATCCCAAAACCGTTAAGGGAGTTAGGAGTTTCCTAGGCCATGCAGGCTTTTTTCGTCGATTCATCAAGGATTTCTCGAAGATTTCTCGACCCACTACACATCTTCTTGAAAAAGAGGCACGTTTTGTCTTTGACGAAGATTGTGTACGAGCCTTTGAAATCCTTAAGAGGAAACTTACCGAAGCTCCCATTCTTGTTTCTCCAAATTGGAACCTCCCCTTTGAGCTTATGTGTGATGCTAGTGATTATGCTATTGGGACCGTTTTGGGGCAACGTCATGATAAGCACTTCTTGCCTATTCACTATGCTAGCAAGACGATGACCGAGGCTCAACTTAAATACACTACAACGGAAAAGGAGTTCCTTGCCATGGTATATGCATTTGAGAAATTCCGACCTTATCTCGTCTTGACGAAATGCATAGTGTATACGGACCATTCGGCTATTAAGTATCTCATGGCAAAGCAAGATGCTAAGCCTAGATTACTTCGTTGGATTCTCCTCCTTCAAGAATTTGATCACACCATCGTTGACAAAAAAGGAGCTGAGAATCTAGCGGCCGATCATCTTTCTCGTTTGGAAGATCCTCACCAAAGTGTTTACGAGCCTAAGGAAATCACCGAAACATTTCCGCTCGAGACACTTGGTGTAGTGAATTCTAAGCTTGATTCTTCTACCCCATGGTTTGCGGATTTTGCAAATTACCATGCGGGTAACTTCATCATTAAGGATATGACGACTCAAGAAAAACGAAAATTCTTTCGTGACGTCAAGTTCTACTTTTGGAACGACCCTTACTTGTTTCGAACTTGTGCGGATCAAATCATCCGACATTGTGTATTTGGCACCGAAGCTTCTAACATCCTTAGAGCTTGTCATGAGGGACCCACGGGTGGTCACCACGGTGTTAATCTCATGGCTAAAAAGGTGTTTGATGCCGGCTTCTTTTGGCCTACTATTTACCGAGATGCACAAGATCTTGTGAAGTCGTGTGATGCATGCCAACGACAAGGAAAAGCCTCACAAAAAGATGAAATGCCACAAAATATCATCCAAGTGTGTGAGATCTTTGACGTTTGGGGTATAGACTTTATGGGGTCGTTCCCATCATCTCGTGGTAATAAGTACATTCTCGTTGCGGTTGACTACCTTTCTAAGTGGGTGGAGGCCAAGGCCTTGCCCACCAATGATGCTCGTGTGGTAGTCAAGTTTTTGAAGCAATTGTTTTCTCGGTTTGGAACCCCTCGTGCTATCATAAGCGATCGTGGAACCCATTTTTGTAACGACCAATTTGAAAGGGTTCTAAGGAAATATGGGGTTACACATCGGCTTTCTACGGCTTATCACCCACAAACGAGTGGGCAAGTCGAGGTTTCAAATCGAGCGTTGAAGAGGATCTTGGAGAGATCCGTTGGGGAAAACCGACAAACTTGGTCGGATAAGTTGGACGATGCTTTATGGGCCTTTAGGACCGCTCATAAGACGCCCATTGGGTGCACTCCCTATAAGCTTGTGTATGGAAAGAATTGTCATTTGCCTATCGAGTTAGAACACAAGGCTTATTGGGCCCTAAAGCATTGTAATCATGATATGGAGACCGCGAGAAAACACCGGAAAATGTAATTGAATGAATTAGATGAATTGAGAGACATTGCTTATGAAAATTCATTGATTTATAAAGAAAAAACTAAAAAGTTGCATGATTCTAAAATTAAAAACCGGGTTTTTAACATTGGGGATCAAGTTTTGCTTTTTAATTCAAGATTGAAAATCTTTTCCGGTAAGTTGAAATCCCGTTGGTCCGGTCCATTCACCGTGACTCAAGTGTTTCCTTATGGGACCATCGAGCTAGCTCAAGATGATGGTCCTAACTTCAAGGTGAATGGACATAGGTTGAAGCACTACTTTGGCGGGGAAGTTCCATCCTTGAACTACCTCGACCAAGTCACCTTCCCCAATGATAATTAGTATTGAGGGGATCGAGTCGAGCTCATGACTCGGTAATCAAAAACGAGGTGCCTAGTGGGGGAGTCCCATGCTTATCCTATGTACATATTATTGCTTTCTAATGTAGCTTACATATGGGGATTTGTGCCCTTCCAACCTTTGTTTCGTGGTTGTTTGTGAATTGTGAACTTTAGATGATCATGATCTTCACGATTGGAACCTCTCGTGTTCGTTTTATGGGAGCACTCGATCGTTTGCTTTGAAGACTTTCTCAATATCCATGATATATCCTTTGATGTTCTAACCTTAGGTTTTTAGCACACTTCATAAACGGCTTTAAATTTAATGGTTACACCCTTTCCATGCTAGATTAGGCATTCGACTACGTCTCTAGTATGGGGGTGCTTTGCACCCCTAGACTCGAAACATTGAGGACAATGTTTAACTTTAGTATGGGGGGGGTGAATAGATACTTGCCTTGCCAAACCTTCACGCTTTCCAAAGTTTATCTTTTTTATTATCGTTTTTGTTGCAAAATAAGGCTAAAAATGGCCAAATTTTAAATTTTTCTCATGTTTTATAAGTGTTTGAATACTCGAATGTAGGTTTTCCGATGGCGAGAATAAGAGTAATTTTTGACTCGACCGTGCGTGTTGAGCACTTAGCTTTGATTCCTTAACTACACATTAGGCTAAGTCTCTTAAATGAGGACGAGAAATGATAGAGTTAATTATAAGTTACTATGCTAAACATAGAGTACTCGTATTCTTTTAAAAACTCATGTGTTCTCGTTGTTTGCTTATTCTCCCTTCGCATGTAAATATTTTTTGCTTAATAAATATTGACTTAGCGGTTTAGTTAGGATTGTTGGGTTTCTAGTCTTTTCTAGTAGCTTCCGTGTAATTAAATTGGGAAGACATTAAGGTATCGCCAGCGTCACGGTTTTGAAGTATTGGCACCCGAATAATCGAAAGCTTCACCCAATAATAAGATTTCAAGTGCTCACCTAAATCTAGCAAACAATTTGAAGCCCCACAAGGCCGAAAAATCTATGCAAAAATTGAAAGTGAATCAAGCCTTAATCTTCGAAGCTTTAAAGATCCAAAATTCGCTTTAGCGTGAGGATATACGTCTTTGGCTAATAAAACCACCGATGAGGCGGATAATAAAAGGCAAGGCAAGACCGAAGTCATAATAAAAGCTTCATGGCGAAGTTGAATAAAAGATGGAGGTAAACCAAAGATAATAAGGCCCTTCCGTTAGGGGGCGTATAAAAGTCTTGGTAATAAGTCTCATGTTCAAAACCGTTATAAAACCGTGTTTATCGATTCTTCTTGTCAACTTAATTTTTTAACATCGTTGTCTATTAGGAGGGGTTATTGATTTGATGGTCTTAGTTACACCGTTAGGACTCTATTTTTAGACCTAAATCTCTATTATCGCATAAGTCAAACAATGTATCCTCGTGAAACATTCAAGACAAAATAAAATATAAGAGATACAACTTAGGAATAATGGGAGGATAAGTACGTGATTAGGGCATATGAGTAGTGTTAGCATTACTAACTTATAATGACAATGATCTCGTTGCACGCTTGGCATGGAATTGGGGTGAAAATCGAGGACGATGAAATTATTTCTAATGAAGCATTCACGTGTTCTTATTCTATGAACCTAAACGTCCCATTTTGCGATGAAAATCATACATTATGTCTAAAACACAAGTAACAGTAATAGTAGTAGTGTAGCTAGTTTATCATTTAATAAAGTGAATAAAATGAATTTTGGAGATGCTTTGATACTTTATTCTAGCATTGCGTGAGGGCACGACAATGGTTTAGTATGGGGGAGTGATGAGACTGCTTTTATACATAGTCTCATCGTCCAAATAGGGCTTAAAATGCATTAAATATCATCAAAATACCCAAATATATGCTTGTGTTTGTTGCTTGTGTATTTTAGGTACGGATATTGAGAAAATGACAAAAGATCACAAGAATCAGTCAAAAACGAACACGGGAAACGAAGCCGCACGATGAACCAAGCCCTAATGAAGAATTTTCCAAGAAAACCCTTGAAGATTTGAAGAATTGTGAAGAAGGGTCCTCCAATTATGAAGAATTGACACTTTATACCCTTATATCTTCATAATTACAAGTTTGGTCCCTAAAGTTTGTCAAAATTAAAAAAGGACCCTTAACTTTGAAGAATTGGCAAATTTAGTCCCTCAACTAAACTAAATTGTCAATATTGGTCCTCCAAGAAGTCAACAATCAAGTCAAACCTTGAAGAATGAAGAAAGTGCCAAAATCAGTCCTTCAAATATGAAGAAATTACATTTCAAGCCCTTGTTTCAAGTTTAGAAAGTATTTGTGCCAAAAATGACAACTGCCCAAAAGTTGTTATGTGTAGTTTAGGCGTTGACAACTTTCAAAATCAAAATGAAGAAAACAAGAAAGAATGAGGGCCACTTCTGCCAGACAAACAAACTTAAACCCTCCACTGCCAGCCTGACACGTCACCCACTATAACCCACCAGCCAATCACCACCTCCCTTTTAGCCACATCACCCTCCACTCACACTTTAAACTGATTTAATTAATCAGTTTAAACTTCCCTCCCAACAATTTTTTAAATTTAATCACCCCTAAAAACGGATTAAAACCACCCTTTATCCCCATAAACCCTAAATTATTCTCAGCTTCAATTAGACTTAAAACAAAGGGATTTGTGCTCAATGTTTCCAGATTGATAATTAACCATCACCTAAACCCAAACCCAACTCCCAAAAACGTCCCCCTCACCCTCACATGGCTCTCCAACCCTCCCCTGACCCACATCCAAGCTTGAAGACAAACTGAGGACAGCAAATCAACGCCCATTAGCATTTTCATGCTCCCAAAGAAAATATGGACGTCCAAGATCTTCTTTTCACCACTGGCATCTCACATACATCCAAGAATCATCACATGGGCTCTTGACCAAGTTCAAAAAAATGGCATCTTTCTGGAATCTCCAAGGGCAAGAAAGGAAGTTCATGTCAGTAGGGTTTTAGCTTCTTTTTAGTTCTAGAACAGATGTAAGCCTCTATATAAAGGCCTTATAGGACTTAGTTAAAAGTTGTTCTTGTTTTCCTTTTTCACAACCTTGTAAATCTTTCTATTCTGAATGAGAAATTAAGTTAAGTGTTGGTGATGAAAACGAGTTCCATCTTACATTTCAGTTGATTTAAGTTATCATTGTTTAAGTTTGGTTTTAATTTTCAGCAAAGTTTATCAAGTTTCCAAGTTTCTGTTTTCTTTTCAAGTTTTTCTCAAATCTTAAATTTTCATAAAAACCTGATAAAATGGTGATGAAATGTGTTGGTTTAGTGGTGTTTGAGATTGTGTATGTCCATGATACCATGGCTTGTTCTGGTATAGTGGGTACCCATTCTTAAGCAGCCATTGTTTAGTCATTTGTTTAGCTTATCACAGTCTTATCCACAAGCTTTAAGCTCTCTTCTAGCTTCATCTATAAGCTAGGGGAAAGCTTATAAGCTTTTACACAGCTTTGTTTCTTCTCTCTTAGCAGGTTCAAAACAAGAACCATTGTTATCCATTTTTGTTATGCAGTTCTTCATAAGCATCTCAACAAAGTTCATCACAAGCCACCAGCTTGTGGGAGGTGACTTTTCAGTCACTGTTGGGCGTGGATGTAGGCCCAACAAGGTAGCTTCATATTTTCCTTTTTCAGTTTCCAAAAATTCTAAGTTGTGTGATTTATATGAGATTTGGTGAGTTTGAATGATAATTGCTTAAGTGATTGTTTGAGTGTTGGATATTGCTTAAATTAGGGTTGTATGCATGTTAGAAGTATTTTGATTCAGTTTGGATTGGATTTGAGTAGGACTGCTTTGTTAATTTTTGCATTTCAGTAACTAAAAGGGTGTTTGGGTTAGGGTTTAAGTAGGGATTAAAAGCTTAAATCTTGGTTAAAACCTGTCTTAATCATTCAATATAGTGTCAATAGGATGTATGCTAGAATTAGTTTTCAGTTTGGATAGGTTTAAAACACATTTGCATGCTAAAAAAATGGTCATGATAGGATAAAATCAGTAAGTGTCTTTTACTGCCTATTTTGCGATTTTTGAGCCTACAAATCTTGTTCATTACTGGATATTTGGTTGCTTTTAGGTTTGTGATAGATTGTATGCCATTTAGTTGATCATTGTTCAAGTTATTGGCTTTTGAAATTCACTTTTGTGCATGTAAAATCAGTAAACACCCCCAGACTTGTGCTAACCTTATCAGAAACTTTTTTGAGTTTATTGTGGTTGATTTTGTTAAGTGATAGTGTGATTTTCTTGCATATATTGACTCCCTACACTCCAACTGAGTGTAGGGGTGCCCCTTTTGTCCATCAAAAATCATCAACACACCAAAAACAAGTCCTCTTGTTAGTATCTTCACAAGTGAAGATACGTTTTCTTTCACTTTTGTGTTCATCAGAAACAAGTACAACCTGAGCACGTTTTGGATTTTCTAGGGTTGATTCTTAGCTTGAATTGTATCAAATTAGTGTTTTAGAGTAGTTTAAGTTACTGTGTTGAGTATTTTAAGTTAAAAAAAAGTTTTAGCAAAAAGCTCCTTGGCCTGGACTCGAACACGGGACCCCTCGTTGGAGGACTATACGTGTTAACCAGTGACCCAAGTGCTTTTCTATGCACATCTAGCATTCCAATATCTATTTAAGTAGAATCTGTTTTGTAGCTTATTTAGCTAACAGCTTATTTAAAAGCTTTTTCCAGCTTATTTTCTTAGGATTTTTCCAAGTTAGCATTTTTCTTTGGTTCCTATTAGTGTTTAAGACTTTTCAGTTCAAAAAGATTATTTTTCACGTGCTTAATGAATTTTCTAGGATTATTTTAAATTTAAATTTTGAAAAGTAATTTAAAAATAGGAAAAGGTATTTTAAAAATCTGAAAAAAATAGTTTTTAGGTTTCTAATTATATTTCTGAGGTTTACAGCTAATTAAGTTTTCAAAAAGTCTTATTTTTTATTTTATAGGATTTTAGGGTTTTTAACCAACTTTAAAATTTCCTATAAAATTATTAAAAAGGTTTTAGAAACTTTTAATTGCATTTCTGTCTTAGTTACATTATTTAAGATTTTTGGTAATTTTTTAGAATTTTTTGGTGAACTTTGAATTTTTTTTGATTATTTTTTGATTATTTTATTATTAAAAATTGAAAATTAGTTTTTTCTACTTTTTTCATTTTCCTAGATTATAGACACTAAATTAGGAGTTTTATAACTTTCCAAATATTTTTAGGACTTTTCAATTATTTTCTAGAATTAATTTAAGTTTTAATTGATTTTAATAGTTTTTAAGTGTTTAAAAATAGTTTTATTTGGTTTTAAAATTTTAAAAAATACTTTTTTAGCTTAATTAGGTTATTTTTGAGGTTTACAAACTTTAAAATCTTGTTTAGGGATTTTTAATAATTAATTGTGATTTTTAGGGCTTTAATTAGCATTAAAAAGTCATTATCTAATTAATTAAAAGGTTTTAGCAAGTTTGGATTTTTTGTAAACTCTTAGAATGTTATTGTGGATTTTTAGTAATTTTTAGGAATTTTTAAGTTAAAATTTTAATTTTTGCACTATTTACGGTTTTGCGTGATCGCCTTTTTCGTCTTAATTTAATCCGTCTTCGTAACCGTCTTTCTCTTCTAATCTCATTTCTTTCTTTCTTTCTCAATCATATAATCACAAATCAATATCATATCTTAACACAACGCACTTGCCTCCTTGGGAAACGAACTTGAACTTATTTGGTCATTAGTGCTCGGTTTTCCTAAACCGACACTTAATACTTGCCACTTTTGTCATCCTTTTCCTAAAGGGTACAAAAACACTACAATCATGATCCACTAATGACAGAAATATGCTTCAACTACTCCTTCACCTATCCTCATAGAAGAAAGAAACATGGTAAGTATACACATCAAGATAAAAGAAGGATTTCTTTATCATGACATATCATGAATACTACATGCACAAACAACACAAACTACAATGATTCATCAATCAAATCTCAAAAAAAAGCTAATAAAGACACATCATAGATCACGAGGGTAATTCAGATTGCGTTGAGGATTCAACAAGATAGTAGCAATGTATGTCACTACAATCATTTACCGAACAAACTTAAAAGATAATAAGTTTCATCACAATGCTACGACACAAAGTCTAAATAACTTCGATCACAGTTGGAAAATAAAATACAAATAAATCTATCACCCGATTAGTTTCTTAGACATCGGCTCCTCATCCTCCTTAACGTTGCCGTCAACTTCATCATACTCGTCAATCTCCCCTTCGTACCTCAAATCGAATCATAACATGATGGCAACTCACTCCCAAAGTTCAAATACTCACCCCTACAGGGAGAATTAATCATAAAATAAGTCTTAGCACAACTTTCATCATTCCTAAACTTCCAACCTTGACTCAGAATCGATCTCACATGAGACTCCCATTCACTCATCCTCTCAAACCTTGCTTGCTCCTCTTTAAACCTTTCAGTTCGAGCACTCAAATTTATCACCATCGACCTAAGGCTAGCAATCTTGTCCATCTTCCGAGCCCTAACAAACTCCAATCTCCACATACCATATACAACCTTTGAAACATCTTTCCATTTCCTCAAACCTCCCAATCATCCTAGTCTCAACCACATAGTGCTCATACATCAACCGATCAAACTTCCTCATACCAGATACAAGTTGCAAGAAATTAGTTGTAAAATCGTTCATCATCTGGTCTACTATCCTAGACCCTCGGTGGTATATAAGGTCATTATTCAAAATTATATATGCATTGAATAAAGAAAATTACGATAACAAGTACTCGATGTACTTTCAACAACATCAATACATCATCATAGTATTTACTTAATAAATACTCGGGAAATTATTTTAGTTTTAAGGGATACATCTAACTATAAAACAATGCAAAACAAATAATCTTACCGGAGCCTTGCGGAGAAGTTGCGTGCTTTTGTAAAATATTTTTGACACCAAAGTTATAGTTTATGACATTTTTCAAAATCGACCTAGTTCTCTATCACTTAAAGCTCTGATTACCAATCTTTAACACCCCCAAAATACATTCCGTATCAGAAATACACATTTGGGTGCTAAACTCAAACCTCATTACACAAAACACTTTGAATGATCTCAAAATGAGACATTTGAAATATAAAAGGAAATAATTTAATCATTGCTAAAACCGTCGATCCCAATTAAAACAAAAGTTTAACAATCAAAGCAGCGTTTTTGTCCCCCAAAGGTCTCAACCAATCAACAAACATTTTTACCAAAATACATGACCAAACATAATTAGTTCTATGACCAAAGGGAAAAAAATTAGTTTTAGACTCAACTACCACAAAAGCAACCCGCAACCTTCTCCAGCTAGCTCTGCCATCAATCAACTTCATCACCTGAAATACATACTTAAAATAAACAACACAACGGTTGAGCGAGTCTACAGGTTTATCAAATCATCATTTGAACACAAGAGAAAAATCAATCATAATCATTTAAAAGAATTGTCGTGCACACAATCTATTGTTCATGTATTCCATCTTATTAGGAAAAGCTATACAACTTGTGTTTAAGCTCATAACACCGACCCGTTATAACAATCATCCGCCAAAAGGCCGGCATGATAAAAAGTGAAACCATTTCCCCTCTTAAGGTAATCGTTGTAAACATTACCTTTTCTCTTATTCAAGTTAAACGTCCAAGCAGCGCACTCAGCGTACTAACTATCGTCTCGGATTGGGATGTCAACCCCGATAGTACTATCAATTGTTTAAGCGGCTATTTCCAACCCACACAAGGGCAAGAAAATAGTTAACGGTTCATGAATTTAGGGCCTTCTACAACTAGGTACTTAACAAAATTCAGGCAACATTCGGGTCCAAAAGCAACATGCGGGTCCAAACAATTATGCATGACTTGTGTTCCATTTATTTTCAAATAACATGTATCCCCCTCGTTGGTATACAAACATTTATCTAGCATTATAGCGAGGCTATAGACTCACCTTGAGTAATAGAAGCAGCAAGATGATCTTCGACGATAGTTGATGCCCGTTAAACACGAAAACCGTAACCTACCAAATAAGACGCGTTCGTTAATAAATAGATTCAAGTATAATCCATACTTAATAACACAAAATTCAAAGTTACAAAACCATGACAACCCGAAAGAACAACAATACTAGTGATACTACTATACCCTTCTACATGTTTACTTTATTAAACTACACTCTTGATGATAACTTGCCGGCACATACCAAATGTACAAGATTATTTACCCTATCTAGACACCTTCAATCTTTATGAAACTTGATGTATAACACACTCACATCATATAGGAAGCCCTAAAAAATTTTCATCAAAAGATTTTACCTCTAAGACCTTCTGCCCGACACATCTTCGAATTACAAAAACCAGACAATTTTACGCCTTCGACTCATAAAACCATTTTGATCTTCTTAAACAACTTCGTTTACAAAACCGATACTTGACTTCAATAAATAGACTCGCAACCCTAGGTTTAGAACTAAAAAATGATTGAAGTGTGTCGTTCAAGGTACATAAAAATTTTAGCCAGAGCTGCTCCTATATAAGTAGCGAGGTATTGACAGCCCTTGACCATTTCTAAAACTCATTTTATAGTCCCCGAGATTCGATCCAAATATCGACAACAACTTCGGATTATGTCGATACTCGTTTCCCGGTACACGAATAATCAAAATATCGTAACTTCCTCCTCGTTTTGAGTTAGAAACTCTTATTTATATCAAATCGAAGCTTATGAAAATCTCTACAACATAATCCTATCATCTCAACCTCAACTTAGACTTAAGGTTCTCAAAATTTCCTTCAAACTCACTGATCTAAAATACATGTTTAAAAATCATACCAAATCAAATTTTTACGCCATTCCAATCAACCCTATACTCCTAATATCATTCCACAATCATCCTAAACAATCCCTAACACTTATAATTCACTTGCATGATCATTCTTCAAATGATCCACTCAAAATTTCAAACATGCAATCACTCTAATTCAAATATAATAAATTAACAATATACACACTTCATAAAAATAGATCAAACAATCATAGATCATATGAAAAAAAATAAAAGTTGGTGCATGTTTATAAAAATTATACCAAAATGTTCACAATCAAATTTGCAAGATGGAATATTGATTAGATTTTCATGAATCAAAGTAAAAAATCAAAAACCATGGTGTTTTGGTGTTGAAGGGTGGACGACAAAAGCAAGGAGAAAGGGTGGTGGGTGAAATTTTTGATAAACATGTTTTTATCTATGTGTTTTGTTTAGTGGAAAAACCTTTTACAGTGGGGTTGGAAAGGTAGTTTTTACCAATTGTGCAATTTTTTGGACTAAAATGAAATTCAATAATTTGAAGGGTAGAAAATGATAATTAGTCAATTTTGAAAATATTTACGGGATTCGAGTTTCGTAAAAATACTTTTCAAAAGTTAAAACGCACAAAAAATATGATAATAATATAGTCCCGGCACGACTTAATACGTAATTAAAAACGAAAACGTCAAAAATATAAACATCGAATCAACAAATAATGAAACGTAAAATTTCAGGCATCCGTCGATATCGCAATCACTAGTAGTCCTCGCAACTAGTAAATAGGTAAAATAAGACTTCCAACATCGGTTTTAGATTAAACCACCAAACGTCATAACATTCAAGCTCATCAAAAATTTCAAAAATATTCGTAATATAGGATTAAATAATGACCTCGGGTTCGGGTTATCACACAGGTCTTGGCTCTCTCAATTATTTTCTTTGTATTTACGCGCAAAGATCGACCTCTAGATTGTTTTTGTCACAGTCTAAATTTGCAAAGGAAATTCTTGAGCAAGCTCATATACAGAATTGTAACCCGTGTCGGACTCTTGTTGATACTGATTCCAAGCTTGGTTCTGATGGTGACGGTATCAGTGACCCAACTTTATATCGCAGTCTTGCTGGTGCTCTTCACTATCTGACTTGTACTCGACCAGATTTATCTTATGTTGTGCAACAGGTGTGTGTATACATGCATGACCCTCGTGATCCATATTGGACTGCTTTGAAACACATTTTGCGTTATGATCATGGTCTTCAACTTCATGTGTCCTCCACTGCTCAACTTACTACATAGCTGATTGGGTTGGTTGCCCTGTTAATCGTTGATCTAATTCTGGTTATTATGTATTTCTTGGTGATAATCTATTGTCACGGTCTACCAAACGACAGGTTACTTTGTCTCGATCAAGTGCCGAGGCAAAATATCGTGGGGTTGCAAATGTTGTTGCTAAGACTGCGTGGATACGAAATTTGTTACTAGAGTTGGATGCTCTGCTACCATTGTCTATTGCGATTATGTAAGTGCTGTGTATTTATCTACCAATCATGTTCAACATCAGCGTATGAAACAATCGAGATTGATATTCATTTTGTTCGTGATTATGTTGCTTCATGCCAAGTTCGTGTTCTTGATGTCCCTTCGTGATTCAAATATGCATACATTTTTATTAAAGGCCTTCCTACTTTCCCACTGCTTTATTTCTAGAGTTTTGCTCCATCCTGAACGTTCAAAAACCTCACGCTCACACTGTGGGGGATTATTAGCAGCTGTCATTTTTTTATCCATATTATTAGCTATAGTCATTAAGGGCCTAAGCCATATTAGTTTGCACTAATAGTTATCCCCAGGTTGTCTTGTATATATGAAGGACTCGTGATTAATAAACAGGCATGAAGAATTATCATTCTATCACACATTCTGGTTTTGATGTAATATACTGATGAAATGTTTGTTTGACTAAGGAAAGAAAAGGCAAGTTTTGATTTTTTGAGAATTGGAAAATTTAGCAACCAACGCTGTAAAACAAGAAAGACCAAAACGATGAAAAAGCCATTGCAACCTAGTGAGAATATATATGATCAAATGTTAAAATATTGGACTAAGTTTGCAACAAAATAAACTTGAGAGTAAATAGTGTAAAATAACTATATGCGAATTTTTTGAAGTCATGAAGGACCGTCTGATCATCTTTTTTCGGTTTTATTGATTAGCAATAAAAGTTGTCGGCCACATTCAAAATCTTTACAACCATGTTCACATAGTTGGTATCGCCTCTTGATAGTCATTCTTCAGATCCAACTTTCTTATTTTGCAACAACGAAGATCATTGAAGCATGGCATCATCATCTTCCTCAACTAGTCCATCCATTCGAAAAAAGAAAAAAAAAAGAAAAAAAAAGGTTTATGTATGACGTGTTCTTGAGTTTCAGAGGTGAAGACACTCATAACATCTTTGTTGGCCATCCGTATCCATTGAAGAATCAAGATTCTACATCTTTGTTTTCTCATGGTGCTTGGATGAGCTTGTAAAGATTATTGAGTGTCAGAAGAAAACTACCTGGATAGACGTAGCCCTGCTCTTGTTCGTGTGAAGAAGATGTTTGAAGCTATTAAGAGAACGCTTCCGGGGGCCGTTGTTTCTTCTATGCATTCTGCCTGAGCGAAAGAATTCTGACATATATGGTTTTGAGGTAAAATACAGTTTGGAAATCTTAAGTTTCTTTTTGTAACTCAGATCTTAGTAATGTTTGTATAAGTTAAGATGGGTGATATAAAATTATAAACTCACTGCTATCAGTCTGAGTACTTGCATATTTGTGATGACATGTCTGACGCAGCATCGAGCCATAGTGGTATGCCCTGTGCTTCTCTTTTCTCTTAATTGCTAATAATATCGACTGACTAGGGTTAAAACCTTATAATATATATTTCATATATTGTTCCTGATGTAAACTTGTGTTTGCAGTTCCACCCGCATACTATGCTCATCTAGTTGCATTCAGTGATCGATCATACATGGAGGGGGATCAGTGACTCAAGACAGGATTAAGGTATCACTAGACTTAACTTGCAGCGTGTTTGTAGAAATTGTGTTAATTTTATCTTTCATCAAATTAGTGCTTTTGTTTTATCTTAATTTGTGTTTGTTCTTTCTATAAAACTGAGTTGGCTATAAACAACTATGTGTTGTCTACAACATTCTGTTGTTTTTTATTCTGTTGTTTTTTATTCTGTTGTTTTTGAGGAGTTTTTTTTCACAAATATCTATTTTTAACGCTCTAATTTGTATTATCAGGATTAATCGACAGAATCTCAGCCTCGTCTCGGTAAAGGGGATGGAAACTGTCAGTGTGCTCGATTTTGCTCAGAGCTTCCCCCAATACAAGACTATATTGGTGTGCTCGATTTCGTATGTTCATCACATACTTATATAATGGATTTGGTGCTGAACAAGTTATATTAGTATGTGATGAACATACGAAAGCTGAAATTTTGAATACGTTGCAAGACAAGCTCTTTTTCTTAATATAGTGGAGTGTAAAGCTATCGAGTTTCAGGTACGTGGTCTAAGCATTTTTCTACCAGAAACTTTTGTCATTACAAGATTAATTAATACTGGTTTTTTTATTTATATAAATAGGATGTGTTGTTGAACAAATTTTGTGGGACATCCTTTTTGAAAGGCCAGTGGAGAGTGTTATATGGATGCATGAAAAAACATAATTGGGTTGATAAAAAACTTCCCCAGTCTTGAAGAAAGACACGGTATTTTGTATTTTGTTCTCTGAGTTGAAACAATTGTATGTGGCCATAACTCGAATGAGGCGAAGGCTATGGATTTCTGAGAACAAAGAGGAAGCCATTGCCTCGTTTGCAAAAATCCATAGCCTTTGCCTCGTTCGAGTTATGGCCACATACAATTGTTTCAACTCAGAGCACAAAACACTGTGTGAACATCTTTCATAACATCAATCAGCTATCACACACGGAAGCAATTTTCCTTTTTAGTAGGCACGATTTTAGAAGAGGGTTTCCAATTCAAGTGTACAAAGAGGCAAACTCGAACGAGGAAACTGAAGACATTCTGGCTAATGAATGGGTAAGAATCATATTATAAAACTTTAGACAATATATTTTTGTTATGATACAAAATTTATGGTCGATGTCTTTTGACTATAGGGTACCCAAGCAACAAAAAGTCTTAACACTGAGGACTGAAGAATGTAATGCTGACATTTTACTGATAGGTCTAGCAAACAACGATGGATCTTATATTTCTTGATGTGTATTACACACATCATGTGTATATTCTTGGAGTAATGGAAAGTGTAATGAAGTTCGCCGATGCCTTACGATTTCTGAGATGGCAAGGAGTTTACGTGAATCATTTCAAGCAAATAATCTTGTGGACTTCAGGGTCAAGATCTAGTTTGTATGTTGATACTTTGTCGACATCAATGTCTCATGTTACAAAAAGATCATAGATTATAAGATAAGTGTTTAAGAGGTTATTTTTATGTGCTTTGTTGGATACCTGGTCATTAATAAGATAGTTGTAACTTGTATGAACATCAATGTACTATTCTTGAGTTCAATGCAAATTATGATTTCATGGAATTGTGTTGAATAACAGATTTGAATGTGGCTGATGTTATCCAGTATATGAATTGTCACTATGTTAGATATAACTGGTACATACATAAGTCATCTTCCACGGAGTATTTTTCAATTGAAAGGTCTGCATATCGTTGGGGATAAATGGCTTCTCGAGTCATTCGGTTTGACTTCCACGATATGTAGAACCACTGATGGCAATGGTGAAACGTTCTGCTATATATAGCCATGTATAACACAGGCCCAATGGAGCCAATACTAAAAAGTTATTGTAACATGTACCTTCCATGTTTTTGTACTTATGATGTCTTACATAATGTTGAGTTTCGAAATTGATAATGACAATTTTTTGACTTGAAAAATAAAATACGATATTTTTTTTATCATTAAATATTGATTTCTTCGCGGTGCTTATTGTTTCATGTCCACACGCTGTATATCTCAGCACATTATTGAGCCAAAGGATCAAAGAATCTCTTCACATGACATAATGAACTTTCAATATTTGGGCTCATCGCTTTGATTATGGCGTAATCAGTTTTTTCATCTCTGAAATAGTTTCGTCAAATGTTGGGTGCATACTTGTTTTCACTATTGGACTTTAAAACCAACTTCGTTGTTGCATCATCTTATGGGCCAAGCTGCTCCAGTGTGGTGTAAAATACTTTGTCCACATCAAAGTCTCAGGTTACTGAAAGATTATAGTGATACGGGTCAAAGTCAAGGAAGTCAAAGTTGGAAGTCAAAGGCTAAAATCAAATGCTGAAGGATTTGGCCGGAAAAGTTGTGTAGCGTGAAAAGCAGTTACGCAACTTTTCCCTTTCGTTTCCATTATAAATACTACTACTGTAGTTCATTTTTCATTAGCTAAGCATTTGTAAAACATGCATTCTCTTGTAATTCTCTCATCTCATAATTACAATCCATCATTATCAGTTTCGAGTTCAATTCTTATCATTTGATCTCCTAACTGTTAATTCACCGTTGTTATGATTCGTTACTGAAGTGAAACCTAGTTTGATAGTTATCATATATATGTAAATGTTTGGACTTCATAAGCATTTTTTCATGTGCATTGTAGGATATTTGGTCATCAATAAGCAGCTGAATGTACGATTCTCGGGTACGATTGCAAAGTATGATTTATATCTAAAAAAGTTCTCACAATTGTACGTTTATTTATGTTCTGTAATGAGTATTACTTTAAGTCATTCATAAATTGATGTTAGATATGCTAATTTATAAAGTTCAGTTCTTACACAGTAGTCTTCTTACAAAGTCAAACTGTGCTGTTGGCTAAAATGGTAAGAATTTGATATAAGGCTGGATATGATCTTATTTATAAAACTAACCCAATAAAGTTTATAAGTGATGTTAGTTCATAACAAGTTTTTGATTCATATGTTGTTAAAAACATTAAACGTAGAAATATTTGACTTTTGAGTCAAAGTATAGGTTTTTACCACATCAACCAAGTTTTTCATTGGATTGTATAGAAAAACATATTTGAAAGTTGTTATCAGTATTAGTATTACCAATTAACCGGGTTTCATTATTTTTTTATGCTAGTTTCAAGTGTGTTTGGGTAAGCTCGTGCCTGAAAGGTTATGTATATTTGGATAGTCTCAATCCCATGGATTAGGCTTATTAGCTTATATATCCCCATAAAATCCGTAAGCCTTTCGAAATATGCTTAGGCAAACACTTTGAAAGTGCTAATACTTTTTTCTCGAAATGCAATAACCCATTGAGCACCTAACATATAGTGGTTAATGACATGGCTAAAATATTTATAATTTCAAAGCTAGATCAATTAGTGAATTGAGTAATGGCTAAGTGTTCAAAGTGATAATGGCTAACCAGAGTAATGTGTAATGATAATATCGATATGTGAACTGCTCAAGGGTGCCTAGCTAGTGGCAAATGGGTTTGTGGATATTATTCTAAAATGTGTGTGTAGCAAGTTCAATTCAATGCAAACAACTTTGAAGTGACCACACCAGCCTCCTAATGGAGGCCTTTACCTTGTTTGGGTCACTGTGGTGATGGGTTTAAACCCTGGATAAGTCATGCAATGTGTCGGAAACCATGGATACATTTATCCACTTGTCGAAATATTATCGTTCTAAAACCCAAACCTAAAAGAAAACAGAATATCTTAAAGCAATCTTTATTAGTGATGAGCAAGTGAGTAACATTAAAGAAAAATCAGTGATTTTCAAGCTGCTCCATTGTTAGGATTTAAGGGCTGATAACCTGGGCAAATTTTAACAAACAACTAAATAGCAGCAACCAACAACATCAGATCAGCAACCAACAATAACATATGAGAACATGGGAATCAAAATTAAAAAAGGGGTGTTTGGAACCAAAAGTTATTTCATTTCAAACTGGTTCAAATACAAAAGTGAGATACCTCAGAACATATATATGTGAAAAACCCACATACAAAGTTTCCTAGTAGTGAAGATACATACAAAATTACTAAGCTACCCTCACTATCAAAATTATCAAAATACCCTTAGGAGGTGAAGTCAAAACAACTAACAATCTCCACCTTGATTTGACCTCCTAAGCAACACCGAAGTTCCAAATCAAATTCAAAACTCCAAACGCTAGAGAAAACTAGCCCAGTTCAAACAAATGACCGAGTCCGAAAACGATCCAAAGCTAATCCAAAATGGATCGAACCTGAAAACGATCCAACGCAAATCCAAAATGGACCGAACCTGAAAACGATCTAAAGCAAATTCAAAATGGATCGAACCTGAAAATGATCCAAAGCAAACCAACCAAATCAAACGCCGATTTCTTCAAATGCGAACAACAACAAAATGTTAACCGACAAATTTCAAACTCGGCCAACCAAACAACCAAATCGGCTCAAACGATCTTCAAGAAAGACAACCAAATTCGGGCAACCAAATTTCAAACGCCCGACAAACGAAGATTCAAATTTCCAAATTTCAAATTCCAAATGATCGAACAAACTTCAAACGACATGATGATAATCAAGTCTTCAAACGCCAAATCGATCTTCAAATTCCAAATACCAAATTCAAATTCTAAGGGTCCACTTATATAATAAGAATTACGACCCAAATTCAAACTTATTATCCGTACCAAACAAATTCAAATTAATAAATAATTTGACGAACGGACTCAAATCTAAATGCCCCAAATATGATCTGGATAATAATTCAAACGACCCACTTATACAATATAAGGATTACGGTCCAAACTTCAAATTCCAAACTAATATCCCACGTATATGATCAGTGGCGAAGCCAGAACGAAATCTAAGGTGGTTCCTTTACAGTGCCAAGACTATAAATCAGCGTGTAAATTATTTTTAATGGGTCGGGTCGGTTCCCATGTAATACTTACTGTATAATTTAGCAGGTGTTTGCGTTAGCTTATCTTCCGACCTTATGCTATTATATTAACTTTAAATGGTTATAAACTCATCGGATTTGCACATATTCAAGCTTATCACGAATTTACCAAACTGATAATAGCGTACTAAATTTCTTTAGCGTACTCTAAGCCCAAAAAATTTATTTTTTTAGAAACAAAAAGTCATATTAGACGACCCTATCAAAATGGCACATTTTACTCAAAAGAACCACAATTTGCACATATTCAAGCTGACTCTTTTTTTAGTTCAAAAAAAAAAGCTGACTCTTTTTTTTACTCTGGCATTATACACTGTGCTTGAGGATTTGTATAGTACTGACTACTGTATGCCAATTTCTTATTACTACTTTTTTTTGAACAAATTTCTTATTACTACTAATAATATATGTTTTTTACTATTGACCTATTGGATAAAAGTTGTACTACTACTATTTTATTCTGTATCTTTTGTCTTAAAGCTAAAAGCCTATCACCTAATGCTACCTACTTCATCTCCTTCATTATCTTTTTAATGTCCGGCTAAGTATTCACCGGAATTTATTTTTCTTGTGTTTTTTTCTTTCATTCTTTGTTAACTTGGATCCTAAGGTGGTTCCTTCCACAATTTTAAGGTAGGTCCTAAAGTTTCTTTACATACCATCTCTAAAGGATTTCGGATTCTAAGGTGGTTCCCGGGCACCACCTAGGCCTGCCTTGGGTCCGCCCCTGTATATGATACGAATTACGAATTATGGCTCAAATTCAAATAAATCCATATTCGAATAGCTAACAAAACCGATTCTAAAAGACCAACACCACCAATCAATGATCTCATACTCCCATGTCGTTACTAATAACCAAATTCCAACTTCAAGTTCTTCCTAATTCAAACAAAATCATCGTAACATGAAGAGCATATCAAACATAATAAACGAATCCCGAAAAGACCGCTCCACCATACCAAAAGAAGTACAAACCCCTATATCAGTTATATGTAGGGAACAAACAAACGGGGTTTACATATAACAAAACAATTTCCATATCAAGAGCTGTGAAACCAACAAGCACCCCTTTCAAATATTCTAATTCTTATTTCTAATCAACAAACCCCTCTCAAACAAACCTTTTCAATCTATCAAATAAGCGGAAGCAACAAATGATTGATAAAGGAAAAACCCAAAACCACAAAACAAACAAACCTCATGTCTTTTATTGATTTAATCAGCAAACCTCCAAATAACTCCAAATCAAGAAATTGATTCTTGAAAGTAACCAAAAACCTGAAGCCAATTCACCAATCAAAAGACCCAACACGAATCCAAGAACCCCAAACAAATTCAGTTTGATTCAAATTGATTGAATGATCAACCGGCTCTTGATACCAATTTGTTAGGATTTAGGGGCTGCTAACCTGGGAAAATTTCAGCAAACAACTAAACAGCAACAACCAACAACATCAGATCAGCAACCAACAATAACATATGAGAACATGGGAACCAAAATCAGAAAAAGAGTGTTTGGAACCAACAATTATTTCATTTACAACTGGTTCAAATACAAAAGTAAGATACCTGAGAACATATATATATGTGAAAAACCCACTTACAAAGTTTCCTAGTATTGAAGATACATACAAAATTACTAAACTACCCTCAATATCAAAATTATCAAAATACCCTTAGGAGGTGAAGTCAAAACAACTAACATTCATAAATCTCAGGTTGTCAATGTGTAGATACCTTGTTGCAGTCACTTAGGTGAAGAGAAGATGATGATGATGCACCTGCATAAATAAAATATATTTTCTAGTGCTAAACCATTAACAACTTCAAAATGAAAGAAAACATCAGTATATATGCGGCAGATGAAAGCACTTTAGATTTCGTTCACCCATACATCGTCAAATTGTACGCATTTGGTGCTTGAATCTGCTATAAATAAAGCATTACTCAAAGCACCTATCATATTTACTAATGACATCAATATTAACTACCATGTTCGCACTAAAGATTTTACGACCAGTGGCAAGCTTATTGTTTATTATCCTGCCTTGATGCATAACCTAGGTTGAAGTTGCTATTGCTAACTATATGACGGGACATAATTATTAACTCGTTGGTTTCTTCTAGGTCTAATTTTTATAAGATTATATATGTAAATGTTAACCATGAAACATAAGCGAGTATAAAATCCATTTTTAATAATAAACAAAGGGAAATTATTCAAACACTAAGACAAAAAATTAACAGGATTGAAGTTAAACTACCTCATAGGTAGTTAACTTCACTATTTGAAGAGTAGGTAAAAACAGTAGAATTATGATAAACACAGCAGACTACATTGAAACCCGTGCCTATCATTTGATTATTGATAGCATATTTATAATGATATGCAAATCCTAATAGCCCATGACCCACACATCCGGCCTGAGCCATCTATCATCTAATACTCCCCCGCAACTCGAGCGCGAAATCGCTAAAGCTCGAATCGTATGAGAAAACTAAATAAACATTAAAGCAATAAAAGTGTTGTTTATGACGATCTTCGCCAGCAAGCGGGGACAATCTTCATCTGCAACAGCGATCTTTTTTTTTATGATGACATCCGACAACTGGAGTACTTGAGAAAGACATAGAGATTCAGATATGTTTTCGTTTTTGGATTGGAATAAGATCACAAGAAAACTAATAAACCTTTTTAGCATAAATGATTTTGGAAAGAAAACAAATGGTGAGCATTGGTTTTGTTCTCGTTTGACTGAGATTGTAAAAGAATCCATTGAGTAAGAAAGAAAAACTCAAAGATAAATATACATGAAAAACAAAGAACACATAGGAAAAAGAATAAAAACAAGAATTTGCATCAATTATCAATTCGCAACAGAAGAATACTTTTTAGAAGATAAAACGGCTCATGACGGCTGGTAGGTTTTGATAATAGAGATGAAGAGTTTTAATAATAGAAAAGTTTTGGGAAACGGCTCATGACAGCTTATCATAGCCGACTAGGGTTAGATGATTGGGATAGATAGATTTGGTTTTGAGAAGCGGCTCATGACGGTCGATAAGAACTTTTGAGAAGCGGCACAAGACGGCCGATAATAGGATGATGGAGATTGAGAGTTTTGACGGGGTGGTAGAGAGACAATGAGGAAACGGCTCATGGTGGCTGACTAGATTCACCTGTGCTCATGATATCATGTAGAATTATGATAAACACAGCAGACTACATTGAAACCCGTGCCTATTATTTGATTATTGATAGCATATTTATAATCATATGCAAATCCTAATAGCCCATGACCCACACATCGGGACTGAGCCATCTATCATCTAAGTGGTCCTATCATGTCTTATTCCTTATCGTATTTAACAACTCTAGTGGATCAACCAGCTAATGCGCAGGAATCTTATCAAATAAAAGCTCTGCATGGCCAGTACATCCCAATGATTTTTTAGAAGTTTACAACCATGCATGTTCACATGATTGTTGGTACCATCTTGATCATACTTACTTATTTTGCACAAAGATTTAAGTTAATAAGATCACTAAAGCATGGCATTAGCTTCCTCAACTAGTTCATCCATTCGAAAGAAGAAAAAAAAGAAAAATAAAACTTAAGTAACAAATAATCTTATGTAACAAATAACCTCGTCGATGAGTGATGACTACCAAAATCAAGTGCGTTTAGCCTGAATATCGTCCTTTAGTCAAAATTAATAATGGGTTTTTTCCTCGGCTTTAAATAGTTAATTAGCCGGTTTTGGTTTATGGCTCGTCTACTTTTGTTAATTCGCATGTTTCTATTAGCTCACGTGTTTCGGTTAGCTCGCCTAGGCCAAATTTTGGTTTCCGATTAGGACAGCATAGAAAGTTTCATAAAGTGGTTTTCCTCTCACTAGAGACCATTTGATTACCAATTGAAAGAAGTACCATGCAGGGGTGAAGCCATGTAGAGATTAATGGGGGTGATTCCAGAAACCATGCTCTGGCAAAAGATTAAAATTAGTACGAAATAAATTAGTGAAATATGATTCGTGCCCAGATTCGTAATGCCCTCGTCGGTGAGTGATGACTACCAAAATCAAGTGCGTTTATCCTAAATATCGTCCTCTAATCAGACTTAATAATGTTTTTTTCCTCGACTTTAAAGTGTTAATTCGCGTGTTTCTTTTAGCTCGCCTGCTACTGTTAGTTCGCATGTTTCTGTTAGCTCGCCTCATATTTTTTTTTCCGATTACCACGGCATAGGATATTCAATAAAGCGTTTTTCCTCTCACGCGACCATTTGATTACCAATTGAAAGAAGTTCCATGCATGGGTGGAGCCATGTATAGATTACAGGACAGGGAAGAAGCCAGGACGAAATATGACCGGGTGCACAAATTTTTTGAACCTTAATATAACATATGTAAAGAATGAATTAAAACGAAGGGTAGAAACACGTTCCGATTGACTGAGTGCATTTAAGATGCATTTAGAAAAAATCGATGTTTTCTTCACAAATTAACACTACATATAAAAATCCATAGGGGTCACGGGCACCCGCGGGAACCCCCTAACTCCGTCCCTGGGGACGATACCCCCAACCATGCTCCAACAAAAGACCATAATCAGTACAAATAAATTAGACAGATATTGTTAGTGCCCTCGGCTAAAAATGCATAGTGCCCTCGTCGGTGAGTGATGACTACCAAACTCAAGTGCGTTTAGCCTGAATCTCGTCCTTTAATCAGACTTAATAATGGTTTTTTTCTCGGATTTAAAGTGTTAATCCGCCTAGAGTGTTAGTTCATCTCTTTCTGTTAGCTCGCATGCTTCTTTTAATTCTCTTTTTTCTGTTAGCTTACCTATTTCTCTTAGCTCGCCTGCTTCAGTTAGCCTGCCTAGGCAAAATGTTATGTTTAGTCATAGTATTAGCCTAAATCGATGTCTAGGGTAATAAGAGTCTAGTTTCCTAATCAACAAGAATAAAGGTCGGTTGGCAATGTCTAAGCCCAACCCGGCCCGGAGTCATTGTAAGAGTCGGTTCCCCCTCATCTCTATAAAAGGAGGTGAGGGGGAACGAACCAAACACGTCATTCATTCATAATACTAATCGTTTGGATTAGGGATTTACCTTGTGTGGGCATCGATTAACTTTTCTGTCGATTCTGTTGGTGTGTGTGTTCTTGGTCGATATTCCGCATCTAGATAACCAGGATTGTAGGGATTAAATCCTACAAGTGGTATCAGAGCTTTGGTTCACATGGTTCGTCTGGTTACTGGGATCGATCAACGAAGGTGGCTGGTGTTCAGGTGTCGTGAGGAGCAGTGGGTATCAGTCGACAATTAAGGGCTTTGATCTTCGAGTTGAAGATCGCCATTGTTTTTCTTTCTTTGTTTTTGTCGCAGAAAGGAGGAGGAGAAGAAGACGGGGTTTTTTTTCTAAAAGTCAACAAAGGAAAAAAAAAGGAGTAAAGTACTACTAGTATTTGGTGTTGTTTATTTTTGGGCCAGCCAAAACTATTGGGCCTAGTTTATTGGGTTAAGATTGTTTTTCCTTTTTTAATATTTAGAAAAGAAAAAAAAGGTAGTATTATTACTTCGGGTACTACACAAGGGGACTTCGTAATTCGTGATTGTGAGGTTTAACGTATCATAAGGTTTAGCGAATTATCGAAGAGGCTTTATTGTTTTGTGATTGTGAGGGTTTATCACAAGGTTTAGCAAATCAATAAAGGAATAAAGAATGAGGGGAGCCAAGTTTAACATCGAGAAATTCGATAGAACTGGTGATTTTGGGTTATGGAGAATCAAGATGCGTGCTTTATTAATCCAGAACGGATGTGAAGCAGCTCTGGAGGTTTTACCCGTGAATATGCAAGCTGAAGAGAAATCTAAGCTTGACAAGAAAGCTCACAGTGCCATGATTTTGTGTTTGGGTAACAAGGTCCTGAGAGAGGTTACCGGGGAGACGACTGCAGCGAGGGTTACATTCTACATGAAAAAGTCATTGTACATGACAAAGTCATTGGCCAACAAGTTGTACCTGAAGAAGAAGTTGTATACATTCTACATGTCGTCTGGACGAAAGATTTCCGAGCATATAGATGAGTTCAACAAAATCGTTCTCGATTTAGCAAATATTGAGGTAAAATTCGAGGATGAAGATCTTGCTTTATTGTTACTCACTTCTTTACCAGCATCATACGAACACTTTGTGGATACCTTGCTTTATGGACGGGAAGCCTTGACTTTGGAGGACGTGATGGCCACACTAAATTCAAAGGAAATCAAAGAGAGATCCAAGGCGAAGGGGGATGATGGTGAAGAGTTATACATGAGGGGAAGAACTGATCGCAGAAATTCGCATCAGGCAAAGGGAAAGTCAAGATCGAAGTCTCGAGGTGGAAGACTCAAATGCTTTATTTGCCAATCTGAGGAGCACTTGAGAAGAGACTGTCCGAAGAACAATCGCAAGAAGTTAAAAGGTTACGTCAAGAAAGATGATCAACCAAGCTCCAGTGGTTCGATTTACGACGATTCTGAGGTGATGATGGTGATGAGTGCAGAAAGACTGCAAGATTGGATCATGGATTCAGGAGGTTCATATCACATGTCACCCAGGTTAGATGTATTTTTTGATTTTCTGGAATGCGATGGGGGCAGCGTACTGTTGGGCGACAATAGGGAGTGCAAGATCAGAGGTATTGGCAAGGTAAAGGTACAACTGAAAGATGGGTCAAGTTTTGTGTTACACAATGTCAGGTACATTCCTGAATTGAAAAGAAACTTGATATCGCTGGGAACTATTGAAAAAAGGCATATACCGTAAAATTGCAGTCATGCAAAGTCAAGGTGATTAATGGTTCTAGGTTTATTATATCTGGAACCCGAAGGGAGAACTGCGTGTACTCTTTGGATGGCCTTGCATTGGCCGGTGAGCTTAATGCTAGTGTTGAAGAAAAAGACAGTCTTGTGCAGGTTTGGCATAAAAGACTGGGACATATCAGTGAGGCGGGACTACACGTGCTGGAAAAGCAGGGTTTGTTTGGCAAGAAGAGTCTAGGTAAGCTCGATTTTTGTGAGAATTGTGTTCTGGGAAAGTCACATCGAGTCCGTTTCGGTGTAGGAAGGCACACTACTCAGGGAGTGATAGACTATGTTCATTCAGACTTATGGGATCCGTCTCAGGTGGAATCATTAGGAGGTAAGAGGTATTTCTTATCTATTGTTGATGATTATTCCAGGAGGGTATGGGTTTATGTTCTCAGGTTCAAACACGAAGCAGTTGAAAAGTTCAAAGAGTGGAAGCAGTTAGTAGAAAATCAGACTGGGAGGACGGTTAAGAAGCTTAGGACGGATAATGGTCTTGAGTTCTGTAACCGGAAGTTTAATCAGCTATGCACTGAGAGTGGGATTGCTAGACATTTGATAGTTGTCGGGATGCCGCAGCAGAATGGGTTAGCAGAACGGATGAACAAAACTCTCATGGACAAGGTACGCTGTTTATTAATATAGTCTGGATTGCCCAAGACCTTCTGGGCGGAAGCGACATGTACGGCCGCATATCTTATAAATAGGTCACCATCGACAGCGATTGAGAAGAAGACACCTATGGAGATGTGGTTGTTGGAAACTCACTTTATGTGACGACATTTAAGAATTCACATTAGTTATCATAGTCACACACGTTTAGACTAGACTAGGTTCGTTGTATAGTTTATGTAGTGTGTGTGTGACTATATATACCCCTCCTTAGCTTCCAAGGAGGGGTGTTGCTTGTGTCACTTTTCAAGTTTAATTCATTTTCTTTCATTTTCACACATTCAACCTTTCTCTCTCAACTTCATCCCTGGCTTCCACCATCTACCACCATGTTAGACCACCGGATAGCTTTTAGCAAATCTACAGTGGTCAGTACATCCTAGTGATTATGGGATGCTGAGGGTTTTCGGCTGTGTCGCGTATTCACACGTTAAACAAGGTAAGCTCGAGCCGAGAGCGGTAAAATGCGTTCTTTTGGGGTATCCTGAAGGTGTGAAGGGGTACAGACTATATAGGCTTGATAAAGAATCGCCTAAAATAGTCACAAGCAGGAACGTAGTCTTCAATGAAAGTGTCATGCACAAAGACACGTTGAAGGATACTGGTGTAGGTAAAGATAAGTCTGTTGAGGAATTACAGGTTGAGGTAGAACTGCAGAGGTTAAATAATCATACACCTGGGGAAGACCAGACAGGTCAAGAAGATCAAACAGGTCAGGAAGATCCGTCAGATCAGGAAGAGCAGACAGATCAGGAAGATGGCTATGATGAAGATGCAGGGGTTCAAGAAATTGATCAACCACCAGATCTCACAGATTATCAATTGGTTCGGGATAGAGAGCCAAGGACAAGAACGAAGCCGGCGAGGTTTCGGGATGAGAGTAATATGGTTGCTTACACGTTTGCTGCAGCAGAGGAAGAAGATACTCATGAACCATTGACATACCAGGAAGCAGTTGCTTGTGAAGACAGTTCTAAGTGGAAAGCTGCTATGAAAGAAGAGATGGATTCTCTGAAGAAGAACAAGACCTGGGTGTTAGTAGATCATCCAGCTGGGCAAAAGCTGGTGAGCTGCAAATGGATGTTCAAAATAAAGGAAGGGACTGAAGGTGTTCAAAAGCCTAGGTACAAGGCAAGGTTGGTAGCTCGTGGAATCACACAAAGGGCAGGTATTGATTACAATGAAGTATTTTCGCCGGTAGTTCGACACACATCTATTTGGGTTATACTTGCATTGACTGCGTGTAAAGATTATGAGCTGGAGCAGCTTGATGTAAAGACGGCATTTTTACATGGAAATCTTGAAGAAGTGATCTACATGAGGCAACCACCGGGATTTGAACAAGGTAACAAGGTATGTTTGTTAAAGAAATCTCTTTATGGTTTGAAGCAGTCACCTAGGCAATGGTACAAGAGGTTCGATGAGTATATGCTGAGCAACGGGTTTAAGCGTAGCAGTTACGACAGCTGCGTATATTACAAGAGTTATGCACCAGGGGAGTATATCTATCTATTGTTATATGTAGACGATATGCTGATTGCTTGGAAAAGCAAGGCTGAGATCGCGGCTACCTAGTCTTTGCTTAAAAGGGAGTTCGATATGAAAGAGCTCGGGGAAGCAAAGAAGATTCTTGGTATGGAGATCGTCAGGGATCGGAGTCGCAAGATTCTAAGGGTGTCACAATCCGGGTACGTTTCTAAAGTTTTAAAAAGGTTTAGAATGGACAATGGGAAGTCGGTTCAGACGCCATTGGGTGGGCACTTCAAGCTATCATTGAAGGATTGCCCGGTTAGGGATTGTGATGTTGAAAGAATGAGTAGGGTGCCATATTCAAATGCGGTTGGAAGCTTGATGTACTTGATGGTATGCACGAGGCCAAACATAGCGTATGCAGTAAGTGTAGTTAGTAGATATTTGGCAAATCCGGGTAAACTCCATTGGAAAGCAGTGAAGTGGATTATGAAATATTTGTAGGGCACTGTAAACGTGGGTTTGGTGTATGGGACAAATCGTGGCAACCATGTGGACGTAACAGGTTTTGTTGATTCAGACTACGCTAAGGATCCGGATAAGGGTAGGTCTCTCACTGGTTACGCATTTTTAGTACAAGGATGTGTTGTAAGCTGGAAGGCAACGCTACAACACGTGGTGGCTCTTTCAACTACAGAGGCAGAGTATATGGCCCTTACGGAGGCTGTGAAGGAAGCTATTTGGCTAAGAGGACTCTTGGAAGAGTTGGGCGTGAAGCTCAACACTGTTGCAGTTAATTGTGATAATCAGGGCGCGATTCACTTATCACGGAATCATGTTTTTCATGAAAGGACAAAGCACATCAATGTGCGTTATCACTTTATCAGAGAAGTCTTGGAAACAAAGACGGTTGAAGTTCTGAAGGTGGGTACTGAACACAATGATGCGGATGTAAAACCCGCATGCTTTTACCATGAATAGTACCCTTAAGATCGTACGTACTAGATTAAAACTTTCCTTTTATAGTACGATTACGTTGACGTGTTAGGATATTACGTATCACGTACGTGTTAGTACACGATAAGTATTTACTACGCACGAACACGCAATAATTATTTGACAATAATTAATCACGAACATGCGATCATGAAATCACGAACGTAATTAAATCACGAACTATTATTAATTACGTAAATATATTTATTATGAGCGTAATTAAATATATTAGATCACGATATTTACGTAACGAGAACACTTAAAACGCGAACACAAATAATCACGAACGTATAACTTAACACACGAGAACACGCCAATGTTTTAGACACGGAAAACCTTCGGGTTACCCCTTGTGGGCCCCATTACCACGAAATTAGGAGGGGGGATGGGCTTAGCCCATCAATTTTTCACTAAAAAGGAAAAGGGATATTTTTCACTACTCATTTTCATTCACAGAAGATTTTTAGAAAAACCCTAAAACCCTCTTCCTTGTTCTTCTTTGTGCCACCACCTTAAGAACACCACAAGAGGTGGTTTGTGATCTTGGATCTTGAAGTTTTAATGATTGATCGTGTTGGTTCTTCGTCCTTTTGATCCACGAATTCGGTAAATCCTTTTTAAACCTTTTCTTTTGATTTAATCTTTTTATAAATCAAGAACATGTGATGTTTTTATAAAACCTAATAATTAAACATGGATCTAACATGATTTGGTGTTAAATAAAATCAAAAGGTGTTTTAAGGGGTGTTTGTTATTGGCCGCAGGCTGCACCGAACCCGAAGGGGTCTCGGTTTGGCCAAGCCGACCACCACCAAGACCATAAGGTCTTGGTTGGTGCGTGTGGGTCCCACGGCAGCAGTAAAACACGGGGTACCCCGAGTTGGTTCGGGGTACGGTGTCGATTTCATGTCCGGTTCATTGTTTTTAGTTTGGATCCGGTTCATGGTGTATGTTTAGTTTTTTTAATGTTATGAGCTTATGTTAAAATTAAATTAATAAAATGATATGATTAATTTAATAACATGACTTAGGTTATTTTAATTATTATAATCATGAAGTAAATTAACCTAAGTATTTGTATATTTAAGACTTATAATTAATTAATTATTTTAAAACCATGGATATAATTAATTAATTAACATGACTTAGGTTATATTATTAATATATAATAATACATATTTAAACCTAACTATTTAACTTATTTAATTAAAAACATGTTATACTTTAATTAAATATTTTAACCTATAGTTTAATTTAATTACATGAAATAATTATTAAACTATACCTTATATCATATGACTTAGAAAATAATCATGAAAACACTTAGGCTTATATACTTAGCTTATTTAACCAGCTTATTTCTAATTATGGAAACTTTCTATTTTTAGAAACTTAATTAAATAAGGCAGCTAATCTATTTATGGAAACCTTCTATTTTTAGAAACCTATTTATTTCAGGCAGCTAATCTATTTATGGAAACTTATTTAATTAAGGCAGCTGATCTTTTTATGGAAACTTTCTATTTTTAGAAACTTATCTATTTTAAGCAGTAATTCTATTTTTGGAAACTTTCTATTTTTGAAAACTTTCTATTTTTGGAAACTTCTATTTTTGGAAACTTTCTATTTTTTTTTAACTTTCTATTTTTAGAAACTTTCTATTTTTGGAAACCTGCTATTTTTGGAAAGTTACTTATTATTATACAATAAGTATAATAATACATGAAATACCAGAAATACTTAATCAGATTAAACAGAATATAAGATAAAACACAGTTAAGGCTTTGAAACAGTAAAACATGGTAAGAACACATAAAATAAGCTAAGACATGACATAAAACCAGCTACATATTTAGTAAGCAGATACCTATTCATGTATGTATTTATGTAGTACTAGTGATTCGGAAGTAGGATTCCTCTCAGTTCATCTTCTTCGTTCACTGGACATAAGGTACGGATTCCCGTCCTTTCAGTATGGACATTCTTTCCTTATTAGGATTCCCCGTATGCAGCCAACTGTTTTCCCGTAGTATAAGTTATTAGTTTGATTGCTTATGTTTAATTAAGATTACCTATAGCCATATACATGCATGACCAGTTTCACCTAGTTATTGAGGTACCATAACCATAACATTAGAGGCACTGATGTTATGACTTCACCACGGCGGAGTGATTGCTCGTGGCGTCCCTTCAGCTTTTGGCCATTTACTTATATTTATCATGTGGGGCGTATGGGTGCATCCTAGTTACATGGTTTTATTCAGGATTTCATGGTGAATGTGGTGTGTGCCTTGCATCCTTCATAAGGAGCTGATCCCTCCTACCCAAAAACTAGTATATTAAATTAGAGGCAGTCCCTCTAATTTGCATGATGAGGTCACCCTTCCAAGTATTCATGCACGGTGGATTTTCATGACCTATATTGGCTAATGATAAAATATGCTAAACAGTTTTCGTAAGATAAACATAAGGCTTTTCAAACTATAAAACCAGTTTTATGAACATGTTCCAGTTTTTCCAGGACTTATACATTTCCGCTGCTATTAAGTCTCTCTTATGTTTTAGTCACTTATACTATGTCTATATCCGTGCACTGAGCGTTTTGCTCAGCCGTTACTTTCCTTTCCATGTCCCAAAACGGCAGGTACCCTTGGAAAGACTCGAGCATTTGGAGGACGTGCATAGGATGGAAGCTGCTAGAGACTTCTTTTCCTTTTGCCTTCATATATTTATGCTTGTGTAGTCTTTCATTCTTTTTCTTTTGCTTTATTATGTTTTGGGCTTATGTTTGGGAACCGATGTTTGATTCCGGTTATCCCTATGGTCATGTAATGTTTTATACATTTATCCTTGTATGCTTTGATGACACACCATAATTACGCGTGACATTCCATTTATCAAAATGAGGTGTTACAATTATGGTATCAGAGCCAAGGCTTCGACCTGTAGGCTCTAAAACTCGACCTGTGACTAGTGAGTAGTCACAAGGAGCTTCCTAAGCCAACGCTTGTCATTCTACGTATTGACGTTTTCAGCGCATTGTTGTTTTAACCAAGATGTTTTTAGCACCTTGAGGTTTTAACCTTGATGTTTTCATCGATATTGTTTTACTAATATGGATGGACAACCGTCATTCATATTTAGTTATGTGTCATTGTTTCATGCATAATGTTCCTCGTGAACTGTGGCTATGTAGACTGAACCCCAGTAGTTCATAATTAGTCACATATTTTTTTTTCTGATAAGTTTTGACATATGAGTTTCATTTATTTATGTTTCATGTATCATTGTTGTAACACTCTCATTTTTCGTATCGGTACAGCGGAAGGGTCTTTCAGAGTGTTACGGGATAGCACAATAACTCCAATCATAGACAACACATAAAAATGGTTGTACAAGGTTTAACAAACATTCATTCGATAAAAAGTTTCAAAAGTGTACAACAGGTCCCAAATTATACAGGTCATTAAGTTTACAAAACACAGATCGAATGAACATTTTTAATATTAAGTGTGGGCCATCAGAGTCGATCTCCATCCGGATTACCTTCAAGCACCTGAGATAGAAAACATGCAAAAATCATATCAGCGAATGCCGAGTGAATTCATAGAGTTTAATGAAAATCGTTATATAAAAACAATCATTTACATTCATTTAAAATCAGAACACAAGTATAATATCGGAAGTAAGTCCACATATTGCTAGTCAGGCAATATATAAATCAAGCATACATCTGAAAACCGTCCATGAGACCGTAGTCTCTATATTACCATGATAGGTAATATATTCATCGTAATAGCGTCGTTATCGTTTATTTAGATTATACATGTCGTATAGATTATAGTATCTGGATTAGGATTATTATTAGCCGCATGACATTGTTACCTTACTGTGAAAACAGCGGGCCGCGAACCCGACAAACAATTTGCCCATCTAAGTTAGCGTGTCGTCACAAAAATCACGCTATGGAATCTTCTCATACATAAATTCGCTTACCAATCAATGTGGTACGACGGGGATCAACCGTCAAGGCGCGAACTGGGGTGATCGTCCCCAAATAGTACTATCAAATGCATAAGCGTCTACCAAATCCCGGTAGTTCACAATTCATGCTAATGGGACTTTAAGTGACATAACCTAACTACTAATAATCCTTTTAGTCTCGAATATAGGGTCATGGCATCATTCGGGTCCATATCATTTAGCATACAATCGGGACTACTTGTGTTCTATTTTTATAAAAATCTAGCATGTTATCTCCCTCGCGGGTTTACAAATCATTTTATAAAACATTTAAAAGAGTGCGAGGCTATGAACTCACGTTGTTAATGAAAGGCGGATTATCGGCTACGGGCGTGCTTCGGTCACGGAAACCTATATAAATAATAATCGGTCTTAGACTCGGTCCAATGACTTTTATCAAAATAACAATATACATATATATGATTTTTGTACATATGATGATGATCAAGTGGGTTTATAAATCCTCATTTACTCATTTTAGTGTTTACGTTTTTGTATCGTCTTACTAGTTCACTAGTTTTACCGATTTTACCTATTTAAAGTCCATTAATTCTTTTATAAATTCTTTAACTTGTTTTTACCTATTTTATACCTATATTATCAGTATATATATACTTTTCATGTTGGGCCCAAATGGGTTAAGCCCAAATAATTCTTTTTACAAGTATTTATCTTATTAAGTCCAATTATTAGTCTAATAGGTTTAGTTAGCTCGTAAATGTCCGTAATTCTTCTAGTTCGGGTTTTATCGGTTTTTACTTGTCTTAGTTACTTATACATCAGTATATAATTTTTATAAACTTTACATTAGACGGGTTAGGTCGTCTAAGTTTTATTTGATGAAAAACGTTAATTTCACGGCGATAGCCGAAAAAGTCGTAAAAATCAAGTTTGTAGTTTTTATTACTTATAAATATTATTTTTACCACCATTTATCTATTTTACCCATTCAATTAACCTTTTATACATTTATATAATTAAGTTCTATAAGTTAGTGGGTTTATATTTTACATTTTATAAATTATAAGTGAGTGCTTATATAATAATAATAAACATTATTTCCAAAATCTGATTTTTAACTTCATGTTTACCATTTTTATCATATCTAGAGTTCTACAATGACTTAGAAGCTCATTTCTGGATGACAACTTCTTCATAATATGTGCTACATATAACTTAGTTATAGCTACTGCCCATTTTGAGTCTAAGTTGCCTTAACAGTCCCTACAAAACTGCTTATTCAGATTGTACCACCTAACTTGTTTTGATCATATCTCACTCATTATTTTGATTCCATTGCATGGCCAACTCTCACATGTGTATAACATCATCTACTTACTGTAAATAGATCAAACCATGCAATTTTATCAGTTCATCATTTAGTTATCTACTGTTTTTATACAGCCAACTAATTAGACATGATTTTAGCTTCATTTCTTATGGTTATCATCATTTTTAAGCATGTTTATCAACACTTGATCCCCACACAACATTTTTATCATCATATATACATCATATACATATACAAAATAAAAGAAAATACATTTGTTCTTTACAAAATAATAAGAGAAAAATGTAGAGGATGATCTTCTTTACCAATCCAAGTGGATTTCTTGTTTTAGGAAGGCAAGAACTTGATGAACACAACAAGTATCTCCAAGACCATCAAATATCAAGATCATATGTTGGAAAATCAGCCCTAGGACACAAGCAAATCACCTCCAAAGTTGTTTATATGGCCACCTAATGATCAAGGCTTCAAGGAAACACCTTAATAGGACTAGTAAACATGTGGTTTGTAGTTAGAAAAGATCAATGAGGGTGTTTGTTGCTTGAATTGGGACGGCACAAAGGGGTGAGTTGAGAGAGTTTGAGAGTGAATTGCATGTAGGAAATGGTTAGAATGAAAACCATTAGCTAGTTTTGTTAAGTGGTAAGATGTGTTGGCTTAAAGTGTAAGCTAAAGCTTACACTTGTGTAACTTAGCCAAATTGATGCCACCTATGTGTGGTGGTGTCCTCCTTGCCGTCCCATATAAGCTAGTGGGATGGGGCAAAGTGTTTTGTCCCATCTCACTAGTTTACGGGTATTTCTCGATTCTAGTTTTCTCGATTTGCGTGCCCTCGGGTCGTTTTACGAAAAACGTTTTTATAAATTATGAATCACCGTCACAAAACGAATCCAATAAAAATTGTCTCATCAAAAACGGAGTTCAAAAACGTAAATACGTAATCCTAAGGTTTCCGGTTTAGTCGTAAAAGACGCCAAATTATGCACGTAAGCCCAAATTTAAATCCGTAAATTGTGAGTTCGTCAACCAACACAAAAATAAGTTTCAAAATATTATACGAGAAAATATTTCACTACCTGAAAATGTTAGATTTGTCACAGCTTTTCCTCCTAAAAGGGATCAACGTCCTCGTGATCCATTTCATTTGGATGTCCGTTTCTTATTGAAATCGAAGAGGTGCGGATATTTCTTCCACATTTCATCCTCTCGTTCCCAAGTATACTCCGGTCCATGCTTTGAATTCCATCGGATTTTGACAATAGGTATCCGACTTTGTTTCAGTTGCTTTACCTCACGGTCCATAACTTCTACGGGCTCTTCGATAAAATGCAACTTCCCATCTATTCGAACCTTACCTAACGGAATTTTCTCATCACTCACTGCTAGACATTTCTTCAGATTAGATACATGGAATGTGTTGTGAACACCATGAAGTTCTGGGGGTAACTCTAGTTTGTAAGCCACCGGACCTACTCTAGATAAAATCTTAAAGGGTCCAATATAACGGGGATTCAATTTTCCTCGCTTTCCAAATCTGATAACGCCTTTCCATGGCGATACTTTCAACATTACTCGGTCACCCACTTCAAACTCCATTGGCTCCCGTCGCACATCCGCGTAACTTTTCTGTCTACTTCTGGCAGTCAACAACCTCTTCTTAATCTGAACTATCATCTCCGTAGTCTCCCGGATCAATTCCGGTCCCGTGAGCTGGGTATCCCCAACTTCACTCCAACATACAGGAGATCTACACTTCCTACCATACAAAGCTTCAAACGGTGCAGCCTTAATACTAGAATGGTAACTATTGTTATACGAAAACTCTGCTAACGACAAATGTTTATCCCAATTCTTACCAAAGTCTAACACACAAGCTCTCAACATATCTTCCAGTGTTTGTATCGTCCTTTCACTCTGCCCATCAGTCTGGGGGTGATAAGCAGTGCTCATGTCGAGATTCGTTCCCAAAGATCTTTGGAGAGATTTCCAAAAATTCGATGCGAATCTAGGATCTCGATCTGAAATGATCGATACAGGCACTCCATGCTTGCATACAACATTATCAAGGTATATTCGAGTCAGCTTCTCCAGTGAGAACTGCTCCTTAACCGGAATGAAGTGTGCTGATTTGGTCAGTCTATCGACAATAACCCAAATCGAATTGTTTCCAGATGATGTTCTAGGAAGCTTGGTGATAAAGTCCATTGTAATTCGCTCCCACTTCCATTCAGGAATCTTTGGTTGTTGAAGTAGTCCTGATGGCTTTTGATGTTCCGCTTTGACTCTAGCACAAGTCCAGCATTAAAGAACATACATAGCTATGTCAGCTTTCATATTCGGCCACCAGTACAACTTCTTCAAATCATGGTACATCTTATCAGATCCCGGATGAATGGAATACTTAGATTTATGGGATTCTAACATAATCAAATCTCTTAAGCCTCCAAACTTAGGTATCCACATACGACCTCTTAAACATTTCACTCCATCAGCTCTAACTTCTAAAGGATCTCCTTATCCTCGGAACCCTTCATTAACAAAATTCTCCTTCTTACAAGCTTCTATTTGCGCATTTCTAATTTGCTCAGGCAAATTATTGTGCACGGTCAAGACTAGAGAACGCACCCTGATAGGCTCTCTATCTTTCCTACTCAACGCATCAGCAACAACATTGGCTTTTCCTGGGTGATATTTTATATCACAGTCATAATCACTTAACAACTCTATCCATCTTCGTTGCCTCAAGTTCAATTCCTTCTGGTCGAGAATATACTGTAGGCTTTTGTGATCGGTGAATACCGTACACTTGGTGCCATACAGATAATGTCTCCACAACCTAAGAGCAAAGACTACAGCTCCTAACTCAAGATCATGAGTAGTATAATTCTCCTCATTCTTCCTTAATTGCCTAGAAGCATAAGCTATCACTTTCTCTCTCTGCATAAAAACAGCTCCATAACCTCTAAGAGATGCATCACAATACACTACAAAATCTTCACTCCCTTCGGGTAATGATAAGATTGGCGCACTACATAATTTTTGCTTCAATGTCTGAAATGCTCCATCTTCATCACTTCCCCAAACGAAAGGTTTATTCTTCTGAGTAAGCTTAGTCAAGGGTTTAGCTATCAAAGAAAATTCTTTTATGAATCGCCTATAATAGCCAGCTAATCCTAAGAACTGTCGCACTTCCGTTGGCGTTGTCAGTGCAGACCAATTCTTAATAGCTTCAACCTTTGCAGGATCGACATGAATTCCATCTCTGTTAATCACATGACCAAGAAATTGCACAGAATCCAACCAGAAATCACACTTTGAAAACTTAGCATACAACCTTTTATCCTTCAACAACTTCAAAACAATCCTCAAATGTTCTCTATGCTCATCTTCATTCTTAGAATAGATTAGAATATCGTCAATAAACACAATCACAAATTTATCCAAGTAGGGCTTGCACACTCGATTCATTAAATCCATGAAAACCGTAGGTGCGTTAGTTAACCCAAATGGCATTACTTGAAATTCATAGTGTCCATAACGAGTTCTAAATGCAGTTATAGGAATATCTTCTTCACGGACGCGAAGTTGGTGATATCCTGACCGCAAATCTATCTTAGAATACACACTAGATCCTTGCAGTTGATCAAACAAATCATCAATCCTAGGTAAAGGATATCGATTCTTAATTGTCAACTTATTCAGTTCCCTATAATCAATGCACATACGAAAAGATCCATCCTTCTTCTTAACGAACAAGACTGGAGCTCCCCAAGGCGACGAGCTCGGTCGAATAAAACCTTTATCAGACAACTCCTTAAGTTGCTCAGATAACTCCTTTAATTTAGAAGGGGCTAATCGGTAAGGCGCACGTGCCACCGGTGCAGCACCAGGAAATAAATCGATTCGAAACTCTAATTGCCTTATCGGTGGAAGTCCTGGTAAATCTTTAGGAAATACCTCAGGAAATTCACAAATAATAGGTACATCTTCCAATCGTTTCTCCCTAGACTCATTCCCGGTCACTTGAGCTAAAAATAACTCACAACCGTTCCTGATGTACTTTTGCACTTTAATACATGAAACGATTTTCAAACGAGATTCACCTCGACTACCATCAATTACTAACGTCCTATTCCTAAAAGGAATCTTAACCTTCTTCTCTCCACATAAAATAGTAGCATTATTCAACGACAACCAATCCATACCAATAATAATATCGAAACTACCTAATTCTATCAACATCAAATCAATCGGAAAGGAATGGTTCAAGAGATTTAGAGAGAATCCTTCTAATAGCTTATTAGTTTTCACTAATTTACCATCAGCCAATTCCACCTCGTAACTGGTACTTATCTCAACAGGTTCAATATCAATAAGGGCACTAAATTTAGTGGAAACAAAGCTCCTATCGGCACCGAATCGAATAAAGCAACAGCATAATGATTGTTGAGTAAAAACGTACCGGTAACGACATTCGGATCCTCTTTCTTCACCTCAATTGTTCCAAGTTGGTAGATACCACCCTGGGGGTTTCTTCCAGGTACAATCGCTTTCAACTTGGGGCATTCCGATTTCCTATGACCTTCTTCATTACAGTTGAAGCAAATCGTTCCCTTCTTACACCTTTCAACCTTGTGTCCAAGCTTTCCGCAATTTCGGCACTTCCAGCAGTCACCAGGATGCCTCTTGTTGCCACACTTAGGACATCTATCATCGTTGCGCGGTGCATTGTTGGTAAGAGCATTTGCATTCCCCTTTCTCTGGTTCTGACGGCGATTGAAATTCTTCCTATTATCACCTCTATCTACACGATCACCGTCTCCCTTTCTTTTCTCACCTACACGGGCTTCATCTTCCTTATCCTGAATTATCTGTCCAATGAGTTGGTAAGCCATTCGAACAGCATCATCAATGGTCAGTGGTTTCGATGATGTTACGTTCCCCCGGATATTCCTGGTCAACCCTTTCACATATTGCTCAATTCGGATCTCTTCGGGTTCAACCAATCGAGGACATAGCAAGGCCAACTCATGGAATCGGTTCGTGTAACTATCAATGTCCACACCTTTCATTCTCAGATGAATCAACTCCTGTTCTAACCTAATGATCACACTACGAGGACAAAATTCCAAAGTCATCCACTTCTTAATTTCAGCCCAAGGAGTAGCATTAGCAGCATCAAGACCCATGAAAGCAATTCTCCCGTTCCACCAAGTCAACGCACGACCTTTAAGAGTAGCCATAGCAAAAGTCACCTTATCTTCCTCCTTACACTTACTAATCCTAAACACTGATTCAATCTTCTCGATCCACTGGCTTAGTCCTACAGCACCTTCAGTTCCATTAAAAGGTAGAGGTTCACACTTAATGAACGTCACATAAGTACAGCCACCAATTTCAGGTGCATTCGTTCCAAGTCCTCCTATATTTCCTCCAGCATTAGCATTCACATTATTAGCATTCACATTCACATTAGTACCGCAAATTCCACTACCGCCGGCTCCACTACCGCCAGCTCCACTACCGCTAGCTCCACTACCGCCAGCTCCACTACCGCCAGCTCCACTACCGCCAGCTTCACTACCGCCAGCTCCACTACCGCCAGCTTCATTTCTAGCATTTGCCATAAATTCAGTCATAGATGCGGTAACTTTCTCCGTAATAATCCTACGTACATCATCCTCAGTCACAGCCTTCTTGGGCGGCATAGTTCTATAATTCCACAATTTCAAAGCATTAAGCATTCATCCAACAAGGATTTATATAATATGGATCGAATTCATAATCAAGATACAAATAAGGCACAATATGGAATTCAAGACAAGATACATATTTCATTCGATCTGAAACAAAAGTATTGTCTTAGTACATCCATATCAAAGTTCTAACACTATATACACTCAAAATTCGTGCCAAGTCTACTACTAACAAGTCGGTTCAGTCAAAGCTACAAACACAAAAGATATAAAGGTCACTACTAAATACAGACTGGTCTACTGAGAACCGCCAGATGGTCCATCATCCATCGTCTTCTGGATCTTCGCTGGACGATCACTAGACACATCTTTAGCTGGGCGCTTACGGATTACTCCTCTTTCAACCATATCAGCATAAAATCTACTATTCCAACCCACGGATATATTCAACTCCTTTTCAGCTTTCTCACGCATCGCACGAGCCACACTCAACTGAATCTCCATAGTATTCACCTTTCTCTTCATATCAACATACTCACGGCTTTCCAACACCGATAACCTCCTAAAAGCCTCATTCAACCCACGTTCTACATCACTCAAATTCAAACTAAGCAATTCCCGCTCTTTCTCGCCAACCTTTGTCTTCGACTCCAGATAAGCAACCTGAGTCTGAACAACACCTAATCCAACCTCTGTCACACAACTCTTAACACGAGAAGCATCTAGATCACGTCTCAAGGCCCATGGTGCAAGACCATCAATATGAGTAGCCTCTCGAGTACTAGACGACTCTCCTATCTCACGTCTACGAGTATCAATACCATCGGTACCGTCAGGTGCATCATCATCCTCATCCTCCTCTGATTCAGAATCAGATTCAGACGATTCAGACATTTCATCCCTAGGTAACTCATCCTCAGAATCAGACAAACAAACTGGTGGGGGCAAAGGCTCGCCCTCTGGAACATCATACGGATAAATAAGCTCAGCTTCCTCATCGTCATCAACCTCAACATCTATACCTACATCTTCCTCGACATCCTCGTCGTCAATCTCGTCATCTAACTCATCTAACCCAATCTCATCATCGTTCTCAATATCAGCATTCTCAATGTCCACGTCCTCATTACCCATATTCTCATTACCCACATTCTCAATATCCACATTCTCATTACCCACATTCTCAATCTCATTCTCTACTAAGTCAACCTGAGGGGCAATCTGATCTCCTAGTCCTAACTCGGGCTCGGGATCCTCAAATGGTTCCTCCTCATCATCAATATCAAAATCTACTAAGTCTAAATAAGGATCATCTTCTATATTAGGTTCGGGAATAGCATGGTTTTCTACAGGAATATTAGGGTCAGCCATGACAATCTGCATTTATATATATTTATCTCGTATTAGGATAACATACTAGTTAAACAATTACATAATGAAATCACGATATATACATATATATAAATTAAATTATATATATCAAAATATATATCTTCTCAATAGGGCTTGTTGGTAACGTTGGAGATCTCTGGCACCGTTATAGTCAAAAGATTTTTCAAATATTTTCTCAAATGTTCAATGTCAAAAGATTTTGAAAAGTTTTGTTCAAAACCTTGGTTTTTAAAATCTTTTGTTCTCTACAACGAGAGCTCTGGTACCAAACTGTAACACTCTCATTTTTCGTATCGGTACAGCGGAAGGGTCTTTCAGAGTGTTACGGGATAGCACAATAACTCCAATCATAGACAACACATAAAAATGGTTGTACAAGGTTTAACAAACATTCATTCGATAAAAAGTTTCAAAAGTGTACAACAGGTCCCAAATTATACAGGTCATTAAGTTTACAAAACACAGATCGAATGAACATTTTTAATATTAAGTGTGGGCCATCAGAGTCGATCTCCATCCGGATTACCTTCAAGCACCTGAGATAGAAAACATGCAAAAATCATATCAGCGAATGCGAGTGAATTCATAGAGTTTAATGAAAACCGTTATATAAAAACAACCATTTACATTCATTTAAAATCAGAACACAAGTATAATATCGGAAGTAAGTCCACATATTGCTAGTCAGGCAATATATAAATCAAGCATACATCTGAAAACCGTCCATGAGACCGTAGTCTCTATATTACCATGATAGGTAATATATTCATCGTAATAGCGTCGTTATCGTTTATTTAGATTATACATGTCGTATAGATTATAGTATCTGGATTAGGATTATTATTAGCTGCATGACATTGTTACCTTACTGTGAAAACAGCGGGCCGCGAACCCGACAAACAATTTGCCCATCTAAGTTAGCGTGTCGTCACAAAAATCACGCTATGGAATCTTCTCATACATAAATTCGCTTACCAATCAATGTGGTACGACGGGGATCAACCGTCAAGGCGCGAACTGGGGTGATCGTCCCCAAATAGTACTATCAAATGCATAAGCGTCTACCAAATCCCAGTAGTTCACAATTCATGCTAATGGGACTTTAAGTGACATAACCTAACTACTAATAATCCTTTTAGTCTCGAATATAGGGTCATAGCATCATTCGGGTCCATATCATTTAGCATACAATCGGGACTACTTGTGTTCTATTTTTATAAAAATCTAGCATGTTATCTCCCTCGCGGGTTAACAAATCATTTTATAAAACATTTAAAAGAGTGCGAGGCTATGAACTCACGTTGTTAATGAAAGGCGGATTATCGGCTACGGGCGTGCTTCGGTCACGGAAACCTATATAAATAATAATCGTTCTTAGACTCGGTCCAATGACTTTTATCAAAATAACAATATACATATATATGATTTTTGTACATATGATGATGATCAAGTGGGTTTATAAATCCTCATTTACTCATTTTAGTGTTTACGTTTTTGTATCGTCTTACTAGTTCACTAGTTTTACCGATTTTACCTATTTTAAGTCCATTAATTCTTTTATAAATTCTTTAACTTGTTTTTACCCATTTTATACCTATATTATCAGTATATATATACTTTTCATGTTGGGCCCAAATGGGTTAAGCCCAAATAACTCTTTTTACAAGTATTTATATTATTAAGTCCAATTGTTAGTCTAATAGGTTTAGTTAGCTCGTAAATGTCCGTAATTCTTATAGTTCGGGTTTTATCGGTTTTTACTTGTCTTAGTTACTTATACATCAGTATATAACTTTTATAAACTTTACATTAGACGGGTTAGGTCGTCTAAGTTTTATTTGATGAAAAACGTTAATTTCACGGCGATAGCCGAAAAAGTCGTAAAAATCAAGTTTGTAGTTTTTATTACTTATAAATATTATTTTTACCACCATTTATCTAATTTACCCATTCAATTAACCTTTTATACATTTATATAATTAAGTTCTATAAGTTAGTGGGTTTATATTTTACATTTTATAAATTATAAGTGAGTGCTTATATAATAATAATAAACATTATTTCCAAAATCTGATTTTTAACTTCATGTTTACCATTTTTATCATATCTAGAGTTCTACAATGACTTAGAAGCTCATTTTTGGATGACAACTTCTTCATAATATGTGCTACATATAACTTAGTTATAGCTACTGCCCATTTTGAGTGTAAGTTGCCTTAACAGTCCCTACAAAACTGCTTATTCAGATTGTACCACCTAACTTGTTTTGATCATATCTCACTCATTATTTTGATTCCATTGCATGGCCAACTCTCACATGTCTATAACATCATCTACTTACTGTAAATAGATCAAACCATGCAATTTTATCAGTTCATCATTTAGTTATCTACTGTTTTTATACAGCCAACTAATTAGACATGATTTTAGCTTCATTTCTTATGGTTATCATCATTTTTAAGCATGTTTATCAACACTTGATCCCCACACAACATTTTTATCATCATATATACATCATATACATATACAAAATAAAAGAAAATACATTTGTTCTTTACAAAATAATAAGAGAAAAATGTAGAGGATGATCTTCTTTACCAATCCAAGTGGATTTCTTGTTTTAGGAAGGCAAGAACTTGATGAACACAACAAGTATCTCCAAGACCATCAAATATCAAGATCATATGTTGGAAAATCAGCCCTAGGACACAAGCAAATCACCTCCAAAGTTGTTTATATGGCCACCTAATAATCAAGGCTTCAAGGAAACACCTTAATAGGACTAGTAAACATGTGGTTTGTAGTTAGAAAAGATCAATGAGGGTGTTTGTTGCTTGAATTGGGACGGCACAAAGGGGTGAGTTGAGAGAGTTTGAGAGTGAATTGCATGTAGGAAATGGTTAGAATGAAAACCATTAGCTAGTTTTGTTAAGTGGTAAGATGTGTTGGCTTAAAGTGTAAGCTAAAGCTTACACTTGTGTAACTTAGCCAAATTAATGCCACCTATATGTGGTGGTGTCCTCCATGCCGTCCCATATAAGCTAGTGGGATGGGGCAAAGTGTTTTGTCCCATCTCACTAGTTTACGGGTATTTCTCGATTCTAGTTTTCTCGATTTGCGTGCCCTCGGGTCGTTTTACGAAAAACGTTTTTATAAATTATGAATCACCGTCACAAAACGAATCCAATAAAAATTTTCTCATCAAAAACGGAGTTTAAAAACGTAAATACGTAATCCTAAGGTTTCCGGTTTAGTCGTAAAAGACGCCAAATTATGCACGTAAGCCCAAATTTAAATCCGTAAATTGTGAGTTCGTCAACCAACACAAAAATAAGTTTCAAAATATTATACGAGAAAATATTTCACTACCTGAAAATGTTAGATTTGTCACAATTGTTGCAGGGATTATGACTAAGTAATGGTTGGTACAGGACTGGCCCTATTTAGTAGCATGTGCTTTTATCAAAACTTTAACTTTGGGACCGACCCATAGGCGTCCCCTCGCCATGTCTTTTGTTTTGGAACCGACCCATAGGCGTTCCCTCGCACATATAAAGGTTTTATAAACTACATTACGCATTCATGCACTGTTTTTCATACATAAAATTTTTCTCATGATTTTAATTGGCATAAATTTTTTTCATGTCCCCTCATAAGTTATTATGTTTTTATGTCAAGTATGTTTTCATACTGTCATGGTTAACTTCAGTTTCATGCTAATTATGTTATACACTTCTTCGTGATAGATGGTTTCATGTTTCTTCATGATGATTCCGTCTTCATGATGATTATGTTTTACGCCTCTTTTGTTTTTACGTTGTCCTGCAAGACATTGTTAGATTTCATTGAATCATGCTTTCATGATAGTCATGGTTGGTTTTCATTGATCATGATGTCAGGCAAATCATCGTTGAATTTTGTGTAACCACACTTTAACGTTTCCGTTATAACCAGAATGATGTCTATGCTAATACTGCCAGGTTATCATGATGGTTTTCCTAACCGTTTAACCGGTATACTTTCCTTAAATCATGACAAATGATCGACCCCATACCGATCATTTCATGTGCATTCAACGTGTACTCCATGTACCGTTTTCCACATGTATTACACGTACCTAAATCCATGTGTATTTCACTTGCAATACTGCACGAGTATTCGCTAGTCGATTCTAAATCATCTCAGGCATATGTCCACTTGCTAATACTCTACAAATTGCTGATGCTGCTCATAACTTGGAGATCTTACTAAAGGTTGATGCTGCTGACGTTCGGAGACGCTACGAGATGCGGATGCTGTTCACAACCTGGAGATCCTACAAGACGAATATAAAGGCGTCGGAGCAAAGCAATTGGACAAGAAGATGCTTCACCATCAGACGATTCCCATCAATCATTGTCCCTAATTCTTAGTTACTTGTCACACGTCATTCGGCTGTCATTTCAGCCATATGAGTGCAAACCGGTACCAGCCGTCCACTCAGCTGAATAGTTACATGAATCACGGTCATGAGAATGACCATCATGGAACTGACAGACAGGACGATAGTAACCACTACTATGACAGCCACTATCCTAGAAATCGCAACCGAAACTCTGGCCACGGACGTGATCAGAAATACAAGGATTAGTAGTCCAACCGATCCGCCAATTCTGGCATAATAACCTTATATTATGGTTATATTTGTTTCACATCTCGAGATACATGTCAAGACATCAGTCAAGACACATGTCTCACGTATACTTTCTGAAGACACATGTCAAGACATCAGTCAAGACACATGTCTCACGTATACCTCCTGAAGACACATGTCAAGACACCAGTCAAGACATATGTCATGCTTATAGTTCCAAGAAACGAGTCAAGACACATGACTCACGTCCAACTATGGAACATTTCTAAGAAATTCAGGGTACCCTCCAAGGGTATATCTATTTTGTTGTGCCATGTATTAATCAGGCCACAAGAATTTCTATACCATTATCAGCGCATCAGTGAGAACTGTCACGTTGCCGATGTCACTTTCATTTCTTTCACCATGGTTCATATATTCATAACCATGAAGGACGCCTTTCGTATTCCCACGTATACGAAGGTTTTCCTTCAGCTTAATGATGAGATCCAAGCTGCTAACGCATTTCCTCGGACAGACACGAGATGAATTTTATCCTAATTATGTACTATGAACAGCACACCATGCTACGATTCATAATTATGTATAGTAATGTTCAGGCTCCTGAATACATTCAGCTTCATTTACCCTTGAGAAAATCTGTACAAATTATCTATGCTTACAAGCATGTGCGTTGTTAGCCATGGTCGCTAAAATTTTCTAGCTGTCAGTAAGACACGACCACTTAAGTCTTTTACGCATAGCCAGTTGATTATTCCAAAATCTTCCCATACATTCCAGAAGAACTAACAAGGAGAAGGACGGTACCATGAGATTATGTGTCGACTACCGTCAGCGTAAACAAATCACCATTCATGACCGTTATTCTCCTCCACATATTGACAACATGTCCAATCAACCGTATGGTGTTAATCACTTTTCCAAGATCGAACTCATGATCATACTGCCAACAATGACGAATGAAACAGCAGGACATGTCCATGACTGCTATTCGTACACGACTCGGTCATGCTAGATTTATGATTTTGAATTAGTCTCATCAATGCTCCAACGGAACTATAAGAATGAGTTTCCATGAACTCATAGCAAATTCATCAGTGTTTTCATTGAGGATAACCTGATTTCCTTTAAGCCTAGAAGAAGAACAGGAAGACTATATCTGCACTATGTTGCAAATTCTATGACAAGAGAAATTTTACCCTGGAAATGTTTCCAATATCAATTCTGTTTGATCACAGTGACACGCTGAATCACATGGGTTTCTACGGTTAATCTTACCATGACTCAGCTTATGCGTAAAGGAGAGAACCCTACACTACATTAGGTGTTCTAGAAAATCCTACGAGAAGTCTAGATTCAGAGACTCAGAGTTTCGCAAACTCCTATGTATCAAGTTCTACGAAGCAAGATACAGTTACGTTCATATCTAGGTACCTGACATACCAACAGGTTAAGATAGGACACCAACAAACTGGGATGTTTTCATCATCTGAAATTGTGAATTGAAATGGGACAAGATCTCCACGGATTTTGGTTACTAAATTAACACAAACTCAGAAGAAGCATGATGCTATTTGGGTTATTGCAAACAGTTTGATCAAGTCTGCAGAATCCTTACATCCGCAAGGATTTCAGAACCAACAGATTGATCGGACATGTTCCAGCCAAGGTTCATCCGATCACTTGGCAATTCCTCAGTTATCAGGTCAGACAAATATTCATACTTATGCTCCTTATTTACTTCACGTCCTTTTCTAATTCCACGCCTTGCTTTCGCGCTCGCGTTCATGACACTATTCACGTTCATGATCGTATTTTGGTTTACGATTTTACGTTCATTTCTTTTCTCATTATGGGTAGTTTGCAAGAACTTGAGAGACCAGACCCAAGTTTAGTATAACTCCCTATCCTCAGATAGACGTTTCTCGTCATAATCTATGTCTCACCTTCTAGCGTTTGTCGTTACCGCCATTATATTCTATGATCACGATATGTTTCACATGTCATGTTCATTCCACGTTCCTCATATCATGATCAAGATATGTTACACGTATCAGGGATCACGATATGTTTACTCATACTACACTCGCCATATCTCCACGTAGCACGTTCAAAATTTTTCACGTATCACGTTCAAAATTTTTCACGTACTACGTTTCTATATGTCTCTCGCATCGTTGCTAGTTATCGGTTAAGTTGGATTGTTTTGCACCATAATGTTTCAGTTACTCTTATACGATTAATTCTTATTCCCTCGATCGAATTTAGGGGATCTACCTTACGTTGATAACCAAGAACTTCTTCGTATTCCAAGTCAAGGTCAGGAGGATCAAGACTTATCATTCGTGTCAAGATCTTATGAAGGAACCGTTCCAAGAGGGAAGCCAATTGGAAACGGACAAGTTCATCCGGACTTCTTATCCGTTTTTCTCTTATCAATTAGATATGTCCTTTCAGTCACGTCACGTTCCATGTCTTTTCAAGACATGTCACGTTCCACGTTCCCTTCTACCACGTCACCTTCATTTCAGTTATTTTGCATACCTTTCCAGTCTGATTCGGGTATGTTTCGCTTCCAGTTACGTTATCTATAATTCGGGGACGAATTATTCTTTTTAGGGGGGAAGAGTTGTAAAACCCGCATGCTTTTACCATGAATAGTACCCTTAAGATCGTACGTACTAGATTAAAACTTTCCTTTTATAGTACGATTACGTTTACGTGTTAGGATATTACGTATTACGTACGTGTTAGTACACGATAAGTATTTACTACGCACGAACACGCAATAATTATTTGACAATAATTAATCATGAACATGCGATCATGAAATCACGAACGTAATTAAATCACGAACTATTATTAATTACGTAAATATATTTATTACGAGCGTAATTAAATATATTAGATCACGATATTTACGTAACGAGAACACTTAAAACGCGAACACAAATAATCACGAACGTATAACTTAACACACGAGAACACACCAATGTTTTAGACACGGAAAACATTCGGGTTACCCCTTGTGGGCCCCATTACCACGAAATTAGGAGGGGGGGATGGGCTTAGCCCATCAATTTTTCACTAAAAAGGAAAAGGGATATTTTTCACTACTCATTTTCATTCACAGAAGATTTTTAGAAAAACCCTAAAACCCTCTTCCTTGTTCTTCTTTGTGCTGCCACCTTAAGAACACCACAAGAGGTGGTTTGTGATCTTGGATCTTGAAGTTTTAATGATTGATCGTGTTGGTTCTTCATCCTTTTGATCCACGAATTCGGTAAATCCTTTTTAAACCTTTTCTTTTGATTTAATCTTTTTATAAATCAAGAACATGTGATGTTTTTATAAAAACCTAATAATTAAACATGGATATAACATGATTTGGTGTTAAATAAAATCAAAAGGTGTTTTAAGGGGTGTTTGTTTTTTGCCGCAGGCTGCACCGAACCCGAAGGGGTCTCGGTTTGGCCAAGCCGACCACCACCAAGACCGTACGGTCTTGGTTGGTGCGTGTGGGTCCCACGGCAGCAGTAAAACACGGGGTACCCCGAGTTGGTTCGGGGTACGGTGTCGATTTCATGTCCGGTTCATTGTTTTTAGTTTGGATCCGGTTCATGGTGTATGTTTAGTTTTTTTTATGTTATGAGCTTATGTTAAACTTAAATTAATAAAATGATATGATTAATTTAATAACATGACTTAGGTTATTTTAATTATTATAATCATGAAATTAATTAACCCAAGTATTTGTATATTTAAGACTTATAATTAATTAATTATTTTAAAACCATGGATATAATTAATTAATTAACATGACTTAGGTTATATTATTAATATATAATAATACATATTTAAAACTAAGTATTTAACTTATTTAATTATAAACATGTTATACTTTAATTAAATATTTTAACCTATAGTTTAATTTAATTACATGAAATAATTATTAAACTATACCTTATATCATATGACTTAGAAAATAATCATGAAAACACTTAGGCTTATATACTTAGCTTATTTAACTAGCTTATTGCTAATTATGGAAACTTCCTATTTTTAGAAACTTAATTAAATAAGGCAGCTAATCTATTTATGGAAACCTTCTATTTTTAGAAACCTATTTATTTCAGGCAGCTAATCTATTAATGGAAACTTATTTAATTAAGGCAGCTGATCTATTTATGGAAACTTTCTATTTTTAGAAACTTATCTATGTTAAGCAGTAATTCTATTTTTGGAAACTTTCTATTTTTGGAAACTTCTATTTTGGAAACTTTCTATTTTTGATAACTTTCTATTTTTGGAAACTTTCTATTTTTGGAAACCTGGTATTTTGGGAAAGTTACTTATTGTTATACAATAAGTATAATAATACATGAAATACCAGAAATACTTAATCAGATTAAACAGAATATAAGATAAAACACAGTTAAGGCTTTGAAACAGTAAAACATGGTAAGAACACATAAAATAAGCTAAGACATGACATAAAACCAGCTATGTATTTAGTAAGCAGATACTTATTCATGTATGTATTTATGTAGTACTAGTGATTGGGAAGTAGGATTACTCTCAGTTCATCTTCTTCGTTCACTGGACATAAGGTACGGATTCCCGTCCTTTTAGTATGGACATTCTTTCCTTATTAGGATTCCCCGTATGCAGCCAACTGTTTTCTCGTAGTATAAGTTATTAGTTTGATTGCTTATGTTTAATTAAGATTACCTATAGCCATATACATGCATGACCAGTTTCACCTAGTTATGGAGGTACCATAACCATAACATTAGAGGCACTGATGTTATGACTTCACCACGGCGGAGTGATTGCTCGTGGCGTCCCTTCAGCTTTTGTCCATTTACTTATATTTATCATGTGGGGCGTATGGGTGCATCCTAGTTACATGTTTTTATTCAGGATTTCATGGTGAATGTGGTGTGTGCCTTGCATCCTTCACAAGGAGCTGATCCCTCCTACCCAAAAACCAATATATTAAATTAGAGGCAGCCCTTCTAATTTGCATGATGAGGTCACCCCTCCAAGTATTCATGCACGGTGGATTTTCATGACCTATATTGGTTAATGGTAAAATATGCTAAACAGTTTTTGTAAGATAAACATAAGGCTTTTCAAACTATAAAACCAGTTTTATGAACATGTTCCAGTTTGTCCAGGACTTATACATTTCCGCTGCTATTAAGTCTCTTTTATGTTTTAGTCACTTATACTATGTCTATATCCGTGCACTGAGCGTTTTGCTCAGCCGTTACTTTCCTTTCCATGTCCAAAAACGGCAGGTACCCTAGGAAAGACTCGAGCATTTGGAGGACGTGCATAGGATGGAAGCTGCTAGAGACTTCTTTTCCTTTTGCCTTCATATATTTATGCTTGTGTAGTCTTTCATTCTTTTTCTTTTGCTTTATTATGTTTTGGGCTTATGTTTGGGAACCGATGTTTGATTCCAGTTATCCCTATGGTCATGTAATGTTTTATACATTTATCCTTGTATGCTTTGATGACACGCCATAATTACGCGTGACATTCCATTTATCAAAATGGGGTGTTACAGTGGATGCCTTGACGAAGGTGGTACCTGGACGCAAGTTACAACACTGCTTGGAATTGCTGAGTGTTGGGATACGCTAATATATGCCTAAGGTGGAAATTGTTATGTTTAGTCATAGTATTATCCTAAATCGATGTCTAGGGTAATAAGAGTCTAGTTTCCTAATCAGCAAGAATAAAGGTCGGTTGGCAATGTCTAAGCCCATCCCGACCCGGAGTCATTGTAAGAGTCGGTTCCCCCTCATCTCTATAAATGGAGGTGAGGGGGAACGAACCAAACACGTCATTCTTTCATAATACTAATCGTTTGGATTAGGGATTTACCTTGTGTGGGCGTCGATTAACTTTTCTGTCGATTCTGTTGGTGTGCGTGTTCTTGGTCGATATTCCGCATCTAGATAACCAGGATTGTAGGGATTAAACCCTACACAAAAAAATTCGATTACGACGACATAGGAAGTTTCATAAAGTGACTATCCTCTCACCAAGTAACATTAGATCACCAATTGAAAGAAGTTTCATACAAGGGCAGAGCCATATAGAAATTATTGGGAGCGATGCCCCAACCATGATCTGGCAAAAGACCAAAATGAGTACGAAATAAATTAGTGAAATATTGTTAGTTCCCTCGGCTTGGAATTCGTAGTGCCCTCGTCGGTAGGTGATGACTACCTAAATCAATTGCGTTTAGCCTGAATATCGTCCTTTAATCAGATTTAATAATGGTTTTTTTCTCGGATTTAAAGTGTTAATTTGCCTGTTTCTGTTAGCTCGCCTGCTTATATTAATTTACGTGTTTCTGTTAGCTCGCTGTTTTCTGTTAGCTCGCCGACATGTGTTAGCTCACCTGCTTTTTTAGCCAGTGTGTTACAGTTGGCTCACCTAGGCCAAATTTTTTTACCGATTACGACGGCATAGGAAGTTCCATAAAGTGATTTTCCTCTCATGAGAGACCATTTGATCCCCAATTGAAAGAAGTTCCATGCAGGGGCGAAGCCATGTAGAGATTACATGGGGGTGATGCCCCTAACCATGCTTCGGCAAAAGACCAAAATCGATATGAAATAAATTAGTGAAATATGGTTTGTGCCCTCCGCTCAGAAACCGTATTGCCCTCGCGGGTGAGTGATGATTACCCAAATCAAGTACGTTTATCATGAATATCGTCCTTTAATTAGACTTAATAATGTTTTTTCCTCTGTTTTAAAGTGTTAATTCACGTGGTTCTGTTAGCTCTCCTACTTCTGTTAGTTTTCATGTTTCTATTAGATCGCTTGCTTCTGTTAGCTCGCCTGCTTCTGTTAGCTCACGTTTTTCTGTTAGCTCGACTACTGCTTTTAGCTCACCTAGGCCAATTTTTTCCCCTGATTACGATGGCATATGAAGTTCCATAAAGTGATTCTCCTCTCATCAGAGACTATTTGATCACCAACTAAAAGAAGTTCCATGAAGGGGCGGAGCCATGTAGAGATTACTCGGGGCGATGCCCCTAACCTTGCCCTGGAAAAAGACAAAAATAAGTAACAAATAAATTAGTGAAATATGGTTAGTCCCCTCTGCTCAGAATTCATAGTGCCTTATTTGGTGAGTGATATCGTCCTTTAATGAGACTTAATAATGGGTCTTTTTCCTCGGCTTTGAAGTATTAATTCGTCTAATGTGTTAATTCGCCTGTTTTTGTTAGCTCGTCTGCTTATGTTAATTTGCATGTTTCTGTAAGTTTATGTGTAGGATATTATAAATCTAGCTTATCTTTTAGAGAGAGAAAGAGATAGAAAGTTGGTATAATCAAACACACTTCTTGAGAGAGAAAAATAGAACTATGTGTAAAATGAAAATGAAACCACACCCTCTCCATCTAAGGAGAGGGTTTATATACCAAGCCCATAAGATGGGCTTGGGCTTACAATATTGGGCCGTCCATACATAACATGGACCGGGCCTTTCCTTGTTAGATAATATAAAGTAACTAGACTACGAGCTACTACTTAATATATTGTCGGAGTGACCGAATCTTCCTAAATACGTAAAAACGTATTTCCAACAATCTCCCACTAAGGGAGGTCACTCCAAACAAGGGCCTTACCCAAGTTAAAATAATAAAATAAACCTAGCATACTATGCTTCTCTTGAGCTCGTAGTCTTCGTCTTTCTTTTCTTTTTCTTTTCAGGTGAACATACTGATGTGATCTTTGATATCAATCTTGAGCATTAATCTCTTGCCTTGATCTTGTGCATCCATAACTTGTGATATTGGCCTCTTCGTGACTTCATGTCCCACATACTTATACCTTCGTAATTCTTGAAAGCTTCAGAGTTCGATACAGCGGAAGACTTGTCTTTTATGCTTTCTTGAATTAGATAAGGTATTAATTGCATAAAGTATAAGCATGCGGGGACGACTTCTTCTCGGATTCCGCAGCGCCACCGTCTTCAAATACCGCAACATAACTAGACACGAATGAAACGGCTTTGAACATTTCATTCTAATTCGGTATCATTTTACCTCCGGTCGGTGAAGACCGTTGAACGATATAAAATATCGTACTTGTGGCAGGTAGATTTAATTAAAAAATCTCCTTGACAAGATTTCGCGGGTAAACCCGTTCTCTTTACTCGACCGTCCAAAGCTGACTGCGAACGTAAAGAGTGAATCATTTGGATAAAATTATCCGCATGATTGAAGCCGTATATTATGATTCCTGGAACAAGTTTGATTCATTAAAGAATCGCTCCATCGTTGCTTTCCAGTTGTCACGAGCTTGATTCATATTGAATCTTGCAAGTTACCTACCAAGTGCTGTTTGAGGTTAACACTAGAAGGATTTCCACTCATCATCGTGAACACTTAAGAGTGTCACTCTGAGTGTTCTAGAAACATCATTAAGATATTGCGTAGAGGCCTGGAACGTATTTAAATTCAATTAAGAATTAAACAACTGTTGCTTTCCAGTTATCACAAGTTTGATTCATAAAGAATCTCACAAGTCACCTACCATGAGCTTTTTGATATTCGCTCAAGAAGGATTTCCATATTCATTGTAAATACTTACGTATTACTCGGATGTTCAGGCAAGATCATGAAGATATTCCGTAGGACTCATAAAATGTTTCTTACTTTTCACAAAGTGTGAAGAAGCAAGGAAATATGGAAGTGTGTCCTAATGAGATACTTGATGATCTCAAATGGCTCTAGACTCGATCGTGCACTTTGGATTTTAGTGATCGGAGGCTGGAGAGGAGTGCCACCTTTTCAATACCAATTTACTCGGAGTGAATAAATCGAAAGATAATGTGTTGTCTCCGTGTGAATAAAACAAATACCTTTTAAGAGATATCTGAGTTAGCTGGGATGGGTTGTGCATTGCATCACAGGGTCCATGATGTCTATCTTCAATATCAAGCATCATTAAAAGATCTCAATAACATATGTGTTGACCCGGTTTCTTCCTAAGGTTGTAAGGAGGGCTTCTTTCTTTAGACCCTTTATCTTTACAATTCTTTTTCATAATGTCAACCCCTTCAATGCTTACCAATACTTCATAACTAGCACCTTTTTGTGATTGTTCCAGTGCTAACTTAAGTACTTGGTCGGCATTCAGCTACATTCACAATCTTTCTCTGTTAGAAATACGTTTTAACGTATATTAGAAGTATCGGTCACTCCACAATATGATTTATGTTGTAATAGCTCGTAGTTAGTAATTAGTTATTATTTGCTTATTAACTTAAGTAAGAACCGGTCCATGGGCTTGTCATGGACCGGCCCAAGCCCAATGTTTAGCTTGGACTATAAATACCCCTTTCCACTAAGGAAAGGGGTTGGTTGTTGTCATTTGCTAGATTCCATATTAATAAAATTCACATAGTTTCTCTCACTTTCTCTCTCTAACTTTCTCTCTCTAGAAATCAACAAACCCCTTCATAGATTCATTGATTATCAATATTCTACATTTGGTATCAAGAGCTATGGGGTGATTTAAGGTGGTGATTTGTGTGGTTTTTTAGTTTTTGATTGTATTAGTGTTCTTTAAGAAAAATCATCTTGATTCTTGGTGTTTTTGGTGTTTTTGTGATTGGGATTATTGGATAAGTATTAGTTGTTACTTATTTTAGTCGAAAGCACAAAACTTTTTGGGTTATTTGGTCAAAATCTGGGCTTAATCTTAACTTTTACTGTTCGACTGTTCATCGTAAGGGGTTTCTGTTCATTCAGCAAAACTTCCGGATCAAGGAGTTCCGGATCAAGAAGTTCCGGATCAAGAAGTTCCGGATCAAGAAGTTCCGGATCAAGAAGTTCCGAGTCAAGGAGTTCCGAATCAAGAAACTTCCGAACCAAGAAGTTCCGAGTCAAGGAGTTCCGAATCAAGAAACTTCCGAACCAAGAAGTTCCGGATCAAGAAACTTCCGAATCAAGAAACTTCCGAACCAAGAAGTTCCGGATCAAGAAACTTCCGAACCAAGAACTTCCGAATCAAAGAAGTTCCGGATCAAGCCAAAGTTCCGAACCAAGAACTTCCGAGTCAAGAAGTTCCGGATCAAGCCAAAGTTCCGAACCAAGAACTTCCGAGTCAAGAAGTTCCGGATCAACCCAAAAGTTCCGAATCAAGGTAATCTTCCGAATCAACACAAAGTTCCGAATCAAGGTAATCTTCCGAATCAAACTTCCGAATCAACAAAAAGTTCCGAATCAAGGGTTATTTTGCTTGTTTTTTCGACGATTTTTTAGAGGATTTAATCTTGGTTTCTTACAACAAAAACACAACACAATTCACAAGCTTTACTTCACTGCTCGATCAACCGATAATCTCTGTTTCTTTGAAGAAAAACAAAATGAATCCAAATTCAGTAATGCCTCAGATGACATCTCTTACGGATATATCAATCATAACGGGAACTGATAGCCGTCCACCGATGCTCATTAAAGAGGTATTTGAGGCATGGCAAGGTCGAATGATGCAATATCTAAAGGGGAAACCGACATACGGAAGACTTATGGTCAAATCGATTTTGAATGGTCCACTCGACTATGGTACCATTACGGTTGACAACGTGACTAGACCACGAGAATTTGAAGAACTCACTCCAGCTCAACAACTTGTTGCAGATGCAGATGAAAAAGCTCTTCAAACAATTCTCCAAGCTCTTCCCCATGACATCTATAGGATGGTGAGTCAGTATACAGTGGCAAAGGATCTATGGGAACGGTTAAAGGTGTTGTTACAAGGCACGTCTCTCACCAAACAAGAAAGGGAGTGTCAGCTGTATGATTTGTTTGATAGATTCACCTACAACCCAGGGGAAACACTCCACGACTATTACTTCAGATTCACCACACTCATGAATGATCTGAATGTATACAATCTTGTGATTGCACCATTCCAGGTTAACACCAAATTCTTGAATACTCTACCTCAAGCTGAATGGGGTGAGTATATTACCGATGTGAAGTTAACCCGGGATTTGCATAAGTGCAACTTAGATCAAATCTATGCCTTCCTTCAGCAGCATGAGAAGCATGTGATTATGCACCATTCTCCTCGTGGTATGCACCCAGATTCTTTAGCATTGATGGCGAATCAACCAAGCTTGTCTCACAACAACACACCCTATATCTTGGGACATCAAGCTTATCATCAATCACCTTACATGACACCAGCCTTTCCCCAATACTCGATTCTACCACAACCACCCACCTCACATCAGCAACAATATCGGTTCAATGCACCCTCACCACAGTATGCTTCACAACCTCATCCAGCAAATGTTGCACATTATGCTCAGCCATCATATTCTTCTTATCAAGAGAATGCAGCATATCCAACAAGCTACCCTGATCAAATGAGTCTTCCTTATACTGATTATGCAGCTCATCCAGATCAAGCACTATATTGTGATGATGAGGAAGTCCCAGTTCCTGTATTCCAACAAGGAGCTGACCCAGTTGAAGTGCTAACTACTATGTCTGCTTACCTCACAAGAACTTTAAGCAAACGAGGATTCAGAGGATCAGCTCCTACCAACAATCAGTTGAGGAATTCATCCAATTCTCGCCAACAAGCTACAATTGAGAATGGCAGGGTAATGGTTCAGCCAATTCAGCCATATCAGGGGAGAACTTCCACCTCAACCAATGTTCGTACCGCCAATCCTGCTCCTGCTCCAATGGTCAACAACCCTCCACGGGCTAATACAGGCAAGTTAAGAATGATCACATGCTACAATTGCAAGGAAGAGGGTCATATGTCCAGGGATTGTAAGAAACCCAAGAGGAGAAGGGATGGACAGTGGTTTGCAGAAAAGATCTATCTGGTAAATGCTCAGGCGCAAGGAAGGGAACTTGATGAAGAGGAGCTTGCATTTCTTGCTGACCCAGGGATTGCTGAACAAGACGTTGTCACTACGCAGAATGCAGCTTACCAAGCCGATGATCTTGATGCGTATGATTCCGACTGTGATGACTTTCAAACTGCAAAGGCTGCTTTCATGGCAACTTTTTCCAGCTTAGGGCCAGATAAGAAATCTGAGGTACTTATTAATAACACTGATAATGCCACTGATGCTAGTATTCAACCACATCAAGTTGGGCAAGAGAGTGCTGATTCGAATGAATCTTCGGTGGTGAGTCTTTCAAATGAGGAGACAAACAATGATAGCAATATCAATGTGAGTTCCCAGACTTTGAGTGAATCACAACCGGGACCCAGTTCGCATACGCCTACTCCTGCTCAACAAGATTTGGTCATGGTTCCTGCTACACTACTTAGCCAAATGAATGCTGCACTCTTAGAAACCTTAGCTAAGAATAAGAATTTGTCTGATGAGCTTGCCTTAAGCAATGAGAAAGTACAAACTTTGGAATTAGTGCCTTCGTCTAGTGTTCTCACAAATCTCGAATATGATCACTTTAGAAACAAACAAATGGGTCACTTGCAAGAAATCGAAAACTTAAGAGCAAATTTGTCTAGTGAACTTAGAGAAAAGGAGTTAGTGGTCACTAATTTTCAAAAACTTCAAACTGATTTTGAATTACTCGAATCTAAGAAGACTGAAATGGAGATTAATGCTACTAATAAGATTAGAAGTCTAGACTACTTGCTGTTAAGACAATACGCTGCTTCACAACTAGTTCACTTATTTGATGCTTCGTTTAAAGAGTTTAACTTATCACGTCTAAAAGGCCTTCCCCCTAATCCACGATATGCAAAACAAGCTTTAAGACATAGTCCTAGACTTTATAATGCAACTCAATTAGGATTGGCTTTAGACCCGATCGTTTTTCCCAATGATCGAACAAGTAAGGTTCTAGTTGATGAGGATCGGTCATACAATTCAGCAAAATATCCCGATTGTGATTATTTTAAAATGAATAAGGAGCTTGCTAAAACTGATTTTAGAGTTCGCTTCCATATGGACAAAGATCTCATTACAGCACCAACCTACATGATAGAGGAAGAAAGCCCTAGTACATTTCCTACACTTGTCAACATGGAAGGTCCTAAGGAAATTCCAAAGAATCTTCCACCTGTTAGCACTGTATGGTTAAACTTGCAAGAGATTAACCGATACTTTACTAACTTTGACAAGGTCATCTTGGAATGTACGACTTCAAATGGCTTAAATGCCGGAGAATGGGCTTTCGAACACATGAACGAGGTGTTTAAAACTGAGATCAATCCGTTTGTCGAAAGTCTAAAAAGAAGTTTTGCATCTCTTAAGGAAAATCTTCAGTTTGAAATTGGTGAAGTTCAAAAAGTGTTTTATGAAATGGACACCGCTTACGAACTGCAACTAATTGAAAAGGAAAAGATTTCAACCGAATATGACCGATTCTTGTCCGAAGTAATCTCGTGTGATGTGCTTACTATTGTAAATGTTAAATATTCAAATGAGCTTACATCCGCTATGATGAATTGTGATGCTGTGAATATTTGTGAGGATATTTGTGATGATGTTTGTGATATTTCTGTAAATGTTGCTGAAACTGTAAATGAGGTAGATAATCATTCTTGTCACGAATCTAACGCTGAGTTTTTAAAGCTACAAGATTCTCATAATTTACTTTCTCAACGCTTTAATCAACTAGAACAACATTGTATATCTTTAGAATTAAAACAACAAGCTCAAAATGAAAATCTTTTGATATCAAATGTTTGTGAAAACGGTGTTGAGACAAGTGACAAGATGATTGCAATTGTTAAGACATTAGAGGAAGAAATCATGAGATTGAAGAGAGAGATATCATCAAAGGAAACATTAAGAATGGAACTAGAGGCCGCAGAGTCTAAAAACCAGGTCTTAGAAATTAGACTATCAACTGTTCTAGGGGAGATGGATCGGACAAGGCAGGGACTATCCGCTCTTTATGGTTCACTAGAAGATCGATTCGCTTTTCATGCGACACAGCAACAATATTATGTTGAACAGCTGAACCAAAAGTGCGAAGAAATCTCTGACTTGAACATCCTGCTCATAGACAAAAATATGGTTTTGGCTGAGTTAAAGGAGACACTTCTTCTCACCCGACAAGAAGTTGTTGATAACTTAGCTACCGACTCTGCACCGTCCACTAGTGCTCCAACAACCAAGAAAGTAGTGCTTTATAAGAATCCGCTTCATAAGAGAAACCAGCTTACCTATGATGATTATATGAGGAATGCCATTAAGCATGTCGATCTTCTTAGGGATATTGTAGACGATCTTTATGCCTTAGATCCCTTAAGTAGCGACTATTATTCGGCTCATGAATATGTTAAGCGAGTTCAATATTGCTTGGCTTATTTGCAATACATAGGTACACCAGGTTCTGCACTACTTAACAATAGGCCCATTGCTGTCACTCCATTTAATAAGACTCCATGAGCGAAACCGTCATTGGCACAATCAAGTAAGACACCTTTAAAATCTGCTGCTAATGTTCCCAATTTGCCTTCTACAGGATTAAAAGAGACTACTAAGGCTAAAGGATCGCCACTCAAGAAAGCTAAGATCAAGCCCTCCACTAGTAGTGCCACAAAGAAGAAAGTAGAAGTCCACAATAGGAATGCTAGTTCAGTTTTAAATAAAACGAATCATGTTAAGACTAAAAGCTCTGCGCCTGTGCAGCAGCCTAAACCATTCGTGAATTCTGATTTAAATTGTTGGAATTGTAATGAATGTATGTTTTCCCAGCGTCATGATTTGTGTCTGATTGATCACGTTAATGAAATGAATGCTATTAAGAATGGTCTTGAATGGAAGCCAACGGGTAGAACTCGTGCCCAAGTTGGCTGGCAATGGCGTCCCACTGGTAGGACCTTTACTCTCGATGGTAAAATGTGCCCTTTAACTAGGAATGCATCCATTGAGGTTAGGTCTGAGCGTCCTTTAGTTAGGAACACTCGCACTCAAGTAAGGAAACAACGCCCTTTAATTAGGTCAGCCCCCACTTTAGTGCCTATCAGTGTAGAAATACCTCAGGATTTGAGCCAATTAGAATCTACACCACTAATTAAGAAGAAAAAGGCTAGGAAATCTAAGAAACCTAGAGTTAGCAAATCTAAGATTATTAAATCTGTACCTGCTAATAACAAGGAACACTCAGATTCCGATACCTCTACATTGTCTTTGTGTGGTGATATTTTCAGGTGGTCCAAATCATCCTGTGGTATTTGGACTCCGGTTGTTCAAAACATATGACCGGAAATCGCTCGATGCTCCGAAATTTCGTCAGCAAGTTTCTTGGTACGGTTAAATTTGGGAATGATCATATAGCAAAGATTATGGGATATGGTGAATATCAGATTGGAAACGTGACGATTTCTAGGGTATACTATGTTGAAGGTCTTGGTCATAACTTATTCTCAGTAGGACAGTTTTGTGATTCCAACCTTGAGGTTGCTTTTCGACAACACACTTGTTTCATCCGCAACTTGGAAGGAAAAGATTTGTTGAAGGGATCTCGTGGTGCAAATCTTTACACTTTGTCCTTACAAGACATGATGGCCGCTTCTCTAGTATGTCTTCTCTCTAAAGCTTCGAAGACCAAGTCATGGTTATGGCATCGAAGATTATCTCATCTTAATTTTGATGCTATTAATCATCTGGCTAAAAACGAGTTAGTTCGTGGTCTTCCCAAGCTTAAATTTCACAAGGATCATTTATGTTCCGCGTGTTCAAGGGGGAAAAGCACCAAGAAATCTTACAAACCCAAAGCTGAAGACACTAATCAAGAAAAACTTCATCTTTTGCATATGGATCTTTGTGGACCGATGAAAACTGAAAGTGTGAGCGGTAAGAAATTCATTCTCGTCATTGTGGATGATTTCTCAAGGTTTACATGGGTTAGATTTCTACGTACAAAGGATGAAGCTCCGAAGGCTATCATCACTTTTCTGAAGTTCATTCAGGTACGTTTGAATACCACTGTCCGCCGTATTCGTACAGACAATGGTACAGAGTTCGTCAACCAGACTCTTCGTGATTATTATGAAGGCGTTGGTATATCACATGAAACATCCGCTGCACGCACTCCACAACAAAACGGTGTCGTTGAAAGACGAAATCGCACACTTATGGAAGCTGCTAGGACCATGCTTATTTATGCGAACGCTCCATTGTTCTTGTGGGCAGAGGCTATTTCTACTGCATGTTTCACCCAAAACCGTTCTATCATTCGGAAACGCCTTGGAAAAACACCTTATGAGCTTCTACATGACCGCAAACCTGATGTTTCATTTTTCCATGTGTTTGGTGCTCTGTGTTATCCAAACATCAATAGTGAGAACTTGGGTAAGCTTCAACCAAAAGCCGACATAGGTATTTTCATTGGTTACTCACCGTCCAAAAGAGCATACCGAATCTATAACCGTCGTCTTGGCAAGATTGTAGAAACTATGGACGCTGATTTCGACGAGCTGACAGCGATGGCTTCTGAGCAACACAGCTCTGAACCCGCGCTTCATGAGATGGGACCCGGTGCTATAAGTTCCGGATTAGTTCCCAACAATCCTACTTCTACATCATTTTTACCACCATCAAGGCCCGAGTGGGATAAACTGTTTCAACCGTTGTTTGATGAATTCTTCGATCCCCCGACTGATGAAGTTCCAGTACCTGTAGTAATTGCTCCAATACCTGAAGTGGTTGCTCAAGTTAATGAACCTTTATCTAATGCATCTACAATTCAAGTTGAACCTGATGCACCTTCACCAAGTGATTCACAAACTACACCTGAATCATCACCCCTACTTGTGCCTAATGATGTAGAAGAGGATACTACTGATCACGACTTGGAATATGCTCACTTGCAAGAGCTTCCTTTCTTTGGTGTAGCGATACCTGAAAACCCTTCAGCCGCGTCTACCTCAGAAGAAGCTCCATCTATTGTTCACTCCAGACCACCTAGGATTGAAAACCATAGCACTAAATGGACAAAAGATCACCCAATTAGGAATGTTATTGGAGATCTAGATCGACCAGTCTCTACACGCCATCAACTACAAGAGAGTGCACTATATTGTTACTTTGATGCATTTCTCTCTGAAGTTGAACCCAAAAATTGGCAGCAGGCTATGACCCAATCATCTTGGATCGAAGCTATGCAGGAGGAACTCAATGAATTCAAACGACTTGAAGTATGGGAATTGGTTCCTCGCCCTGACAAGGTTAACATCCTTACTTTGTTATGGGTTTATAAGGTTAAACTTGATGAGATGGGTTCGGTATTAAAGAATAAAGCAAGATTGGTCGCTAGAGGATATAAACAAGCCTTGGGTATAGACTTTGAGGAATCTTTTGCTCCTGTGGCTAGATTGGAGGCGATTAGACTATTCCTTGCGTTTGCTGCTCATATGAACATGATCGTCTATCAAATGGATGTGAAGACGGCATTTTTGAACGGTGAACTAAGGGAAGAGGTTTATGTTAGTCAACCGGATGGGTTCGTGAGTACGGAGTCTCCTAACCATGTGTACAAGCTTAAGAAGGCTCTCTATGGGTTGAAACAAGCTCCACGCGCGTGGTATGATCTCCTGTCAACATATCTCATGTCGGAAGGCTTCTCCAAAGGCAAAGTGGACCCCACTCTATTCACTCTCAAGGACGGCAACGACATGCTTCTGGTACAAATTTATGTTGATGATATAATTTTTGCTGCCACTAACATAGAATTGTCTAAACAATTTGAGAAGATAATGTCCACACGCTTTCAGATGTCGATGATGGGAAAAATTTCATTTTTCTTAGGATTACAGATTTCTCAGAATCCCAGAGGCATCTTTATTAATCAATCCAAATATGCTCTAGAATCTCTTAAGAAATATAATTTTGAGAATTGTGACCCCGTAGACACTCCAATGGTGGAGAAATCCAAGTTAGATGAAGATAGGGATGGGATTATTGTCGATCCGAAACTTTACCGTGGTATGATCGGCACCCTTCTCTATCTGACTGCTAGCAGGCCTGATTTGCAATTTGCTGTATGCATGTGTGCCCGGTATCAGGCTCGGCCTACCGAAAAGCACTTACATGTTGTGAAAAGGATCTTTCGGTATCTAAAAGGAACACTTCATCGTGGTCTATGGTATCCGAAAGATTCCTCGATTGCTTTAATATCATACGCAGATGCCGATCATGCTGGATGTCAAGATACGAGGCGTAGCACTTTTGGATCTGTGCAACTCCTAGGAGATAGATTGATCAGTTGGTCTTTAAAAAGGCAGAAAAGCGCTGCAATTTCTAGCACGGAGGCTGAATACATCGCCATGTCCGGTTGTTGTGCTCAAGTCCTTTGGATGAGATCACAATTAACTGACTACGGTCTTGGATTTAACAAAATCCCGATGTATTGTGACAATAAGAGCGCCATTGCCCTTTGCTGCAACTATGTTCAACAATCCCGGGCCAAGCACATAGACATTCGCTACCATTTCATCAAGGAGCAGGTGGAGAACGGAGTAATCGAGCTGTATTTTGTCACTACTGAGTACCAGCTGGCGGATATGTTCACCAAAGCCTTAGATCGAGGACGAATCGAGTTTTTGATCGACAAGCTTGGCATGAAATCATTCACTCCAGCGACTCTCAAAGAGTTGGCAGAAGAATCAGCTGAATAGTCGTGGTAAACTATTCAGAGTATCCTTTGGTTGTGATCATGTATATTATAGTAAATATATAAACCACAAAAAGAAAATACAAAAATATAAAACCAACAAAAACCATAAAAAATATAAACCCAAGAAAAACCATAAAAAATATAAAACCTAGAAAAACCATAAAAATTATAAAATCAAGAAAAACCAAAAATATTTTTTGTTTTAAAACGGGCATGTCTTTTAGTACGGTAATATTTACGGCCTTAGAAATGTCGATTAAAATTGACACGGTGCCATAAATAGAGTCCGTATAAAAGTTGTACATTTTTTAAAACATGCCCATTATGGCTTGTAGTTATTTCAGACTGCAACCCGGTTTTCATATTAAAGTCACGTATTTCCTTGGAAAACGTTGGCTCAGAACGGGAATTAATTTTCTCGGGCGTGATTTACAAGCCAAATCATGCAAAGGGATCAAGTTTACTTTATAACTTGGTCTGACACGAATTTGTGTACGTCTCAGTGCATTAATTTGTTAAAATAAGAGAAATCTTATTAAAACCACGAATCAAAATCTTTCAAGAGATAAATTGGAAATGCTTTCATCACTATTTGACTCTTTAAACAATGACTACAGCTCTTTAAATAGAAAACGGGTCATCGTTTAAGGGGGAGAAAATAGTAAAATCATCTTTGTCATTAAAATTGCTTTTCAAAAGTGATTGTGAAAATTAAGGGCTACATGGTAATGGAGTGGTTTTGCTTTAGAAAACGACTAGTGTTCGTTCTAAGTGATAGGCATTGCTTTTAGATATTGGAGAGATGCTAATAGATGCATTTGCTAATTTATGTGCAAGTTAAAAACAAAAAGGGTTAAGTGATATGAAAACAAAACAAAAAGAAAAAGGAGTGAAATTGGAGGACTTAAAGTGACATGTTGTGAAATATGTTAGAATTTGACCTAAGTCAAATAAAACACCCCCGCCCCTTATGTTTTTGTTCACTGTTTATCTAATATCTTGCCGCCATTGTTACACACACAAACACGCATTCAAAATCATTCGTTTATCCATCTAGATCCGGTTCTTTCGACTAAATAAGGTAAATTCATCAATATGCTAACTTCTAATCTACATTTCTTATCATATAATTCGGTTAAACATGCTCATTTAATCAGATTAATCCATTTAGGGCGTATGATTAAATTAGGGTTTATTAACTAAGGATTTGTGGTGGGTTTTATGCGGATTTGTATGCTATGATGTTTATATGCCTTAGTTTGCCTTAAAAAACTCACAAATGTGCTAGATTAATCATCTGAGTTTAGTTTGTAAAAGTTCCGGATGAACGTGGCTGAAAACTTCCGAATGAAGGATTTCTTCTGAAAAAACTTCCGAATGAGGAAGTTCCGAATGAAGGACTTCCGAATGAGGAAGTTCCGAATGAAGAACTTCCGAATGAAGGAAGTTCCGAATGAAGAACTTCCGAATGAAGGAACTTCCGAATGAAGAACTTCCGAATGAAGGAAGTTCCGAATGAAGAACTTCCGAATGAAGGAAGTTCCGAATGAAGAACTTCCGAATGAAGGAAGTTCCGAATGAAGAACTTCCGAATGAAGGAAGTTCCGAATGAAGGAATGTTCCGGATGAAGGAAGTTCCGAATGAAGAACTTCCAGATGAAGGAAGTTCCGAATGAAGAACTTCCGGATGAAGGAAGTTCCGAATGAGGAGAAGTTCCGAATGAAGAATGTTCCGGATGAAAATGTTCCGAATGAGGAAAAGTTCCGGATGAGTTGTTTGATTGTTATTGTTTGCATGCTATCTATGTACTTGTTGTTTTATCTTATGAAATGTGTTATGCTTAGAAGTAAGAATGATATATATCTATCTGTTTTTGTGCATCAACCTTTCATGTCTGATCTTAAGCAGATAAAATGACTAATCCAACAGTACAAGCTATCCAAGAATCTAGGGAAGCCGATATTGCTAAAGCTCGAACCCTTAAGTTTATACCCAACAACTATAGGCTGAAGCAAGTTTCTAAATCCACTCACCATGGTTTTAAGGTAGCCATAGCCATTCTTGATAACTCCCATTTCAAGAACGCCCTTAGGAGTACAGCCTCGGTGCCTTATGAGTATATGTTTGAATTTTGGGCAACCAAGGATTTCACTTCAAACAAGATCACCTTCACCATCGACAACAAGCAGCAGACACTCACCGTTTCAGACTTCCGTAAGATTCTTGGTATACGGGATACACCCAAGGGCATGTCTTTCTCAAGGGATCCTAATAAAGATGAACTCGCGGAGTTATTTGACGCACTTGGATGTCCGGAAATACGAGTTGCATCTGAGTTTACTACTGCTAAGGTAGGACAACCCTGGAGAGCTTTGATGGGTATTCTCAGTAAATGCCTTACACCAAAAACGAGTGGACATGATGCTTTGCGCAGTCCAATAATGAACCTCTTCTATGGCATGTACAAAGCTGCGAATTCAGATTATGCTTTGTTGATTTGGGAAGAATTCACCTTTCAACTCTTCCACAACAAGAAGCTGAAGACAAACTTCTTTCCTTATCCTCGGTTTATTAAGCTCATCATAAATTACTTTATGAAGCTTGATGCTACTATTGATAGGCGTGCAGGAGGTCGCTATCACACTGAAGAAGCTGATGATACTGTAGATCTGAGGCATGAAGGACCGTCTACTGGTGTGATTCCGGGTCCTGTTCCTGATTACCTTCTATCTGAAAAAAAATCAAAGGTTCTGCAGATTACAAGCTACTACAGTTAGAAATCCAGAGGCTGAAAGCAAACCTTCAAACTGGAGAAGACTCATCCACAACCGTTAAGAGTAAAGGTAAACGCAAACAACCAGCTGCGTTACCTGAACCCGAACCAAAGAAGAAGAAGTCAGAGGGTAAGAAGGGAAAGGGTAAGGATTTGATGCGTCTACGTGATGAAGAAAATATTGTTGATCCTACTCTTGACAAATCCGAGCAACAAATGATGAAGATTGCTATTAAAAGGAGTAGGAAAGATACAGGCGGTAGTGGTTCAGGTGCGAGGGTAGATATCGAGGATGAGTACGAGGAACCGCATGATGTTGATGAGTTTGGGTCACCTGAAAACTATTCCACTTCGAAGGAGCCATCAATCCCTATTTCAACAAGTGTGGAAAAGGAACCTGTTGCTCCTACGATCATGGTGACAACTCAACCTTTGGCAACTCTACCACCACCAATCCAACCCTTAACAACCCGACCAACCCGACCGGCTTCCACACCATTTCTTCCACCACCCATAATCCCCATCCCTAGTACAGCAGTAACAACCGAACCCCTCCGGTCAACCCAAAGCAGCTCTGCAACATCTGCAATGGCTGCATTAGTGATGGCTGAGATGTTTGATACTAACAAACGCGAAATGGATGAACTTCGCCAAGAGTTGCAAAGACGAGCTCAGAGGGAAGAAGAATCAAGGAAAGCTCAAGAAGAGTTGATTGCCAAGTTCGCTGCAGACATGGAAGCTACACGAAAAGCTCATGCAGAGGAACTTGCTCAGGTTAAGCAGGCTGAGGCTGATAAGCATGCTGCACGTATTACCAGACTTCAAGCGATGAGGGATAAATATAAGGAACAAAAAGAAGCACTTGAAGCATCTGTGAAAGAAAGAGTGCAAGAATCCGTTGAATCCTTAATGCCTAAACTTCGCGATGAGTTAAAGACACTTGCTGCTGACAACTTGATGGTCAAATCATCCAACCCTTCAGAAGCCGCCTACAAGATTGCTTATGACCTGACGGATTTTGAATTGAAGAAGATCCTTAAGGCTCGTATGGTGGAACTTGGGTCGTATAATAAGTCGAGGATTCAACGGGCTCTATATAAATCCCTGAATGATGCTATCATGGAGGATGATAGATTATTCAAAATGTTTGGAAGTGTGGTACCATATCACATCTTACCTGAGGAAGAAAGGGAAGAGAGTGAAGAAGAGGGTACGGGTGAAGAAGAGGAAGAAGAAGAAGAAGAAGGTGAAAAGGAGAAAGACGATGAAGAAGGTGGTGATGATGACGAGGATGATGAGGATGATGAGGATGATGACGAGGATGAGGATGATGATGATGGCGAAGATGGTGGTGATGAGAATCAGGAGAGTGTTAGGGATAATAACGGGGATGACAATCAGGATGATGATGGGGGTGAACAGCCAAAAGAGGGAGACAAGGTTACCAGCTCCAAGAAAACTGCTGCTGGAACCAAGTCCACAAAAGATGCAGCACAGAAGGACAAATCGACATCCTCGGAATCAAGACGAACTAAGTGGCGCCACGATGTGAATGCCACTACAGCGTCTTCGGCTCCCGGTATCTCTATCGCTGTATCTTTACCTGTTACAACTAACCCCATTAGTTCTACTGTTGTTCCTCCTGTGATTGCAGAATCAGTGACGGAACCCGAAGCTGCACAACACTCCCCAGTTCAAGACACTGCTGAAATGCCTGAAACAGAACCAACAGATGTTCGCACTTCAACTCCTCAACAACAAGTTCAACAATCTACGATTCCTGAATCAAGCATACGTAATTGGGAAGACACGTTGGAGATAGACGAGTCTGCACCACCACAAGCTTGGATCACGGCAGCAGCTCAATATGATCCGATCACAGATGCTGACAAAGATGTGCTGTATCTGCGTATCCGAAGTCCGATTGACTTATGTGCATTTCTTGCTCATGAGTATAAGACTTCGGTTACTCCATCCTTGGTCAAGAAAGCGATGAAAGATAAGAGACTGCGTGCCAAAACCCGATTACCCCGAATGGAGTTCGAGTATTATGCCGATGAGATCATAAAGGCTTTGAAAACCGTTCAAAGGCCAGGACTTCATGAATCAGAAAGAGCTCCACCTCCAATGGATCCTGCTCAAGATAATCAGATTGCTCTTGACTTCTTCGTCACCAACGATCTTGAGTATCTACTGAAGGGATCATCAAAGTATGCAACATCCCTGACTTTGCTGAAAGCTGCCAACTGGGGGACAATACCCTTCATCGAGGAAAAGGTAAATCGACTCTGGGTCCCAAAAATGAATCGTAATTATGATATGTATGCTGTCATAGGTGCATCACATTGGGACGAACGAGTCCGAAGGGCGTACAGGTGTTGTTGCTTGGTCAATTCTGGAAGCAATGTTAGATCCGACATCCGCATCTCCAGCATCCTAGGAATGAAAACTGAAGCCAAGAACGGCTACTATCATGTGACGGAGATTCGTTTGAAAAGGGAGGATGACAGGGAATACAAAATCCAGCAAGGAGACTTTTCCATCATTCGCCTTGAGGATATCGAAGATATGTTGCTTCTGATGACCCGAGATCAACTTACTCACATTCCTCGTGAAGACCTGATTGCTTTGAATACAGCACTTCGTATGTTCACACGAAGCGTTGTCATCAAGTCACGAGTTGAGGATCTTCAGTTGGGAGTCGAAAGCTATCAGAGGAGGCTCAATTTAACCCGTCCTGTGAATCAAGTGCTACCTCAACATGTAGAAAGATGTCCTTATACCGGCATTTCTGTCCCGAATTCCGGCATTTTCTACTTGAACAGTCGAGGTTTGATGAAGTTTATGAGGGTGGGTGAGCTTCACAAGTATAGTGATGGAACTCTTATACAAGTCAGAGATAAGTTGGAGCATCTGAACTCGGGTGGGACTTTGCCAGAGATGACGGAGGATTGGCATCCGGGTTACCGGCAGATGGCAAAGTATGTGATCAAAAAGATCGATCAAAAGCTCCGTGAACGTAGATTGATGAGGAGCTTGGAAAGATTCGTGGGTGGAAGACCGTATTTAGTGCACCACAAGCTACTGCAACGATCCATCTGATGGGTCGTACATCTCAGGTCACTTTATATTGGTTTTCAATTGTGAATATGTAAATTTGTGAATAATGTGCTTGAATGGCTTGCTGTAGTGTTAAGGTATGATAATTTTTCAAGAATTTCTCACGAGATTCTAAATCTTTCAAAATATGTCATACCAAAGCACTACAACTATCCCTTATTAACTTAAGGGGGAGCAATAACTTGTTCTATGGCCAAAACATCGATTTCATTTTTACCCAAAGACCGGTTAATCCATTCAATATCCCAAATATTAATGGTTAACATTTTGGATAAGGGGAGAAAATGGGATTAAGGAGACGTCAGTGATACTTGGCTAAAAGATGAAAAAGACTTAAAGATTATCCAACTTAATATGTGTAAAGCACGTGTTAAGGGGGAGCGTTTTTGATGAACAAAACACCTAAGGTACAAAACTTTTGATTTCAATATCACAAGTACTTGAGGTGATTTTCAATGATTTTTCATGGTGGCAATTCCTTTCCAAAACACGCTTAATTCACGACGGATGTGGTGACAAAAGGGTGGTAGGAATAGGTTTAGTCCAATGATTCATCAGAGCCGATGGAATCTTCCCAAGGACAATTCCCTAGTTAGAATTAGAAGTCCTAGGAAAGATGGAGAAAGAATGTGAACGTAGCTGAATGCCGACCAAGTACTTAAGCTAGCACTGGAACAATCACAACAAGGTGCTAGTGATGACGTATTGGTAAGCATTGAAGGGGTTGAAGAATGAAAAAGAAATGTAAAGATAAAGGGTGTAAAGAAAGAAGCCCTCCTTACAACTTTAGGCAGAAACCGGGTCAATACATATGCTATTGAGATCATTTTTGTTAATGATTCTCGGTATTGAAGAAAGACATCATGGACCCAGTGATGCAATGCACAACCCTTCCCCAGCTAACTCAAATATCTCTCAAAAGGTATTTGTTTTAATCACACGGAGATCAACACGTTATCTATTGGTTTATTCACTCCGAATAAACTGGTATTGAAAAGGTGGCACTCCTCTCCAGCCATCGCTCACTAAATCAAAACGCACAATCGAGTCTAGAGCCAAGAGATCATCAAAAGTCTCATTAGGACACTTTTCATTTATTCCTTGCTTTCTCACACACTGTGAAAAGTAAGAGATTTTCATGAGTCCTACGCAGTATTCCTGTAATATTGCCAGAACATCCGAGTAATACGCAAGTATTACAATGAAGATGGAAATCCTGCTTGAGCCAACATCAAACAAGCTCATGGTAGGTTACACGTGCGGTTCTTTTAGAACCAATCTTGTGAAAAACTGGAAGGTAACAGTGGTTTAATTCTTAATTGAACTTAAACTCGTTCCAGGCCTCTTCGCATTATCATATGATCTTGCCAGAACACTCAGAGTGACTCTTTATTGACCACAGTGACGAGTGGAAATCCTTCTAGTGTCAACATCAAACAGCACTTGGTAGGTAACGTGCAAGATTCTTTATGAATCGAGCTCGTGACAACTGGAAAGCAACGATGGTGAAAATCTTAATTGAAATTCACTTGTTCCAGGTTTCATGAATTGACGGCTTTTAATCACAAGGATAATCTATCCAAGTGATTCACTCTTTATGTTCGCAGTCAGCTTTGGACGGTCGATTAAAGAGAACGGGTTTACCCGCGAAATCCTGTCAGGAAGTTACTTAATTGAAACTATCCGTCACGGGTACGATATATAATATCGTCCAACGGTCTTCACCGACCGGAGGTAAAATGCTACCGAATTAGAATAAAATGTTCAAAGCCATTTTATTCGTGTCGTTGCTGTGTACCTGCTAAAGACGGTGGCGTTGCTGAGTACCTGTTGAAGACGGTGGCGTTGCTGTGTACTAGTGAAGACGGTGGTGTTGCGGTGTACCTGTAAAAGTCGTTCCCACATGCTTATGTCTTTTGCAACAAAAATTCAAGAAAGTACAAGATGAAGTCTTCCGCTGTACCAAACTCTGAAGCTTTCAAGAATCCAACAAAAAGACGTAAGTGTGTGGAACATGAAGTCACGAGGAGGCAAAGTTCACAAGAAAGGCAAAGATCGCACGTGAAAGGCCAAAGAACAATGCTCTCAAGTCAAAGCCAAAAAGATCAAATCAACATATTCACAACAAAAGAAAGAAAAGAAGAAAAGACTACGAGCTAAAGAACGAAGACTTAGTATAGTATGCTAGGTTTAGAACTTTGTAACGTGGAGTGACCTCCCTTAGGGGGAGATTGTTAGAAATACGTTTTAACGTATATTAGAAGTATCGGTCACTCCACAATATGATTTATGTTGTAATAGCTCGTAGTTAGTAATTAGTTATTATTTGCTTATTAACTTAAGTAAGAACCGGTCCATGGGCTTGTCATGGACCGGCCCAAGCCCAATGTTTAGCTTGGACTATAAATACCCCTTTCCACTAAGGAAAGGGGTTGGTTGTTGTCATTTGCTAGATTCCATATTAATAAAATTCACATAGTTTCTCTCACTTTCTCTCTCTAACTTTCTCTCTCTAGAAATCAACAAACCCCTTCATAGATTCATTGATTATCAATATTCTACATTCTCCATCTTTCCTAAGGACTACTATTTCTAGCTATGGAATGTCCTTGGGAAGATTCCTCCAGTTGTGGAAGAATCATAGGACTTAACGTATCCTACCATCCTTATATCACCACAATCTTCATTGTCGTAAAATAAATGGGTTTAGGGTAAGTATATGTCACCATGAAATCCATTTTGGTATAGAAAATCCATTTTGCTCCCCCTTAACATATGCCACGATATTCGAATACATTTCGCACATGTCGAGATGAACCATCACGTTAAGTCAAACCATTTGTGATAATTTCCCATATTAAATAACATTTTCTCCCCCATATTAAAAATATTAACCCAAGCGATATTTTTTAGATCAGTTGATTTAATGAAGTTTTAACAAAGGTTTTGGGAAGAAAAATGCAAGTCCGTTTAATCTTCATGAGACCAATTTGTGAGATATGATACCGATTTGTAATATTATCACATATTCACCATATTAAAATAAATTAACAAGGTTGGACCTGATTGATGAGAACATCATATGATAAGATCAAATGGTTCTTGTCGGCAAATGTTGGTCGCCTCGTCACGTCTGAAGTCATATCTTGACACCACATGTACGATTGGTATTGTTGTCTTAACACCAAATAGTGAACTTGGCACTTTCGGCATCAAAGATTCTGAATGCTTGACAATTTCTCCCCCTCAATTGTTGACCCGTGTTCTATTGAAAGAGTTGTAGTCGTCGTTTGAGTAGTTGCATCGTCGAGTATGTAGATACCAATTGTAGATTGCTATGGTTGTAGAGATGATAACTTCATAAAAACAAGATTTCTCTTGTTGTAACAAATAAATGCACTGATTGCGTACATTTATCCGTGTTAGATTGTGTTATAACGTAAACACAATCCCTTACATGGTTATAAAGTAAACCATGCCCGAGAAAATTAATTCCCGTTGTGAGCCAAAGCTTTCATAAGAATTACTTGACTTTAATATGAAAAGCGGGTTGCAGTCTGAAATAACTACAAGCCATATATGCATGTTTTATGAAATATTTACAACTTTTGTACGAACTCTATTTATGGCGCCGTGTCAATATTAATCGAAATTTCTAAGGCCGTAAATATTATCTTACCGAAAGACATGCCTTTGAAAAATAAAGTAAAAATAGTTTTGGATTTTTCTGAATTTTTCAATTTTTATGGTTTTTATATGGTTTTATATTTTTGTATTTTGCTTTTATGGATAAAAATATAAACAATATATATAGATGATCACCAAGGATATGGAGAATCGTTTACCACCACTATTCTTTCGCTTCATCTGCAAGTTCCTTTAGAGTCTCAGGCGAGAAAGTTCTCAAACCTAGCTTGTCGGCCAAAAATTCCATTCGAGCGCGATCTAAAGCCTTCGTGAAAATATCCGCCAATTGATACTCAGATCGGACAAAGTAAAGCTCTATCACTCTATTTTCCACTTGCTCCTTGATAAAGTGGTAGCGAATGTCAATATGCTTCGACCGGGAGAATTGAACATTGTTGCAGCATAAGGCAATTGCATTTTTGTTGTCACAGTACATCGGAGTTTTTTTGAAACCTAGACCATAGTCGATTAATTGCGATCTCATCCAAAGAATTTGAGCACAGCAACCGGACATAGCTATGTATTCTGCTTTCGTACTTGAAATTGTAGCGCTTTTCTGCCTTTTCTATGCCCAACTGATTAGTCTATCTCCTAGTAGTTGCAAAGTTCCACTCGTGCTACGCTTTGTATCTTGACAACCCGCGTGATCCGCATCTGCATATTCCATTAGTGAAATCGAAGAGTCCTTCGAATACCAAAGTCCCCGATTAATGGTTCCTTTAAGATACCGAAAGATCCGTTTCACAGTAGCCAAGTGTAACTCAGTAGGCCGAGTTTGATACCGAGCACACATGCATATAGCAAACTGAAGATCAGGTCGACTGGCCGTGATATACAGAATGGTACCAATCATTTCACGGTAAGGTGTCGGATCCACGACAACTCCATGTGGATCTGCATCTAGCTTAGTTCGTTCCACCATTGGGGTATCCATGGGGTCGCAAGATTCCATCTTATATTTCTTAAGAGATTCAAGGGCATACTTGGATTGATTGATAAAGATGCCTCTGGACTCCGAGATATCTGAAGTCATAAAAAGAATGATACCTTGCCCATCATTGACATCTTAAACTTGGAACACATGAGTGTCCCAAACTCATTTGATAAGGTTTGGTCGAGGAAGCAAATATAATATCATCAACATATATTTGTACCATAATCATATCTTTACCTTGTTTCTAAATGAACAGTGTGGGATCCACCTTGCCTTTAGCGAAGCCTTGCATGATCAGGAATTGTGACAATAGATAATACCATGCGCGTGGAGCTTGCTTCAACCCATAGAGAGCCTTCTTAAGCTTGTACACGTGGTTAGGATATTTAGAATTCACAAAACCATCCGGCTGTTGAACATAGACCTCTTCCTTGATTTCACCATTAAGAAATGTCGTCTTCACATCCATTTGATAGACGATCATATTCATGTGTGCTGCATAAGTAAGGAATATTCTAATAGCTTCCAAACGGGCAACAGGTGCAAAGGATTCCATAAAGTTGATGCCTAATAATTTCTTATATCCCCGAGCTACTAGTCGAGCTTTGTTCTTCAATATTCCGCCTAACTTGTCAAGTTTCACCTTGTAAACCCATTTCAAAGTGAGTAACTGCACTTGATCCAGACATGGGACAAGTTCCCATACATCAAGACGTATAAATTCATTAAGTTCTTCTTGCATAGCTTCTATCCAACAAGATTGGATAAATGCGTGTTGCTACGTCTTGGGTTCAACTTCACTGAGAAAGTCATAAAAATGGCAAAATATTGCACTTTCTTATAACTGACTTCTTGTAGATACCGGACGATTAGGGTCACCAATAATAGAATCTATAGGATGATCCTTTGTCCACTTGCTGTCATGTTTACGAATCCGTGGATTGGAGTAGACCGTAGTAGGAGCTTCCTCTGAGGTGGACGACCCGGCTTGATTAGGGTCGGGAATTGGTACACCAAAGAATGCAAGTTCACGCATTTAAGCGAATTCCAAGTCGTGATCATCATCATCCTCTTCATCATCAACATGCATGACATGGGTAGTTGATACGGGTGTTGGTTGAGAATTAATTGTTGAAGGTATATCTTGACCAATTGTAGGTGCAGACGTATATGATTGTGCAACGGTTGCTGGAGCGACAACTTCGTTAACCGGAGCTATTACTTTAGGTTTCGTAGCAACAATACTTGGAGGAGTAAAGAACTCATCAAAGAACGGTTGAAACAACGTATCCTATTCATTCCTAGAAGGTGGTGTAAATGATAATGAAGAAGGGTTATTTGGGACAAGACCAGAGTTAATGTTACTGGGTCCCATTTCATGAAGTGCGGGTTCAAAGCTGCTTTACTCAGAAGTCATTGCTGTCAGCTCATCAAAATCAACATTCATAGTTACGAGGATTTTGCGAGAATTACGATTGTAGATTCGGTATGCCTTCTTTGTGGGTGCATAACCAATGAAAATACCAATATCAGCCTTTGGTTGAAGTTTTCCCAAATTGTCACCATCATTATTTGGGTAGCAAAGAGAACCACATACATGAAGATATGTTCCATGTAGAAGCTCATAAGGTGTTTTACCATGGCATTTACGAATTAGTGACCAATTTTGGGTGAAAACTGCTGTAGATACTGCTTTTGACCATAAAAACAATGGAGCCTTTGCGTAAATTAACATCGTTCGAGCAGCTTCCATAAGTGTGTGATTTCGCCTTTCAACGACACTGTTTTGTTGTGGAGTGCGAGCAACGGATGTTTCATGAGATATGCCAACTTCTTCATAATAATCACGCAATATTTGATTCACAAATTCGGTTCCATTATCTGTACGAATGCGTCGGACAGTAGTGTTGAGATGCACTTGAATCATCTTGAGAAATCCGATGATGAATTTAGGTGCCTCATTTTTTGTAAGAAATTTCACCCATGTAAACCGAGAATAATCATCGTCAATGACGAGGATGTACTTTTTACCACTAAGACTTTCAACACGCATTGGCCCACAAATATCCATATGCAACAAATAAAGTTTCTCTTGGTTGGTGTCTTCAGTCTTGGGTTTGTATGATTTCTTAGTGCTTTTCCCTATTGTACACGCGGAACACAAATGATCCTTGTGAAATGTAAGTTTAGGAAGAGCACGAGCAAGTTCGTTTTTCTCCAAATGATTAATAGCGTCAAAGTTAAGATAAGATAACAGTCGATGCCATAACCATGACTTAGTCTTTGATTCTTTGGAGAGAAGACATGCTGGAGAAGCGGCCATCATGTCTTGTAGAGACAAAGTGTACAAATTATTCCCTCGAGTACCTTTCAATAAATCAACCCCTTCCAAATTACGAATGAAGCAGGTATGCTCTCGAAAAGCAACTTCTAGGTTTGCATCACAAAATTGTCCCATAGAAAATAAGTTGTGACCGAGACCTTCAACATAATACACTCTTGAAATTATAACATTCCCAATATGATATTCACCGTAACCCATTATCTTTGCAATATGATCATTTCAAAGTTTAAACCGTACCAAGAAACTTGCTAACGAAATTTCTGAGCTGAGAGCGATGTCCGGTCATATGTTTAGAGCAACTAGAGTCCAAATACGAGAGAACAATTTGGACCACCTGTTTTCAACAACAACAGTAGACAATGCATTGGACAATTTTGGTTCCGGAGTGTTAGCAGATACAGATATAATATTATCATAATTGCTAACATTTGTGTGACCCTTAGATTTCCTGCGTTTTCTACTGTAACTTTTACCACTAAAAGGTTTTATTGTTCCAACTTTCTGGGGTTTTGGAGTATTAGCGAGCACTACAGTGGGAGTAGACCTATTTAAAGGGTACTTGTTTCCTACAGTAGTGTTGGTGTTCCTAGTTAAAGGACACGCTGGTGTTTGGGTAGCCTTGGTACTCCTAGTTAAAGGGCACGCTTTCTTCGCTTTAGTGGGGGTGATCCTAGTTAAAGGGCACGCATTTCTTACTATAGTGAAAGTTCTACCAGTGGGGCGCCACATCCAACCGACTTAGGTTAACACTTTCCCAGTCGGTTTCCATTCTAAGACATTTTTTCGGGTATTCATCTCATTCACATGGTCAATAAGGCAAGAATCATGACGACTAGAAAACATGCATTCATTGCAATTCCAACATTTCAAATTAGAATTCACAGTAGGCTTAGAACGCTGCACAACCGCATAGCCTTTAGGTTTAGCTACATAATTCTTTTTATTCAAAACAAAAATAACATTCCTAGTATGGGCTTCTACTTTCTTCTTCACTTGACTATTAGATGGGGCAAGATCCTATCATTCTTCTTGTTTCTTTTAAGCTTAGATCTTTGAGCCTTAGTAGTGGTGATTACTCCTGTAGAATGCAACACGGGAATATTAGAAGCTGGTTTTGATTTTGCCTTATCTTTAGTGACCAATTTTTGAGATGGTTTAGTCCTAGGGCCCTTGTTAAGTGGTGTGACGGCGATAAGGTTCCTTTTGATTGCACTAGAGGACGATGTTGAGACAGTGGATGCGTTATCTAAAACATTCTTACCTTTAGAGTATGAAGTGTTTCCTTTAACTCAGCCAAAGCCAGATTTTTATCACAAATTTGTTCCCTCAAATCAGATATTTCCACCGACTTTCGATTCAATCGTTCAATCAATGATTGATTCTGTGCAGTGGTATTAGCATATGCGGGCTTTACTGAATTGAAGAGTTGTGTATTTTTCTGTTTTAAGTTATCAACTTTGGACAAAATCTTGGAAACTCGATTATCTAAATCAAGTTTAATACTCTCAGCGGCCTCAAGTACGTTCATACAGTGAAGCTCCTTAGATTTCTCTATGTCTATCGGCAATGATTTAGCAGCCTTGTCACTTGGCTGACGCTGTTTTGATTGTAAATTCAATCGAAAATTATTTTGAAAATTTACATCATCGATATTAACACCTTCGAATGACGTTTCAAAGATTTCTTGAATAAATTGTTGCTTGTATTCAAGCGAAATACAATGTGTTTGAATCTCATTAAAATGTTTTGAAAGCGAAGAATATGAATCTTGAAGCTTTAAAAATTCAGCGTCAGATTTGTGACAAGTACTATCTACCACATTATCCACAGATTCAACATTACGCACAATAGAATCATTATCAACACTTTTATTCACACAGACGGAAACAATATCATGAGACATCACTTGCTTCAGAAGCTGATCATTTTGGTGTGAAAATTGTTCTATTTCAAGTAAATTGTTTTCATAAGCATCATCCATTTCATTGAAAACACATCTAACTTCTTATATTTCCAAAAGCAAATCTGGATCAATATTACCAAGACAAGCTTTAGCATTGTTTACAGATGGAACAATTTCATCTCGGAACGCAGCTCTAGTGTGCTCAAAATTCCATTCACCTTCCGTTATGGCCGTAGCCGTCATACGTTTCATAATGACCTTGTCAAAATCGGCAAAGTGTTGGTGCACTGCATTTAAGCTATCTGACACCTTACTTACCGGTGGAATTAACTTAGTTAAATCCTTTTTGACAAGTGTAGGAGACGTACTAGGAAGGTTTTCTATTGACAAACTTTGAGGCACAAAAACTGTTAATTGAGCTAATTCCTTTTGTAAACAAATACGGGTCTTTTTAGAAAATTGATCTTTATTGTGCTGAACATAATCAAGCTTATGGAATTTTGAAAGAATTTTAGAATGAGTTTCTTCCGTAAGTGACTGTGTCTCCTCAGTACTACGAACATAAGGTGCTTCTTTCGATTTGCCAATTATGGTCACATCATATAGACAAGGAATATATTCCTGAGCTTGTTTTGCATAACCGGGATTAGGTGGTAAATCTTGAAGACACATAAGTTCGAGTTCTTTGAACGATTTAGTTAAAATATGAACCTTTTCTGTGGAAGCGTATTGTTTTAAAAGCTGTTGTTCCTTGATTTTAAGAAATTTGGTAGCATTAATTTCTGATTCAAATTTTTAGACTCGAGAGTTTCGAAATCCATTTTAAGTTTCTGAAAATCATTTACAACCGACTCTTTTTCTTATAATTCATTGGAAAGATTAGCTTTTAATGATTCTATTTCATTTAAGTGTTCAATCTTTTCAAAACAAAATTGGTCAAATTCAGAATAAGTTATTTTATCTGCTTGAGGGACCATTTCAATAGTTTTGACCTTTTCCTTATACAGCACAAGCTCAGCGGTTAGGCTGGCATTCATATCTATGGTTTGTCGAACAGCCACATTCATGTTATCAATAATATGTTTAGGCATCATTACCAAATCACGTTGATCATAAGATTCCATACCCGTCGTAGCATTTGGTTGAGGTTCACTCAAATGTGTTGGATTGGGTACCACATCATTTGAGTTACTAGTTCCAGAATGCTGTTCGAGGTTGTCATTTTCATGCTCAACATGATGTGGATTATCATGAACATTATTAGATGTGTTTGGTACCTCACTGACGACATCAGAACCGTACTGAGAGAGATTAGCAACGAGTGCAGCTTGGGCTGAGTGAATGTCATCACAATCCGAATCATATGCATCAAGATTATCTGCTTGATATGCCGCATTAGAAGTAGAGACGACTGCAATGCCTTCATTATCTGTTGCCCCTGGGTCTACAAGAAATGCTAATTCCTCTGAATCCAAAATCTTCCCCTTAGACTGAGCATCGACCAAATACATCTTCTCACGAAACCATGTTGCATCCCTTCTCCTTTTTGGCTGAGTGCATTCCCTCGCCATATGACCTTGTCCTCGGAAATTGTAGAAAGTCACAACCTTTTGAGGACCAATAGTGCTTCCATTTCCACTAGCTAGAGAAGCCACAGCTTGAGCGTTCACGGTCCTTGTAGGAGGTCCATATGAATTTTTCCTTCCCTGAATGGTTTGCATCGTCACTTGACCATCTTGAATAGTGGCTTGTTGTCGAGGATTTGAAGAATTGCGGAGCTGATTGTTCGTTGGTGGAAATCCTCTAGTTGCAACAAGTTTTGACAAGTAGGAAGTAAGATGGTTTAAGACATCATTAGGTGTATTATTTGGAGTAAAGACCGGTGCTTGGATTGGTGGAAGTTCATTGGAGTAGAAGGCTTGTGCTGGTTATGCTTCAATTGGAAAATATCCTTGCTGAGGAGTATAGCCCATTGGAGAAGTGATAGCTTGTGAGGGTGATGCCTGATGTGCTGGTTGTTGTGGAAAAGACAGTTGATGAACACTTTGTTAAAATGCTTGTTGTGGCATCATTAGTCGTTGATAAGGTGGTTGTTGTGGTTGCTGATAGGTGTGTGGTGGTGACTGCTGCAAGTATGGTGGTTGTTGATAAGTGTAAGCCATGTTTTCTTGGGGAGTCATTTTTTGAGAAGCATACATGGCAAGTGGATCCCGAACTTGTGGTGTAGACAACCGAGCCTCGATCACATGGCATTCGTGTTGTTGAAGAAAAACTTGAAGTTGATCCATGTTGGTTTGATGCAAATCCTTAGCCAATTTAACAGTTGTCACGTACGTGCTCCATTCTCAAGGAAGAGTGTTCAAATACTTGGTGTTCAATTGAAACGTAGGAATTGCCAGGCCATAGATGTTAAGCTCATTCAACAACAGAGTGAATCTCAAATAGTAATCATTGAAAGTCTCCCCTGGGACATAGGCAAACTTATCAAAAGTATCATAAATCTTACACTCTCGTTCTTGTTTAGTTAACGAGGTGCCTTGCATAAGAACACGAATTCTATCCCATAACTCTTTGGAAACTTTATGTTTACTCACAAGTTTGTAGACATCTGGAGGAAGGGCTTGGAGAATGATATTTGTAGCTTGTTTATCACACTTGTCTTGAATCTTAGCATCTCCAGTTAATTCACTCGTTGTGCGAGGACGAGTAACAACACCTTCCGTCACAGTACCATATACCAATGGTCCCTTGAGCACCGATGCCCAAATGAGATGTCCATTTTCTTTGTTCAACATATAAAGTTCCATTCGTGAAGCCCAATCCTCGTACATAGTCTTCACCAACATTGGTGGACGATTATCCGTACCAGAGAGGATGAACTTATCCGTAAGAGATGTGTACTCCATTTCAATAAGTTAAGATTTACAAATGTTGATCGAACAATGATAGAAAGTAAATGTATTTGTTGTTGTGTGTTAAAGCCGAGAAATAATGTTGAAATCCCCTAAATTATGTTCTCGAGAAACCAAAAATTCCAAGTCAAAATTACACATGAAAAATACGTTTTTGAAAAATGTTGGATCGCAACACTTGATCGCAGTGGGGATTGTAACCGTTGATCGCAAAGGGGATCGTAACCTTGGATCACAATGCTTTGATCGCAGTGGGGATCGTAACCTTTGATCGCAATGGGGATCGTAGCCTTCGATCGCAATGGAGATCATAACCTTGGATCACAGTGAGGATCGTAACTTTGGATCGCAGTGCTTTGATCGCAGTGGGGATCGTAACCTTTGATCGCAGTGGGGATCGTAGCCTTGGATCGCAATGGAAGATCGCAACAATGGATCACAACACGGATCGCAGTCACTAGATCGTAACTCGGATCGCAGTCACTAGACCGTAACTCGGATCGCAGTCACTAGATCGTAACAGGGATCGTAAGATGTGATCGTGATATTGGATCGCAAGTAGAAACCTCAGGTTTATGCGATCGCAATATTCAGATCGTACTATGGAATCAAAAGTACCACTTTTCTCGGATAGGACTAGAACACAACAAATTCGAGATTCTAAGCCTAAAAATGAATAAATCACCCCAAAATTTTGTGTTTTTAACCAAAGTAACAATACCAAATCACTACTACAAGTAAGTAGATGATGTATATCAAGATTAAACCATAAAAACACAAAAAAAATTGTACGTATGATTTTAGATCAAACAAAGGCGTATGAATCAAGAACACAAACACATAAACCAACCAATCATCCCATGGCTCTTGATACCATTTGTAGGATATTGTAAATCTAGCTTATGTTTTAGAGAGAGAAAGAGATAGAAAGTTGGTAGAATCAAACACACTTCTTGAGAGAGAAAGTAAGAACTATGTGTAAAATGAAAATGAAACCACACCCTCTCCATCTAAGGAGAGGGTTTATATACCAAGCCCATAAGATAGGCTTGGGCTTACAATATTGGGCCGTCCATACATAACATGGACAAGGCCTTTCCTTATTAGATAATATAAAGTAATTAGACTAGGAGCTACTACTTAATATATTGTCAGAGTGATCGAATCTTCCTAAATACGTAAAAACGTATTTCCAACATTATGGACTTATATTTAATAGTCGTGTTATAGGATCGAACTCGAGATTACGGGATTACACACAATACGTAAATAGTTAATTTAATTAATAAATATATTTATTGTATTTATTAATTTATTTAATAAATATATTTATGTATTTATTAATTTAAACCGAGCAAATAACTATATAACTGTTAGCCCTATATTTTATATAGTCGAACAAGAATGTAATAGGTCACCTTAGTCGTTATTGGTCATGTATTGTAATAGGTTAGTCGGGTTAACCGAGCTTGGTATTTAAGCTAATATTGAATAAGTTAGGGGCGTAAGCCCAAGCAAAGCCAAGCCCGACCCATGAACAAGTCCACCAAAGCCCATGTGGCGTGGCATATAAATACCCTCTTCCATGTGTGGAAGAGGGTGTTGATTCATAATTACTTTCTCTCTCTAGTTATAATTTAACCATCCAATTCTCTCTACTTTCTCTCTCTACCTTCATCTATTTCTCTCTCTAAATATAATCTTTATTGTGTGTTATGGATTGAAGTGGCATTAACATTTGGTATCAGAGCCTATAGTGGATATGTGATTGAAGATCCGTGGTTTGTGTTCTTATTGATTTTGTGAGGTATTTGATCCATAATCTTTGATCCAAGTTTTTTTTTGTGTTTTTTATGGTTTAATCTTGATACAAATCTTCTACATAGTTGTGGTAGAGATCAGGTATTGTTTCTTTGGCTAAAAACACAAAATTTTTGGATATTTGGATCAATTTTTGGCTTAAAATCACGTTTTGGGTGTGTTTTGTCCGAGAATATAGCTTCCTGAGACTACAGTGTACAACTTTCGTTAGAGGGTTTCTTAAAAATTACGAAGTTGCTTTCTACGAAAGGTTTCCTCCGAAATTCCAATTCCTTTGAAAGTTCTTAGCTCCGAAAGTTCATATTTCCGAAAGTTAATACTTCCGAAAGTTCTTTGTTCCATCATGATTTTGTGATCTTTATCTTGAGCCTTTGTCATTTGACTTTGAGTGCTTGAGATCTCCATCTTGTGCTCCTTGTGATAAAGATGACCTATTACACTCTTACATTCTTAAGTATCTTGATTATCGCCATCTTGTGCTCTTGTGACTTCTGAATCGACATCGGTTAGTACACAGCTACGCCACCTTCTTGATATACAGCAACATATATAGACACGGATAAAATGGCTTTGAACATTTCATCCTAACTCGGTAGCGTTTTACCTTCGGTCGGTAAAGACCATTAGACGGTATCAGATACCTTTCCCGTGATCGGGTAGATTCGATTAAGAACCTCTTTAACAGGGTTTCCTGGTGGTATTAGCCAGTTCTCTTTACTCGACCGTCTCAAAGCAGACTACGAACGTAAAGAGTGAATCATAAGGATAAATTATCCGTCTAATTAGAGTCGTCAATTTAGAATTCCTGGAACAAGTTTGATTCTTTAAGAATCGCACCATTGTTGCTTTCCAGATTGTCACAAGCTTGATTCATAGAGAATCTTGCGAGTTACCTACCGCAATTCTATTTAATGTCTGGAAGGATTTCCATTCGTCACTGTGAACACTAATGAGTGTCACTTTGAATGTTCTAGCAAGATCACATGGATTTTGCGAAGAAACCTGGAATCAATTTTGAATCAATTAAGAATCCAAACTTAGTTGCTTTACAGTTCTCACAAGTTTGATTCATGTAGAATCACACAAGTTACCTACCATGAGCTTGTTTGATGTTGGCTCAAGCAGGATTTCCATCTTCATTGTGAATCGTATCACTCAGATGTTCTACCAATATCACAAGGATAATGCGTAGGACTCGATTGTGTCCTAATGAGATGATAGATTATCTCTTTTTGGCTCTAGACTCGATAAGTGCATTTTGGTAATCAGAGGTTGGAGCAGACTATCACCTTTTCAATATTAATTGACTCGGAGTGAGAAAGTCAATAGATACGTGTTGATCTCTGTGACAATGAGGCAAGTTTCTTTTGAGAGAAACTCGAATGGCTGGGGAAGGTTTGTGCATCGTATCACTGGGTCCATGACACTTGTCTTTAATACATGTGTTAACCCGGTTTCTACCTAAGTTACATAGAATATTCAACTCCTTCAATGCTTACCAATACGTAATCATTAGCACCTTGTTTGTGATTGTTCTAGTGCTAACTTAAGTAATTGGTCTGCATTCAACTTCATTCAACTCCATCTTTCCTAAGGACAACTATTTCTAGCTATGGGATGTCCTTGGGTAGATCCCTCCAGTTCTGGTTGGATCATAGGACTTAGTTTCCTATCCTAAACCACATTTTAACTCCACCGTTCCGTCGTGGATAGTAGGTTTTTTTGGGTATAGATCGTAACCATAAAAACCATTGAAAACCATTCAAAGTGCTTGATAAAAAATCAAAACTTTTAACACTTCAAAAGTTTTACATTCCGAAAAGCTCCCCCTACACACATGCATCGATATACGAAATAGTTTAGCATGTGAAGGAAAGAGTTGCACTTGAGTCTTTAAGATCACATGTTGCGATATATTACATTTTTATAACGATCGTTAATTAATTAATAGTTAAGTATTAACGAATGTTAAATAAATATATAGTAAGAGTAATAAAAAGGAAGAAGGACGAAAGGTTCCGGAACATCCCATGAGGGGTGTTCGACCGTCGGTTAGAGCCAAAGGGGGGGGGGGGGTAAAAAGATGCCTTTTATTTATTTGGGCTACAATGGGTTGGGGTCTATAAATACACCTCCTTATCTCTCATAATTCACTACATAACTTGAATCTCTTCCCCTCTTCTTCTCTTTGTTCGATCACAAGGGGAAAACCGACAAAGGGTTTCGGTTGGTTTTATTGGTTGATCAATTTACTTACAATCTAGTCATAGTCCCTCTCTAGGGTTGTTGGGTAGATTAATTACAAGCATTGTAGCTCGGTTTTCACATGCTAGAATCACGGTTAGCTCGTTGTATTACGTGTGTACAAGATCGTAATATAGTCTTACTTTAGACTATATCTTGGTGTATAGGGTATAAACCCAAATTGGTTATTCGTTCTTCGTCTTGTGGAATTGCTTTAGCGTAAAGGTATGTAACCCTAACTCGATTAATTATATTTGTGTTATTATTATGATCTTGTTAAATCGCTTCCGCTATATGTGCTTTGATCTCGTTTAGGGTTTTATATAATTGTTATGATATTAATAATCCTTCAATGGCATCGAGAGCCGTTTTAACATGTTATAATTATCAAAAATCTAAAGTTTTTTAACTAATAATTGTTTTGAGTTAAAACTACATATTTTTTAGGTTTTCATAAAATTAGGGTTTTGTTTTTTTAAAATTAGGGTTTTGGCCGAATTTTAATAAAAAAAGGAATTGTTTTGAAACCCTAAATTACATGTGGGGTAATTTTAGATTAAATTGCATGATTAATTGTTATGTCATGTATGGTTATGTTCCATAGAAATTTAATTGTTAAGATTTGTAGGGAATCCATGATTATGTGCATGTTTTCATGGATCATAAAATTATATGTCTATATGATTTTATGTGCTAAGTGATTATTTGATACAATAAATCTAGAATTAGGGAAGACTTTTATATGAATATAAAGACTTAGATTTGATGATTATTGAATAAAGCGTATGCATGTGGCTATTTGATTTATTTATTGCACATATAAATTGTTATTATGTGTTTATGATTTAGTTTTTTTACTTGTTTATATTAAAAATTGGTGAATTGTTGTAAACAAGGGTTTCTTTTATGAAAAGAAATAATATGGACTAAATCATATTAAAATAATGATCTGTTAGAGATTTGAATTACATAATATTACGTTGATTGATGAATTGCAATAATAATCTAACGGCCGACTCCTTTTGACAAACTATAAAGTGGGTTTAACGCACCGCTGGTCATGTACCCGGTAAAGGAAGGAGGTGTTATGCCATTAATCGCTGACCAAATTCCCGGCTCGCCTGTGCGTCAAATTGAAATTACCTACGATTATTAATTGATTTATACCTTAAGGGTGATTTACCACAAATTCACATCTGAAATACAATGAATAATGGTATTGCTTTGTGCGTAGCCGAGTTCTAGCAAAAGTACGTTGTGAATAGTTGTGGGTAAATTCTCTAATTGGTTTAACCAATACCTCAACATAATTTATGAAGAAATTTAATCTTGTGAAAAATTTACTAAATGTTTTATTAAACTTATGCTATGGAGATTGTATGCATGCTTCTCCATACATTGATTTTGACATCAAAAATTTATACCCTTAAAATTTAAGTCAAAGGCTCCTAATTGACGAACACTTGAAATTACTTTGTCATCAAATGAGATTTTTGGGTGATGTTGTGATGGAGAGAAAACCGTTTGTAGAATGAGAATTTGTATGATGGTTTTACATTACTCAGATTAGACGACTTAATTAAGTTACTCAGTAAGATCTGGAAACTTAATGCATTCAGAAGGGACGAAACATGTTTACAATGCAAAACGTTTTTTGGCAATGTAAATCCCTTAAATATCTAGAAACTGAAAATTGTTTGTCAATTGAATTGTTCGACAAGTCGCTATGTTGAGTACATTCATTACTAGCATATCAACTGATGTAATAGATCTATGTCAATATAGTTCTAGAATTCAAGGAAAATAATATGGTTTTTACCGGGGTAATTTTATTTTCTTGAAAGTATTTTATTATCGAAAATACTAATTTTTGAACTTATTTCTGTAGAAATGGCTCAACCCACCAATAACACGATAAGTTCCGCGTTCAAATATTTCTTTGAACGTCCTGAACTTACTGGCCCAAACTTCAATGATTGGTACCGCTCGCTAAGAATTGTCTTGAGAGCAGCGGGTACTATCGATATCTTGACTACTCCCTATCCGGAGGATTTTGCTGAAGGAGCATCTGATGTGCAAAGGCTTGAACACGCTGCTAATGTTAAGAAGCACTCGGAGGTGGCTTGCTTAATGTTAGGAAAAATGGCTCCTGCACTTGAACAGAAGTATGAGCTATTTTCACCTAAGTGAATGCTTGATGAGCTCAAGGCTATGTTCGAGAAGCCGCAAGCTGTGGAGATCTACGACTTGGTAGATGCTTTACATAGCTGCAAGCAAGCTCCAGGAAAGTCTGTAAGTGCCCATTATTTGGATATGAGGGGTTATATGGAACAACTCATTGCACTAGGACAACCCTATGATCATAATATGGATATCAACTTGATCAATAGGTCCCTTAACAAGGACTTCAATGATTTCGTTAGAAACTATAATATGCATTGCACGGGGAAGACAGTTAATGATTTGCATGCAATGCTCATTGACTATGAAAAGGGGTTGAAAGACAAGGCATCTACCGCTACGCCTTATGTACTAACCATACAAAAGGGTAGAGTGAGTAAGCCAAAACCGCAAGCGAATAAGAAGAAAGGCAAAGGCAAGGGTAATAAGGGCAAACAAGTTGCGACTTATTTGAAACCTAAGCAGAAATTTTTCAAGAAGAGTCAATCTCAAAAGGATGAGACTTGTCACCATTGCAAGGCAAGTGGTCACTGGAAGAGGAATTTCCCTCTTTACCTCGAAGAGTTGCGAGAAATAACGAAGAAGTCTGAGCAGAGCGCTGCAGCTTCAAGTACTTTATTTATGATTGAATTGTTCAATTTAACATACAAATTAAATTCCTGGGTATATGATACGGGATACGGTATTAACATTTGTAATACGCTGCTGAGATTTAATCTGGAAAGGAAGCTTTCTTATGGGGAATAATTTCTACAAGTGGGCAATGGCGCACAAGCAGCGGTTGAAGCTATAGGAACTTTTAATCTAGTTTTACCTTCGGGTTTAGTACTGAGATTAAATGATTTTCATTATGTACCTACAATTTTTAGGGGTGTTATTTCCTTTTCTTGTTTGTTAAATAATGGATTTGTTCACACGATTGATAATAATGGAACTTCTGTTTGGAAAAATGGTATTTTCTATTTTAATGCAATTTCTCTGAATGGTGTGTTTGAAATAAACATGCGTGAAAATGAATCCAAGAACAATAAATCTGTATTTAGCATGAGTAAGAATAGAAAGTTTGACAAGAACTCTTCCTATCTTTGGCATTGTAGACTTGCCCATATTAGGAAGACTCGTATACAAAAGCTTCAACGTGAAGGTCTTTTGGAAAGTATCAATGATGAATCATGTGATAAATGTGAGTCTTGTATCTCTGGGAAGATGACCAAGAAACCTTTTAATAGCAATACTGAAAGAGCTACTGATCTACTTAGACTTATACATACTGATGTGTGTGGACCACTTAGACATACGTCAAGGAAAGGTGCTAGCTACTTCTTAACATTTACGAATGATTATAGCCGTTATGGTTATATTTATTTACTTAAGCATAAACATGAGGTATCTGAAACATTCAAAGTGTTTAAAGCAGAAGTAGAACTTCAATTAGGGAAGAAGATTAAAGCTCTTCATTCTGATAGAGGTGGTGAATATTTAAGTCAAGAGTTTATAGATTATCTAAGTGAGAATGGAATTGTTCAGCATCTTACTTCTCCCTATACTCCACAACAAAATGGTGTATCTGAAAGGAGAAATCGTACATTATTAGATATGATGCGATCTATGTTTAATCTTACAACTTTACCTTTATCCTTTTGGGATTATGCTTTAGAATCTATTGTTCGCATTTTAAATATGGTTCCCACAAAGAAGGTTGATAAGACACTATATGAACTATGGCATGGCAAGAAGCCATATTTGTCTTATTTAAAGGTCTGGGGTTTCGAGGCGTATGTGAAAGGTGACTCGGGTGACAAACTCCAACAACTATCTATGAAATGTATTTTTGTAGGATACCCTAAGGAAACTATGGGTTAATATTTTTATTATCCACCTGAGAACAAAGTAATTGTTGCTAGGTATGGAGATTTCCTTGAATCTGATCTTGTTAATCAACAATTCAGTGGGAGAAATTATGATCTTGAATAGAGTCATATAAATACATTACCTTCTGAAAACACTAGCGATGTAATTCTTGTAGAACCAGAACGTCTGGCGGTTCCACCGGAATTAGTTCCTCTACGTAGATCTGCAAGGATTAAAAACGCAAATAGCAATATATATCTTAACATAGAGGATGATGATGAGTTAGGGGATTTTGGTGAACCCGCTAATTATAAATCCGCCATACTTGATCCTGAGAAGGATAAGTGGATGGTTGCTATAGATGAGGAAATGAAATCCATGAAAGTAAATGATGTTTGGATTCTTGTAAAACCACCACCGGATGCTAAAATAGTGAGACGTAAGTGGATATACAAGAAGAAAACTGACATGGACGGAAAAGTACAATCCTATAAAGCTCGGTTAGTAGCTAAAGGTTTTACACAAACTTTTGGCGTAGAGTACAAGGAGAATTTTTCTCCTGTAGCAGACTTAAGAGCTATTAGGATTCTCATAGCTATAGCAGCATACTATGACTATGAGATATGGCAAATGGATGTTAAAACTGTCTTCTTGAACGGTCGCTTAGATGAAGACATCTATATGCAGCAACCAGAAGGGTATGTTGATCCTGAGAATCCTGGACATGTGTGCAAACTTCAAAGGTCCATTTATGGTCCGAAGCAAGAATCACGTCAATGGAATAAAAGATTTGACGAAGAAATCAAAAAGTTTGGATTTATTCAGAATCGTGATGAGCCATATGTATATCGCAAAGCTAGTGGGAGTGATGCAATATTCCTAGTCCTATATGTTGATGACATATTAATCATGGGAAGTAACATTACAAGACTTAAAGCAGTTAAGGATTATCTTGGTAAATGTTTTTCTATGAAGGATTTAGAAGAAGCTGCATACATTCTGGGAATTAAGATCTATCGGGATAGGAAAAGATGGTTAATTGGTCTATGTCAAGATGCTTATATAGATAAGATTTTGAAGAAGTATAATATGCATAATTCCAAGAAAGGTTTTCAACCTATGGAAGTTAAGCATAATCTGAATCATGACATGGATGCATCAACTCCTGAAGAGGAGGCATACATGCAGAAGGTGCCTTATGATTCGGCTGTAGGATCTATAATGTATATTGTTAGATGCACAAGTCCTGATGTAGCATTTTCTCATAACTTAGTCAGTAGATACCAACAGAATCCAGGGAAGCTCCACTGGACTGCTGTGAAACATATTCTAAAGTATTTGAGGAGTACGAAAGATATGTCTTGGTATATAGAGGGAAACTAGACACATAATTGAATGTTACAGGTTTCTGTGATGCGTCCTGGAAATGTGATAAAGACGATACAAAGTCTCAGACGGGTTTTTGTTATCAATGGAGGAGCAGTTGACTGGAAGAGCAAGAAACATACAACGATTGCAATGCATGCTACTCAGTCTGAGTACATGGCTGCTTCAGAAGCTGCAATGGAAGTTGTTTGGATTAGGAAGTTTATTGAAGATCTTGGAGTGATACCTTCAATTAAAGAACCTATAGATATGTATTGTGACAATTCTGCCGTAATAATATTTGCCAATGACCCTGGAGTCATGAAAGGCGCCAAACACTTTATGCGTAGATATCACTACGTCCGAGAACAAGTTGAAGCTCGTGAAATCAAATTGATAAAAGTTCACACAGATGATAACGTAGATGATCCTTTAACTAAAGCTTTGCCTAGACCAAAGGTAGTTAAGCATGCCATGGCGATTGGGCTGCAACTAGCTAGTGAACTCATGCAATAAATCTGTGATTAGTATTTGGATAAAGGATGTTATGACATTATTATATAATGAAATAAAGATTGGGTTTCGTTTATTTCTATTATTTAATAAGTGTGTCATATTTTACATGTTTTAATCCATGAATAAAAGTTATGCTAAATGTCCGTTGTCGATTAATAATATGGGAATATTATTAAAATAAGACAAATAAAACTAGTGACAGAGTATACTTGAAAGTATATTGGTCAATTTTGGATGATATTCGATGAATCGAATATTGGACTTATCCCAACTATATATTTTACTTTATGGATCTTTGTCATCAAGTAAAATATAAATAGTTATCCTTAGACTTGAGATACCAGAAAACTGTTACGAGTCTAGTGCATTTCTGTGGAATAATATAATCCTAAACGTAACGGGTAGCTATAAGGATTATTTTCGAAAGTGTTGCAAAATTCATATGTTTTGCTCGTAGTCAATATGGAATTTATTTCCTCCAATTTCGTTTTGGAGTTTAATATAGTTGGGGCCCTCGTGGGATTAGTAAGATGTTTGTGTGGCCACACCCAAATTTGTTTAGCAATCTTGCTGAATCTATGAACGAGAAACATAATGGTTAATGAAAGGAATGATTGAGATCCATATCCTTATTAACGTTGTATTAGAAATAAAAGAATAATAATAACGATGCAGAATCGTTAGAAGGTTTTGTCCAGGAAACCTTACTCGAGTTGTACTAGATACATTTCTATGTGTAACTAGACGCTATGCAATGTAATCACAATATTTGAAATATGTCCAAGTGGGAGCTGTAAGTTTATGGACTTATATTTAATAGTCGTGTGATAGGATCGAACTCGAGATTACGGGATTGCACACAATACGTAAAGAGTTAACTTTATTAATAAATATATTTATAGTATTTATTAATTTATTTAGTAAATATATTTATGCATTTATTAATTTAAACCGAGCAAGCAACTATATAACTTTAACGATCGTTAATTAATTAATAGTTAAGTATTAACAAATGTTAAATAAATATATAGTAAGAGTAATAAAAAGAAAGAAGGACGGAAGGTTCTGGAACACCACATGAGGGGTGTTCGACCGTCGGTTAGAGCCGGGGGGGGGGGGGAGTTGCCTTCTATTTATTTAGGCTACAATGGGTTGGGGTCCATAAATACACCTCCTTATCCCTCATAATTCACTACATAACTTGAATCTCTTCCCCTCTTCTTCTCTTTGTTCGATCGCAAGGGGTAAACCGACAAAGGGGTTTCGGTTGGTTTTCTTGGTTGATCGATTTACTTACATTCTAGTCCTAGCCCCTCTCTAGGGTTGTTGGGTAGATTAGTTACAAGCGTTGTAGCTCAGTTTTCACGTGCTAGAATCGCGATTATCTCGTTGTATTACGTGTGTACAAGATCGTAATATAGTCTTACTTTAGACTATATCTTGATGTATACGGTATAAACCCGAATTGGTGATTCGTTCTTCGTCTTGTGGAATTGTTGTAGCGTAAAGGTATGTAACCCTAATTCGATTAATTATATTGTGTTATTATTATGATCTTGTTTAATCGCTTCCGCTATATGTGCTTTGATCTCGTTTAGGGTTTTATCTAATTGTTATGATATTAATAATCCTTCAGTTTCTGTAGCTCGCCTGCTTATGTTAACTAGCCTGTTGTTTTTAGCTCGCGTAGGTCAATTTTTTTTAATATGAATCTATATGAAGTTACATAAAGTGATTTTTGATGTAGAGTAAATCACACCTTTTTTATGGAAAAGCGTAAATCGCGGTAAGTATTAGGTAAATACGTGAGGAAACGTAAAAACCGACAATCGAGTTCGTTCTCGATGAGGTATGTGTTCAAGCAAAAGTTATAGACATATTTAAAGTGAGTTATTACGCTTTTTAAAAGAAGAAAAGAAAAGAAAATGGAAACGGATTACGCTAAAAACGGACGAAAAACACATAACGTTAAAACGCAACGAAATTAAAAACTTTACCTAAAAATATTTGAAAAATTACTAAAAAGTTATAAAAATTCTAACTAAGAAAAATATGTCATCAAAAAAATTTGGAAATGTTTTAATTAATTATTATTAATTTTTAAAGTTAAATAAAAACCTAAAAATTAAAATAATTAAAGAAAAATTAAAATCCAAATTTTAAAGTTTGTAAACCTAATTTATATTAATCTAAGACTAAAAATCAATTTTTGAAATTTTTTATAAACATTTGTCTATTTTTAAATGACTTTGCAAAATTAAAAAGAAAAATAATCCTATAAAATAACCTATAAAAGAGAAAATTATAAAAAGTAAACAGAAAATTCTTAACAGCTAAGAAGAATATAAGAAAAATAAAAAAAGGACAAAAATAATGAGCAAATAAGCTAAAAAGCAGGAATTAAGCCACAACTTATTTTTATTTAGCAAAAACTAATACCTCTTATATACCAAGTGTGTTGAGAGCTTGACATGAAAAACTATATGTATCACTGGTTAACACGCTCGCTACTCCTCCGAAAGGGAGTCGCGTGTTCGAGCCCATGCGAGTTAAGTTTTTGATATTTATTTTTTTTCTTTTTTCTTGGTTGGTACAAATACACAATGCACAGGGGAAACACAATCAACACAAAAAAACTCACAAATAAGCCCAAGAAAAGTTGTATAAGCCCACAGCTTATCACATACCTACATATGGTTTTTTTTGCTTATGCTTTAGATTTTGCTTACTTTTCTTTTTGCTTTGTTTAGCTTGTTTGTGGATATAAAGGCACCCCCGATAAGCTTTTGCTTATTGGGGAGTCATAATAAACATGAAATCAAGAAACCAAGATACCAAATAAGCAAACATTGTTCACCCTTACACGAAATTGGTTCAAATTGTGAATATGAAATGCTAACAGTGGGTGTCACAAAAAACAAAGAAAAACTAGCTGATCTAAAAGGCTTATTGGTGACTTTCTAAGGCTCCCAAAAGCTTTATAAGCCACCAGCTTATCCAAAATTTGCTTACAACCCTAGATGACACCCTAGACTACAAACCTACAAGATTTCTATAGCTAAAATCACAAGTTCAAGTCCAAAACACCTATTGCATAGGATCCGCAGTTTTGAATAGGTTTTCAACAAGAAACATGCCCCAAACCTTAATCAAGCATCATGATATCTCATAACATTAAACACCACAAACACATGCATCATAAATCAGGTAGAAACTTAACTTCTTAGACCACAAATGTGAACAGACCCAATAGTTGGCAAACTAGACATATTTCATCACAAATTTGCAGAATCTAAGTTTCATACTAACAGCAAAACTCTTAAAAATGAAATCTCAATCCAACAGCGAATCTAAACTCCTATGTGTACAAGCAGTCATGGTTTTGTTTTATGTCACACTAATCATCAAACTACAACAAATTATGGCCTACAACACTCTTAGACAGAAAACTCACACATACGATGCACCCTTGGCAAATGATCAAAAGGAAACTTTTACACTAAAACTCCCAATCTTTTGGTTGAAAGTAACTACCCTAAGCTAGCCTAAGATGTCCAAAGCTAAGCTGGAGCTTGATGGTCAATTTCTACCCATGTCCCTAACTGTCCCAAACACCCCTTAATAACTTGAGATAGGCAAATTTTCAAAAGATTTAAGCACAGGTAACACTCAAATGGTTTCAAACTATCACACACTCATTCAACAATACAAATAAAATAGCATTAGCATAGATTTATCAACTCAAAACTCAGAACCATTGAGCACCAATATTTGTAGAAAATAAAAAAAGAGAAAAAGAGAAAAAGGGAAAACACACCTCTAGAGTACGCAATCCATACCCTAGGATTTTGAGCTTAAGTGTTGAGCAACAGCACTAGCTTCCAAAGCTGTAAACACAAGAAACAAATAATCAATGCCTTTTAGGCTTGATTTTGTTAGCACAATGATAAAACAAAGAATTTGATTTTCCTTTTCTTTCAACTTTCTAAAACTTTTCTCAAAAACTTTAACCACTTAAACCTTACAACCATTTAAGCATAAACCTCATAACATGAACCATGAACAGAAATTTTGATCAAAGTTTTAACAAAATACCAACTTTTCCATTTTTTGGGAAAAAGGAATTAGATTTGTAAAACTTGAATAAAAACACAATTGATAAGTGGAACTCAGATTTTTTTTCAAACATTTACCAACTTTTAACAAAAATAAAAAGGAATTATATTGAATGTTCAATACCAACTTTTATTAATAATAAAAAAGAGATTACAATGTTGATAGAAATCTAAAACAATAAAATTAAAACCCTACTGCCCCCTTTTTATATAGGGCTTACAACATTCTAGAAACAAAAAGAAAAGGTCCTAAACCCTATGTATGATCTTCCTCATATGCTCTTGGCTTTCAGAATATACTCTGTTGGATGCCATTTTTACTGAGTTTGAAAACGGGTCAAGAACATTTTCTTGTGACCATGCCAGGACTTCCATGTGATTGATAACCATGAAAAATGATCTCCACCACTCATTGAATAGTAGGGAACAAGTAAAACCTCTAGGCCGTTGATCCTGTCTCGATTTGGGTATTGGTGTGATAGTTAGAGGGAAGGAGAGGGTCGTGAGGGGTCCCACATGGATGAGGTGTCATATTGGAGCGTGTGAAGGTGTTGAGGGGTGTGGAATTAGTGATCAGGAAACACATAACTCCCAATTCGTATGATTATGGGTCTTACGAAATTAGGGTTCTAATGATGAATAGTAGAGGTTTGAATCTGATTTGGGGGAGGTTAGTGTGTTTACCGCTTGTTTTATATTATTAAAAATAATTTGAAATTTTTTAATAATAATAAAAGGGGTTAGTGGATAGCTTAGTTGGCAAGGTGGTGGGTGACGTGGAGGGACAGGAGTGGTGGGATAGGGTTTTGTTGTCTAGCTGATTTGGTCCCCCTTCTTCCCAAAAGTATGCAAATAAGACTGGGACAGTTTTTACACCCACTTCCTTCACAAATAAGTTTAGGGGGGTTGTCAGATTTGGCACAAGCATTTTTCATAACTTTTCACAAGGGTTTAATGTGTAATTTTGACCATTCTTCAAGGGTATTTCTTGACAAGTATTCATTATTCAAGGATCAAACTTGTATATTATGATTCTTCAAGTACCAAAGTTGAAAAATCTTTAAACTTGGAGGACTAAACTTGTCATTTCTTCAAACTTCAAGGATTTTCTTGGAAATTCAACATTCGAGTCCGGTTCATTATGCGGCTTTGTTTTCCGTGTCCATTTTTCTTTGTTTCTTGTGATATTTTTGTCTTTTTCTCTGATATCCATACCTAAAACATACAACAAACAAATACAAGTATATTTTCCGGTATTTTATGATATATTTACGCGTTTTAAGCCTAATTTGGACGACGAGACCATCTATAAATGCAGTCTCATCACTCCTCCATATTAAACCATTGTCATGCCCTCACGCAATGCTAGAATAAAGTATCGTACCACTTCTAAAATTCATTTTTAACGACTTTTATTGAAATTTAAACTTACTAAACTACTACTACGTGTGTTTTAGACATAATGTATGATTTTCATCGCAAAATGGGACTTTTAGGTTCATAGAATAAGAACACGTGTATGTCTCATAGAGATAGTTCGTCGTCCTCGATATTCACCCAATTCCATGCTAAGTGTGTAATGAGATCATTGTCATTATAACTTAGTAATGCTAACACTACTCATATGCTCTAATCACGTACTTAGACTCCCTTATTCCTAATTTGTATCTCTTATATTTTATTGTTGTCTTGAAGGATCATGAAGATACATTTTTACTTATGCGATAATAGATATTAGGGTCTAAAAATAGCAATGAAACGGTGTAATCAAAATCATCGGATTAATAATCTTTTCTAATAGACAATGATGTCAAAAAATTAAATCAACAAAAAGGATCGATAAACACGGTTTTAGAACGGTTTTGAATGAGACTTATTATCGTAATTTTATTACCTACCTCATTATCGGTGGCTTTGATTATCATGGTTTACCTCCATCTTTTATTCAACTCCGTCATGGAGCCTTTATTATGACTTCGGTCTTGCCCTTGTCTTTTATATAACCTCTCCATGAGGTGTTTATTATGACTTGAAGCATATCCTCACGCTAGGCGAATTTTGAATCTTTAAGGCTTCAAAATTTAAGACATTTACTTCAATTTTGCATAGATTTTTCGGCCTTGTGAGCTTAAAAATTTTTGCTTGATTAGGTGAAGAGGAACGTAAAAATTATTATTGGGGAAGCCATTGATTATTCGGGTGCTAATACTTCAAAACTGTGATGTTGGCGATACCTTAATGTTTTCCCAATTTAATTACATGAAAGCTACTAGAATCAATTAGAAACCAACAATTAAGACTAAACCGTTAAGTCAATATTTATTAACAGTTAATATATACAAGCGAGGAGAGAATAAGCAAATAATTAGGACACATGAGTTTTTGAAAGAATGCGTGTATTCTACATTTAGCATAGTAACTTATAATTAACGCTATCATTTCTCGTCCTCAATTTAATGAGACTTAGCCTAAAAAGTTAAAGAATCAAAGCTAAGTGCTCAACACGCACGGTCGAGTCAAAAATTACTCTTATTCTCGCCATCAGAAAATCTACATTCGTGTCTTAAACACTTATAAAAACATGAGAATTTTTTTTAAATTTGGCCATTTTTACCCTTATTTGCAACAAAACGATAAAAAATATATGAAAGATGGAAAGCGTGAAGGTTTAGCAAGGCAAGTATCTATTCATCCCCCCCCCCCCAATACTCAAGTTAAACATTGTCCTTAATGTTTCGAGTCTAAGGGTGGAACACTCCCATACTAGAGATAAAAAGTCGAATGCTTAATCTAGCATGGAAAAGGTAATTAACAAATAAATCTTAATCCGTTTATGCTAAAAGACATATTGTTAGAACAATAAAGGATATATCATTTGGATATCGGAAAATTCTTCAAGCAAACAATCGAGGCTCACGTAAAACGAAAACGAGAGGCTTCAATCGTGAAGATGATTTAATTAACCACAATCACAAACAACCACAGAACAAAGGTTGGAAGGGCACAAATCCCCTCATTAGGATAATTAGAAAATACAAATATTTACAAGGATAAGCATAAGAATTCCCCCATGAGGCACCTTGTTTTTGATAACCGAGTCAAAAGCTCGACTCGAACTCCCATAAACTCGATCATTTAGGTATTATCATGGTAATGGTCATGTGGGTCTTACATGAAAAGCACCAAGCCCAAAGCAACCGATAATAAAGACTACGCCTTTATATTGGGGTCAAAGATCGTGTCTTCATTTTCAAAAGATAAACGAAACAACACGAACTCAAGCATCATCGTCCCAAAGGGACAAAAGAAAATAGAATGAGAAGAGAAGGGTGGGACATTGGGTGGGCACGACAAATGAGCTACTTGAGGTAAACTGGCACCGTAAGTGTAGAAAGAATTTCTAGTGACTACTTCGGTGCAAGACCAAGATTTTATCTTAAACGTGATACCGGGATCAAAAATATCGTCCTCGGTGGAGAAGTGTGAAGAAACAAATGGGGCTTCCCCCCACACTAGATCCACACAAAACATCGTCAAAAGAAGTAGACGCGTTGTAGCAAGTTCAATTAAACAAGGTGATGATGGAGTTAACTTTGGAAAAAATTTCAAATTGGTTTCAAAATCTTTCCCTTTTCATTTTTTTAACTATCCATTATGAAAACCCGAGTTGATTAATTTGAAAATATCAGGTGTTTCCAAAACAATCCTAGGCACACTTAAAACTTTCACATTTATCTTGAATGCGGAAGGAGGATTTAAATTTTTAAACCATGAATTGATTAATAAAATATCCCCTCCGGGCTAACGCAACGGTCCTCATCAAACTCTAAAATCAAAGGCAGATCATCAAGTATACGTTTGATCTCGGCAAAATCTCCATCTGGATCAAAAACGTCTTCTCTTCCTCGTGAAAGAGGTTGGGAAATAAAATTATCGATCGTCTAGTCACTAGCTTCAACTGTTGTGAAACTAGGAATAGAAGGCTCTTCGATTGAAGATTTTGCCTTAGTCGTTTCGACTTTGACATCAAAAAACGTATCAATGTGAGCAAGGCCATCGGCGGACTTCTTACATGATAAATCCAAAATCTCGCATGATGTGAGATTAGGAGTAAAAGGCTCGTCACGTGACGTTTTAGCCTTGACGGTTTCAACTTTTTCCTTCGAAGGGATCGAACACGAGTTCTCAAACATTTTAGCAAAATTACTAACACATCCCTTCGGAATTAATTTTAGTTCATCTTTTAAAAACGAGAGGTCAACGATATTCCTTAAAACCTCTTCACGTTTTTATTTTTCAAAATCATTCAACGGAATTTCTTCATTCAAAATTGGTGTATATTGATTTAAAATATCCTCGATAATTTCATCTTCATTAGAAAAATTAGGTTCCAAAGGTTTAACAATGTTCATTGTTCCTACAAATGCTACGAGTTTTTCTTGTTGTTTATTTTCAAAAACATTTATAAAAAACTCGTTAGTAGACGTTTTTGTCTCCTCTACGTTCTTGCAAGACGAAGAAGGTAGCACGACTCTAAAATTCGAGAGATAGGGATCAATACGAGACGTACGAGTCTTAGGAGTCGAAATAACTTGAACTTCTCCTTCGGGATTAGGATTGGTATCGTTCGATGAAGAACTTGACTCGTACGAAGCTAATCTTTCCACTAAGGTCTCACCTGTTAAAAGATATTTATCTCGATCATTAGCGTGATTTTCCCTCATATCTTTTACTTTATTTTCCCATATCTCACATAAACGTTTTTGCTCTCTAAAAGTGACATCATATTCATTTTCAATTCGTTATGTTTGGAGGCCATTTGCTCTATTTGTTCCATGTAATATGCCTCTCGATTAGACAATTGTTCTTTGTAATGTTCCTTAAGGGTTGCCATATGTTTCTTACAATTTTCCCTAAGATTCGTCATTTGTTCTTGAACCATCGTTAACTTTTCATTATTACGTCTCATATAGTCAACAAAGGCATTATGAATCGTTTCATCATTTTGATTTTCATTACAATTAAAAGACGCATCATACGACGAATAAAACGAAGACGATGGGCGATCTTGGTCGTAAGATTGAAATTCGTCACCATGAGAGTTATAGATATAACCCTCTCGACCTCGAATAACCTCACAATTAAAATAATTGGCCCCATCGGGTGGGCCTCCACAATATGGACACGAATAATATCCATCGTCATTCGGCATGACGTAACGAGAAAGTCGAAATCGACAATTAAACGATTTAGAGGGTGAAAGAAGAGAATTATGAAAATAGAGGGGAAAGTAGAAGATTTTTATTTATTTTTTTGGTTTTTCAATTTTTTTGGAATTTTTGTGTATTACGTAGAAATTAATCTACAAAAAAATTATCCACTAATCAAAGGTCTCGATTAATGAATCTAAAGGGAGTGAAGGAAATTACGTGAAGTAAAAACCTTCATTCGACTTTGAAACGTTGGCAGAACGCCAAAACGTTTCGAGCGTTCAAAAATGTAAGCAACAAAAATTGATTAATAATACTTGATGTGGCAAACCCCTAATTAATCGTCACTTTCAAAATACGCACAAGCGAACGGAGAAAACGACGCGGCGCGAAGCACTAAAGAGCCTTTTTATTTAGGTCGTAAAATACAACCGCCTTATACCTACCTTATAGTTTGTATTTATCGAGATTAAATCAATTAAAAGTATTTATCTATTTTGCCTTTGGCTTTCGTTTGAATTCGATGCACTTAATAATAACCGGAACGTCCACTGTTAAGATGCGATTTCTCGCGAATTTGGATAATTATTATATGTTAATTGTTCTATGTAAATACAATTTATTATTCATAATAAAACGAGAAAACGATTTTGTGTTAATTGAGTTCAGTTTAACACGATTTATTTATTTGTATGGATCTCACAATAGATGTAATCACATAATCATTAAACTTAACATGAGTCTTTGTTTTTCTACCAGACCTTCTTACTTCAAGTGTCTGCACATCATCATGTATATGAGTTGGACTAGAATGAACATTTTAAACATTGCCCACAGATCAGTCTTAAGTATGCTCATCAATGTGGGTTCCATAATGTCCTCCACTTTGACTCTAGCCTTGAGTTAATTCATGTTGATCAGTCTCAGAATGTGGCAAACTACCTTATAAGAGCATAATCTATTATCTTATTTCTTTGGAAAACATGGTCAATACGGTTAAATATTCATAAAATGTGCCTGGTATATGTGTGTTTTGTTGTTGTGTATGTACAGGCACCGATATCGAGAAATCACAAGAAATTACCAAAGAAAGACAAAAACGAACACGAGAAATGAAGAAGTGCTAAAAGCTGAAGTCGGGATTCTATTTCATGGATTTTTTTCAAGTCTCTCTTCAAATTTACCAAAATGCCCTTACACTTTCATCAAATTACCATTTTACCCTCAACTTTCCCAAAATTTCACAAATCACCCTTCATAAATCCCAAATTTGCAAAGTCACCCTTAAAGTTTACTTAAAATACAAATTTAGTCCGTGTGATCTATTGATAAAACACAGAAGGACTAAAGTTGTCATTTCTGAATGATAAAAGAAGCTTAACAAAGCTTGATGAAGTATGGGGGAACAACTTATTACCTTTTACTTTCTCAACCGAGGACGAGATTTTTGATCCCGGAATAAAGACAAAAGGATATCTCGGTCTTCCATCAAAAGAGTCAATGAAAGAATATTTTTCTACACTAACGGTGCGAGTTTACCTCGAGTAGCTCATCATTCTGCCCCACCCATCACCCCGCCCTTCTTTTGTTCTTATCTATATTTCTTTTATCACTTTAGGATTTTGCTCGATGTTTCGTTCTTTCTTTTGTCATCCGACAACGAACACAAAATCTTCGACCCTGGTATTTATGCAACATCGAGGAATTTATTCCTCAAATATCGGTTGGCCACACCCTTTCAGTTAGATTGAAATAATCTAAGTGAATACGAATCGAGCTCATGACTCGTTTACAAAAACGAGGTGTCTTGTGGGGGAACTCCCATGTGTATCCATGTATATATTTCTTTTCATCTTTCTAATCTATTTATAAGTACGAGGCGGCTCGTACTTCTTCACCTATCATGTTTCATGTTGTTTCGTTTGTGATGCGATTATCTAGATTCTCATTATCGAAGACTCTCGTGTTTGTTTTTATCATGTATCACTCGAGTTTTGATCCTTCGTTTGAGACATCTCGATATTCGATGGTTATATCATTTACTAACGCTTACTTACATGAGGTAAGTAAGACCTCTATGTTATTGGTGTTGTTGTATTGAATATTTACGGTTATTATGATTAATGATCACTCTGATTTGTAATACATTTTGGATTAGGATTATTGGTCAAAATTCAAAAACATAACTTTTCTGAAGCAATAGCAAAAGTTTTGACACCTCAGAGATTTAACCCATGCACACCCTTTGATCCGACAAGAGCCTAATCTAGCGCCTTAGACCACTCATCGGAACTGTGATATGTCTAACTCCATACTTTTAACAACAGTTTCCTCTAGTAATAGTTAAAAATACATAATTCAGTAATTAAAAGAAGACAATGCACAGACATTACAACTAGTTACGTAAACAAAAGAAGCACAAAAGAAACACAAAAAAAGTTCAATCCGTGTGATTACATAATTTTCACATATCCAACCAATGAAAACAAAGTACAAGGATCGACATTGAATTCTTTTTAGAGCAATGCTCTTTTGTGGATATTGGTTTGTAAAACTTTTGTGGTTCTATACCCCATACGGCCATAACATAATTTCACACTTTCAAAACCCTAAGATTTATTATTTCTTCAAACGAAAAGGTATACACTTCATCGGTATCTCATTCATTATACTTGTTTTATTCAAGAAAAGCTTCAATACTTTTATAATTTCTTTTTCAGAATCTCAATTGCAATGGCTCGTACAAAGCAAACCGCTCGCAAGTCTAGTGGTGGAAAAGCTCCTAGGAAGCAATTGTTTACCAATTTTACGGTATGTGATTTCGTTTTGATTCCATAAAGTACAGTATATCTGTTTTTCTGGTGATTCTAATGCTGCTAATTGTTTTTTAAACTGATAGAAGTCTGCTCGAAAATCTGTTCCTACAACCGGAGGTGTGAAAAAGCCTCATCGCTATCGTCCAGGAACCGTTGCTCTCCGGTGAGTGTCTGTAACTTATGTATAAACCCTAATCTACTATTAACATTAATTTAAATATGTAAACTCTTCCGTTTTGTAAGTAATGTTGGAGATTTCTCCTTTTTATCATATTTACTAATTGATGATGTTGATGAATACAGTGAAATCCGAAAGTATCAGAAGAGCACAGATCTTTTGATCCGTAAATTGCCATTCCAAAGGCTTGTTCGTGAAATCGCACAAGATTTTAAGGTAATTAATACATATCTATTTGCAATACATTTTTGTTAAGCATAGTAACTAATAACACTGTTTATGCTAATAATTGTATTGATGTATTGATAATATTTGGTCGTGTAGACTGATTTGCGGTTCCAGAGCCATGCTGTGCTAGCTCTTCAGGAAGCAGCTGAAGCATATCTCGTAGGTCTGTTTGAGGATACCAATTTGTGTGCGATTCATGCCAAGAGAGTTACCATCATGCCGAAAGATGTTCAGCTAGCACGTCGTATTCGGGGCGAGCGTGCTTAAAGTCTACTTATATTGATTAGTATCTGTTTCGTTTGAACTTTACATTTTGCCTTCGCATATTGGACCTCTGGTTTTTTATTTATTTGGGTCATCTTGTATGATGATTCTTGGTTTAGTTTAATAGTAGCCATTGTTGAATAATGGATATTGTTGACAAAATTTTGAGATTTGATATTGATTATATGTGATATTTATTGGTGTTTTTCATGTTGATTTTCTATGGATTTTTTTAGAAGCTACAAACTGTCTTATTGTTAATATATAAATATACCTAATACTTTATACCCTTAATCGGAAATACCATTCACATTACATAAATTCTAAACTACATAAAAGTAACAAGAAGCACCCGTGGCCTAATGGATAAGGCGTCTGACTTCTAATCAGGCGATTGTGGGTTCGAGTCCCACCGGGTGTGCTTTTTATTTTGTTATTGTTTTCCTGATTCAGGGCTATGACTTATGATTAAGCTGATATCTAATAATATTTCGAACTAAACTTTTCTGAAGCTAAATTAAAAGTTTAGACAGCTCAGAGATTTAACCCACCCCTTTCAGACAAGGGCCTAAATCTAGCGCTTTACACCACTCGTCGAAAAAGTCAGATACGTCAAACTCTATACTTTTAACAACCACTTCCTCTACTCACAGCTCTTTTATGTTAGTAATTACATTACTTTTCCCGCGGCTGCTCATTATTCATTTACTTAATATACAGTTACTGCTTGTTGACTGCAGAAACTACAACCATTTCCGCTGGATATAGTTAATTTAGGTACATTTAAAATGTTAAAACTCATCCAAGTACACTAACAAGTTGTATAGCTCTATGACACATACTTGTTAAACTTAAACATATTTACAAACAGTATAAACGGAAATAGATCAATTTTCGTTTCATAGCTCAAACCAACAGTCAAGTACAATGTGCCCAAGTAACAAAAAAACTAAAACAAAACACATTCGGACACTGCATAAGTAATCCTCGAGATAACTTTACCAGTTATCACTAATCATCACAAGAACATTCGCCATTCTGAAAATTATGAACACTATAAGAGTCCTTAACAGTAATCTTCCTCTCAGTAATCTCAGAAATAAACTTCATAGCATCATGACAGTCTGCACATACCCGCAAATTCTTGAATACACAAATAGGAGTCTTTTTCTTAGTATTTATAATCCCAAAAGCAACTGCTAATCGCTCACTATGACTTGTCAAAATACGCTGCTTCTTCTCGTCGACATTAGGAACATACCCTAAGCCCTTCATTTTCTCCAATAAGTTCTGCAACTCTTTGGATATTTTATCACTTTGATCATGTGAATAATTTCCGTTATAAAAGTACTCCGTTTTATTATGCAATGTAATGGTGCTGAAACCTTGAGTCTTCTTTAACCCTTTACTTTGGGCATCACTAGAACTAGCTTTCTGAAGTGAATTAGTAGCATGATACTGTTGTTGATCAATATGACTCTGATTCAGGTTTGAAAGGGTTTTGATATTCGTGTTGCGATTGAGAATGAAATGAGAAGAATGTAAAGGAGCTACTTTGAACGTAGCTCTGCGAATAGCGATAAGAGAAGTCATTGTTGTAGGGCTTAAGGTTAATTATTAACCCTAACGCCAAAAGTTCCAAGACAAGGCTATGAATATTGAGGCGATATATATAGTAAGTACATATATAATTTTATAGAGTGTTTTTATTTTTAAGCAACTAAATCCGTTTGATTTATGTAGAATATATTTTGTAAAGTTATAAAAAAACTAATTATGAATTGAATAGTGAATGATGTGATTACAAAATAAAGAAATTTTGGAGATTCTTGACATGATATGGTGGCTGAGATATTATAAAGCAAAGGGTAAACTGCAAATTTCGTTTTTACTTTTCGAAAATGGTAAATTTGTCGCCGAGAGTAAATTACAATCAATTTTACCTCTATATTTGAAAATATTGTGCAATTTTGCCACCGAGTTAACGTTTTTTTAACTTTTCACCGTTTTCCTCCATTAACTCTCACACGTATCTGGCACGTGTGGGTATATTCGTCATTTCCACTCGTACCAAGAACCCTAGCACTCTTTCACCTTTACCTTCGTACAAAAACGTTCCCGAAACAATTGACCCACCTTGTTTCCACTGTAGCTTCCTGTCAACACTATCAAGGACAAAATTTGCAACATCAACGTTGAATATCCACTAGTATCTCGATATTAAATACGTACCTTAGAGACTATCCACAACCCAACTGGTCAAACTTAAATTCGTACTACCAACCCAAAACTCGATTCAATTGTTTATCAAGTATCTAATGGCGTATAAAAAGAAGTCGTTTTCAAAATGCACAATAATGTGTTTTTTGTACATGGTCCATTGAGGTATGTAAATGGTAATCGTAGCCAAATTTGCGGGTTTAGTTCCGAGGACAGGATATTTAAAATTGGCCTAAATCATATCTTCGGAAGGCTTGGAGATGTGGAAAAATGGGCTTTATTCTTTTGTTTGCCTAACAAATCACTAGAAGAATGTTTGAAGTTGATTTACACCCACAATGATGTGCATATGATAATGGAACTGGCTTCTAGGAATAGTTCAATCGATTTGTATGTTGTTCACAAGAAATAGAGACTAGCTTAGTATTATTTTAAGAACCTTGATTTAGATATAGATGATGCAGATGGGGATTATTTGGGATGGGTAGAAGATAATGCTAGGTTGCGTTGCTATAGTTCAAATCCTTTTGCGACTGAACATCCTTTTCAAAAAAAGAAGAGAAACAATAGCAACCAAACTCAAGGTGGTGAAAAGAAAAGATTGAAGAGAACGGTTGTCGTAACAAAAGAAAGAAACAATGATGGACAGGGAAAAGAGAAGAAGAACGCAGAGGGGAAACAAACGAGTACTGGAAAACGAAAAAATGTGACTGAGGATGTCAGTGAGACCGAGCCTCAGACTTCATTGGTGAAGAAGAAGAGAGCTTTGGAAAAAGGTAAAGGGTTATGGTTGAAGAGGATTCAGGTTGGTGCTATACGAAGGTAAACTGGTATTGTCATTAGAGAGGGTGGATCTTTGAATCTTAGTAGTAGGTCTAAAAATAGGTTGAATGTAGGGGTCGGGGGTTCTGCTTCTGTTGATAATGTGGCCAGAAATAAAGGTCATATAAATTGGTTTTGTGGTGCTTGGTGTAAGAGCTCCTAACAAGTTATACGAGTATCAAGATTTTAAGATCACGAATTGCGTACTAGGTCTTAGAGTACCAACATATGTGGAAAACTAGTGAACTGAAGATGGCTGTCACAAAGAGTGTTTGTGATAATGTATATGATTATTCCAAATACTTTGTAACTAGGTAACCCAATTGTTAAGGATGGTTAGGGATCTGTTTTTGTTATAACAAAAACAACTTATCTACTACTACTTATAAAGGGTGTATGCATTTTTTTTCAACATTTATTTATGGCAATATTGGATTCTAACATTTCCTTTTCTACAAAGTTGACATCGTGGGCTATGCATTCTCTTTGACAATTCTTATTTGTGGCAATATTGGATTCTAACATTTACTTTGCTACTACAAAATTGACATCCTGGACAATGAAATTCATTCAAATTCATAAAACCAAAAAACGAGCCACACCAAAACCCTATTCTCGAGTCCTATATAAAGCAACCTCTCTATGGTTATCCTTTGAATCTCAACATCTCAATATCAAAACAAACCCTAATCCATTCTCTGGTTCTCAATATCTCAACAAACCCTAAACCAGAATTTCATGGCGAGGGTTCTAAAGTTTGTATACCTATTGCTTTCATTTTTTTCATCTTGCTCCTTCTCTTGTGGTTGTTCCGTAACATTCTAATCCTTACTTCAACCCAACATTGCTTAACTGGAATTGGGATGATGTCATCGTCATCTCAAGTGATGATGAAGACGACAAAAAAAGATTCAGATATTGGAATTTTGAAGACATCATCAACATTTCAAGTGATGATGATGAAGACGATGAAGAATGTTGATACAAAAGTTGGAGTAGACCGAGCTAGACCCAAATTGGGTTTAATTTGGGGTCTTGTGGACTCCGGCTCTTGCACCAAGTGAAACTTGCTTTGAGGACCCTGCACACTAAACAGACACTGTTAGGCTTACCGTGGGTTTGTGACCCACGATTAGACTCCGGCGTGAGAGTAAGTAATCGATTTGAGTATGTAGTGTTTAGGGTATTATGTGTATCGTACCTTTGTGGAACCTATGAGGTTCCTTTTATACCCGAGAGAGTCCTGGCTGGGCCCCCTTACTCTTACGGCCAAAGGAAGAGATAATGACCTAAATTAACTTGATCTTTATTGTATAACCAAGGCAAGTGTATATCTCTTCACTCTAGGCGAATATATCTATATGATAGATTATACTTCTGTCTGATCCTGTCGTGCTGTGTCAAGGACCTGGTTAAGTAATTAACCTTATGTGCGACAGCGGCTTACCGGGCCCACTGGCCTTACGCGCACATATAGCACAAGCCTTTTGTTAGCCTCAAAATATTGAGTCAAACAAGAATGTTCGGTCATAGGTTTCTATTGTAATATTTATTAGAACATTGTAATAGATAGTTAAATAGTCGTGGTTCACGGGCTTGGATTTAAGCTACTTAAAGCCCAAAAGACAAGCCCGGTCCAAACAACATAGCCCATTATGGTTACATGTAAGCCCGGCTATATAAGGCCCTTCCTAGCATGTTAGGAAGGGTGGATTATTCATTTTGTAACTCTCAAATTCTAATCTAATCTCACCAAGTTAATCACCTCTCTTTCTCTTTACTTTCTCTCTATAGAAATTTTCATTCTTTTCATCTATTTTTCTATCTTTAATCATCTAATAACATAGGACAACATTTGGTATCAATCGCCACGGGGTAGATTTGTGATTTGTTGTTTGGTTTATAGTTTGGTTCGGTTGATTTTTCATCTAAATCATCCCGAATTAATTTTTTTAGTGTTTTCGGGCTATAAATCTTGATATAAATCACTTACATAGATGTGATACGGATTTGGTTAGGTTTTTGTGGTTAAAATCGTAAGTTTTTTAGGTGTTAGGATTGGTTTTTGGGTTACGGATTCGTAAACAGTAGCTTTATTGGCCTTCAAGAACATTCCGAAGAGATATCTTCGGAAAGGGGTTTTGATATTCCAAAAATAGGTATTTCGGAAAAGGGTTTTGCTATTCCGAAGATATTTCTCCGAAAAAGTGTATTATCCGAAGATATTTCTCCGAAAAAGTGTATTATCCGAAGATATTTCTCCGAAAAAGTGTATTATCCGAAAAGATTTATTTCGAAAAAGTGGGATTATCCGAAGATAGGTCTTTATTCCGAAAAACTCCAATTTTTTCAAAAAAGGAGTTTATTCTGAAAAAGTTCCATTTATCCGAAGAAAGGTCATTATTCCGAAAAGGTACTCTTTATCCGAAGAAAATTCCATTATTCCGAAGAACTCGGTATTCCGAAAAAAGTAATTTATCCGAAAACGTATGCTTATTCCGAAAAAGGTATTCTTTATTCCGAATAAGGTTCTTTATTCCGAAGAAATGAATTTATCCGAATATCACCATTTTTCCGAAAAAGCTTTGTTTTCCGAAAATCCTCGTTTCTCTGAAATCCACTATTATTCCGAAGAAGGGTCAATTATCCGAAGATTTCACTTATTCCGAAAAACTTCAGTTTTTCCGAAAAACCATCATTAATCCGAAGATCACCAGTTATCCGAAGATCACCACTTTTTCGAAAATCTCCGTTATTCCGAATTCATGAATATTCCGAAAATGAAGAATTTTTCACCTTGGAATTTTTGGTTTCTTGTGAAGACTATTTTTTAGGGGATTTTTAACATTTTTCATCGACAACAACAATCACAACACATCTACTTAAGATCCATTTTCACTTCATCGATTTCAAGTCTCTAGATATGGATTCTACTCAAGAGTATCGTGTCACAAACAACAATATCATGGTGGCGGGTAACAAAGAGAGACCACTAATACTCGGCTTTTACACCGAGTATGAAAGTTCGTTGTTCCGAATCTCTTCGAATTGATAACTGGTTCAAAGTGCGACTCAATTGTCTTTTGGTGAACAAGATAATGGTTTGGTTTGTTATCTATTTAAACTAATAGCAAATAAGTAAGTGTCGTTAAGTAAAGTAGAAGTTTAAAGATTAATACTAAACTAACGAGTTAAAAATTAATGCTAGACAACTTAAAGGCAATATAAGAAAAATACTTGAACACTAAATAAAACTAACACTTAGAAATTATCTAAAAACAAGAAACTAAACCAACGTAAAATTCCCAAATCGGAATCTAGAAAGTAAGGCTGATCGTAATATCCAAAAAGTCCAGATCGGAATATATTCCGATCTGTTGATCGTAATAATGGGGAAAAAGCAATCGGAATGTTGGAAAAGTTCTGATCGGAATACTGCAAATTATACCCGTCGGAATATTTAAGACAAGGCTAATCGGAATAAAGGGAAACAAGCACAATCGGAATATCACTAATTCACCCGTCGGAATATTGGAAATGGTGCAATCAGAATATTAAAATTCCCCAATCGGAATATTAGAAAAACCTAGCAATCGGAAAGTGCAAACACTACCTAATCGGAATATTCACAAAACCCACTCAATCGGAATACTTAACAAAAGTCCAAATCGGAATATACCAACTTGTCCCAATCAGAATAACACAAAGCTTCCAAATCGGAATACGAAACCCTATTCTGATCTGATGGATCGGAATATTGATGGTGCAAATCGTAATGTGCAGAAACCTTTTCCGATTTGCCAATCGGAAAAAGGGGAAGGGTGCTTGGTCAGAATATCACGATCGGAAAGGGGTTTGTACCCTTTCCGATTTATAAGGAAATCGAAATAAGCTAGGTAATAAGCAACTAATGATAAGCAATCACCAAAACTAGCACGAATCCAAAGTGAACCGGATCAAATAAGCACTTGTATCAACTTATCTAAACTTAAAATAAACAAACTTTTAAATCAAACATAAAAAGATGAACTTTTTAAGAAAACTTTTAAAAAGTAAATAAGCTAATCATGAAAATAAGCCAATAAGCACAAGAATCTTAGAGCTTAATCAAATGAAAGCTTGTGTAGGAACAGAAAGATTAACTTTTTAAGCACAAAACCATTAAGATCAACACGGATTTAATGTGATTCGCACCAAAAATCAATCTAAAAATCAAAGAAAGGTAGAATGAGATTAAGGATTAAAAGCTTAACTAGAACTTGATTAATGAAATAAGCAATACATAAATGTTTAATCTTGAAAGATTAAAAGAAAAGATGAAACTTAGTGAGAGAAAGTTTAGAACTTTCTCTCTCTAGAACTAGAAAGAGAAGTGCAAAAAAATGAAAAACTAAAAATTAAAGACTAACTCCGTCCTAATGTGTATTAGGAGGGTATTTATAGGAAAAGTGGAAGGAGTGCATGTGTTGCATCTTCTTTCTTTCTTTCTTCACGTCTTCTCGACTCGACTTTAATTCTTTGTCTTTTCTCGATGTCGTCTCGGGATTTGAACTTGTCTTTTAATTTTCTTCTTCTATTAGACTTAAGTTCTTCGACTTCATTAAACTTCCGTCTTTAGACTTTTTCTTCGATAAATCTTCAGAATAGGCCTTGGACTTCCATCCTTTTTGCACTCTTGATCTTTTGACTTCGTCTTTTCCCGTTTTCTTCGATAAAAGCCCGTGAAAGCCCGTGTTTTCTTCCTTTTTCATATTTTGGTCCTAAAACACAATAAAAACACAAACCACGCATAATTTCGACTTTTACGACATAAAATACACGTTTTGGTCTTGTTATTATTGGAAATAAGTGGAAAAAGGATAAGTGTTTTCACACTTATTAAATCCCCTACACTTGACCATTGCAATGCCCTCATGCAATGCATTATATTTAAAGCATGGTTTACATTTTCCATCATAAATACCCCACCTTGGCCTTTATTAAATACTAAACATAAAAAGATAGAAACAAGTAAAGAAATCAAACACTTACATTAGTTTTGGCAGCCATGAACGTTTATCATCCTCAAGTTTCACGTTCCCCATACCAAGCTTAAAAACGAGATCATTGTTATTATAAGTTAGCAAACTAACACGAACTCATGTGGGCCAATTATTCACTTAGACTCCCTTATTCCTAGGTGTATCTCTTATATTTTATTTTTGTCTTGAATGATCACGAGGATGCATTGTTTGACTTATTTCGATAGTTATTTAGGCCGAAAATAAAGTGAACGATTTAATCAGTAGTTAGCTAAAGGACAAAATCTTTTAAAACTGCTTCTCGGGACCTCATAAAGTTCATATCTTGGCATAACTCGCTTCACGATTTGAGACCTTTCTCGGACCGATATTTGGAAGCGACTTCTTACTTCAAATCTTTGAGAGACGTTCTTGAAATTATGGTCTTCTCTTCATAATAGAAATTTCTTCACTTGAAGTTTTGAGAGATTCTTCATCTTTGGACCACGACTTCTTCATTTTTCTCAAATCTTTATTTTGGACTTTGATATACAACGATCCGCCTCCTTTTAGGACTTGGATCTATTTATCCTCATACCTTGTTAGGGTCTTTTTGGATAGACTTCTCCATGATCTTTAGGGGAGTATTTGCTTTTCGTCGTGTGTCTCGATCCTTCATATTGATTTTCGATAAATGATTCTTCACATCACTTTTGGATCTTTAGCAACAAAATGTAGCCCTCATGCCTTGTTAGGGCCTTTTCGGACTCGCCAATCTTCGCATCCCGCTTAAGTAAGTTATGCCTTGGCTATGAACTCTAATCCGTACCGAGCAACTTTTAAACAATCTTGGGCTAGAAGCTAAGTAACCTTTTAAATTGTACGACCTTATTTATTGCAGATAAATTTATTAACAAGCGGAGGAAGAATAGGCTTATAATTAACTCACATAAATTCACGAAAGAGTACCAAACTTATAATTGACTCTATCATCTCTCGTTCTCCACAGTTTAAAATCTCAAGGAATGAGACTCGTGGATTCTTAGCCTATTAAATCAAAGTTTTGGGTTTTCGAGTCGCCTAAAGGATCTTGCAAATTCTTAGACTTTTTCAAGTTTTAGAAATCGCATTTTAAAGTTCCCTTGATAAACAACTCTCTAGGATCATTTATAGGAACTTGCGAAAAGTTCTTGTTCTTAACCCGTGAGAGTTAAGACTTTCGCGTTTTATAGCTCCCTATATAAAAGCCTAGTAAAACTTGACTTAAACACGTTAAGGATACTAGCTAGAGTAAACTTAGATAAGTAAACTCGGGTTGAGTAAAAATGTTCACGACTAAGAAAAATTTAAAACCACTTTATTGTAAATTTATTCTAGCAATGGAAAGAAAACAAACATAATAAAGGAAAATACAACTATACAACTAGGCCAAAATAGATTAAAATTTTAGAAAAATGTCGAAAAATCGAATTTTCCGGTTTAAATGAGGGCAAATTCATGGAAAAGACCACTTACTTCGATAGAAGTCCCCCTACACTTGATATAAACATTGTCCTCAATGTTTAGGCATGTGGGAGTAAACTCCCCTACACTTATGACATTGTGCATTTTGTTTAAATCTTGTTAAGGAAAGGACAACTAAAGTGAATTCAATGTGAACATATAAAATATGAAATATTGAATCACAAGAGTTTAGGATAGAACCAGGAAGATGGGAACACGGTATCACGGTTCGTCAAAAGTCATCAAGAGTGGATCGTTGAAGCTTAAATCCCTGCACAGCACAAGAAACAAGACAACAAACACATACGGGGCTCCCCCTACACTTATTATGAAAGCAGTAAAGGATAGAACACGGGTTGCCTCCCGAGAAGCACTTGTTTTTGTTCACCGAGTCACGAGCCTGACTCGACCCAATTTAGTTCATGGGGAACGTGGTGAGGGATGGAATCATTTCTTGAGAGATGTCCTCACCAAAGTACAGCTTCAAACGCTGGCCATTCACCTTGAAATTGGGCCCATTTGGCTGAGAAAGCTCAATGGTCCCATATGGAAAGACTTTGGCGACGGTGAATGGACCAGACCAACGGCTCTTCAACTTGCCAGAGAAGATCTTCAACCGAGAGTTAAAAAGTAAGACTTGATCACCAACGTGGAAATCTTGGTTCTTGATTTTTGCATCATGAATGATCTTGGTCTTCTCCTTGTAGATCAGTGAGTTCTCGTAAGCTTCATTTCTCAGTTCGTTGAGCTCGTTGAGTTGAATCTTGCGATGATCACCGGCTTTGTTGATGTCGAAGTTAGCCCACTTCAAGGCCCAGTGCGCCTTATGTTCCAGCTCGATGGGGAGGTGGCATGATTTCCTGTACACAAGACGATAAGGTGTACAACCGATCGGGGTCTTGTAAGCAGTACGGAAAGCCCACAGAGCATCATCTAACTTATCGGCCCACGCGGCACGATGCTCTCCCACAGTACGCTCCAAAATTCGCTTCAATCCACGGTTGGAAATCTCGGCTTGCCCATTGGTTTGGGGATGATAGGCGGTGGAAAGACGGTGATTGACACCATACTTAGCCATGACTCTTGCAAATTGGTCATTGCAAAAATGAGTCCCGCGGTCACTGATAATAGCACGAGGAACACCGAATCGAGCGAAAAGCTGCTTTAAAAAGTTCACAACCACCCTCGCATCGTTCGTTGGGAGAGCCTTAGCTTCAACCCATTTAGAAACGTAGTCAACGGCTACGAGGATGTACGTGTTCCCTTTGGAGGATGGAAATGGCCCCATACGTTAAAGATTTCACATTCCTGTATGAATTTTTGAGGCATCTCATCCTTATGTGTGATCTTGCCTTGGCGTTGGCAAGCATCACAGTGCTTAACCCTTTCGTGAGCGTCATGATAAATGGTGGGCCAATAGAATCCAGAGTCAAACACTTTCTTAGCGGTGTAGTTGGGACCAAAGTGACCACTGGTGGGTCCTTTGTGGCAAGCCTGGAGAATGTCAAAAGCTGCCGGTCCATCAACACATCGACGAATGATCAGATCAGCACATTGTTTGAATAGAAAAGGGTCATCCCAAAAGTAAGTCTTAACATCATTCAAGAACTTCTTCTTTTGTTGGGATGTTAACCCTTTGATGAGAATACCACCCGCTAAGTAGTTTGCAATGTCGGTAAACCACGGGGTGTCATCAAGATTGAGATTTATAGACATTAAGGTCTCAAGGGGGAAAGAGTCATTGATCTCTTTGTTCGGATGATCCCCTTAATATGGATCCTCAAGTCGACTCAGATGATCCGCGGCCAGGTTTTCAGCACCCTTCTTGTCACGAATTTCAATGTTGAAATCTTGAAGGAGTAAAGCCCAGTGAAGAAGTCTTGGCTTAGAGTCGTGCTTAGTCATCAAGTACTTCAACGCGGAATGGTCCGTGTATACGATGGTGGTGGATAAAACAAGATAGGGGCGAAATTTTTCAAAAGCATAGACAACAGCTAAAAGATCTTTTTCGGTTGTCGTATAATGCAATTGAGCCCCTGTCATTGTTTTGCTAGCATAGTGGATTGGTTGGAAGTGTTTATTCCCTCTTTGGCCCAAAACCGCACCAATAGCAAAGTCGCTAGCATCGCATATCAATTCAAAGGGTAGCTCCCAATTAGGGGTAACCAAGACCGGTGCCTTTGTTAGCTTATCCTTAAGAAGATTGAAGGCTTCGATACACTCTTTAGAAAAGATAAAAGGAGTATCTTTTTCCAAGAGGTGGGTCATCGGGCGAGCGATTTTAGAAAAATCCTGAATGAATCGACGATAGAAGCCCGCATGACCCAGAAAACTTCTCACACCCTTCACGGTTGAAGGTGGAGGTAATTTGGCTATGACATCTACTTTAGCACGATCGACTTCAAGACCGGCATTAGAGATTTTGTGTCCTATCACAATGCCTTCTTTTACCATAAAATGGCATTTTTTCCAATTCAGAACAAGGCGAGTGTCTTTGCACCGCTTAAGCATACGTTCCAAATTGGGAAGGCAAGAAGAGAAGGAATCCCCAAAGACCGAGAAATCATCCATGAAGACTTCCATGGTTTGCTCAACCATGTCATGGAAGATAGCCAACATGCACCTTTAGAAAGTCCCGGGGGCATTGCATAAACCAAAAGGCATCCTTTTGTAAGCAAATGTGCCATAGGGACAAGTGAATGTTGTCTTCTCTTGATCGTGGGGATCGATGGGTATTTGGAAATAACCCAAGAAACCATCAAGAAAGCAGTAATATTCATTACCCGCTAAACGTTCAAGCATTTGGTCCATAAACGGAAGAGGGAAATGATCCTTTCTCGTGGCATCATTGAGTTTGCGGTAGTCTATACAAACTCTCCACCCAGTAACGAGACTGGTAGGAATCAACTCGTTGTTTTGATTGGGCACAACGGTGATTCCGCCTTTCTTAGGCACACAATGGACTGGACTAACCCATGGTGAATCCGAAATAGGGTAGATCATACCCGCATCAAGAAGTTTGATAACCTCTTTTTTGATGACTTCATGGACTTTAGGATTCACCCTTCGTTGGCTTTGAATTGTGGGCTTAAAGTCGTCCCCCATGATAATTTTATGTGTGCAAAAGTGAGGATCAATTCCGCGAATGTCGGAGATTTTCCAAGCGATAGCTCTTTTATGCTTCTTCAACACGGCGATGAGTCGGGCTTTTTCTTCGTCTTTCAGGTCCTTTGCGATGATGACCGGTAACTTCTCGTTGTCTTCAAGGAAAACGTACTCAAGATGAGGAGGTAGGTCCTTAAGCTCAAGAGTGGGAGGATCCTCAATAGATGGTGAAACTAACGATGGATCAGCATTAGTCACCTCTTTAGGAGAAGGAGGAGAAAAAGGGTCCTCATTGAGAAGTCTCTCAATAGTACGAATGTCTTCATCCCAATCGGTGGACGAACTATCATACTTAATATCAAGAGGACCCAAGCTAGCTTCGAAATCATCCAAGTCACTTTCTCCAAAAGGAGTCAATGCTGGAGCAATTGAGGCAACGGTCTCAACATTGGGTAGAGAAGAAAGAGTACTTTTGCAAGCATCATGAAAATGTTCTTCACAATCCTCATCGAGAACATCAAAAGCATTAACACTCTCATACGAATAAGGTTGCTTAGAAATCTTACCCATGTTGAAGACAATTTTATCGTCACCAACTCTCATGATTATTTCGCCCGCGGCTACATCAATGAGAGTGTGACCGGTCCTCAAGAAGGGACGTCCAACGATTAATGGAACACGGGGGTCCATCTCGTAGTCAACGACAACAAAATCCGCCGGGAAGGTGAATTTGTCAACGCCAACAAAGACATCTTCGGCTATCCCCACTGGATAGGCAACCGTACGGTTAGCTAATTCCAAAGTCATTTTGGTGGGGACTAGCTCGGGGGGAGATAATTGCTTCCAAACACTTAAAGGCATTAAGTTTATACTGGCACCTAGATCGGCTAGGGCCATGCAATTCTCTACTCCCGGGAAGTTGCAAGGAATTAAGAAGCGACCTGGATCACCAAGTTTGGTGGGCAATTTCCTTAAGAGCACTGCATGGCAGTTCTCATTAAGTTGGGTCTAAGCAATGTCAAGAAGCTTCTCCTTGTCACTTAGAAGATCTTTAAACATCTTAGCATATTTGGGCATGTGAGCGAGAGCCTCGGCAAAGGAGATGTTAAAATTCAATTGTTTAAACATTTTAAGAAAGTTTGAAACTTGAATATCATCCTTGCTCTTTTGCTTCTCTTTCCTCAACCTTGAAAGATAAGGTATATTGGATGAAGAAGAAGGATTAAGGGGAGTAGGATCACTCACAACCACGGGTGGTGGGGAAATGGGGATAGAAGGTGAAGGAGGTGAGGAAAGTTGCTCTTTTTCCTTGTTCACAATCACGGGTGGAGGTGTAGGAAGCTCGGGTTCCGTATAACCTTTTCCACTACGAGTGGTGATTGCTTTCATCTCCCCTCTTGGATTTGCAACAGTGTTACTCGGAAGAGTACCCGAAGAAGAGGGTTGATTACCTTGGATGAGCGAACCAATCATATCACGAATATTAAGCGCTTGAGTGCTGAAAGAGTCTCTGATGTCTGTACGAATTTCATTGCTTTGTTTTGCCATGTCATTCCTTAGCTCGGCTCGAATATCGCTCCCTTGTTTCGCCATTTCTCCCTTCAAGTTGATGACTTGACTCTGAAGATTCGTCATCATCTCCCGATTAATCTTCATGAACGTCTCGACGTCTTGATTCACTGCCATCGGTTGATTAAGAGGTGGAGCTTGGTAAGCTTGAGAATTTCCTTGATTTGGCTATGGGTTTCTTTCGGATTGATATTGATTGTTAGCACGAGGTTGGGATTGGTTGTTTCGGTTATAGCTTTGTTGTTGGTTTTGATTTGTGGGAGGGAAACCGGGTGGAGCAAGATAATTGTTTGAACGATAACTTAGCAAGCTACGGTCTCCTTGAGGACGAGCTTGATAGCCTCCCATGGGAAAAGTACCGTAAGCCGCGTTAACGTTTTCAGAAAAATTGCCTTGGGTAGAAGGACAATCATGGTAAGAATGAGGACCACCACATTGTCACAAGAGATAGCAACGGCTTTAGCTTGTTGAAAGTGGTTTGTGGCCATGGACATGAAATCCTTGTGCATACTCGCGATTTGTCGGGTAAGTTCGGATATCTCGGGATTGGAGGTAGTAGAAGAAACATTGACTCTCTGATTAGATCTTGAGGATGCGGATGAATCCCAATTCTTGTGGTGAGTAGTCATGTTTTCAATTAACTCTCTACACTCCTCCGGTCTCCTTTTCATAAAAGTACCACCGGCGGCGGCATTGATCGTGTCACGATCACGAAAAGTGAGACCATTGTAGAAGGTGTCAATGAGAGTGACGGGGAGCATGTTGTGATTTGGACAGCGGTCGATCAAATCATTGTATCGTTCCCAAGCATCGAAGAGCGATTCATCATTGTCTTGCATGAATCCACTGATTTGGTTACGAAGGCTAGTGACCATGGATGGGGGAAAGTAGCGCGACAAAAAACGTTGAGTCATGTCATTCCACGTATGAATAGAATTCTTTGGGAGACGGTCAAACCATTTTTCGGCATGGTGAGAAAGCGAGTGGGGGAAAAGTTGAAGGCGAAGGTCATCCATAGAAACACCGGAGCACTTCATGCTTTGGGTGATGGTAATGAATTTGTCGAGGTGTTTGTTGGCATCATCATCCGGAATTCCGCGAAATGGGTTAGTTTGCACTTGTTGGATCATGTGATGCTTCAATGAAAACTCCTGAGCCGTGACGTGTGTCGGCGCAATCGGGCCTCCGCGTCCGTTCATGGTGGGTTGACACAATTCCTCCGTTGTTCGTAAAACAGGTAGGGGGACATTGTTGTTGTTGTTGTTGTTGTTGTTGTTGTTGTTATTGTTATTCAAATTGGGTAGAGGTGGGTTATTATTGTTGTTATGAACACCAGCCATATCTAAATCTTCACAAGTCTCGGGCTCAGAATAGTTCGAAGATCTAGTACGCATACACCTGTATAAGAAAAATATACACAAAGAGAATATCTATATAATCTTTTTGGTGCAAAACCTTTAGAAAAGAATTGCTTTTTATGATTTTTTGATGTTTTTGTATTTTTGAAGAATTTTATATTTTTTAGGATTTTTGAAAATTTTTAAAGCAAGGAAAATAACGTTCAAAGAACGGATCCCAAAATTCAATGCGTCTCTCACTAGAAACCGTTAATCGTAACGAAAAGAGCCGGCAGCGGTGCCATTTAATACTCGGCTTTTACACCGAGTATGAAAGTTCGTTGTTCCGAATCTCTTCGAATTGATAACCGGTTCAAAGTGCGACTCAATTGTCTTTTGGTGAACAAGAGAATGGTTTGGTTTGTTATCTATTTTAAACTAATAGCAAATAAGTAAGTGTCGTTAAGTAAAGTAGAAGTTTAAAGACTAATACTAAACTAACGAGTTAAAAATTAATGCTAGACAACTTAAAGGCAATATAAGAAAAATACTTGAACACTAAATAAAACTAACACTTAGAAATTATGTAAAAATAAGAAACTAAACCAACGTAAAATTCCCAAATCGGAATCTAGAAAGTACGGCTGATCGTAATATCCAAAAAGTCCAGATCGGAATATATTCCGATCTGTTGATCGGAATAATGGGGAAAAGCAATCGGAATGTTGGAAAAGTTCTGATCGTTATACTACAAATTATACCCGTCGGAATATTTAAGACAAGGCTAATCGGAATAAAGGGAAACAAGCACAATCGGAATATCACTAATTCACCCGTCGGAATATTGGAAATGGTGCAATCGGATTATTAAAATTCCCCAATCAGAATATTAGAAAAACCTAGCAATCGGAAAGTGCAAACACTACCTAATCGGAATATTCAAAAAACCCACTCAATCGGAATACTTAACAAAAGTCCAAATCGGAATATACCAACTTGTCCCAATCGGAATAACACAAAGCTGCCAAATCGGAATATGAAACCCTATTCCGATCTGATGGATCGGAATATTGATGGTGCAAATCGGAATGTGCAGAAACCCTTTTCCGATTTGCCAATCGGAAAAAGGGGAAGGGTGCTTGGTCGGAATATCACGATCGGAAAGGGGTTTGTACCCTTTCCGATTTATAAGGAAATCGAAATAAGCTAGGTAATAAGCTACTAATGATAAGCAATCACCAAAACTAGCACGAATCCAAAGTGAACCGGATCAAATAAGCACTTGTATCAACTTATCTAAACTTAAAATAAACAAACTTTTAAATCAAACATAAAAAGATGAACTTTTTAAGAAAACTTTTAAAAAGTAAATAAGCTAATCATGAAAATAAGCCAATAAGCACAAGAATCTTAGAGCTTAATCAAATGAAAGCTTGTGTAGGAACAGAAAGATTAACTTTTTAAGCACAAAACCATTAAGATCAACACGGATTTAATGTGATTCGCACCAAAAATCAATCTAAAAATCAAAGAAAGGTAGAATGAGATTAAGGATTAAAAGCTTAACTAGAACTTGATTAATGAAATAAGCAATACTAATTGTTTAATCTTGAAAGATTAAAAGAAAAGATGAAACTTAGTGAGAGAAAGTTTAGAACTTTCTCTCTCTAAAACTAGAAAGAAAAGTGCAAAAAAATGAAAAACTAAAAATTAAAGACTAACTCCCTCCTAATGTGTATTAGGAGGGTATTTATAGGAAAAGTAGAAGGAGTGCATGTGTTGCATCTTCTTTCTTTCTTTCTTCACGTCTTCTCGACTCGACTTTAATTCTTTGTCTTTTCTCGATGTCGTCTCGGGATTTGAACTTGTCTTTTAATTTTCTTCTTCTATTAGACTTAAGTTCTTCGACTTCATTAAGCTTCCGTCTTTAGACTTTTTCTTCGATAAATCTTCAGAATAGGCTTTGGACTTCCGTTCTTTTTGCACTCTTGATCTTTTGACTTCGTCTTTTCCCGTTTTCTTCGATAAAAGCCCGTGAAAGCCCGTGTTTTCTTCCTTTTTCATATTTTGGTCCTAAAACACAATAAAAACACAAACCACGCATAATTCCGACTTTTACGACATAAAATACACGTTTTGGTCTTGTTATTATTGGAAATAAGTGGAAAAAGGATAAGTGTTTTCACACTTATTAACCACCAATGCTTGTGTCTGGTCGGTATGCTCAATGGCAATCACGTTTCATACGATACCTTGATACAAGACCTAATGGTGATGCCTTGAGGATATGTATTACTCATGGACCATATGTATTCAAGAAGATATCAATTCCTCCAAGACTAGCCACTGATACTAATGATGCAGTACCCGCAAGTGAACGTGATGAAACAAGATCCGATCTCACACCTGAAAATTGTGCTTGGCATGATGCGGAGAAGGAAGCCATATATATGGTTCTAAGTGGGATTGTTGATGATATTTACTCCACGGTTGATGCATGCCCTACTGCACATGAAATGTGGACTACTATTGAACGCTTGCAACAAGGAGAATCACTCAACAAACAAGACGTCAAAACAAACTTGTTTTGGAACTTTAGAAAGTTTACTTCAAGGGATGGAGAATCAATTGATTCATACTACTCCAGGTTTTACAAAATGATGAATGACATGACAAGAAATAATCTGCAACTCTCCATCATGCAAGTCAATGTTCAATTTCTTCAACAACTTCAACCCAAGTGGACACGATTCGTCACTTTAGTGAAACAACAAGAAAATTTAGACGAGGTTTCATATCATCGACTCTTTGATATCTTGAAGCAATTTCAGAATGAAGCAAATGAGATTCGATCTGAACGAGTTGCAAAGACGACTAATCCACTTGCTTTAGTGACTACCACTCAACATGTTCAAGACCATCACTCTCGTGCTCCTAAGCCATACTCCACTACATCATCCTCACCACGATATTCCACATCATCCAAGTCTTCATCATCCACAAGATCACGCGGCAAAGTGACAAGAGCACCATCACCACCATCTGAGTCTTCTTCTGAAGAAGATAGTGATGAAGACCAAGCTCAAAAGAATCGAGAGATGAAACAACAAATTGCTTTCATAATGAAGACTTATCAAAAAATCTACAAACCCACCAACAACAATCTTCAAACATCATCTAACACAAAGAACCAATATGTTGAGAGTCCTCCAAGGTATGACACACGTCGACGTGTTGAAAGTCCTTCTAGGTATGATCGACATAATCCAACGCATGTTGAGGGTTCTTCAAGGTATGATCGACAAACTACCAAGTATGATACTCAGAAGATTGATGCTACTGGGAATAGGGAAACTGTTGGAAGTCAAGTGGTTCAGCAAAGTGGGATTCAATGTTTTAATTGCCAAGGTTATGGGCATATGGCAAAGGAATGCAGGAAGCCGAAAAGGGTTAGAGACTCCAGCTATCACAAGGAAAAGATGCTGCTATGCAAGAAGATGGAAGCAGGGGTTAAATTGTCAGCTGAGGAAGGAGCAATGCTTGATGACACTGATGATGAAGATTCTGATCAAGAACTCGATGCACATTACTCGTACATGGCAAGGTTGAAGAAGTTCTCAAAGTTACTAAAGATGACAACGGTCCTATCTTTGACACTGAGCCAATCAATAAGGTACACACTACTGACGAATATAATGTGTTTGGTGATACTCATGAGCATAGTGATCTACCCAATGCCATTAATGACACATGTATGATGGAAACGGTTGATAGTAACACCACACCTAATTCATCAGACATGTGCAATAATGAGTCTGAGGATGATCAACATGCAAATGAGTATGATGAAGAGGAACATTTTGCTCTTGCTAATTTAATTGCTACTTTACAACAAGATGTTAAAGAAACTAGACAGAGTCACAAGGAATTAAAAAAGGTTAATGCTACGCTCACTCAAAATTTTGAAGAATGCAAAGCTGCTCTTATCAAATCTAGTGAGACAAATGAAAGTTATAGAGATGAGCTCCTTCAGAAAAGCAAAGAGCTTGAGGGGTACAAGGGTAGTGCGTTAAAAAGTCAAAAGGACGATTTTGAAAACAAATATAACACAACTCTTGAATTATTAGCCAAAGAGAAGCGTCAATATAATGTTTTCTTAATGGATGAACGTCAAAAAACATACCTTGCCAATACCAAAGTTAATGAACTTGAACAAAAGCTCTCTATGACCACTACCGATTCTGTTAAAATTCTTGAGGTTAAGAAACAAGAGGTAGAAGCGTTAAAACAAGACTTCAAAAGTAGACATGAAAAAGATACTGAAAAAGTAACGAAACTAGAAGAACAAGTTGAGTTTTTGAAGAAAGTTGTTTATAACACGCATGATTCCATTCAAACCGTTAGAATGATAGCACCTCCGTCGATGTTTAAGGGTCAAGCTAGCTTTGCAAGTCCTGAGTACCTTGCCCAAGCTCAAGCTGCGAACCCGCGTCTTTATCTTGATGAGTCTAAAAGGACCGATCTTGATTGCATGCCTGTTAGCGCCGATAGTGAAGAGACTGCCTTATGGGATGATGATAGTCGACCACTTGTCAATAAGGAGTTTGTGAAACAATATAATTATGCTTATGAGAATAGTCTTTATGGTCTTTTCAACAAACAAACTCAGAAATCTCGTGAGGAAGTGTTTTTAGAATGCAAACAAAAGAGAATTCAATGGAAGAAAGCGTTTGCCCCTAAGAAATCTAATGTTTACAAATATATGAACTACCTTCCTCTAGATGAGTCCAAAAGCAAGAGTAGGAAAACATTAGGTATTCTTAAACACCACATAGATAATGTTAAATCTATTGTTGAAAGAGATTGGGCAAAACGTGAAAATGATGAGTGGAAACGCCCGATTCCTCAAGATATTACTTTGCTTGTGAAAGAACTATATATTAATCCCAAATACGGCATTAATTAAAGAAACTGTTCTTCAATTTGAGGAGTTAATTCGGACTGAAATGTTTGATGATTTAAAATATGTTGAGTCTATTGAGAAAAACATTGATGATCTTCAAATGGAGAAGTCTGATTTTTCAGATGAATATGATTTACTCTTGCAAGAATGTGTTTCTAAAGATGTTATGTGTGCTTATTTTACATCTTGTGCTGATATTGATGAATATTCTGATGTTGCATGCAAATATCTTGATCAAGTCAAAGAATGTCAACGTCTTGAAACTGAGCTTTCGAAACGTAAGGAAAATGTTGATAAAAAGGCTTTTGAGTTACTTCAACATAAAACTAATTTCCTTCAAAAATACTGTCATTCTCTTGAACTCGCTTTGCAAAAGGACATTGGTAGTTTTCCACATGATAATAAACTGCAAGAAAAACTTTCCCAAATGTGTCGTGAAATGAATGAAAAGAGTTTGGACATTAAACAATTGAAAGCTCAGTTACAAGACAGGGAAAGAGCGATAGCAGAGTTGCAGAAACTCGTTGCTAAGATGGGTGGGAAAGTTGTAGAACCTAGCATTAAGAAACCTTTTGTTAGACAACCCAATGCCTCTAAAGTGAATAGATCCTCTATCTTAGGAAAACCATCTGCTTTATCAAATTCCTCGTTTGCAAAACCTGTGTTTGCCCCCAAGATGGATGGAAAGGAAAGGTTACCATAGAATCAACCCATAAGGAATGTCATAGTACCAAGCATTAAGCACAATAATTTGATTAAACCAGGGATGTATAGAATGACCACTAAGCCTACAAACAAAGTTAGTCACTCGCCTCAGACTTCTAGAAACACTAATATTTGTGTGTCTTCTAATACTGGAATAGTCTCCACTACTAGTGTTAGCCAGCCTCAGCTTAAGCGCACTCAAGTGAATGATAAGGTCTGGAAACACAAGAGTCAATAGAAGATGAAGGAAGTAGAAGAACACCCTAGGAATTTGAATGTTTTTAAGAATAAAAAGTCTGTAATCGCGTGTAGTGATGATTTGAATGTTTTGAATGATTTGAATACTATGAATGTCAAATTCGCTTGTGTCAAATGTGTAAAATGTGCTAATGCTAATCATTCTATGTGTGCTATGAATATTGTCAAAGGCGTAGATACTAGAACTAAGCAGCAAGTTGTGAAGCCTATTACTGCTCGTAAACCCAAACGCAATGTGAACCATTCTGGTGCAACCCCCACTAAGAAAAGTAATGCATCAGACTCCACCACTAAGAACCCTAGAAGCAGAATTAAGGAATTATATGAGTCTGCTAGCAAGTCTTGGAAATGGTGGTTTGCTAATCAGTGTCCTCCATGATATAAATGGATGCCTAAAGTTAGGACAGAAAATGTGACAACGAGTGTTAGTTTGCCTTTAAATATTGCTAAGGACACTAATGATTCTACAATCACAACTACTGTGGTATCCAATTTAGCAAATGCTCCATCGTGTTCTAACTCTTCTGCAGGTGATACAAATAATTCTCTTCATACTGGACTCCGGATGCACGAAGCACATGACGAGGAATCTCAAGCTTCTAATTAACTTCGTGGAGAAGTTCCTAGGTACGGTCCGATTCGGAAATGATCAATTTGCACCAATCCTAGGATATGGAGATTTGTTTCAAGGAAATATAACGATAAAAAGGGTATACTACGTCGAAGGGCTCAATCATAATCTTTTCTCGGTTGGTCAATTCTGTGATGCAGATTTGGAAGTTGCTTTCAGAAAGAAGACTTGTTTTGTTCGTGATTATGATGGGAATGACTTACTTACCGGTACACGGGGTACTGATCTTTACACAATTTCACTACAAGACACAACTTCATCAACTCCAATTTGCTTCATGGCTAAAGCTTCAACGACTCAGGCATGGTTATGGCATCAACGTTTATCTCATCTTAATTTTGATACCATCAACTTTCTTTCCAAGAAAGATATTGTGAGAGGCCTTCCAAGCTTGAAATTCATCAAAGATCATCTTTGTTCTTCTTGTGAGCTTTGTAAAGCTAAACAAAGTAGCTTTAAGACAAAAACTACACCAAGCTCTAAAGGACGGTTAGATCTTCTTCATATAGATTTGTGTGGTCCCATGCGTGTTCATAGTATCAATGGGAAGAAATATATTATGGTAATTGTCGATGATTACTCAAGGTACACATGGACTCACTTCTTGAGGTCCAAGGATGAAACACCCGAAGTTCTCATCAGCTTCCTTAAACTGATACAACGTGGTCTTAAAGCTCAAGTTAAAGTGGTTCGTACTAACAGAGGTACAGAATTTTTAAATTCAAATCTGAGAAATAATTTTGAAGCCGAAGGAATTGAACATGAAACATCTATTGCTCGAACACCCGAACAAAACGGCGTTGTTGAAAGACGAAACCGTACTCTAGTTGAGGCTGCTCGAACATTATTATCCGCTTCAAAACTTCCACTATACTTTTGGGCCGAAGCCGTGTCAACCGCATGCTACACACAAAACCGCTCCTTAATTATCCCTAGACACGAAAAGACACCATATCACATAATTCATGATCGAAAACCTTCACTCAAACACATTCATGTTTTTTGATGTACGTGTTACATTATTCGAGATGGTGAAAATCTGGACAAGATGAAAGAGAAAGGTGATGCATGTATTCTAGTGGGATATGCAACTCAGTCTAAGGGATATAGAGTTTACAACAAGAGAACTAAATTGATAGTCAAAACTACTCATATCAGATTTGATGAATTACAAGAGATGGCACTTGAAAAAAACAGTTTAAGTCCCGATCCACAACGACAAACGACTTCCGTTCATAACCGCATGGAACTCGGAACTCAAGACCACAACAATGAACCGTCAAGTTCAATGCTGGTTCAAGGAAATGTTCCAAGAGCAGATATAACAGTCAACACGACACTTGAAGAGTTGGAAATGTTATATGGACCAATGTATGATGAATATTTCACGGGGGAGAAACATGTTGTATTGAAGTCTTCCGATGTCACTCATGATAAGAATGATGATACCGATCATCGGCGACAAAAGGATACAACTTCATCTACTTCAAAATGGGTTGCTAAAGATTTTCCTCCTTAGAATATCACATCAACAACTGCTCCTACAACATCCACAACTACTGTCATTGCTACAGAAAACACAAATCAAGCAAACAATGCATTATCTGACGAAGACGAATTTATCAACCCATTCGGTACACCGGTACAAGAAACTGGAGAGTCTTCTACTCGCCATGTTGATCCGTCAAATATGCATACCTTTTATCAACGACATCCTTCAACACATCATTGGACCCGAGATCATCCTTTGGTTCAAGTAATTGGAAACCCTTCACAGCATGTTCGTACAAGACGACAGCTTAACACCAATGGCGATGTTTATATGTTCGCACTCGCCGTGAGTTCAGCTGAACCGAAAAAAATCAAAAAAGCCATGGCTGATCATGCTTGGATTGAATCGATGACGAATGAACTTCAATAATTTGAAAGACTTAAAGTCTGGGAACTTGTTGACAGACCATTTGATGTAATACCATTAAATCTTCGATGGATCTGGAAAAACAAGATGGATAAAGAGAACATGATCATCAAGAATAAATCTAGGCTAGTGGCTAAATGGTATGGACAGAAAGAGGGTATTGATTTTGAAGAATCATTTGCACCAGTAGCTCGAATGGAAGCGGTCAGGATTTGTCTTGCTTATGCTGCACATAAAGGATTCATTGTCTATCAAATGGACGTAAAGACGGCGTTTCTTAACAGTCCTTTGAAGGAAGAAGTCTATGTCACACAGCCGGAAGGATTCGTCAATCCTCATTATCCTGACAAGGTGTATCGTCTCCGCAAAGGACTTTATGGACTCAAGCAAGCTCCAAGGGCGTGGTACGACGAGCTCTCTAAATTTCTGGTCTCCAAAGGTTTCTCAAAAGGTTCCATTGATCTAACTTTGTTCACTTATAAATATGGGGATGACATTTTGCTTGTGCAGATTTGTGTTGATGAAATTATTTTCGGGTCTACAAACCCAAAACTTTCAAAATGGTTTGAAAAAGTAATGGACAGCAAATTTGAAATGTCTATGATGGGCGAACTAAAATTCTTTCTAGGAATTCAATTTCACCAATCCCCAAGTGGTATCTTCATTAACCAAGTTAAGTATTGTCAAGAGATAATCAAAAAGCATGGTATGACATCATGTGACCCAGTTGGGACACCATTATCAACCACATCCCTAGATGCTGATTTGGAGGGAGATGCTATAGATCAAACGAGATATCGTTCCATGATCGGCTCCCTCATGTACTTAACAGCAAGCCGACCAGATATATCACATGCTACGTGTTATTGTGCACAATATCAAGCACGACCCACTGAAAAGCACCTCAAGGAGGTTAAACGGATCTTTTGGTGCCTTAAGAATACCATTCACATAGGACTCTGGTATCCGAGGGAAACCGGTTTCTTTCTAACGGCTTATTCAGGTTCTGATCATGCAGGGTGTCTTGATACACGTAAAAGTACTTTTGGTGGTGCACAATTTCTAGGTCAAGATAAGCTTTTGGGGTGGTCTTCCAAGAAGCAGGATTGCACATCATTGTCATCAGCCGAAGCGGAGTATGTGTCTCTATCCGCGTGTTGTGCTCAAGTTCTTTGGATGAGAACAAAACTCACGGATTATGGCTTCCACTTTGATAAAGTACCTATGTACTGTGATTCAAAGTCTGCTATAGCCATCTCCTGCAATCCGGTATAGCATTCCCACACGAAGCACATTGATGTCAGATATCACTTCATTAAGGAACAAGTTGAAAAGGGTATTGTTGAATTATACTTTGTTGGAACTGATTACCAATTAGTTGACTTGTTTACAAAAGCTCTTTCGAAAGAGAGTTTGTGTATCTTAGGCAAATTGGTATGAGATGTTTGACTCCAGCAGAACTGGAGGTTCTGGCAAAGAAGCCTGCTTGATTTATCTACCAAACATCTACCTGTAAATATTATTGAAAAAGAAAAATACAAAATTAAAAAATCTTTGATAATCACAAAAAATACTTTTCTCGACATGTCTTTCAGTATTATGTGCCTAGAAATGTCGCTCAATAACGACAAAGGTGTGTACATAAAGCTCGAATGAAAGTTGTAAATATGTTTCAAAACATGTCATTTCTATTTTTGATAAAGGAAAATGTCTAGTTTGGACAATTTTTCCAACAACGGGTAGAGCAATCTATCTTGGGTTGAGCTTGTCACAAAACATTCAACGTTTTGAGCTCAACACAATGGCTTGTAATCACTTTCAGATTGCAACCCGGATTTATATTCACGGGGGAGTGTATGATTTAGTGCGCTTACCCTTAACAAAAGAAGTTAAATCTTCTTACACTTGAGTGGATTCGTCAAGACATTCAAACGTCTATGAACTCAAGTTTATGCTTTAGAAAAACCTTTTCGCCAAAAAGAATTAATTTTTCAAAAAAGCGTTGAACACAATTTTTTCAAGAATTTCTCAATGATATTCAAAATCTTTCAAAAATTGTGTGTTCAACAACTCTTATCCTTAAAAGTTTAATGTGGATCATATCCTCATAATGACAATTCCATTGGATTAATTTTTAAGGGGGGCGTTCCAAATTCATGCTAAGTTTGACACATTTTTCTCCCGAAAGTTTTTCAAGACTCTTCTACACAATATATATTTTAATCAAATTTGGTATTTCTAATATCAAACAATTTTATATATTAGAGATAGGGGAGAAAATGTGATTAAAATATGATCTAAAGACTCAAGCACTCATCGTTACGATCAAATACCCACAACATCTTTAATTCACGACATTATTGGTGTCAAAAGGGTGGTTAGGTTTAAGTCCTATGATCCAACCAAAACCGGAGGGATATTCCCAAGGACAATCCAATAGATTATTAGAAGTCCTTAGGAAAGATGGAGTAGAATGTGAACGAAGCTGAATGCCGACTAGGTACTGATGCTAGCACTGGAACAATCACAACAAGGTGCTAGTAATGATGTCTTGGTAAGCATTGAAGGGGTTGAAGAATGAAAAAGAAATGTAAGGATAAAGGGTGTAAAGAAAGAAGCCCTCCATACAACTTAGGCAAAAAACCGGGTCAACACATCATGAAGACAACGCATCATGGACCCAGTGATGTAATGCACAACCCTTTCCCAGCTAACTCAGGCTTCTCTCAAAAGAAGTTTGTTTTATTGTCACGGAGATCAACACGACTTCCATTGACTTTCTCACTTCGAGTTAGTTGATATTGAATAGGTGGTATCTGCTCCAGCCTCCGACATCTAAAAGTGCACAAATCGAGTATAGAGCCAAGAGATCAATCAAATCTCGTTAGGACACACGGATGAAGATCAAGAGAGTCCTACGCTATATCCTTGTGATATTGCTAGAACACTCAGAGTGATACTACTTAGTATTCACAATGATGAGTGGAAATCCTTCCAGTGTTAACATCAAACAGCACTGCGGTAGGTCATATGCAAGATTCTTTATGAATTGAACATGTGTTAAACTGAAAATCAACAATGGTTTGATTCTGAATTGATTCAAACTCGTTTCAGGTTTCTACGCAATATCTTTATGGTCTTGCCAGAACATTCAGAGTGATATTCATTAATATTCACAGTGACGAATGGAAATCCTTCTAGCGTCAACATCAAACAGCGCTACGGTAGGTGAATTGTGAGATTCTTATGAATCAAGCTTGTGTCAACTGGAAAGTGTTAGGACATTTGGAATAGTTATTTGTAATAGGTAGACTAGGAGGTATGTAGTTCCTCCTGGTCCTAGTAGTAGTAGGAGCAAGACGTGCTCCTTGTCTTATAGAAAGTCAAACTTTATTATTTAAATATTATTCTGTTAGGATATGCATGAGATATGTTAGGAAAGGATATGCATATCAGTTTTACACGTTTTGGTTTAATGATGTATTAGGGTTTCCTTGTAGTATAAAAGGAACCTTAGGCAGAAGGGTTCAAGACACCTTCATCAAATATAATTCTAGTTCATATTAATATTAGAAATCCTTAGTAAAGGATCAAGTCGTTATAGTTATTTTGTTCTTCTTGTTCATAGTATTTGTATTCCGCACTTATACTGCGTGATTTGTATAGAGTCTCTCTGTGAATAGACTTGTGATTACAGAAGTCGTTCACCGTTCCTAACAGGCTGCAAGATCCACATCTAGTGGACCCAACAGAAAGCAACAATGGTAAGATTCTTAATGAATCAAACTTGTTCCAGGAAATTGAATTGACGACTTTAATCAAGCGGATATTTATCCAATTGATTCACTCTTTATGTTCGCAGTCTTGCTTTGAGACAGTCGAGTAAAGAGAACGGCTAGTACAGCCGCGAAACCCTGTCAAGGAGATTCTTAATTGAATCTACCTAATCACAGGTACGGTATTTAATATCGTATAACAGTCTTCACCGACCGGAGGTAAAACGCTACCGATTTAGGACGAATGTCAAAGCCATTCAGTCCGTGTCTATGTTTTGTCTCGAGAAGGTGGCGTCACGGTGTACTCAGCAAAGTCAAAGATTCAAAACCACATATTCATGCCTAAAGACTTATTCAACAATTAATAGTGTGAGCATGTGGATAAAGACACAAGATCGAAAGATGCAAAGAGAAATCAAGAATGATTTGAAGATCTCAAGATAAAAAAAACTAAGTCGAAAGACAATGACAAAGGCTCAAAGATCACAGTATGAAGGAACAAGACTACTGTTACACGTTCAAGACTCATTTATGACGAAATTCGTAATCTCCATTGATCTCCAAATATCGAAGAGGAATGACCTCACATTGGGGGAGATTGTTAGCCTCAAAATATTGAGTCAAACAAGAATGTTCGGTCATAGGTTTCTATTGTAATATTTATTAGAACGTTGTAATAGATAGTTAAATAGTCGTGGTTCACGGGCTTGGATTTAAGCTACTTAAAGCCCAAAAGACAAGCCCGGTCCAAACAATATAGCCCACTATGGTTACATGTAAGCCCGGCTATATAAGGCCCTTCCTAGCATGTTAGGAAGGGTGGATTATTCATTTTGTAACTCTCATTATTCTAATCTAATCTCACCAAGTTAATCACCTCTCTTTCTCTTTACTTTCTCTCACTACTTTCTCTCTCTAGAAATCTTCATTCTTTTCATCTATTTTTCTATCTTTAATCATCTAATAACATGGGACAACACCTTTAATTCATCCCTGATGGATTTAGGTAGTACCCATGGGTCGGGCTATCCAGCCCAACTAGGGAGTATACGTCATCATGTCCCCCTAGTCTAGTGGTCGCCGGTTCCAACCGCGGCTACTAGACTATAAATCAACGAGACTCGTCGCATAGTCCAGATATGAACAAAGATTTCAAACATTCCCGCAATGAAGACATTCATCCCCCCCTTTTACCTAACCTCCTCGGTAACCGGAAAAAGCGCCTGCCACGTCATAGTTACCCCTTCAACTTCTACCCTTGGATCAAGCAAGTGGGAAACACGTGGCACACATCTAACCGTGAACAGTAATTTAGTAGGTATATATATATAACCTTGACGCCTCCTTTTGACTGTTTACTATTCAAAAAACTCTCAATCCTCCATTAACGTCTTCAACACACGCCATCACCACCAGTCTTTCACGCGACCATCATTTGACACATATAGCACAATAGGGTGAAAAAATTATCCACCATCACGTCAACCTTGACCATAGATCAACTAGACCAATTCACCACAAAGTTCTATTTACCAAACTATCTGCACCCAGAAGTTCCTAACCTTCGACATAATATAAGTCAGACACCTGGGGGAAAGATAGGGGTGTACACCCGGTTCTTTGACTATGCAAACCAGCGCATACCCATTTCACGCTTCCTTCTTAGCGTGTTGATACATTATGAGACCCATGTCTCTCAATTGCATTGCATAGGGGCGGCCAAAATTTCAAACTTCGAAATAAACTGTCGTACCTTAGACATGGAGCCCACCGTAGACCTCTTCCGTGTATTCTACCAACGGCAATTAGCCAATGGTTGTGTGTCTTTCGCTAAACAGAAAGGTGGAATGCAATGTTACAACGGAAAAGTAGACTCCCTAAGAGACTGGAACGATAGATTCTTCTGGCTTGACGACGTCGTCTTTCCTTTTGACTTTCCTTTTTTGACCCCCAAGATGGTGAGGAAGGACCCTTTGCCTGGCCGCCACTCCTATGATCCTTAAGACGCGGAGACTTTAAACAACAATCGTATCCCCGTACAGTCGTATCCAGAGAGTGTGCTAGTCACCCTTGGACTAAGTCGCGCACCAATTTGTGGCGCGGATAGGATACCCGTCTTCTGCACCCAGTAAGGCCAGGGTTAGTGGTTCTTCCTCCCATCCACCGTAGGATTCTGTAAGTTCCTTCCTATCCCAAGAAACTAAATTTTATCTTTTTGTTTGTTTTTTTTCGTGTTGCGCAGTTATGGATCTTTTGGAGCTCGTTCGTGGTGCATTCCCGGAAGACTTGATGGTGTACTCTCGTCCTGTGAGAGAAAATGAGGAATCCCTCCCAAACCGTGCCCACAAGAACACAATAGACTTGGAAGTTGGAGAGGCATCCGCTGCCCAAGAAGATGATGACACAGGCGTAGATCAGCTACCCCCATCACCAGTAGCACAACAACCACAACAACCACTAGCAGCACAACAGCCACCACAACCACTAGTAGCACAACAGCCACCAGTAGTGCAACAGCCACCCCCGCCCTTCCTCAGCTCATCGCTGTCTTCGGATGCTGAGGAAGGCGAAGAAGACTTTGATGAAGAATACACATCCACCTTGGGGAAGAGACAAAGGATCCCCCCAACAACTTCTCGCAAGGTTGCGCGTACCGGGGCCGGTCCCTCCTGGACGGGGGCCCGCACAACCGAAGAAGAGTTCGAGGACAACCTCGCGAAGACTCCCCTCGCACTCCTCCAGTCACCATCAACCTAAGGTAACACTATTCCCATACCTTCGTAGTGTATGTTCCATGATGTCTTCTGTTACTTTCATCTTACCACCATTCCTATGTATCAGTGACGACCCAGAGAAGTCTTCTGCGAAAGCTGAGACCATGCCTTCCCCCCACAAGGAAACTTCATCAGCAGGGGGAAGTGCATTTCTTCAAGACCCTGTCTTTGCTCCCAACTGGGAATTGCCTGTATCTTCTGACTTGACAAGCACCTTTGACTGCGCAAGCTTCTTGGATAACATTGTGCCCCCTGGCCGCACGGAAAAATTGGAAGAAATGAGCGATGTTGTCCTGGCCGATGAAGCTAGCTACTTATCAGCGTAGCATGTGACACAAATGTCACATCTTAAAAAGAGATTCCTAGAGCTCTCTGCCCAAGTCCGCACCACGGAGGAAAGACTGAGGCAAATCGCTGAAGAAAAGTCCATCGCGTTGGGGGATATGCAAAAAAAGATTAACAAGGAGATTGAGAGAGGTAGAAAGGATGCAACCCTACTTAATGCTTTGACAGAGGAAAGGGACAGGCTGTCCAGCGCTCTAGATGAAGAGCGCGCCCAGCTCAACCAGCTAAAGGCCTCCAACCAGGTTGCTTTGGGGGCCTTCGAAGAAGGAAAAAATAAATTTGTAGCAAATGTTGACGCATTGGGCGCCAAGGTGAAGGAAGACGTGAGCGACCTCAGCGGTCAGTTAAAGAGGCTGAGTTTAGAGCTTGATGAAGACCTGTATCCCCGCTTGATGAAGGAAGTGGCTGAGAAGCGATGGTTAATGCGCCATGGACTGCGCTTAGCTGCGATGGGTGCCCTAGAAGACCCCTCCTTGCGAACTTCTTTTTCCAAGGTTGTGATAGCTGCGATTAACGAGGGTAATTCCCAGGGGTTTGGTGAAAGCACGCGAGGCCAAGTTGCTGAAGAAAGATCTAGCAGATGTATCCTTTTATGACCCAAAGGCTAACTCCAATCTGACAACAGCTTTACATGATATGAAAGTCTGTCCACTGCCATCATTTGGCTTAGAGGATAAGGACCATGAGGTGCCCTTAGAAGTGGTGATGGAGAGCTTTACACTGGCGCACCACAAAGCGGAGGGCGCAGAAACATTGCCGGACTTCCACCTTAAACCGTCCATGGAGCAGCTGTCAATACCTATATTTGCACATCCTAAAGACGTGCTTAATCCATTCAGGATTGAGAAGGAATTTCTACTATCCGAGGTGCTCGCAGCCCATGAGAGTCACGCTGTTGCCAAGAGGGCCCTTTCGAACATAGAGGTTGCACCATCTGTTGGCGCGATCCATCTTGCGCCCTTCATTCCTGTGTTGCTACTGCCACTGCTAGAGAGGGACTCTCGCACACTGGACCGAATGGAGAAGAGCTTAAGGGACCATCGCGCTACCGCTTACTGCCCACCGTTGCTGAAATTGAAGAGGTCGTCATCTGAGACCCATTTGCTTACCAACCACTCTGCTGATTTGTAAACGTGTTGCTTATTTTGTGATGCACAAATGTTTACTCTTGCTTGTAACAAACAATATTTTTTGATGTATGATAAGGGTGCTTAATGTTTGTAACACGACTTTGATGAATGAGTTAATGTAAAATCATAAATGGTCCATATGGGTTTGAGAAGCTCATTACATGCGGTATACCGCTACTACCATAAGGACGGCCAAGTGAGACTGACCAATTGTTAGGTGCGCACGTTTGTGTCTTAACAGTCTCAGAGTTTACTGGCTGCGTAACTTGCTACGACGTCATAAATAGAAAAGGGCCTAACAAGGATACAAGATCCATGGTCGATGAGGTTGCATCCCACTTACTCGACGAGTCTAATTAGTAGGGTAGGCTCATTCCTCTTATTTCGCCTGGAAACGTTGTGCACGCGTGCGCCAAGAGACAAGATATAAGACGTAAATAAAAAAGAATATGTATGACAAAAAAGAAATGTTTTCAGAATGCGTCATGGAACTAGCTAGGTACCACGACAGTTTTATTAATTCTTTGCAAGTTGTAATACACGAAATAAAAAAACAATACATTTATTCAAGAAATCCGCCGCTAAAGGTAGCACTTCTTTAGATGGCATATGTTCCAAGGCCTTTGTAGGTTGCGGACATCCATGTAACGCAACTGATACGCGCCATTCCCTAATGCATCCCTCACTATGTAAGGTCCCTCCCACTTAGGTCTAAGTTTTCTTGTATTCTCAGCGCGACTGGCCGCGTTTGAGCGATACACAAAGTCAGGTCTTGCGCACCCTAGCATCATAATAGCCTTTCATATTTGCTTTTGACTTAGCTTCGCGGATTGCTGCTAACTCTCATCGCTCCTCGATTATGTCTAAGTTCAATCGCAGCTCATTGTCGTTAGTAACCATGTAAACCTCCGTTGTGCGGAGTGTTTGCAATCCGATCTTAGCTGGAATGACTGCCTCGATCTGTACCATATGTGAGGGCGAAAGGGGTATCACCCGTGGCTGTCTTGATCATCGTGCGATGTGCCTACAAAACATGCGACAACTCATCGACCCACTTCCTATTATGTTCCCCCAATTGTGCTTTTATGCCATCCCCCAAACTCCTGTTTGCTCTTTCCACAAGTCCATTCGTTTGTGGATGGGCGACCGATGCGAACGTTGATGTATTCCATTCTTCGCGCACCAATCCTTGAATGGGTTCTCTGCGAACTGCTTTCCATTATCAGATACTATTTCACCGGGCAGTCCGAAACGACATACTATATATGTTGTCCTATACGAACCTTTTCACCTGATTCCCCGTGATCATTGCGACTGCCTTTGCCTCAATCCATCTTGTGAAGTAATCCATCGCGACTATGAGGAACTTAACTCCCCCGTGGCTATGAGAAAAGGTCCCGCGATATTGATTCCCCATTTGAAGAATGGCCAAGGGGAGGTGATCGACGTGAGCTCCTCCTGGGGCTGCCTAGGTACTGGTCTGTGCACCTGGCAGTCATTGCATTTATTAATGAGTGTTCGCGCGTCTGTATGCATAGTTAGCCAGTAGTACCCGCTGCGCAACGATGTTGCTACCACGGACCTTGGTCCTGTGTGCATGCCGTATGACCCCTCGTGGATTTCGCTAATGATGTATTGCGCCTCGCGTGGCCCTACGTATCTTAACCATGGTTGGAGGAATGGCCGCTTGTAAAGGACCCCATCTCTGACTTCAAATTGCCTCGAACGTCTTCGCACTCGTCGTGACTCGTCTTCGTCATGCGGGAGTGAATCATTCGTCATATAATCCACAATCGGCGTCATATATGTAGGGTCTTCTTCCTCTACGACCAACGTGACCTCTTGCTCTTTAATTGACATGTCCTTGAGAATTTCCACCAGGACTTGTTTTGATAGGTGTGCGAAGCTGGTAGATGCTATTTTACTAAGCGCATCTGCTTTCTTGTTCTCCCCTGGGTACTTAACGTATTTGGAACTTATTGAACCCTTCAATTAATGCTTTGGCTTTTTGTAAGTATTGCACCATGTTATCTTCTTTCGCCTCGTATTCGCCAAGTATATGGTTTGCTACCAATCGATAATCTACGTTTGCTTCGAGATTGCGCACACCCATCCGTGCTGCGATCCTCAGCCCTGCTATGAGTGCCTCATATTCTGCCTCATTATTTGTGGCTGTGAACTCAAAACGCAATGCGTATGTGAATTCCATTCCTTCAGGGTTGGTAAGTATGAGACATGCGCTTGATCCGTCGGTGCAAGAGGACCCATCAGTAAACAAGACCCACGGGGTTGGGTCTTCTTCCTTTTGATCTAACTCTTGAACGCTGTGAAACCCGCATGCTTTTACCATGAATAGTACCCTTAAGATCGTACGTACTACATTAAAACTTTCCTTTTATAGTATGATCATGTTCACGTGTTAGAATTTTTACGTATTATGTACGTGTTAGAACACGATACGTATTTATTACGTATGAACACACAATAATTATTCAAACAATAATTAATCACGAACATGCGATCATGAAATCATGAACGTAAATTAATCACGAGCTAATATTAAGTACGTATATATATTTATTACGAACACGAATAAATATATTAAGTCACGGTTAATAATTAACGAGAACACATAAAACACGAACACGATAAAACACGAACGGACACTAAAATAATTAGACTCGGGAAAAAGGTACGGGTACCCCATGTGGGGCCCCCTACCCGCGGCTACACCAAAGGGATGGGCCAAGCCCATCAAACTTTTACTAACAAGGGCTTATGGTAAAAAGAACCTTTAGTCATTTTTCACATTACAGTAAAATTACAAAAACCCTAAAAAGTTTCTTCTCCTTCCTTCTTGCTCCTTTTGGCCGCCGCATATACAACACACAAGGGAGGTGTTCGTTTGATTTCGATCTTGAATTTTGTGCAAGTACGTGTGTGTTCATCCTCGTTTGATCCACGCATTCGGTATACCTCTTTAATCCTTTTCTTTTCTGTTTTGATTTAATAAATTAAATAAGATCATGATGTTTTTAAAAAGCTAATTAAAAACATTTATTAAACATGTAAATGGTTATGGGGTAAATCAAAACAAAGGATTTAGGGGTGTTTGTTCTAGCCGATGCCTACACCGAACCCCCAAGGGGGTCTCGGTTCGGCTTGTGAACCACCACCGAGACCTCATGGTCTCGGTTTGGTGGTGTGGGTCCCACGGCAGCAGCAAACAGGGGGAAACCTCGAAGTGGTTCGGGGTATGGTGTTGATTACGGGTCCGGTTCATAGTTTCTAGTCACGATCCGGTTCATTGTTTATGTTAAGGTTTATGATTTTAATAGTTATATGTCAAAGATTAAATTAATAAAACATGACATATTAATTTAATAAACATGACTTAGGTTATAATTTAATTATTAGATCACGGATTTTTAACCTAAGTATCAATAATTTCTAGACCTTATAATTAATTAATTATTAAAAACCATGGCTATAATTAATTAATTAACATGACTTAGGTTATATTATTAATAATTAATAATACATGTTTTAACCTAAGTATTTAACCTTATTTAATTAAAAACATGATATATTTAATTAAATACTTTTAACCTATAGTTTATTTAAATTACATATAATAATTAATAAACTATACCTTATATCAATATGACTTAGAAAAATAATCCGAAAACACTTAAGCTTATATAATTAGCTTATTTAACCAGCTTATATCTAATTATGGAAACTTTCTAATTTTAGAAACTTATTTAATTAAGGCAGCTAATCTATTTATGGAAACTTTCTATTTTTAGAAACTTATCTATTTTAAGCAGTAATTCTATTTTTGGAAACTTTCTATTTTTGGAAACTTTCTATTTTTGGAAACTTTCTATTTTTGGAAACTTTCTGTTTTTGGAAACTTTCTGTTTTTGGAAACTTTCTGTTTTTGGAAACTTTCTATTTTTGGTAACTTTCTATTTTTGGAAACTTTCTATTTTACGAAACCTGCTATATTTAGAAAGTTACTTATTATTACATAGTAAGTATAATAATACATGAAATACAAGTAATACTTAATCAGAATGGACAGAATATAAGATAAACACTGTAACACCCTATTTTGATAAATGGAATATCACGCGTAATTATGGCGTGTCATCAAAGCATGCAAGGTAATATGTAGTAAAACATACATGACCATAGGGAAAACCGGAATCAAACATCGGTTCCCAAACATAAGCCCAAAACATAAGAAAGTAAACGAACTGAATGAAAGACTAAACAAGCATAAATATATGAAGGAAACAAGAGAAGAAGTCTATGGCAGCTTCCATCCTATGCATGTCCTCCAAATGCTCGAGTCTTGGGTACCTGCCGTTTTGGGACATGGAAAGGAAAGTAACGGCTGAGCAAAACGCTCAGTGCACGGATATACAATATAGCATGAAATAGGATAAGCATGTAACATATAACAGCGGAAGACTAAGTTCTGAGTAAACTGGTTAAGTATTAAGAAAACTGGTTTTATAGTTTGAAAAACCTTATGTTTATCTTATGAAAACTGTTTTAACATAAATATACCATAGCCCATATAGGTCATGAAAAGGTCACGTGCATGAATACTTGGAGGGGTGACCTCATCATGCTGATTAGAGGGGATGCCTCTAATTAATATACTGGTTTGGGTAGGAGGGATCAACTCCTTGTGAAGGATGCAAGGCACACACCACATTCACCATGATATACTGAATAAAACATGTAACTAGGATGCACCTATACGCCCCACATGATATAATAATATGGCCAAAACTGAAAGGGACGCCACGAGCAATCACTCCGCCGTGGGGAATTCATAACATTGGTGCCTCCAATGTTATGGTTATGGTACCTCCATAACTAGGTGAAACTGGTCATGCTTGTATATGGCTATAGATTATGCTAATTAAACATAAGCAGTTCAAAACAATAAAACAATTACTGGGGAAAACAGTTGGCTGCATACGGGGAAATCCTAATAAGGAAAGAATGTCCATACTGAAAGGACGGGAATCCGTACCTCAAGTCCAGTGAATGAACGGAAGAAAGACTCCTACTTCTGGATCACTAACGCTACATGAATACACACGTGTATAAGTATCGAATCACTGATTACGTACTGGGTTTTATGTCTCACCTTAGCTTACTTTGTATGTTTTAGGTCATGGTTTACTGTTTAAAGCCTTAAACTGTGTTTATCTTGTATTCTGATTAATCTGATTAAGTATTACTGGTATTTCATGTATTATTATACTTACTGTGTGATAATAAGTAACTTTCCAAAAATAGCAGGTTTCCCAAAAATAGAAAGTTTCCAAAAATAGAAAGTTTCCAAAAATAGAAAGTTTCCAAAAATAGAAAGTTACCAAAAATAGAAAGTTTCCAAAAAAAAGAAAGTTTCCAAAAATAGAAAGGTTCCAAAAACAGAAAGTTTCCAAAAATAGAAAGTTTCCTAAAATAGAATTTACTACTAAAAATAGATTAGTTTCTAAAAATAGAAAGTTTCCAAAAATAGATCAGCTGCCTTAATTAAATAAGTTTCCATATATAGAAGGTTTCCATTATTAGATTAGCTGCCTAAAATAGATAGATTTCCATATATAGAAGGTTTCCATTAATAGAATTTAGCTGGTTACCTAAGCTAACATATAAGTCTAAGTGTTTATAAGCTTATTTCTTAAGTCATATGATATAGTGTATAGTTTAATTATTATTTCATGTATTTTAATTAAACTATAGGTTAAGCATTTTAATTAAAGTATAACATGTTTTAATTAAAATGGAACAAAATACTTAGGTTAAAATGTGTATTATTATGTATGAATAACATAACCTAAGTCATGTCTAAATTAATTAATTATAGGCATGTTTTAAATAATTAATTAATTATAACTTATAACATAAAATACTTAGGTTAAATTAATATCATGCTAAGTTAATAATTAAAATAACCTAAGTCATGGTTTAATTAATATCTCATGTTTATTAATTAATTTATATCCTAAGTTCATAATTCATAAAATTAACATGTAGCATAAATCATGATTTAACCAACGAACCATGAATCGGGCATGAACTCGACACCGTACCCCGAGCCAATCTCGGGGTACTTGTGTCCCCTTGCTGCCGTGGGTCCCACATGCACCAACCAAGACCAAAATGGTCTTGGTGGTGGCGGCAAAAGCAAACCGAACCCCCTCGGGTTGGTTATACTAGGCGGCCAAAAACAAACACCCTCTAATAACAACCTTTGATTTTAATTTACCCCAAAACATGTTAGATCTATGTTTAATTATCATGTTTTAATAATAATATTAATAACATGTTCATGAAAATAATCAAAGATTTAAAAGAATTAAAAAGAAAGGTTTAGAATGATATACCAATACGTAGCTTGAAAGAGGATGAACAAACACGGTTTATAGCACTTATTTTTATGATCAAAATCAACCAACAACCACCTATGGTGGTCTTGAGGGTGGCGGCACAAAGAGAGACCAAGAGGAGGAGAGGAAAACTTTTTAGGTTAAATGAATATTTTTCATGAAATGTAAAAATGAAATGAAAAGTTACCATAACCCCCCCCCCCTTTCATGTAAAAGTCAATGGGCTAAGCCCATTATGGTTATGTGTGCCATGGGTATGGGGCCCCACATGGGGTACCCGTACCTTTTCTCGTGTCCCGATGTTTCGTGTTCGTTCGTGGTTAAACGTGTTCGTGTTTAAAGTGTTTCTGTTTATTTTATCATGTAGTTTATCGTATCTTAACGCTCGTAATTATATTATATGTATTTACGTAATTATTTTAGTTCGTATTTTAAATGGTGCTCATGATTTAATTATGTTCACGTGACATATTTATTAACTGTTTATCATGAGTTCGTACGTAATCGATACTTATCATCTCATACACGTATGCACTTGCTTGATTATTAGCACATGAATGTGATCAATACTAAATAAGGTAAGTTTTAATCTAGGACGTACGATCTTAAGGGCACTATTCATGGTAAAAGCATGCGGGTTTTACAAACACAGTTTAAAGCTTAAAACAGTAAAACATGACATGAACGTATAAAATAAGCTAAGACATGACATAAAACCAGTTACGTATTTAGTAATCACATACTTATACACGTATGTATTTATGTAGCATTAGTGATACCGAAGTAGGACATTCTTCAGTTCGTCTTCTTCGTTCACTGGACATAAGGTACGGATTCCCGTCCTTTCAGTATGGACATTCTTTCCTTATTAAGATTCCCCGTATGCAGCCAACTGTTTTCCCGTAGTATAAGTTATATGTTTGATTTGCTTATGTTTAATTTAGAATACCTATAGCCATATACATGCATGACCAGTTTCACCTAGTTATGGAGGTACCATAACCATAACCTAGAGGCACTGGTGTTATGACTTCCCCACGGCGGAGTGATTGCTCGTGGCGTCCCTTCAGCTTTTGGCCATATTATTATATTTATCATGTAGGGCGTATGGGTGCATCCTAGTTACATGTTTTCAGTAGATTACTCAGTGTGAATGTGGTGTGTGCCTTGCATCCTTCACAAGGAGCTGATCCCTCCTACCCAAACCAATATATTAAATTAGAGGCAGCCCCTCTAATTTGCATGATGAGGTCACCCCTCCAAGTATTGATGCACGGTGGATTTTCATGACCTATATTGGCTAATGGTAGAATATGTTAAATAGTTTTTATAAGATAAACATAAGGCTTTTCAAACTATAAAACCAGTTTTACCAAGACTTAACCGGGTTATTCAGGACTTAGTTTCTTCCGCTATTATATGCTTATATGCTTATATTATTCATGCTTTATTGTACTTCCGTGCACTGAGCGTATTGCTCAGCCATTTTCCTTTTCTATGTTCCCAAACGGCAGGTACTCAGGGACGCTCATAGACTTTAAGCGTACGTGCATATGGACTGGAAGCTTTCTAGCCTTTCTTTACTTTATGCATTATCTTTACGTTGATACTCTTGCCATGGGCATTGTTTAGTCCTTTCATTTACAGTACTTATGTTTGTGTGTGATAAGCTTTACTTTTGGACTACCGATGTTTGATTCTGGTATTTTCCTTTTATGGTCATGTAATGTTTAAACATTTATCCTTGTATGCTTTGATGACACGCCATAATTACGTGTGACATTCCATTATCAAAATGGGGCGTTACAATTATGGTATCAGAGCCAAGGCTTCGATCTGTAGGCTCTCAAATTATGACCTGTGATTAGTGGGTAATCACTATGGTCTTCCTAGAACTGACAGTCGTTTTCATGAATTCATCATTTTTATGCATACATATATATGTCATTGTCGCAGGTTTATGACTAAGTAATGGTTGGTACAGGACTGGCCCTATTTAGTCGCATGTGTTTTATCGAAACTTTTAAATTTAGGACCGACCCATAGGCGTCCCCTCGCCATGTCTTTTATTTTGGGTGAACTGACCATAGGCGTTCACTCTCAAGCATACAAAAGTTTTCATAAAACTGCATCATGCATTCATACACAAATTTTCTTGCATAAATTTTTTTTCTGGATTTATTTGGTATAAAAAAAAATTCATGCATATATATATATATTATGTTTTGATCTATTTAATCATATGTTTTATGTTATACTGTCAGATGGTTCTCACACGCGAACAGGAACAACTCAATGCAGCAATCCAAGCTACAATGCAAGCTTTGCTTCCTCAACTGAGGAATGACATCAGGGTTGAGGTTCAAGCTGCCAACAATCAGCAGCATAACCAAGCACCTCCTCCTCCTCTAGTGACATTGGCAGTATGGCTGGAGAGATTCAACAAGCTCCGCCCTCGAGCTTTCGAGAAAACAGATAGTCCCAGTGATGTTGAAAGCTGGTTGGCTCACATCGAGAAGATTTTCAATGCTATGGGTTGTGACCCCGTGTTCAAGGCGAGGTTGGCATGCTACCGGTTCGAAGGCGGTGTGTTAAATTGGTGGTTAGCATTGATGCAGTCTGAGGGAGGTGACGATTGGGTGGCTGGTTTGACATGGGCTCAGTTCAAAGATAGGGTGATGGAGCAATTCTTTCCCAAGGCTGAGCAAGACAAGCTCAATAGGGAGTACCATGGGATCCGACAGAGAGCTGGGGAGAATAGCAATGAGTTTATGCAGCATTTTCTTCGCTTAGCTGGGTTCCTTGGTGCAGCAGCAGGTACTCCTGAAGAGCAGGCACACCACTTTAGGTGGGCTCTTCGCACATCGGTCGCAAACAATCTGGTGTGTGCTACGTTCAACACTGTAGCACAAGTGGCCGATGCGGCACGTAAGCTGGAGATGTTGCATGAGAGAGATGAGTTCGGGGAAGCTGAGAAACCCGACAAGAGGTAAATATTCGTATTCAAGCGGTGACCAATCCGTGTTCTTTCCATATATGTCAATTATACATCTCTTTAAATTGTATCTTCCAGGCAGAAAACTGGGGACCGGTCTCAGCCGGCTACTCAGCAGCAGCCTCATCAGCCCAAGGGAAACGGTCAGACTAACGACCGTTCTGCTATGGATAGGCGTGGCGGTAATGATAATTACCGTAACAATGCTGGACACTCCAATGGCAGCAGGTCCTAATACTTACGCATTTTCTTATGATTTCATGTTATAACTCATATTCTGACACTTTAGCAAATCTTCTACCAGGAACCATGGAAACGGTAGGGACCAGAACCAGAGAGGTTCACAGCCTACCTGTCCAGCTATCACTGGTATTCGATCTTACGATTATTCGCATTGTCCTTTGTACCCTATTATCATGTCTAATGTAGAATGTTTTATCAGGTCCTCAGCCAGCCAGAGCACCTGCTGGAGGATATACTCATCCTCTTTGCTCTACTTGCCACCGTAGGTACCCAGGGCTATGCCGTCGTAACACTGACGCATGCTTCAAGTGTGGTCTTCCTGGCCATATCATGAAGGATTTCCGTAAGGGCGACATGGAGGGCACATAGGGACATGCTGATACCAAGCCGCCTCCTACCATTGGGCGTGTCTACACGACATCTCGAGACCAGGCCAACAAGTCTACAGGTACCATTACTGGAATCTTGTATATGTATGGTCAAGCTGCGTGTGTTCTTTTCGATACGGGTGCTACTCACTCGGTCATTTCTACTGCTTATGCTAAGAACATTAGGATGCTCCCCATGTCACTAGAGAATAGACTTACTATTTCCACGCCTTTGAGGGACTCTGTATTAATCACCCATGTATACAAGAGTCTTCCCCTAGAATTTGACGATAAGGTTCGTCCTGTTGACGCACTTCCGTTGGACATGAATGACTTTGACATGATTTTGGGCATGGATTGGCTATCCAAGCATCATGCTACCATAGACTGCCATTCATATCGAGTTATCTTCGGTGATGTTAATGCACCAGAGTACATTCATAACGGGTTCGTACCCGGACGGTCTGTACAAATCATATCTACCCTACAAGCGCGTGCACTACTGTCACATGGTTGCGAGGGTTATCTAGCTACGGTTCACGACATGGATGCTGAATCTCCATCAATTCAGGATCAACCAATAGTGTCGGAATTCCAAGATGTATTTCCAGCAGAACTACCGGGCATACCACCTACACGAGAAGTGGAATTCAATATCGAGCTTATTCCAGGAGCTGAACCGATCTCCAAAGCTCCTTATCGCATGGCTCTCATAGAGTTAAAGGAGCTGAAGGATCAACTGCAAGAACTTCTAGAACGAGGTTTCATTCGACCGAGCGCATCTCCATGGGTCGCACCGGTCTTAATTGTTAAGAAGAAGGACGGCAGTATGCGTCTTTGCATAGACTATCGCGAGCTCAACAAGACTATCCGTAATAGGTATCCACTGCCGCGTATAAACGATCTGTTTGACCAAACACTTCTCCAAGATTGATCTTAGGTCAGGCTATCATCAGCTACGGGTTAAGGAGCAGGACGTCGCCAAGACTGCTTTTCGTACCCGCTATGGCCATTACGAATTTGTAATTATGCCATTCGGCCTGACCAATGCTCCAGCAGTATTCATGGACTTGATGAACAGAATCTTCCATGAATTTCTGGACAAGTTCGTCATTGTCTTCATCGATGACATCCTGATTTTCTCAAAGTCCAAGGAGGAACACGAAGACCATCTTCGTACAGTACTACAGATTCTTCGCCAGAAGCAGTTGTATGCTAAATTCTCCAAGTGTGAGTTCTGGTTAGACAAGGTGGCATTATTAGGTCACATTGTATCAGCAGAAGGAATCACTATGGATCCAGCGAAGGTTGAGGCCATTACTAAGTGGCCGAGGCCGACATCAGCAACGGAAGTCCGCGGTTTCTTAGGCTTAGCTGGCTATTACCGTAGGTTAGTGGAGAACTTTTCCCGCTTAGCACTACCATTGACCAAACTGATGCGGGAAGGGGAGAAATTCGTCTGGACTGAAGAACGAGAGAAGAGCTTTGAAGACCTGAAGCAAAAGCTAGTATCTGCACCTATTCTTAGTCTCCCATCTGGTACGGGTGGATTTCAAATCTACAGTGATGCATCGGGGAAGGGACTTGGCTGTGTTCTCATGCAACATGGGAAAGTGATCGCGTACGCTTCACGGCAGCTTAAGCCTTATGAAGAGAATTACCCTACGCATGACTTGGAACTTGCTGCAGTCGTGTTTGCATTGAAAATATGGAGGCACTACTTATATGGAGAATCATGTGACATTTTCACGGACCACAAGAGTTTGAAGTATATCTTCACTCAACGTGAATTGAACATGAGACAGAGGAGATGGTTAGAGCTGTTGAAGGATTATGACATTAATCTACAGTATCATCCCGGAAAGGCGAATGTAGTAGCAGATGCACTTAGCAGGAAATCCGGAATGATCAACGGCATTAATTTTGAGGAGGAAATCATAAGAGACTTGGAGCGACTAGACATAGAGATCATGGTACGTGGACAGCACGGTTACTGGGCTAATCTTAGAGTAGAACCCGAGTTACTCTCTAAGATCAAGGAAGCTCAGAAGGATGATGGAGAAATCTGGGCGATAATTCAGAATTTGGAGAAACAAACAGAATTCAGAGTAGATGCAGATGGTATCGTATGGCAGGGCACGAGACTTTGTGTTCCTGATGCCAAGAACTCCGGGAAACCTTGTAAGCTGAAGCTCATAGCTCCCCATTCTCTATACATCCTGGTTCGACTAAGATGTACCATGACATCAAGTAGTACTTTTGGTGGAGTGGTATGAAACATGATGTGGCCACTTACGTCTCCAAATGCCTTACCTGCCAGCAGGTTAAGATCGAGCATCAGTGGTCTGGAAGTCTCCTTCAACCGTTAGATATTCCAGAGTGGAAGTGGGACAAAGTCACCATGGATTTTGTTACTGGTCTTCCGCCTACCAAGAGGAAGCACGATGCAATTTGGGTTATCGTAGATCGACTTACCAAATCAGCTCATTTCTTACCGATCCACAAGGAAGATCCGGTAAGTAAACTCGCTGATACATATAGAAGAGAGATCATGAGACTCCACGGTGCTCCATCCAGCATCGTCTCAGACAGAGATCCTCGTTTCACTTCGCGATTTTGGAAGAGTCTGCAGAAAGCTTGGGGTACACAACTTGAGCTTAGCACGGCTTTTCATCCTCAAACGGACGGACATTCGGAGCGAACGATTCAGACATTGGAAGACATGTTGAGGTTATGTGCGTTGGAATGGACGGGTGATTGGGACGATTATATCTGTTGGGTGGAGTTTGCATACAACAACAGTTGGCACGCAAGTATCAAGTGTGCTCCTTTCGAGATGTTGTATGGTAGAAAGTGTCGCACCCCAATCTGCTGGGATCAGGTTGGCGAGCGAACACTTGAAGGACCAGAAATCATAGAGATGACCAATGAAAGGATAGCAGTAGCTAAGCAGAAACTTCAGTAAGCACGGTCACGTCAGAAGAGTTACGCCGATAAGCATCGTAGGGACATACATTTTAACGTAGGAGATCACGTCTTCCTTAAGGTTTCGTCGACACGTGGTGTTAGACGCTTTGGGATTAAAGGGAAGCTCAGTCCTCGTTTCATCGGACCGTTTGATATCATTGAACGAGTCGGTGAAGTATCTTACCGGTTAGCGTTACCTCCGCAGCTTTCGCATGTACACAATGTGTTTCATGTGTCCTTACTCAGAGGGTAACAGTATCATCCCCTTCACTTGGTTCAGTATCCACTGGAACAGATACGTGAAGATCTCACTTTCATAGAAGAACCCGAACGAGTTCTTGACAGACAAGAACGAGTCATGAGAAAATCCTTTGGAGGGATCATACCGAGCGGGAAGCCACTTGGGAAACAGAGGAGTCTATCCGGGCTTCTTACCCTCATTTTATATTTTGAATTCGGGTATGTTCTTCTTTTCCAGTTTACTTTATCTATAAATCGGGGACGAATTATTCTTTTTAGGGGCGACGAGTTGTAAAACCCGCATGCTTTTACCATGAATAGTACCCTTAAGATCGTACGTACTAGATTAAAACTTTCCCTTTATAGTATGATCACGTTCACTTGTTAGAATTTTTACGTATTACGTACATGTTAGAACACGATAACTATTTATTACGTATGAACACACAATAATTATTCAAACAATAATTAATCACGAACATGCGATCATGAAATCATGAACGTAAATTAATCACAAGCTAATATTAAGTACGTATATATATATTTATTACGAACACGAATAAATATATTAAGTCACGGTTAATAATTAACGAGAACACATAAAACACGAACACGATAAAACACGAACGAACACTAAAATAATTAGACTCGGGAAAAAGGTAAGGGTACCCCATGTGGGGCCCCCTACCCGCGGCTACACCAAAGGGATGGGCCAAGCCCATCAAACTTTTACTAACAAGGGGTTATGGTAAAAAACCTTTAGTCATTTTTCACATTACAGTAAAATTACAAAAACCCTAAAAAGTTTCTTCTCCTTCCTTCTTGCTCCTTTTGGCCGCCGCATATACAACACACAAGGGAGGTGTTCGTTTGATTTTGATCTTGAATTTTGTGCAAGTATTCGTGTGTGTTCATCCTCGTTCGATCCACGCATTCGGTATACCTTTTTAATCCTTTTCTTTTATGTTTTGATTTAATAAATTAAATAAGATCATGATGTTTTTAAAAAGCTAATTAAAAACATTTATTAAACATGTAAATGGTTAAGGGGTAAATCAAAACAAAGGATTTAGGGGTGTTTGTTCTAGCCGATGCCTACACCGAACCCCTAAGGGGTCTCGGTTCGGCTTGTGAACCACCACCGAGACCTCATGGTCTCGGTTTGGTGGTGTGGGTCCCACGGCAGCAGCAAACAGGGGGAAACCCCGAAGTGGTTCGGGGTATGGTGTTGATTACGGGTCTGGTTCATGGTTTCTAGTCACGATCCGGTTCATTGTTTATGTTAAGGTTTATGATTTTAATAGTTATATGTTAAAGATTAAATTAATAAAACATGACATATTAATTTAATAAACATGACTTAGGTTATAATTTATTTATTAGATCATGGATTTTTAACCTAAGTATTAATATTTTCTAGACTTTATAATTAATTAATTATTAAAAACCATGGCTATAATTAATTAATTAACATGACTTAGGTTATATTATTAATAATTAATAATACATGTTTTAACCTAAGTATTTAACCTTATTTAATTAAAAACATGATATATTTAATTAAATACTTTTAACCTATAGTTTATTTAAATTACATATAATAATTAATAAACTATACCTTATATCAATATGACTTAGAAAAATAATCAGAAAACACTTAAGCTTATATAATTAGCTTATTTAACCAGCTTATATCTAATTATGGAAACTTTCTATTTTTAGAAACTTATTTAATTAAGGCAGCTAATCTATTTATGGAAACTTTCTATTTTTAGAAACTTATCTATTTTAAGCAGTAATTCTATTTTTGGAAACTTTCTATTTTTGGAAACTTTCTATTTTTGGAAACTTTCTATTTTTGAAAACTTTCTATTTTTGGAAACTTTCTATTTTTGGTAACTTTCTATTTTTTGAAACTTTCTATTTTAGGAAACCTGCTATTTTTAGAAAGTTACTTATTATTACACAGTAAGTATAATAATACATGAAATACAAGTAACTTAATCAGAATGGACAAAATATAAGATAAACACAGTTTAAAGCTTAAAACAGTAAAACATGACATGAACGTATAAAATAAGCTAAGACATGACATAAAACCAGTTACGTATTTAGTAATCACATACTTATACACGTATGTATTTATGTAGCATTAGTGATACCGAAGTAGGACTCTCTTCAGTTCGTCTTCTTCGTTCACTGGACATAAGGTACGGATTCCCGTCCTTTCAGTATGGACGTTCTTTCCTAATTAGGATTCCCCGTATGCAGCCAACTGTTTTCCCGTAGTATAAGTTATATGTTTGATTTGCTTATGTTTAATTTAGAATACCTATAGCCATATACATGCATGACCAGTTTCACCTAGTTATGGAGGTACCATAACCATAACACTAGAGGCACTGGTGTTATGACTTCCCCACGGCGGAGTGATTGCTCGTGGCGTCCCTTCAGCTTTTTGCCATATTATTATATTTATCATGTGGGGCGTATGGGTGCATCCTAGTTACATGTTTTCAGCAGATTACTCAGTGTGAATGTGGTGTGTTCCTTGCATCCTTCACAAGGAGCTGATCCCTCCTACCCAAACCAGTATATTAAATTAGAGGCAGCCCCTCTAATTTGCATGATGAGGTCACCCCTCCAAGTATTCATGCACGGTGGATTTTCATGACCTATATTGGCTAATGGTAGAATATGTTAAACAGTTTTTATAAAATAAGCATAAGGCTTTTCAAACTATAAAACCAGTTTTACCAAGACTTAATCGGGTTATTCAGGACTTAGTTTCTTCCGCTGTTATATGCTTATATGCTTATATTACTCATGCTTTATTGTACATCCGTGCACTGAGCGTATTGCTCAGCCGTTTTCCTTTTCTATGTTTCCAAACGGCAGGTACTCAGGGACGCTCGTAGACTTTAAGCGTACATGCATATGGACTGGAAGCTTTCTAGCCTTTCTTTACTTTATGCATTATTGGTGGTAGTGATTTTCACACTTGTTTAGGAAAACAAGGTAAAAGCGGTAAGTATTAACGAGCGGTTTAGGAAAACCACAAGTTATGACCCTTGATGGAAATCGTTCTCTCGAGGAGGCTAGTGCGTTGTGTAATGAATGATTGATTATGTTTTTGATTATTAATGAGAAGAAAAGAGGAGAAAATGACGAAGACGAAAAAATTAGAAAATTAAGGCAAAACACTATTAGAAAGTTACGACGAAGAACGTAAAAAGCACAAAATTTAAAATTTTAATCTAAAAATTCCTAAAAATTACTAAAAAATCCCAAATAATATTCTAAGAGTTTAGAAAAAATCCAAACTTGCCAAAACCTTTTAATTAATTTAATAATGACTTTTTAATGCTAATTAAAGCCCTAAAAATCACTTTTAAATATTAAAAAGCCCTAAACAAGGTTTTATAGTTTGTAAACCTCAAAAATGACCTAATTAAACTAAAAACTATTTTTAAAAATTTTAAAACCAATTTAAACTATTTTTAAACTCCTAAAAACTATTAAAATGTATTAAATCTTAAATTAATTCTAAAAATTAATTGAAAAGCCTAAAAATTATTCTACAAATGGGAAAAGTCCTAATTAATGATATAGAACCTAGGAAAAATGAAAAAGAAATAAAAATAAAACTTTTAATTTTAATGAATAAAATAATAATAAAATATTCCAAAAAAATTAAAAGTCCTCAAATAAATTCTAAAAAATTCTCAAAAATCCTAAATAATCTAACTAAGAAGAAAATGTAAACAAAAGTTCCTAAAACCTTTTAGTTAATTTTATATTAATTTTTAAAGTTGCTAAAAAACCCTAAAATTAAATAAAATCAAAAATTAAAGTTTTTGAAAACTTTTTTATATGTAAACCTCAAAAATAAGAATTAAAACCCAAAAACTATTTTTTTGTATTTTTTAACTACTGTTTAATATTTTTAATTGACTTTCTAATTTTAAAACTAAAAATAATCCTAAAAATTAATTTAATAAAAGGAAAAATAAATTTTTTAAACAGAAAAATCCTAATATCTATAAATGTCCTAGGAAAATTGAAATAAGCTAGAAACACTACCTAAATAAGCTGGAAAGAGCTTAAAAGCTCACGGCTTAATTTAGATAAGCAAAAGCACACACTCCTTATATATTAAACCAAACCAAACCTAGCAGTCAAAGACCCTAGGGCAGGATGGTTAACGCGTATGTGTGTGAGAGGAGTGGCGCAGGTTCGAGTCCTGGCCACGTCCTTTTTGGTGTTTATTTTTTTTTTTTTTTAAAGCTTTCAATCCAACACAGACCCTTTAATAAGCTTAATATCCAATCCAGTAACTTTTTTTTAACCAAGAAATTGCTCAAATGATGAACAAAAACTTGACAGACTCAATGAAGAACACTTAGCAGATTTTTCTTGTATTTTGCTTTTCTTCACAAGTGACAAAGCCAAAGGAGTTGGCTGATTGAGCTTATTTGATGATTGTTTGTGGACAGGGGGCACCCTTGTGCTTATTTAAGCACAAGGAGTCAGTGACTAGCTAAAACAAGCAACTAGCACATACCAATGATCAAAACAAATGCACACAAAAGCCTATGTCAGTTTCTGAGACAGAAAAGCTAAGTCTGTGGGCTTATGGCTAATTTTCTAGCAACCTAGTGGGTTTCAAGGTTCCAAAATTTGCACACAATGGCACCCAATGGTACACAATCAAGTTCTATAACCCCTACAACCTAACACTTAGCAGTTTGCAAGAATCAAACACCATTTTTCATGAAAAATTAGGCAAAAGTGGATATGCAGATTTTTGCTATACCTTTTCCTTTTTTAATCACTCAAATTGCTTTCAACTTGTTCAAATATACTTACCAACTATTGATAAACCTAACTCAACCTTATTTCAATGAGCTATCACCCTACTAAAACACAAACCAAGAAATCTACCCTGCTAAACCACTTAGCCAAACACCCTTTTAAATATTTTCAAAAACGTTTTAACAAGCTAAATCCTTCTAAATCCTATGAAAACTGACCAAATTAGCATATAATATGCTTAATAACACATAGGAACATAAATCACACAATCTTAACACATCAAATCAACAAATCAACAAATTACATGAATCTCATATATTTTGAACTTTTTCAAAGAAGAAACAAGAAAGTACCTAAGGACCTTACTTCCAAGGTCCTTGTGGTTGAAAAACCACCTCCTTCCAACTCGGGTTGGAGCAGAAACTTCAACAAATCAAATGCTCAACCTGTTTAAGAAAGAAAAACAGAAAAAACACAAGTACAATATGCAATATGTATTCTGTTTTATTTTTCCTTCTTAGAAACTTTCACCAATCTTTTCAAAACTTCACACACGTTTTCTAAACACCTCTTAACCCTCAGAAAATCAGGAATAAGGTCCACTTTCACTTCCCAAAATCCTTATTTTCTGAAATTTAAAAGCTTTTAAACACTTTTTGAATTTTTCAAAACTCAAACAAATCTTAACAAATTAATGGAACTCAGCTCTTTTGCAATTCTTACACCAACTTTTTAACAAAATAAAAGGAATTAAATTGAGATTATCAAATACCAACTTTATAGATTAAAAAAGGAATTACAAAGGGAATTGCAAAAAAAACTGGAACAAGGATAAAGGTTCACAGGTCGAACCTTTATATACTACTCATTAGAACTATCTAGACTATGAATTAAAAATTACAAAAGCTTAAAACCCTAAATGCTAAAAGCCCTGAATTGCCCTTCTTGTTTGACTGAATCTTGGTCAAAAGATCACATGTGGATGCCAGCTTTGATTCTTCAATCCTGGACGTTGAAATCAACTTGGAGGCCAAGTAGTAGCATTGGAATCGTTCAATTTGTCGGGATGTTGGGTTGTGTGAAAGTGACAAGAGCAGGGGAGGGTGTGGGTGAGGACCACAGGACACGTGGCACGTTTGTGAGTGGTGGGTTTAGGTGAGGATGTGTTTAATCAACAAACTGCACACACTACTAGAATAATGAACAACAGCGATGAAAATTAGCGATGAAATTAGTTCGTCACAAAAAAACAGTATTAAGTGACGGGTTAACTACAAATTAACTACAAATTTAGATTTGATAAAATTTGATAATTCCCACTTTAACTTTTTTGTTTGTCCCGCCGAAGTATTTCACTAAAATATTTCATTCTCCCTCTATTTTTAATTTTTTATCATCCATCCCTTTTCAAAATTTATTCACCCACACATATAATTTTATATTTCCTCCATCTGCTCTCCATCCTCCCAAGACAGAGATAAACAACCCAGATCAAATTCAAGTCCACTAGTCGATAAATCAGGTATTTTAATGTCATATATCTTCAATTTCACAACTAATTTATGATGCACATAGGTCAATTTCTTTTTTGTTGATTTTCGAATTTAGGCTTTCTCAAATAACCTTATTACATAAGGTTAGATCTGTTACATTTAGATCTGTTACAATTAAGGCTTATAACATGTATATTTCATGTATTAGTTTTTCATTCCATGCTTAATTTGTAATATTACATGTATTTGTTATATGACTTCTAATAACTTGTTTGGTTTATGGTAAAAAAAAGTAAATTGTTTGCATAGTTCTAAAAAAATGGCCTTGTAACCTAAAAGGAAAATGGCGATCTTAATTTGAGGTTATTTTTTAGTCACTTAAGGTTGTGAATTTGGGGCTATTTGAGTAACCAGGGTCTGTTTTGTCATTTGAGAAATATATCATTAAATAAGAATAGGACAATTCAGATTACAAATTTAGTTATAAAAAAGACACATGAAGAATCATTTTAACAAGCATGTAATGTTTGCTGAAGCATGGTCGAGCTATTTAACCTCCCTAAAGTCCCATTCTTTGCATTCTATTTCTAATAGGGATGAGCACGGTACCATTTTGGTACCGTATCGACACCCTTTACGAGGTATCGCATTTTTTACCGACCAAAATATTTAGTCCTGATCCCAGAACCGTGGGGCATATAGGTACTGGTACCGGTACCGGGTAGACCGGTACTACACCGAAAGAGTACCGTTTTAGAGAAGGATATTGCAGCAAGTGTACATGTAGAAATGTAGATGCATATAGCAAGAAGTGTATATATAGGAAATGCATATACCTGCAAGTGTACCAAGAATAAATAGAGACCATACTTCCTTGTGTAATCTAATTCTGTGCAGTACTATAACATTGAGACGTGTCTAGCTAACATAACTAAGTATTTCAATATTTCACATAAATATCAAAATTGAGACAATATGATCAAACTGAGTCGGAGTGGTCTTTTGTCTTTTTTTATCTATAGATTTGTAAAGCATGCTATCTAAAATAAAAGACAAATGAATTAAATTACTACTTAAGTTGTTTAGCATCTCACAAATGAATTAAATTACTAATGAAGTTCATGTGTTCCGATCAATTGAAGTGGGTTTGCAACCAATCCAGAATAGTTAAACAAGAAAAAATAATATGCTAAATAGTTCTTTCTAATAGGCTAAATAGTTTAGTAAAAAAACATCTAGCCTCTTTGTATCACGGTATCAAACTCGGGAATTCCCGTTTTGGTATCGTACCGTTTTAATGGTACCAGATTTTTTTTAGCTAGTTTGAGGGTACCGGTACCGTACCGGGTAAATAGAATCGGTACCGGTACGGTTTCGGTAGCATAAGGTTTTTTGGGTACTCATGCTCATCCCTACCCAGAAGCTTTGAAATACAAATAAAGCGCATTAGGGGTCTGTTTGGATTCTATTTGCACTATTTTTTCATTTGTGACAGTAGGCGCAAATCGTTAGTTTCTTGAAATTTATTGAGTTTTGCTTCTTTCACGTAAGTAAGTCCATCTTGATTTGTTCTCCTCTCCCTTTCGGTAGAGATCTGAATTAGCGATCGAATTATATTTATCATAATTTTTTGAAGTTTTTGTTTATATTGGTGACTAATTTTGTGATTCATTTTTATATCTAGTTAATTTTGCGGTTGCTTGAAGATTTATTATCTAAATTAGGTGTTAGCTATGTAAATTAACGGTATTAGATGTTCACGATATGTCAAATTGGACTATAAACGCGAATATGTTGCTAATGGTATATTGAGTCACATATTAATATTTTACGAATTGAATTAGGTGCTCCAAAAGATGGCCTTAAAGAAGTTCTAAAAAGATAGTAGTAATTTTAAACCATTGTAGCTGAATACTTTTGAACATAAATGAGAATGTTTTGCTAATAAATATTTCTAACTCGCCTGTATTGTTAGGGCTTTTTATATTTATGAACTTCTTTTCAATATAGCTAACCTACACACTTTATCTAGTTTCGAGGCCATTCGGTTGACAACTAGTATGATCTTATTTTTGCGTCTCTATCTTTTTTACCTACAAGAACTTTTACATTTGTATAAAACTGTTTCTTGCTAATAGAAGTTGATACTTGAGATTATATTAAGGATGGATCTGTTTGAATATTGTTTTGTAGTTAATGAAGATGATAATTTGTTCACAAAAAAATGAAGCTGGTATGTTTGTCCAATTTATTGTACTAGTCTAGAATATGACTGTAGACGTTGTACATGCCAAAGTATGGGGAAAAAATCGGTAGATATTGGAAGGTTGAATTTTAGGTATGACACAGTCGCTATAGTTGTATCATGTTTGATATTAAACCGATATATAAGGTTTGTTGCTTTTCGTGTTTTCCGTTATAATATTCAGTTGTTACTGTATAGTATCTAAGTTGATGAAAAAATGTGCACATGTAAGGTGCCAGTTTGGATTTGTTAGTTGGTTTTGTCAAACCCAAATTGATAGTGAGGAAATCTGTTACATATCCTTACTGGCACCTTACAATTCTTAAGAAAACTGAGGTAATGACTGGCCGTGGTGATTGTTTTTCATGTCTAAAAATGTTAAACCAATAAAGAGACGTTGGACTAGCCGTGCTGATTACTTTCATGTGAGCAGGATGGAAAGAAGCGTTGAAGAGGTTAATGAAATGTTGATGGGAAATATCTCGGCCCAAAGGCTCATCTGGTGATTAAGCAATATTAGTAAGTGTTTAATGTTGTTTTGTTTTGATGAAATTGGCTAACTTTCTTGAATATGGTTATTTGATGTTTTGGCATACATTGCTTCAACTTGATGCATTACGGATTCCGTTCAAAAATTTGATTACATTTCTCTTGAATATAAAAGTCGAGCTCTGTTGTATTATCCTTTTATATACAAACAGGTCTATCCGTTTACATATAAATTTTTTGGCTTAATTTAGAATTGGGGAAATGGGTTGAAATTTCAAAGAGTTAAATGGGACACAACTACTAAACATGTATTTAAATGTTTACACCATCCCAAATCGCTATTATTAGAAAAGGTTGAATGGGTCTTTTCGTAGATTGGGTAGGATTTGGGTGAGATTGCTGGTGATATAGCATTTCCTGTGATAATGTATCATACACAATCTCTTACAAGTAACAATGTAGTAACTAATGTCTTCTTTTTTATTTGAGGCTGCTAACTATGAGATTGCTCTTGCACATAAAGCCAAAAAAACATACTTAAACTTTCTTGTGGGCTCCTCTTAGGTCATCTATAATCTGCTAGTCTTGAAGTACCCATATATATAAGCGAGCTTGGTGTCAGTGAGGCCTCATGTATGAAGAAAAGAGATAAATGAATCACAATCATTTGAAGTTTTTTGGTTCATCAGGTTTGTTAGTGTTTACTATTATGTTAACTTTGTAACATCATTTTCTGAACATGTGATGGATAATTAATTTACTTATGCAGGTATTGGTTCACTATTAATATGCCATTACACTTGGAAAATTTGGCATTGAGTCCCCTTTTAAAGTCGGACCAGGCTATTTTTCTCCTCTTGCTAAAGATCATGAATGGGGATGAGAAAGAGTGTGGATGAAATATGCAATTTTTTAGTGGTAATTGGTGACGAGGAAAGGAGGCTTCTTGATGAAGGGTTGAGAAAGGAGGTTACTTAATCAGAGGACTTGGCCAGGATGATGTTCCTAAAGCCTTTGAGAGATGGCATGCTTATGGTATAAAGGTACGTTCTACGCGTGTATATGTGGATGCATTTATATTGAAACAGGCTTATCGGGTTACATATAAGTTTTGTGGGTTCAATCAGAAATGGGCAACATCAAATTCTTATAAGTATTAATTAGTGATAATTTGATGAGTGTTTGGAAAATTCTGTTTATGAAGAGATATCGTTCATTTGAATATATTTAAGATGACTTGCTTGTTTACTTTTCAATTAAATTTTTTAGTTTAGTTCACTTGACGTGTTAGAAATATAACATTAGCCAAACCACTTTTTTAGGATTTTGTCCAAATTTTAACATGCATACCATGCTAAAAGAATGATTTTGTGTGTTTCGCTTACAGGGGAAGCGGTGACGGTTAAGGATGAAGCTGTTGTCGTTAACAACATTGTGCTACCAAATAAAACTCTCAATATAAGTGTAGAAGATCATATCGATTTCCAAACTAAACGAGTGAACGATTGTCGTGAAAGGGACGAGCCTTAAGAATTTCCAAAAGATTATGTTTGAAAGATCATCACATCCCCTGCTACCTAGTACCCCTTAAATATTTGTAGTAGAATATTAGATATTAGCATTGTAGAAATTTTTATATGAGAGTTGCAATTCGTATGTTTAATCGATACTCTACGAATCGTATAAATTTGAATATATTATGCAATTTTGGATAATTATGTAAAATTTTCTTCTATCTACAATAAATTTAACGACTAAAACTTTGTTGCTAAGCTGTCACTTAATGGTCAAAATAAATTTGGTATTGGGAAAGCTCTAGTGAGGGGTTAGAGACCGACAATGCGTCGCTGAAATTCCAAGACTTTCGTCACTAAAGTTGTAGTTAAAATTTTGCGAGGCCCTTTTTTGTGACGGATATATTCCATCACAATTATGTCGCTGAAGAGCTATAGTGACAGAATAGCGTTGAAAACTTTCGTCGCTGATGCCAGATTTTCTAGTAGTGACACTTTGAGCTAATATCCCTTTGGTTTGGGGTTGATTGAAACTGGAGGTTAATTAGGGTTCGTTGGGATTAAGGAGGGGTTTTGATTTGTTTTGGGTTTAAAAACAGTTTAAATAATTGTTATGGGAGGGAAAAAATAGTTAGTGGGGGGTTTGACCACAATTGACCAGGTTTAAATATTAAACCGGGTGTGAATGGGTTTGGGCTTGGGGTGTAATTGGGCTATGGTGTGAGTTTTTCATTACCAGTCCTTGTCTTAACATAGTAACCAGTTAACTAATTGCATTTCCAGTCCATATTGTTAACTCCTTTCACCAACAGTCCCAATCAAATTGCAAGGTTAGTCCATTTGATCCTTTTGATTAACTTTAGCATTTTTGACCAAATTCCAAGGGCATATCTTGCACATTCTTCAAACATGGAGGATCAATCTTGTATATTTGATAAATGGAGGGTCAAATATGACAAGTTCTTCAAAGATGAGGGGCCATTTTTGCCAATTCTTCAAACTTGAGGGGTCTTTTTGCAAATTTCCAAAAGTGAGCTTGGTTCATTGTGCGTCTTCGTTTCCCGTGTTTGTTTTTGAATGATTCTTGTTGTCTTTTGCCAATTCCACAATATCCGTACCTAAAAATACACAAGTAACAAACACGAGCATATATTTGGTCTATTTTATGATATTTTATGCAATTTAAGGCCGTTTTGGACGATGAGACCATGTATAAAAGCAGTCTCATCACTCCCCCATACTAAACCATTGCCGTGCCCTCACGCAATGCTAGAATAAAGTATCGAAGCATCTCCAAAATTTAATTTTATTTACTTTTATTGAAATGATAACTAGCTACACTACACTATTGCTACTACTTGTGTTTTAGACATAATGTATGATTTTCATCGCAAAATGGGACGTTTAGGTTCATAGAACAAGAACACGTGAATGCTTCGTTAGAAATAATTTCGTCGTCCTCGATTTTCACCTTAATTCCATGCCAAGCGTGCAACGAGATCATTGTCATTATAAGTTAGTAATGCTAACACTACTCATATGCCCTAATCACGTACTTATTCTCCCATTATTCCTAAGTTGTATCTCTTATATTTTATTTTGTCTTAATGATCACGAGGATACATCGTTGACTTATGCGATAATAGAGATTTAGGTCTAAAAATAGAGTCCTAACGGTGTAACTAAGACCATCAAATCAATAACCCCTCCTAATAGACAACGATGTTAAAAAATTAAGTTGACAAGAAGAATCGATAAACACGGTTTTATAACGGTTTTGAACATGAGACTTATTACCAAGACTTTTATACGCCCCCTAACGGAAGGACCTTATTATCTTTGGTTTACCTCCATCTTTTATTCAACTTCGCCATGAAGCTTTTATTATGACTTCGGTCTTGCCTTGCCTTTTATTATCCGCCTCATCGGTGGTTTTATTAGCCAAAGACGTATATCCTCACGCTAAAGCGAATTTTGGATCTTTAAAGCTTCGAAGATTAAGGCTTGATTCACTTTCAATTTTTGCATAGATTTTAGGCCTTGTGGGGCTTCAAATTGTTTGCTAGATTTAGGTGAGCACTTGAAATCTTATTATTGGGTGAAGCTTTCGATTATTTGGGTTGCCAATACTTCAAAACCGTGACGCTGGCGATACCTTAATGTCTTCCCAATTTAATTACACGGAAGCTACTAGAAAAGACTAGAAACCCAACAATCAAAATTAAACCGCTAAATCAATATTTATTAAGCAAAAAATATTTACATGCGAAGGGAGAATAAGCAAACAACGAGAACACATGAGTTTTTGAAAGAATATGAGTACTCTACGTTTAGCATAGTAACTTATAATTAACTCTATCATTTCTCGTCCTCATTTAAGAGACTTAGCCTAATGTGTAGTTAAGGAATCAAAGCTAAGTGCTCAACACGCCGAGTCAAAAATTACTCTTATTCTCGCCATCGGAAAATCTACATTCGTGTCTTCAAACACTTATGAAATATGAGAAAAATTTTAAAATTTGGCCATTTTTAGCCTTATTTTGCAACAAAACGATAACAAAACGATAAACTTTGGAAAGCGTGAAGGTTTGGCAAGGCAAGTATCTATTCACCCCCCCCCCCCCCCATACTAAAGTTAAACATTGTCCTCAATGTTTCGAGTCTAGGGGTGCAAACACCCCCATACTAGAGACGTAGTCGAATGCCTAATCTAGCATGGAAAGGGTGTAACCAATAAGTAATAGCCGTTTATGAAGTGTGCTAAAAACCTAAGGTTAGAACATAAAAGGATATATCATATGGATATTGGGAAAGGCCTCCAAAGCAAACGATCGAGTGCTCCCATGAAACGAACACGAGAGGCTTCAATCGTGAAGATGATCATCTAAAAGACACAATGCACAAACAACCACGGAACAAAGGTTGGAAGGGCACAAATCCCCTCACATTAAACTAATTAGAAGGCAATAATATGTACATGGATAAGCATGGGTCTCCCCCACGAGGCACCTTGTTTTTGATAACCGAGTCAAAAGCTCGACTCGAATCCCCATAAATGTGATCATTTAGGGATAATCATGGTTTGGTCAATTTTTGGTGGGGCTTACATGATAAACAAGGCCCAAAAGTACGTGGAGTACTTTAAAAATCCGATAAACGTATACCGGGGTCAAAGATAGCGTCCTCGTTTTCGGATGAAAGACGAGACAACACAACTCCAACACAAATCCCAATGGGATAGAAGAAAATAGGAGAGAAGAAATAGAAGGGTGGGACAATGGGTAAGGCAAAACATTGAGCTACTCGAGGTAGACTCGCACCAATCAAATGAAAAGATTTTCCATTTATTGCATCGGTGGAAGACCGAGATTTCCCTATATAAGCAATTCCAGGATCAAATATCTCGTCCTCGGTGGAGAAAGGGGAGGGAACATAAGGGGCTTCCCCCACACTAAGTCCACACAAAGCATCGTCAAAAGGAGAAGACGATCTTGTAGTACTCAATAAACGCGGTGATGACGGAGTTAGAAAAAAATCTTTTAAATTAAATTCAAAATCTTTTCCTTTTTCCTCTTTAAAACTCTCCTTGTGAAAACCCGATTTAATTATGTCAAAAATATTTGGTGTATCTAAAACAATGTTAGTCACACTAAAAATTCTCACATTTTGAAAACGTTTTGGTTTAGGTGGTGGCAAGTTTTCAAATCTTTTGTCAACAAAGAAAACCTCCCCATCGGGATCAACGTATTCATCATCCGAAGAATCACTCGAGATTGGCATCATAGGCTTTACACTCTTAACCTCCATCGGCGGAGGGGACGGAACTTCATTTTTCTCAACTCCTAAAACTCTATTGGAAATCTTTTGACACATGTTTTTGATGGGATTGACATTGTACAAAGATGTGATCGAATAAACATGAGAAAGAGTGGAGTTTTGGGTTGCATTAATGACGAGTTCTTCCTCATTGAAACGAAGAGTGATTTTTCTTGCATGCACATCGATAAGTGCTCTCGAGGTATCCAAAAAAGATCGACCTAAAATTAACGGAACTTTAGGATCGATGGGAATATCAACAACAATGAAGTCCACGGGATAATAGAATTTCCCAACTTTCACAAAGACGTCCTCGGCAACTCCACAAGCTAGAATCGTAGAATGATCGGCCATTTCGATTGACATTCTTGAAGGAGTGAGATTTGGAAGATTGAGCGATTTAAAAATCTCGAGAGGCATCAAATTAATACTAGCACCAAGATCGGCCAAGGCGTAGCATTCTTCCATGTCTTCGATAGCACATGGGATTAAAAACTTTCCAGGATCACCGACTTTTTGAGGTATGCGGCTTAGAAAAACCGAAGAACAACTAGACGATTTTTGCAATTTCTCTTTGTTATTCAACATACTTTTGAAGTTCGCGGCAAATCGAGGCATCATGACTAAGGCGTCGGCAAAACTTATATTAAAATGCAAGTCAAGAAACATTTTCATAAAAAGTTCAAATTGGTAATTATTTCGTTCTTGTGCCTTTTCCTTGTTTCGTCTTGATGGGTAGGGTAAAGGTGGTGTGGGTTGGGGCAAATTAGGCATAGGCAACGGCCTTGGAATCTCGGGTTCCATAATTGGTGTAGGTTCAACCGTAGGTGTGGTTTGAGCGGTACTTCGTGGGCTTGTAATGTGCTCCTTTTCAACCACAACCTCGGGTTCTTTCTCTTTTTCCTTCTCCATAGAAGTACTTGGACGAGAAATGGGTTCTTTGAAAGTTTTACCACTACGAGTGGTAATAACCTTCAATTCTCCTTTTGGGTTCACGATGGTATCACTAGGAAGACCACCCGAAGAAGAGGGCTTACACATGATAGCTTCAAACATTTTAGCCATTCGGTCTTCAAACTTAGATTGCCTAGCATCCGCTTTTAACAACTCTTGCTTAATCTCATGTTGTCCTTGCTCCATTTTTTGTTGATTTTGTTGGAGTCGTGTGACATTTCCTTCCATTTTATTAGCATGAGTTTTAAGTTCATTAGCAAGTTCGGTTTTAAGCTCGTTTTTCAACTCGGATCTTAAGCTAACCATTTCACGTTGCATATTGTCAAACTTAGCATCATTAGCCTTAGCATAATTCAAAAATTCTCCTTGAAGATTTTTGGTGTGATCGTTTTGAAAACCTTGGGCATTAGTTTGAAAATCACGGTTTTGGTTTTGGTTTGAAATTTGCCCATTTCCACTTTGGTAATTACCTTTGTTATAGTTTCTTTGATTTCCTTGGTAATTTCCACCTTGGTTGTTGTTGTTGCGATAATTATTAGCATTTTGATTGGGTTGAGCTTGATTTGAACGTGAACCTTGACCGATTTGGTTATAAGTTCCCGTGGCTACAAAAGCATTCGAAGTGTTACCATCCGCGGTAATGCACTCGGAAAGATCATGAGCTCCCCCACACGACAAACAACTCTTAGAAACCGCTTTAACCGAAGCGGTGTTGGAAGCTTCTTGAGCCTTCCAATGGGACATAAGGTTTGCAAATCTATCGAAAAATCGGTTTTCTTCATTTGCTTCATCATGTAATGCATTGATACTTTGAGACGATGATGAGCCCCTTTTGGCAACACTCGGTGTGTGACGAGGGCTATAAACCTTAGACCTATTCTCGATTATGACCAAAGCTTCTTCAACCGTTTTACACAAAAAATTACCACCCGCGGCGGCATTTAAATAATCTCTTTCATGATCGTTAAGTCCATTGTAAAACGTGTCGATTTGGTGCAAATCGGAAAAACCATGATGAGGACATTCGTGCAACATTTCTTTAAACCTATTCCAAGCCGTAGAAAAACTTTCATTTGATTCTTGTGAAAATTTAGAAATCTCGTTTTTCAAATGCGTAGTCTTAGAGGGCGGAAAAAATTGGTTCACGAACTTCGAAACGAGATCCTTCCACGTCAATATAGAATTGGGTGGCTCTTTCTCTAACCAAATTTTAGCGGGCCCCGCTAAGGAATACGGAAATAACATCATCTTAATCGAGTCATTCGAGACATCCTTGAATTTGCACGTGGCGGTAAGACGATTAAATTGGCGGATATGGTTGTGCGGATTGTCCTTCTCATCACCACGGAATTTGTTGTTTTGGATCATCGACAACAAACCCGTTTTAACTTCAAAATTCTCCGCAAGGATTGCGGGAATCACAATAGCTTCTCCATAACCCTCGGTGGGTGCTTGAAGTAACTCCATCATAGTTCGATTCGCCATGGTTGGTTCTTCTCGTACAATGGGTTCGTCAATAGGAGACTCCTCACTAGAAAGAGTGAGTGATTTGTTTCTTCGTTTACGAGCACGTCTAGCTTTAGAGCGAGTTTGCATAAACGTCACGTACAACGAGAAGGCGAGCAAAGAAGATTCTTTTTGGTATTTTGTGTTTTTTCAATTTTTTTGTGGTTTTTGATTGTATTAACCTTTTTGGAATTTGGTGAATGTATTAAGTAGACAATGAGTCCACAAATCTCCTCACTTAATCAAATCTCTTGATTAAAAAGGCCTCAAGGAATGAAAACGATCACGTGGAGTGAACGCCTTCGATGACTTTAGAACGATGGTGGAACACCAAATCGTTCAAGAGGGTTTAATCAATATGAAACCAAGAAAATATATATGATATGTAGTAATACTTTGGGCGGCAAAACCCTCGATTCACTTTCAAAATCAAATACGCACAAGCAAGCGGAGGAAACGAGGCGGCGCGAAGCACTTAAGAGCCTTTTTCCTTTAGGTTGTGAAATACAACCGCCTTATACCCACCTTATAGTTTGTATTATCAAGATTAAGCTTCACGAAAGTATTTATCTATTTTTGCCTTTTTTCTTTGGTTTGAGATTCGAATACAATGATCGAGTGATGAAATCCCGAATCAAGGTTGTGATTGCTCACGTATTTGGAGTACTTGTGTATTTATTGTTCTACGTATACAATATAGTAATAGTATTCACACAAAAACCGAAAAACGATAATACGTATTAATAGAGTGCTATTAATACAATTATATTATGGCTAATATAGAAAAACAACAATTGTCAATCAAAACACAACACGCCTCCCCGGCAGCGGCGCCAAAAATGGTGGTAGTGATTTTCACACTTGTTTAGGAAAACAAGGTAAAAGCGGTAAGTATTAACGAGCGGTTTAGGAAAACCACAAGTTATGACCCTTGATGGAAATCGTTCTCTCGAGGAGGCTAGTGCGTTGTGTAATGAATGATTGATTATGTTTTTGATTATTAATGAGAAGAAAAGAGGAGAAAATGACGAAGACGAAAAAATTAGAAAATTAAGGCAAAACACTATTAGAAAGTTACGACGAAGAACGTAAAAAGCACAAAATTTAAAATTTTAATCTAAAAATTACTAAAAAATCCCAAATAATATTCTAAGAGTTTACAAAAAATCCAAACTTGCCAAAACCTTTTAATTAATTTAATAATGACTTTTTAATGCTAATTAAAGCCCTAAAAATCACTTTTAAATATTAAAAAGCCCTAAACAAGGTTTTATAGTTTGTAAACCTCAAAAATGACCTAATTAAACTAAAAACTATTTTTAAAAATTTTAAAACCAATTTAAACTATTTTTAAACTCCTAAAAACTATTAAAATGTATTAAATCTTAAATTAATTCTAAAAATTAATTGAAAAGCCTAAAAATTATTCTACAAATGGGAAAAGTCCTAATTAATGATATAGAACCTAGGAAAAATGAAAAAGAAATAAAAATAAAACTTTTAATTTTAATGAATAAAATAATAATAAAATATTCCAAAAAAATTAAAAGTCCTCAAATAAATTCTAAAAAATTCTCAAAAATCCTAAATAATCTAACTAAGAAGAAAATGTAAACAAAAGTTCCTAAAACCTTTTAGTTAATTTTATATTAATTTTTAAAGTTGCTAAAAAACCCTAAAATTAAATAAAATCAAAAATTAAAGTTTTTGAAAACTTTTTTATATGTAAACCTCAAAAATAAGAATTAAAACCCAAAAACTATTTTTTTGTATTTTTTAACTACTGTTTAATATTTTTAATTGACTTTCTAATTTTAAAACTAAAAATAATCCTAAAAATTAATTTAATAAAAGGAAAAATAAATTTTTTAAACAGAAAAATCCTAATATCTATAAATGTCCTAGGAAAATTGAAATAAGCTAGAAACACTACCTAAATAAGCTGGAAAGAGCTTAAAAGCTCACGGCTTAATTTAGATAAGCAAAAGCACACACTCCTTATATATTAAACCAAACCAAACCTAGCAGTCAAAGACCCTAGGGCAGGATGGTTAACGCGTATGTGTGTGAGAGGAGTGGCGCAGGTTCGAGTCCTGGCCACGTCCTTTTTGGTGTTTATTTTTTTTTTTTTTTAAAGCTTTCAATCCAACACAGACCCTTTAATAAGCTTAATATCCAATCCAGTAACTTTTTTTTAACCAAGAAATTGCTCAAATGATGAACAAAAACTTGACAGACTCAATGAAGAACACTTAGCAGATTTTTCTTGTATTTTGCTTTTCTTCACAAGTGACAAAGCCAAAGGAGTTGGCTGATTGAGCTTATTTGATGATTGTTTGTGGACAGGGGGCACCCTTGTGCTTATTTAAGCACAAGGAGTCAGTGACTAGCTAAAACAAGCAACTAGCACATACCAATGATCAAAACAAATGCACACAAAAGCCTATGTCTGTTTCTGAGACAGAAAAGCTAAGTCTGTGGGCTTATGGCTAATTTTCTAGCAACCTAGTTGGTTTCAAGGTTCCAAAATTTGCACACAATGGCACCCAATGGTACACAATCAAGTTCTATAACCCCTACAACCTAACACTTAGCAGTTTGCAAGAATCAAACACCATTTTTCATGAAAAATTAGGCAAAAGTGGATATGCAGATTTTTGCTATACCTTTTCCTTTTTTAATCACTCAAATTGCTTTCAACTTGTTCAAATATACTTACCAACTATTGATAAACCTAACTCAACCTTATTTCAATGAGCTATCACCCTACTAAAACACAAACCAAGAAATCTACCCTGCTAAACCACTTAGCCAAACACCCTTTTAAATATTTTCAAAAACGTTTTAACAAGCTAAATCCTTCTAAATCCTATGAAAACTGACCAAATTAGCATATAATATGCTTAATAACACATAGGAACATAAATCACACAATCTTAACACATCAAATCAACAAATCAACAAATTACATGAATCTCATATATTTTGAACTTTTTCAAAGAAGAAACAAGAAAGTACCTAAGGACCTTACTTCCAAGGTCCTTGTGGTTGAAAAACCACCTCCTTCCAACTCGGGTTGGAGCAGAAACTTCAACAAATCAAATGCTCAACCTGTTTAAGAAAGAAAAACAGAAAAAACACAAGTACAATATGCAATATGTATTCTGTTTTATTTTTCCTTCTTAGAAACTTTCACCAATCTTTTCAAAACTTCACACACGTTTTCTAAACACCTCTTAACCCTCAGAAAATCAGGAATAAGGTCCACTTTCACTTCCCAAAATCCTTATTTTCTGAAATTTAAAAGCTTTTAAACACTTTTTGAATTTTTCAAAACTCAAACAAATCTTAACAAATTAATGGAACTCAGCTCTTTTGCAATTCTTACACCAACTTTTTAACAAAATAAAAGGAATTAAATTGAGATTATCAAATACCAACTTTATAGATTAAAAAAGGAATTACAAAGGGAATTGCAAAAAAAACTAGAACAAGGATAAAGGTTCACAGGTCGAACCTTTATATACTACTCATTAGAACTATCTAGACTATGAATTAAAAATTACAAAAGCTTAAAACCCTAAATGCTAAAAGCCCTGAATTTCCCTTCTTGTTTGACTGAATCTTGGTCAAAAGATCACATGTGGATGCCAGCTTTGATTCTTCAATCCTGGACGTTGAAATCAACTTGGAGGCCAAGTAGTAGCATTGGAATCGTTCAATTTGTCGGGATGTTGGGTTGTGTGAAAGTGACAAGAGCAGGGGAGGGTGTGGGTGAGGACCACAGGACACGTGGCACGTTTGTGAGTGGTGGGTTTAGGTGAGGATGTGTTTAATCAACAAACTGCACACTTTGAGCTAATATCCCTTTGGTTTGGGGTTGATTGAAACTGGAGGTTAATTAGGGTTCGTTGGGATTAAGGGGGGGTTTTGATTTGTTTTGGGTTTAAAAACAGTTTAAATAATTGTTATGGGAGGGAAAAAATAGTTAGTGGGGGGTTTGACCACAATTGACCAGGTTTAAATATTAAACCGGGTGTGAATGGGTTTGGGCTTGGGGTGTAATTGGGCTATGGTGTGAGTTTTTCATTACCAGTCCTTGTCTTAACATAGTAACCAGTTAACTAATTGCATTTCCAGTCCATATTGTTAACTCCTTTCACCAACAGTCCCAATCAAATTGCAAGGTTAGTCCATTTGATCCTTTTGATTAACTTTAGCATTTTTGACCAAATTCCAAGGGCATATCTTGCACATTCTTCAAACATGGAGGATCAATCTTGTATATTTGATAAATGGAGGGTCAAATATGACAAGTTCTTCAAAGATGAGGGGCCATTTTTGCCAATTCTTCAAACTTGAGGGGTCTTTTTGCAAATTTCCAAAAGTGAGCTTGGTTCATTGTGCGTCTTCGTTTCCCGTGTTTGTTTTTGAATGATTCTTGTTGTCTTTTGCCAATTCCATAATATCCGTACCTAAAAATACACAAGTAACAAACACGAGCATATATTTGGTCTATTTTATGATATTTTATGCAATTTAAGGCCGTTTTGGACGATGAGACCATGTATAAAAGCAGTCTCATCAATTATCTTTATGTTGATACTCTTGCCATGGACATTGTTTAGTCCTTTCATTTACAATACTTATGTTTGTGTGTGATGAGCTTTACTTTTGGACTACCGATGTTTGATTCTGGTATTTTCCTTTTATGGTCATGTAATGTTTAGACATTTATCCTTGTATGCTTTGATGACACGCCATAATTACGTGTGACATTCCATTATCAAAATGGGGCATTACAAACGCCCTCTTCTGGCTTTTCAATGATGAAATCTGCCAAAATCTACCCCTTCACAGCATTGCGCAGCGTGTAAGTGATGTTGTGTTCCCCTAATAGAACGCTCCATTTTCGTAATCTACCTGCGACCTCCGGTTTTGATATTACCTGCTTTATGGGCTGGTCAGTTATCACCACTATTGGGTGCGCTTGGAAGTATCGACGCAACCTCTTTGCCGCAAACACCAGCGCGAGTACTAATTTTTCCATTGGGGTGTAATTTAGCTCCGAGCTTTGCAACACTCTACTTATGAAGTATACTGGAGTTTGCACATTTTCTCTATCCGTCATTAGCACTACGCTGATTGCTCCGTGTGTAGCAAACAAATACATTATCAGCTCCTCATTAGGTCGTGGTGCGACTAGCATAGGGAGCGAAGCCAAATGTGCTTTCAATTCCTCGAATGCCTTTTCTGCTTCCTTAGTCCAATTGAAGTCCCCTTTCTTAATGCACCTTTTGAGCGTTTTAAATAAAGGGAGTGACTTTTCTGCTGACTTAGATATGAATCTGTTCAGTCCTGCGAGTTTACCATTCAGTGATTGTACTTCCATTTTTGTCTTTGGGCTTTGGAGTTGGATGACCGCATCTGTTTTTTCCTGACATGGTTTGATGTCGTTGGGGTCAATCATGTATCCTAGGAACATGCCTTCCGTTGCCCCAAAAGTGCACTTTTTGGGATTTAACTTCATGTTTATTCTCCTTAGTGTCGAGAATGTTTCCTCAATATCCCGGATAAGCTCGCTTTTTATGTGACTTTTTATTACCAAGTCGTCGACATATACCTCCAAATTTCTCCCTATTTGGCTTTCAAACGCTTTATCAACCAGCCGTTGATACGTGGCCCCTGCATTCTTGAGTCCAAATGGCATTTTGTGTAGCAGTATACTCCCTGGCTGGTATGGAATGCTGTTTTTTCCTCGTCCTCTTCTGCCATTTGTATTTGGTGGTATCCCTTGTATGCGTCCAGAAAACATTTGAAGGGGTATCCGCACAACGATTCCACCTTCCAATCTATCTCCGGGAGTGGATAGCAATCTTGGGGACAAGCTTTATTAAGGTCTGTGAAATCAACGCACATGCGCCAGCTACCATCATGTTTCTTCACCATTACAGGGTTAGCGAGCCAGTCATGATAGTAAACTTCCCTCATGATTCATGCGTCTACTAGCTTTTTCACTTCCTCGAGTATCACCTTATTGCATTCTGGAGCATGTCCTCTTTTCTTTTTCCTAATCGGAGGTACCCTTCGTGGATCTGGAGCTTGTGCTCGGCTATTGACCTTGGTACCCCTGTCATATGTTTGGGTTCCCACGCAAAGATGTCTAATTTGTCCTTTAAAAGGCGACACAAGTCTGTCTTTCCTTTGTCAGACAATGTTCCTCCGATTGTGATCTCTTGATCCGGATACTGCGGATGTACTGCTATTTTTAGATTTGGCGGTAAGTTTACCTTAGGTTCCATTGTGACCCGTGGAGGTTCTATGACCGCGTTACACTTCGGGGGAGTTATCGTTGTATTGAAGATCGTTATGATTCCTGCATCCACTGGGAACTTGATCATGCCATGAGGTGTGGAAGGTACCGCTCTCATTGCTAGTATAGCTAGTCGCCCTATAATTATGTTATATTGCGATGGCGACCGTATGATCAGGAAACTCATGGAGACGTTTTTTGAGTGCTTATCGTTTCCTACCTTCACTACTAGCTTTAGTTGGCCCAAAGGTCACACCGCTTCTCCACTGAAACCGATGAGCGGGGAGGTTGCAGGTATCATTTGGCTCTGTATTTCTGCGCTAAGTTTCAGGAAGCAGTGCTCATACATTATTTCTGCTGATGAACCTCCATCCACATACATGCGATGTATGATGTGTTGACCAATGCTTATTTCTATAACTAGCGGGCCATCTGCGATGTTCCTCGCATTGAGTGGGGGGAAGGAAATGTCTTTTCCCATCGAGAATTTTTGGCTCACTTTCTCTCTGGTCCTTCGTTGCCACGATTCACCATGTAAATATTCGCGCTAGCGACCTTTTGTCTATCGTCCTTTAGGGTTTCCTTGACAAGGCATTTTAGCTCGCCTTTCTTTACCCTATTCTCGATATGTTTTTACAGCTGAATACATTCGTTGGTAGCGTGTCCCCTCTCATCGTGGTATCCACAGTATCTATTACCGACGCGTTTTTTGACCGGGGTGGTCATTGGTGTTGGCCTTGGGAAACTCGCACCTTCTGATACGAGGATTTCTCTTGGGGTTAACTTAAGGGGGTAATCCTAGAGTTATAAGTTCGCCCCTCTCTTCTCCTTCCTAAGTAATCAAGTTCTAGAGGTCTGCCTTGCTTGTTGGGCCCTTCACTGGGCGCGCGGATAGATCTGTGATCATAAGCGTTTCGTGCTACTTCTGAAGCAGCTGATTCTCCTTGTCTGAAAGACCTTACCCATCTTAGCACTCCATCGAAGGTTTCGGTCGTTCTTTCATTCAGCTTTTTTATTAGATCGCTGTTTCGTATACCCGCCATAAAGCAAGATACTTTCGAAATTTATGGGCGGTCTTTTATTTGAAGGCACTCGTTCTTGAAACGCTCCAGAAAGTCTTCCAGGTATTCGCCCTGGTTCTGCTTTACCCTGGCAAGTGATACAACACTCCTATCATGTCTTTTCTGTTGTACATAGTTTCTTTTGAATGCTTTCCGCAACACTTCATAGCCGTTGATTGTTCGGGGCGGAAGCCTATCAAACCACATCTGCGCGTTACCTACGAGTGTAGAGTTAAACATATTGCACCATACGGGTTCTGGCCACTGTTCAATACCTGCCTGGGATTCAAATACTTTCAAGTGGTCTTCTGGATCCGACGTGCCATCATAAGTTTGTAAGTTTGATGGCATGCGGCGCTTTCTTGTGTCTCCATAATACTGTATGCGCCTTGTAAAAGCGTTTTTTCAGGCTCTTCTACAAGGTTGCGAGAAGCTTTGGTCATCCGAGGAATAACTTGTGCGTATATGTTTTTCTGGCGGCTTATCACTTGATCCTGACATATTGCTTTCTGAGGATGCTGCGTGCTTCGTGCGCTTTGCTTCCTCTACCATCTTCTCATGTTTAGCAACCAAAGGGATGAGGGCTTGTAGGTTATTAGCTACGTACTCCTCCATCATGCGTGCCTCCATAGCAACGACTTCCCCTCCTTCCTCTTGGAGCGTCTTTCTTTTTTGATTATTGGGAGGAGGCTGAGTTGACTCTCGTTCGATGCCTTTTTTCCCCGCGGCGGGTAGGGGAGTTGAGAACAGTCCTCCTGTTCTTATGATTGGGGGATTGTTTACATCCCGAGTGTTTGCCTCACTGGCAGATCCAGGGGTAGCATTCACTGATGTGATACGGCCATCTACCGTCGAGGATCCTTGACGGCCTTCATTCTTACCGCTTTTTGTCATTAGTTAGAGCTTAGTGTGAGTCCCACTGATGGCGCCAACTTGTTGATACAAAATTTGGGGTAGACCGAGCTAGACCCAAATTAGGCTTAATTTGGGGTCTTGTGGACTCCGGCTCTTGCACCAAGTGAAACTTGCTTTTAGGACCCTGCGCACTAAATAGGCACCGTTAGGCTTACCATGGCTTTGTGACCCACGATTAGACTCCGGTGTGAGAGTAAGTAATCGATTTGAGTATGTAGTGTTTAGGGTATTATGTGTATCGTACCTTTGTGGAACCTATGGGTTCCTTTTATACCCGAGAGAGTCCTGGCTGGGCTCCCCTACTCTTGCGGCCAAAGGAAGAGATAATGACCTAAATTAACTTGATCTTTATCGTATAACCAAGGCAAGTGTATATCTCTTCACTCTAGGCGAATATATCTATATGATAGATTATACTCATGTCTGATCCTGTCGCACTGCATCAAAGACCTGGTTAAGTAATTAACCTTATGTGCGACAACGGCTTACCGGGTCCACTGGGCTTACGCGCTCATATCGCACAAGCCTTTAATTCATCCCTGATGGATCCGGGTAGTACCCGTGGGTCGGGCTATCCAGCCCAACTAGGGACTATACGTCATCAAAGAAGAATACTTTCCATCACCTGTTAGTGTTCAACGAAGAAAGAGAGTTTTTGCTATGTTTGATGAAAGCGACCAAGATGAAGAATAAATTCTCTTTGACAATTCTTATTGTTAAAACTCTTGTTTAACAACATACGGTTTCAATGTTAACAAATGATGAAAGTCTACTTGCTTTCGCTACATATTAATGAAATTTCTATTAAGCATTTGTGATGTGTTGGTTTTGTGTATACATTGTTCTTCTTACATCCTTCGCCTATATTATGTGCCTCTAATTCTTCGCCTCTTATTCATAGCATACGACTGCTCTAAATTATGTGAATCTGATTATTCGCCTCTTATTCGCAAAATTTTCCCATGCTTTATTCTTCTTACACTGTTAATTCTTTGTCTCTATTTTTTTTCTTTGCCTCTAATTTTTTAATCATATTCGTATTTATTTGTCTCTAAATTTTTTGCCTCTAATTTTTTTTGCCTCTACTGCTCTACATATGTTTCTATCATTGTTCATTTTATCATACTCTTAATTCTTTGTCTACTTTTTTTTAGTATACAAATGTTTCTGTAAGTATTCATTTTATCAATATGTTTCTGGCATTGTTCATTTAATCATACTGTTAATTCTTTGTGTCTACTTCTTTTGAGTATACAAACCATACGACTTATTATGATCTTAATAAGCTGAACAAATGTACCTGTTGATTCTTTCACATACATGCAAACCATACGACTTGTTAAATTCCAGACAGGGTATAATCACAAATTATAAATCAATTAAAAATCAAATATAGTTTCTAAAATAAAATCATATCAAAAGTCCACTATAATATATCTAAGGTAAGTAGGTAATAAATCTCATTAAAATGCAGCTCATAAAAATTCAAATATACTTTCTTAAAGAATATTTAATGAAAAGTCCACTATAATATATCTAAGGTAAGTAAATAATACAACTCATTAAAATTCAAATTTGTAATTATCATCTAATTTAAATATATTTTCTTCAAAAAAAAGTCCACAATATATATAAGGTAACTATATAACTACAACTCATCTATTTTTAAATTTGTAATTATCCCCTAAATGGTAATATCACTAACCTAAATAAAAATATAAATACCCTAACCGAGAATTTTATTTTACGTGCAACCATGTCTTCACCGTGTCAAAACACACAAAACCATGATGTGCAAGAAGCTACAACCAAAGGAAAAAAAGCAGAGGTTTACGTTTTATATGTATTCGGTTGAAATGTAACAATATTTGTACGTATATATATCATTCTTATACATATACTGTGTTTTTTTAGATTTACAATGGACTGGAGGAATCTTTTGCTCATATGGATATTGATGTAGTTTTACGGTCACCTACTGTTGAAAATTCTGACGTAACTATTATGGAAAACCCTATTAAGTTGTATACGAACCATATAATACATACTTTGGTTAACGATTATGCTAAATGATTAAATTCCAGGAATATGAAGCATATGAATCTGTTGAAACCTTCAAATTACTCTACGAACCCGGTGTGTGGTATACATTCAAAGCAGTTCGTATACACTTTGTATGGATGGATAACAAAGAAAATAAACTTTGGTTGTTTTTACTCGATAAATTTGTAAGTTTTCATTAACTCCTTTATATGAATTTATTAGGGTTTTTTAACCTATATACAATTGGGATGATCTTAGGGACAACAAATTGTTGCTATCGTGCCCACTGAGTTGATTCCTTTTTATCTCGGACTAAACTTGGAATATGGTGTTTTTTCCCTAAACTATTTTCAAATAGTTCATACCAGCCCATTATCATGTCCAAAATTTGATACCTAAAGCTTTGTACTTAATGAGTGGGCAATACTAATAAGCGATAAGACTGAACTTAAACTCACAACTGATGAAGAAAGTCACTTGTTTGCAAAGTATCCATACATGACTTCAATAAAGGAACTTGTGGAGGAACATAAAACTCGAAAAATGTTGGTTGGTATGTCTAAATTTCATGTCTATATGATATAACTAGATGCTATAATTTTGCATTCTAACACTTGATTCTTACCATAGATGTTGTTGGAAAACTGAAGGAGGTATCTTTGAAAACATACATGCATGTTCTTAATGCGGGAAACAAAGGTCCTTGTGAATTGTTCATCGAGTATTGTATGTAAGTGTTTTTGCTATTAGTTTAACGAATTATAAAATATATAATAACACATATGCGCACAAAGCTGACACCTAAACAATCACAAGGGTATGGGAATCAAAATAATTTTGCATCACATTCCTTATCGTCTTCCATCAATGATCACTACTACAAAAAATAGCATCAAGACCTCTTTATGGAGACCTAATACGAAAAAAACAGGTCTAGACACAAGAAATTCGCCCCCCCAAAATAATTGGAACCGGGTTTAAAAATACAAACCGGTCTGGATCCATATAACTAAATGAGACCGGTTGGTATTTATACAACCGGTCTGGAAAAACATAAATGAGACCGGTTGAGTTCAATAAAACGGGTCTTGATATGTTTTTATATAAAGACCGGTTTTTAACAAATTAACCGGTCTCTTTTATCGGAAAAAAATAGCCGTTGACATCTGCACAACTGCTGTTGGCTCAATTTTTACACATATAACCTCATTTATTGCCATTTTTAACACACAAACACATACTCAAAATCCTTTCAACAAAAAACATCATTCAATGCTTTCAAAGGTATTAAATACATCTTATTTATCAAATTTTTATTTATTATTATGTATCATTCTTGTAGCTTATTTATTTCTTTAAATATTATTTTGTATGTATAGGGTCGTTGTTTCCGGATATCATTACTTACCACTCGTTCAAGTAAGGTATAATATCGAACTATCTTCAACCAAACTTCTATAATTATCTAGTTTAACACCCATCCAATGTCAACCTATTAGAGGTTGATCTAATATTTCCCGAATTAGGACTAGTTTTAGATCACAATATTTCATTTAGGATGTGAATGCCTATTTGAAGATGGAGTGTTGTTTTAGAAATAGAACTAATAGCATTTTTACGATACTCCTACTAGTATGCTTTTACATGTATGTTTGAAGAGTTAGGAGGATCGGGTGTTGTTTTAGAAAAACTATCTTAAAAAAAATTAAAAAAATTAAAAAAATTTAAAAATTTAAAAAAAAATATTATATATGGATCGTTCCACATGGATGTACAACATAAAGCGGGCTACCCCCGAATACATGGAAAATTTGTCTCATTTCATGCAAGTTGCCGAGGAAGATCGGGTGATGAGCAGAAAAGATGAAATTTTTTGTCCTTGTAAAAAATGTAGAAATGGTGTGTTATATGAGAGCGCTAAAGAAGTTAAACACCATCTAATTAGAGACGGGTTTACGAGAGGGTATACGTGTTGGGATTTTCATGGTGAAAAAAGAATTGCTTCTACATGTAATGAAGATCATGATTTGCCAATTAACGAGGACCGTCGTAATTTAAATGACATGTTAAATGACATGGACGATAATGTTTCTCAAAAGGAGCATGCTAAATTTGAAAAGTTATTTGTTGCCGCAGAAAAACCATTGTTTGGTGGTTGTACAAAACTTACCATACTTTCTGCGGTGATAAAGTTGTTTAAAATAAAAGCATCATTTGGTTTGAGCGATATAGGTTTCACAGCTCTATTAGAGTTTTTACATGAAGAAATGCTCCCCGACGACAATGAATTGCCCGTTACAACATACCAAGCCAAAAAACTAATGTGCCCAATGGATTTGGAAGTTGAAAGAATAGATGCATGTCCAAATGATTGTATGTTGTATAGAGGCACTGACAAGGATCTACAAGTGTGCAAGGTATGCCATACCTCGAGGTATGTGCAAATAAAACATAAAGGACGTGACGGTGATGTGATAAGAAATGGCCCTCCTGCTAAATTATTGTGGTATTTTCCGATCATACCAAGACTCGAGCGATTATACGCAGATGCTAAAGAGGCGAAATTATTACGTTGGCATGCCGAGGAGCGTAAAAAAGATGGAAAATTGAGACATGTAGCTGATTCTATTCAATGGAGAAATATTGATAACTCGTTTGAAAATTTTGGTGGGGATATTAGAAATATACGGCTAGGACTTAGTTCAGATGGATTTAATCCGTTCGGAAATATGAGTAGTGTTCACAGCACTTGGCCAGTTCTTTTATGCAACTACAATCTTCCACCTTGGTTATGTATGAAACGAAAATACATCATGTTGTCATTGTTAATTCAGGGCCCCAAACAACCCGGGAATGACATTGATGTGTATTTGAAGCCTTTGATCGATGACTTGATAACGCTTTGGGAACCGGGAGTAAAAATTTATGATGCTTACTCGAAAAATTATTTTATGCTACGAGCCATGATTTTTTGCACCATTAGTGATTTCCCCGCATACGGCAATTTATCAGGATATAGTACAAAAGGGAAAAAGGCATGTCCTGTTTGTGAAGATTGCACACACTCCTTTTGGTTGAGACATTGTAGGAAAACGGTTTATATGGGACATCGAAGATCGCTTTTAAGGAATCACCCGTATCGTAGAAAGAAAGAGTTGTTTGATGGTAAAATAGAGCGTGAAGTGTTGAGACCGCCGTTAGATGGAAAAGATACGTTTTCTCGAGTTAGAGACTTGAATGTTGTTTTAGGAAAAGGTGAAGACAACCCCGGCCCCCCTAAAGGTATTTGGAAAAAAAAATCTATCTTTTGGAATTTACCATATTGGGAGCATTTGGAAGTTCGACATTGTCTTGATGTTATGCATATCGAGAAAAATGTATTAGAAAGTTTAATAGCCCTTTTGTTGAACATTGCTGGGAAAACAAAAGATGGGATTAATGTTCGAAATGACATGGAAGACATGGGAATTCGACCAGAGCTTGCTGCTCAAGTGATTCCTGGAAAGCGTGGCACGTATCTTCCACCGGCCTCTTATACCTTGTCTAAGATCGAAAAAACTAAGTTTTGTCAATGTTTGCATGGTATTAAGGTTCCATCTGGCTATTCTGCTAACATAAAGAAGTTGGTGTCGATGAAGGACTTGAAGGTGTCTGGTATGGTCACATGATTGTCATGTGTTGATGACACAAATGCTTCCTATTGCAATTCGTGGAATACTACCAAACCACATCCGTCATACCATTACAAAGTTGTGTTTATTTTTTAACATGATTCACTCAAAAGTGATCGATCCCGAGGTGTTAGATAAATGGCAACGTGATGTTATATTGACGCTTTGTCAACTCGAGATGTTCTTTCCACCTTCATTCTTTGACGTCATGGTTCATTTGGTATCTCACATTGTAAGAGAAATAAAGATTTGTGGTCCTATATTTCTACATAACATGTTTCCATTTGAGAGATACATGGGTTTCTTAAAAGGGTATGTTAGGAATCGAAGTCGACCAGAGGGTAGTATTGTTAAAGGATATGCTGCTGAGGAAGTGATTGAATTTGGCACGAACTATTTGAAAAACGTTAGAAATATTGGCATTCCACAAAGTCGCCACAAGGGTAGACTTGGAGGGGTAGGTACACTTGGGCGCAAAGAAGAGCATATGCATCCAGATGATTTACACGAGGCACATTTTACAGTCCTGCAGCACATGACTTCTATTGCTCCTTACATATATGAGCACCAGTCATTGTTAAAAAATGAAAATAGTCAGAGGGACAAGACTTGGCTTGCTAAGAAGCACAATGAAACATTTTCACATTGGCTAAAAGAAAAAGTGAGGAGTACACTACCAAATATCGATAAATCAGTGGAAGAACTAGGGTTTGGACCCGTACGTATTGTCAAATATGAAGGTTACGACATTAACGGGTATACGTTTTACACTAGACAACAAGATGAAAAAAGTACGGTGCAAAACAGTGGAGTAACGGTAATAGCCTCCACAACAGAGCACGGTACCAAAGATTGTTATTATGGTGTCATTGAAGAAATATGGGAACTAGATTATAATTCATTTGTTATACCCTTGTTTAAGTGTAAGTGGATCGATAACAGAAAAGGTCTTATTGTTGATCGAGATGGTTTCACATCTGTCAATCTTTCCACAAACGGCTATGCATCTGAACCATTCATTCTAGCAAAATTAGTCACCCAAGTTTTTTATGTCGAGGACCCGAAAGATTCTAGATGGCATGTTGTCCTATTTGGTAAACGTAATATACTCGGTATTGATAATGTTATGGATGAGGATGAATATAATCAATATGACGAGCTGCCTCCATTTTCTACCGGTATTGCACCTCTAGACTCTGTTCTTGATAGCACTACTTACGTAAGAGCCGACCACGATGAAGGATTGCTCGTGGACGAGTCTAATGGATCATGAAGGTAAGGAAAACAAGTGTTGATTTGATTTGTAAAAGTTTTTCTACTAATTTTTTTATACAATTAACAAACTCATGATGTATATTTTTTGCAGGTTCAAGCAAGTAATTATCTTGTACATATAATATTAAAAAAAAAGTAAAAAAAAAAAGTCATATTTTTATTAGAGAAAAAAAAAGGAAAAAAAAGTCATGTTTTAATATCAAATTGTTTTTAAAAAGGAAAAAAAAAGTCATCTTTTTATTAGAGAAAAAAAAACAAAAAAAAAGTCACTTTTTATATCAAATTCTTTTTAAAAAGAAAAAAAAAGTCAATGTTTTTATTAGAGAAAATAAAAGTCACGTTTTTATATAAAAAAATTAAAAAGAAACCAAAAAGAATAAGAAAAAAGGTCATGTTTTCATTAGAGGGAAACTAGAAACAACCTGGACACACGGCGGGAAACAAAAAAAATCAAAGCCTAAAAGCGCGAAAAAAAAATAATATTAGGCGCTAATCCCAAACTCACAACTACACCCACCATTATCCCAATCCCAAACACACAGATCCCCTAATTGAAAACCCTTATCACTTCACCCAATTTACACACAGATCAAAAAAAAAATCCTTCTTTCACCCTCAAAACCGTAATTAACAGCTCCGACCAAAACATCTCCGACCAAAACATCACACACAAATGGTAAGTTTATGTTTATTTCATTTATTTTTGTTCATTATGTCATTTTTCTGTTTGGGTTTATTTCAAGTTGTATTTGTCATTGATACTGTTATAAGTGGTTTTTGATTCGGTGTCATCTATTAAACATTGATGTTGATTCGGTTTCATCTATTAAAAACATTCAGTGTTATCTATTATAGTGTGTATTTGATGCTAAAAATATTAATTATTATAGTGTGTGACTATGGTGTGCATTTGATGGTAAAAACATTAATTAATTTTGTTGAATTGATTAATGGCTTATCATTCTCATTTTCAATTTCGGTGGTTTAAAATGAGGTTTTGAATAAAAGCTTTGTAATGTGAGTTGGAGATATTTGTTTATTGTTGTAGGGTTTATTGCCATTTTTTTAACTGCTTTCAAGAGTTTGGGATGATGATTTGGGTTTTTTCATTCTTTATGTCCTTAGATGGTAGAGATGTAACTAGTTATTGGTCTAAAATAACTTTAGTCAGGTTAAATTATAAATTGTGTGAAGCACATTGGTCTAAAATAACTAGTTATTGGTTGCATCTCATGTTCTTTTCTCTATTAGCATTAGTACAGTGAAAGAAAAAAAGGAACACGTAGGCTGTTTTAATGAGAATTGATACTAGTATTTTTGATTCGGTCGTATTTTAGATTCGGAATTGGGATTTGGATTGATGTGTTTTGATGTAGCTGGTGATATTCTCATCACAAATAAATGTTGGTCTTTTTTTATTGATGAGTTAATATTATATGCAAAAAGTTGGCCTTTTTTTATTGATGAGTTAATATTATATGCAAAAAGTTGGTCTTTTTTTATATAATGAGTTAAGCTTACATGTTATTTTAATGTTTGCTCACATCATATAGGAAAAATAAGAGGTAAGTATTGCTACTATGTGCTCACGTGATGTTTAATACATAGTTAAAAGTAACAATGTGAAGAAGACATTAGTCATGTATTATAACAGTACATGATGATTATCAACTTCAAAAATATAAAAGAGTTTATCTGGTTGTTTAAAGACATGATTTTTTATGGTAATTGAGGTGTTGTATCAAATGATCTTTTAAAATGATGTCTTTTTTAGTTTCGGATTAATACTTTAGGGGTGTTTGTTTCAGCTTATATAGTCGCCTTATGGCTTACTTTAAGTTTGGGCTTATGTTTCATAATCTCACATTTTGTAGTTTTTTTAAAAACTTTTTGGTTTATATAAGTATTATGGCATAAACTCATATAAGCCGAAAAGTTTTAAAATAAGCCACAAAAAGTCAGCCTATAAAATGATACAGTTTGTAAATATACGAGCTTTTATAAGTCTACATGATACACTGTTTATATGAGATTTTATATTTGACATTCTGATAATGGAACATTTTAAGCTAATACTTTTCGGATTGTCTTTTTAGGACCAAGATCAGCCGATGGATCAAGATGAACCAGTGGACCAAGATGAACCAGTAGACCAAGATGAACCAGTGGACCAAGATGAACCAGTGGACCAAGATGAATCCGTTCTACCGCAGCGAAAAAAGAGAGGACCTAACAAGATGAAGACTAAACCTGTAGAACCATTTAATGTCGTATTCAACAGGTTTGGTGAAGCCATAAATGACCACCAATGTTGGTTTGCTAATCATATTGGTAATATTACAAGGCTTAGGATTTCTATAACATATGAGACTTGGCGTCATGTACCAGTGGAACAAAAAGAAGCATTATGGTTGAATGTGAAGGTATAACTTATTTTAAAGATTTTACTTGTGTACATCAGTTAGTTGTATTTTTATGTACATATATTTAATACGCTAAATTCCTACAGGACTTTTTTGATCTTAAAAGCAATGATCCAAAAAAAAAAACAATTCAGCAATGCAACTTATCGTGGAAAAGATTCAAAACTCGACTCAAAAGTGATTTTATGGATCATGATAGATATCCTCTCGACTATGGTTACACTATGATCAACAAGACGACATGGGAAACATTCTGTAAGCAGGAAGACACACCAGAAAAAAAGGTTCGTTAAACTTACTTTTTGACCATACTGTTCTCTTTTGTTGGTACTTTAGAGTCGAACGTATGGACTTGTGTTTTTTTAGCTAATGCTCATTTTTCTTAGCTTATTACATAAGCTACATGAGCTGTTCTTCCTAACATCATAAACTTACTAAAAAAATGAGAAACATCAACTTCTTTCATAATATAAACTAGCTACTGTCAAAAATTTAAAACACATGCCCACTTGTTATACGGTATTTTACAATTTGCAGCTGCTATGTACTATTGTGGTGCAGAGTAAGCATATGTGGTTATGCTCATTATGCTAATCATACGGCTATTCTCGTCATGCATCATATTTTACCTATGTGTTTAGTGCAGTGGCGGTTCCAGGATTCGAACACGGGGTATGCACTATATATTTATATAAAAAAAATTCAATCCACATGATTTTGGTTCGGGTCGGGTTAAAACCTTCAGTCCACATACTCTTGGTTCGGGTCAAGTTTCCTTATATGTTTAACATGGTTTTCATGCTCAGTTCTCGAAACACTCTTTCGATAATCAACTAACCATATTTTTAATTTCTATTTTTTGGTTGACGACTCTTATTATCGTGTTTTATCATTTATGATTGTATTATTAAAGAAACTACAAGGCAACCCAACTATATGTATATGTGAATTCCATAGTTTAATGCATTCGCATAATATTAAAACTACAAAATTAATAACCTATTTTATTAGTATAATGTAAACATGCATAAATCTGTTGAAAAAACCATATTCTAATTGAAAGAAATAGACAAAATGTAAATTTAAGATACGTAGGCTTGGTTGAGTTGTTTGGGCTTTCAGGAGAACATACGGGCTATGTTGGACTCAAACAACAATTTCATAATTTTCTTCCAATTTAAAGGGTATGCACTGGCTATGTTTTAGTGCATTTTATACCTACTTCCAAATATTTCAAAAAAAAGTTACACTACTCATATTTGCATACCCTGTGTATAAGCTAGATCCGCCCCTGGTTTAGTGTCAAGTTACAGAAATATTGCACCATATATAGGGGTGTTATCGGGTCGGGTTGTCGGGTTATCGGGTTGAACTTTTCGGGTTGAATCGGGTTTTGGTGTCCCAGAGTTCGACCCTAACCCGACCCTATAAGATATGGGGTTAGCAAGTTTCGGGTCAAAAAGGGTCGGGTTGAATCAGGTTGGATTGTCGGGTTGTTATCAGGTCGTGGCAAGTTAGAAATTTAGCTTATGTTTTGATACATTATAAAGATTGCCACAACTGCTATCAACTGAGTTTACTAATCTATCATTCTGGCTCAACTACACCAATATTATTATAGTTTTAGTCATCAAAGAAATCAGTTCTTTGATAATTGTTACATGTTCAAGAGTTCAAAGATATCAATTTTCATGTAGATAAAATATCAGACGAAGAAATATGGATATACATGATGTTCTATTCACACATCATGTCATCATCCTATAAGGATAAAATGTACGTATTTTTTTGTGAATTGAAGATGTTAGCGTGATGCTGCACATAAAATAACAGTTTGTAAGTAACAAAATAATATCATATTATTAGTAGAATTTACTATAGTAAGCTGAATGAAATATAGAAGTAAGGATGAAACAACTATAGTTGTTGGAAATTTCGCAAATGAGCTGAGGACTAAAGGATACATTGAGTGCATGGAATTCCAAATAGAAATTTAGCAACTACGTAGTATATGATATGCTAAAATATAATTCTTCATATTTGCATTGTAAGTGAAAATAATGTCATTAATCTACAAGGAGTAGAAAATCAACATCATAATGCGATTCTGAGACAATAATTCGTACATTATCGGGTTGACCCGATAACCCGATAAAAAATTAGGTGTGACCCTAACCCGATCCTATTAGCTTATCGGGTCTATCGGGTTGACCCGATAAGCTAAGTTGGGCCTGAATTAACCCGACTAAATAAGGTCTTATCGGGTTCGGGTTCGGATTGGTTCGGATCGGGTCAACCCATTTGACACCCCTAACCATATATATATAGAGAACATAGGTTTGGTCAGAAATTTGTGGTGCTTGTAGAGAATGCACATGTTGAACATAATATATCAACATTATTTCATTACTACCTTTTTTCCCTTAATTGTAATAATATATCTAACTTATTTGTTACTTATATGTGAAGGAAATGCGTATACTAGGGAGGTTATTCGCCAATCTTCAGAAGAACCATCCACATTTAGGACGATCAGGGTATCGTGGGCGAAAAAAGATTAACTGGGACAAAGTCGAAATGAGTGAAGCACTCAAGAATGAAATTGAAAATATGGATGATCTTCGTACCAAAGAATGGATAACGGCTCGATTGTCAAAACCAGACTCACAAGGGATTATGAAATTTTCGCCAGACATGGATGCCCTTATCAAACGACTGGTAATGTTTACATCTATACCTTTTTTTTCTGTCATTAATAATTTGCTTGATTAACCAATTACCCTAAATATTTCATTAATTAACAGGTAGAGTCAGGTAAACGAAAGTCTCAAGGGCTTTTAGAACCTGGAGTGGACGCGCTGATAGAAGAGTTTGGACCTGAGCATGGGGGCCGAACTAGGGGAGTTGGGCATGTTGGTTTTAGAGAAGGCATAGAGGGGTATGTACAAAAGAAGAAAAGAAAACGTGAAATAGATGAATCATTGCAGACGCAAAAGGCTGAAGTAATTGAAATAGTAGAGAATTTTAAAGTTGAAATTCAAGCTATATATGACAAAAAGATTGCTGAGAGTGACAAGAAAATTGCTGAGCTCGAGGCTAAGCTTGAGTCCAGGCAAAGCAGTTGTGGGTCGACCACAGTTTCTAATCACGAGTCACCAAAAAGTTTTAGCCACCGCTTAGATGAGATAACGGTAATGTGATTTTGATTACTGTTTTTATGTATAAAAATCGAGTCTTTACTGTATTGATTTGGGCCTAACACATACGTATTTTGATTATTGTGTTTTTGATTATTCTTTAACATAGTTTATAAAACACGCCTCATTATCTGTTTTTAGGTTTAGGCTATGTTTGGCAAAACTAGCTGTAGGTCTGTAGGCTAAAAAGCTGTTTACATGAGCTATATGCCGTATGTTTTTAATAAAAATGTTCGGTATGTTAGGTGCTTACTGTAAAATTAAGATATAAAATGACTTAAAAGGACATATTTAAATCAATTATGAATACTACTTGATGGTCTTTTTATCTATAAAAATAGAGTATTTACTGTATTTATTTGGGCCTAACACATACGTATTTTGATTATTGTGTTTTTTATTATTCTTTAACATAGTTTATAAAAATGCCTCATTATCTGTTTTTAGTTTTAGGCTATGTTTGGTAAACTAATTGTAGGGGCTGTAGGGCATATAGGGGCATGTAGGGGCATGTACGTGTTGTAGGGGCATGTAGGGGCTGTAGGGCTGTAGGGCCTGTAAGGCTGTAGGGCTGTAGGGATGTAGCGCATGTAGGGCTGTGAGGTTGTGGGGCTGTGGGGCTGTAGCGCCTGTAGGGTTGTAGGGTTGTGGGGCTGTGGGGCTGCGGGGCTGTGGGGCTGTAGGGCTGTAGGGTTGCATCAGAAAATAACACACAGTATAAAATTTCAGCATGTAGTTTTCTCATGTGTTTGTAAACTTTAAACTTTACCATTCACTAAAGTTATGTTCTGATGTGATTAACATGTGTACCGCCCCTAAACAGTTGTTATTGTATAATGTTAATTAGGAGCCTGCAAAGTGCTATTTGTTTTCACCATACAATAAAGACAAGATACCGATAGCATGGGGACTTGTATATCCGATCGGAGATGGTATTATCCATGGAGTTCCTATAATTCCTACATACATGAAGGTGACGGTAGACAAGGTTCTGAACGATCATCAAAATGTAAAGCTTCCAGTGCCCTGTGGAGATGAAAGTGTTACTGTTTTAGGTAAAGCGATTGGTAGCTTTTTTCAATGGCCTCAGTGTAGAATTAGTCGCATGAAGGTATATTAACAAAACTAACTCATCTTTTTGTATATTGTACTTAATCACATTTTCTAATATACATTAACTGTAAATTGATTACAGGAGATAACTCCAACGTCGAAAAATAAAGATCAACAAATGAAAACATCAATGCTGAAAAGTATCCCTGCCCTTGAAATTGATATGGTAGATGCTCAAATCTTTTAGTTATGATTATTTAAAGTAGCGATAATATTATACATAAAAAACTAATGGTGTATTTGTAGGTCACTAAGAACACAACATCTATGCCGATTTCTCAATCCAAAGAGGCATTGCCGAAAGCCAAAAAATCTGTTGAAAAAGCCACCACTCAAGTAGCTATAAAGCAAACACCAAAACAAAAACAAGGGTTGTCGGCAGCTCAAAAAGGTGCTAGAACAGTTGCTCAGAAAGTTGTGGCACAAGAAGCTAAAAAAGTGTTGGAGACTAGATTGAATGATGTAGGAGATACCATTGGTTTGAGAGGAAATATATTGAATGCTGCTTATCTCCGTTGGATGAGTCGTGATGATTGTACTTCAGGTTATGTTGTTGATGTTCCTGCTGGTATGTTTGTTGGGCAAGAGGAATCCTTTGTCATTACGGTCCATGCTGATGACATTTTGCAAATGTGGACGAATGGATGGCTCGATGCAAGCATTATAACTTACTTTAGCTGGTAAGAGTACTTTAAAACTACTTCTAAAGTATTTAAGTTCCTGTTTAGAATTTCTTATTGAAACTAACTGCTTTTTGGATTTGCTTATATAGAGGTTTTTGTCATTGGTAATTAGATTTGCTTATTGCAATATCAACACTTTTGGATTACATATCGATTAGGGTCTGTTTAGGATTGTTTATAGATTAGTAGTTGTTTTAGAATGTTAATTAGGAAGTTTGCGATTAGATCGAGACTAGGGTTTGTTATACACCTAGGGATGTTTGGGATTGTTTATACAATAAGGGGTGTTTGGGATTGCTTATAGACTTATGTTTGTATGTGATGGCTTTGCGGCAAAGGTTGTTTGAAATTGCTTATTTAGACTAGGGATTCGTTGTTTTAACTTTGGAATTATCTTATATACATTTGTTTTGTTTTTAGGGGGCTATACAATTTGATGCAGTCAAGTTCCAACCGATGTGGTCTATTAAACCCATATTTGATTCAAGCAAGTCAATGTCTTAAAAACAGTTCAGGTGTTAAAGATTACTTGACAAGAGCATTCACTTCTCCCTACGACATTTTCCTTGCGCCATTTATAGAAAAGTATGATATGTGTTATTTTAATTGTTTTTTTGCTTATGTGTGAATATGGTTAATAATTTTGTTTCAACTTTATCAGAGAGAACCATTGGGTGTTGTTTGTTGTATGCCCTAAACAACGCACGTGCTACATCTTGGATTCACATCATCCAAAGAAAAAGAAGAGGACCGATCGAAGCTATTGGCTTACAAGCTGTTTGAACAAGTTCGTTGCAAATTACAAAGTTGTAGAGGTAAACTTTATCTCTATAATTAGATGCACAACCAAATTGTTTTTATTATAGAACTCTTAACATGTGTATGTACTTGGTATATTTAAATGCAGTGTAATCAACAAGCTGGGTTATGGGAATGTGGTTACTATTTACTCAAATGGATGCATGAATTTGTAACTCTTCATCAAGATCATTTCCCAAATACAGTAAGTAATATGTAAATGAAATTTTTTAATGAAATAAGTAGGATTAATTATAATCAGCCAATATATTACTATATATCTTTTTTTTAGAAATTTTCTTATCTTGTATATCTGTGTTTTACGTGTAGATCCCTTGGAATGACACTTGTGCGTTCTCCGTGAATCAGATTGAAGACACCATTGAAAAGTGGCATCAGTTATGTCCGATTTGATTACTTAGTTGTTCGCTATGCCGTTGTCTTTTGTTTCAGGCATTTGTACGTTCTAGTATTTAAGTTAAGATGATATGTACGAGCTACTTTCTTAGAAGGCATTTTGGAACTTAGGTTTAGTGCTAGAACTCGTTAATTATCATCTAAGTTAAATTCTGGAATAATATGTATTGACTTTCATGATTTATTAGTTAAATTTCTGGATTTTTATTAATTTATGGATCAAAGCTTTGTGTTTTATGTACTGCTGCAAAAATGAAAGAAAAAACTGCAGCATATTGTTTATTAATGTTGCTGGAAAAGATTTTTATAAAACTAGTGTTATTTAAAAGTCGATTATAGACCGGTTTATTACTAGAAACCAGGTCTCGTTATATAAACAAGACCAGTTATACACATTTAAACAGGTCTGAAAATTGATATTAAGACCGGGTGTATAGCTAAAAACCGGTCTTGATTACGTCAAACCAGACCGGTTTTGAAACCGGTCTCGATATGATTTCACATCAAGAGCCCCCCACTTACAGACCTGACGTAAAACCGGTCTGGACAGACTCTACAACGGGTCTTGAAAGCACTTTTTGTAGTAGTGGATTGCAAAGGCAAGTTCTGAACTTGCTGATTAGGATACACCCACATAATAATATATTCATCTAATCTCATCTTATCAAATGCCAGTTAACCTAACACTCCTTATCAAGTTCAGTAGCAGTATCCTAATCAAACTCTGTCATACCAACAAATTTATATTACCACACATTCAAATAACCAGTTTAGGTGAAAAACTACCCCAACCACATATATCCGCGGTTTGTAAGGTCTACATAACAACTAAATCAAAATAATCATAATGTCTTATTTACTGAATTTAAAAACCTATATCCTAGATTACAACATATTAATGTACTCATTAACACATTGTATAGTTTGAAGATAAATCTAGCACCAATTTTTAGGCACCCATTCATGTTGATTTAAACAAAGGTACCATTATTTTATGGTTTTTAGAAAGTTTATATTGCTTATTAGTAAATATTAATCAACAACTGTAGATTTAAGGATGACATACGAATGGAAAAAGCATCATAGTTATCATGAAGATGAAAATCGTTGTTTCTATGCTCCCATATTAGCATACATTACTGCCAAAGGCCATCTGGTAAGAGCATGCTTATGTTTGTTTACATATATGCCTCTATTAACAGTATTCCAATAATAACGGTGTTTATGCCGTTTTTTTGGGCAGACCATACCTCACGGGGATATGAAGGCTCTCAAATTGAGAAAATATCATAACTTAATGTTGCATTATCAAAAGTTGGAATTCTATGTTGATATTGATATGGAGTTTCACTTAGACATGCCTTGGAGAAGACACCACATGAATATCAAAGCTAATTGGAAACACATTGTTCACGAATATGATTTTGAGGACAATAAAATTGTAAGATCCAAGCTGGTTGGTAAAGTTAAGGATGTTTTAAAGAGTGTGGATGGAGCAAAGCCAGTTATGATACCAGTATTCCACATGTGTTAAAATGGTTTCTTTAACGTTCCAGACTTTATGCTTTTAGGTATGTTAAATTTTTTAATGTTAAGTTTCATGGCAATGCAAAATTATCTATGCCTGTTATGTTATGTATCTTTTGTCTTATTGAGAACTGAAAGTGTGACTTCTGGTATTAGACAGTATGGCATTCAGTGAATATAATGTTGAATACAGTGTGCATGTTTTAAGTATCTTTTGAATGTATTTGATGCTAATCACTATAATAGCATAATGTCTTGTGTTAGAATGTTATCTCATATGGTAATATTTCAATTGCATTTTATTCTTGCCTCGAAATATCTTACCATTTATTATATGCCGCCAGGCAATTCTGCCGCTTTGTGCGGGTAATCGCCTATAGCTTATAATGTGGCTTATTGTTGTCTGGTTGGTGATTATTAATTTGTTTTTGGTTACTCTGTATACTGTTAATGAATGTTACGGATCTATTTTGTTAAAAACAGCTTATAGCTTTTAATCTGCTTATTCCCCTGTTTGGGATAGTGATTATTACTGTGTTAACATCATTAGGCTACTATGCATAAAAAAGGAATGGTTAACTATCGACTCGAACCTGCGGCCTGACCCTCACAACACATAACAATTACCGTTAACGCCTTAGGGTCTTTTACATAATTATTTGCAGACCAATTATACGTATAACCTTACTTGTTAAAAGCTTATTTGCTTATTGATTGGGTAACTGCTTATTAACAAAACCTTTTTCGTTTCTGTTTTCTTCTTAACGTCATTAGTTCTCTACCAAACATAATAACACGCGATTAACAATTAACAAAACACCTTCATTAAAAGTTCAAACTAAAACATTACACCTTAATTGAAACTAAAACACAGTAATTAACATTCGATTAACATTAAGCAACCCAAAAGACTAGCCATTAGCAACCCCTATCTACACACATAAACCCTTTAACCCTTCATTAACCGATTCACATCTCCCTCTGCCTCGGTGAAATGTTAATCTTGTCAATAACCTTGCTGTGAATATGTGTGACCATCTTCATCAGCAACCTTGCTTTGCGCGTGTCGGCAGTTTAGAGTGCCTTAAACTTTGTGAGATTTTCCCTAGCACATCTAGAATGATTGCCATTTTGGAGCTCGAGAATCAAATCCTCCCTACGCATGACCCGTTCGGTCAGCCGTTGAGAGTTACTCATCAATTCTCTTGCCTTCCATATGTCCTCATCAATCTCTAATTGGTACGAGGCTACCATCATTTCACCTAGGTGAAATGACCCAGACATACAAACTAGTTCAACACATCGAGCCATTATATTAAAAGTTGACGGAAGAGATATATATGTAGAAGGTGGAAAGTTTGCGTGTGTGTATGTGCGTGCGCGCGTAGGCGCTAGTGTTTCAAGCTAATATATGGTGGTTATGAAAAAGAAGAAAATATACATATCGTGCAAAAAACGTCCCCGAAACAAAAGATGTCAGTCTAATAATGACGGGAAGAAAAAGTAGGTCATTTGTTTCGGGGACGTGTTTTGCACGAAGGTAAAGGAGGAAGAGTGCTAGTATTCTTGGTAAGAGTGGAAGTGACGAAAATATACCCACACGTGTTAGGCACGTGTAGGAGTTAACGGGGCAAAACGGCGAAAAGTCAAAAAACGTTAACTCAGTGGCAAAATTTCACGATATTTTCAAGTATGGTGGCAAAATTGCACAATATTTTCAAGTATGGTGCCAAAATTGATTGTACTTTGCTCTCGATAGCAAATTTGTCATTTTCATAAAGTGAAGGACGAAATTTGCAGTTTACCCTAAAGCAAATTGCTAGCCGAATTACAAGTCTGATTATCAGATCAAGCTGATCGAGTCACGATGGATCAATTCAGTCAAATCATCGAATCACTGATTCGACACGGATAAACAAACCCGCCTCTCTAAGATTGTCTATAACCTTTTTACTGGACCCAACCCGTTAATGGTCCATTCCATAAGCCCAACGCCTCAATTTCAGGTCCACTCATCCATCAAACACTCATCATTTCACCATTCTCACATTTCCAGTTAGGGTTTAACATTAAACCTCAAAAAAAACAACAATGGCATCCTTAATAACAATCCGCAGAGCATCATCATTTAAGGTAACATCTTTCAATTATTCCATTTTTTTCAATCGTACCTTATCAACATATGCCCCAAACACTCCCCCAAATCATAACCATAATCCTAATAATAATCAGTGGGCCCCACAACAACAAAACAACAATCAATGGAATAACAACAATAGTAGTAACCAGCAGTACCCACATCCTCAAAACACTAATAACAATCAATGGAATCATAGTTATAATAATGGGAATCAACAGTGGGCCCCACCTCAACAGAATTATTATCCGCAAAACCCAAACCAGCCTCGCCAAAACGCGTACCCGAATCAGCCGCGCCATGGTTATCAGCAGCAACCACCTGTTCAGAGACAGAATTATCAGCAGCAGCAGCAGTATCCTGTTAATAATAATTATAATATGCGGAATGATATGCAACAGAATGTTGGGTTTAGAGAGCCTGTGGCACCTGTGGCGCCGGTTAAGAGGAATGATTTGTTGAGTGTGAGTAAGGATGGGAAGCTTAAGGAGGCGATTGAGTTGTTGGGTCAAGGTGAGGTTGCGGATGGTGAGTGTTTTGGTGTTTTGTTTGGGTTGTGTGGGAAGTTGAAGAAGCTGGAGGAGGCTAAGAAGGTTCATGATTGCTTTTTGAGGTCGGGGTTTAGGAGTGACGTTGGGTTGGTTCATAAGGTGATTGAGATGTATTGTAAGTGTGGGAGTATGATTGATGCGCGTAGGGTGTTTGATCATATGGGTGAGAGGAATATGGATACTTGGCATTTGATTATTAATGGGTATGCGGGGAATGGGTTCGGTGATGATGGGTTGGAGATGTTTGAGCAGATGAGGAATAATGGGTTGCAGCCGAATGAGGAGACGTTTCTTGCTGTTTTGGATTCGTGTGCTGGTGCTGATGCGATTGAAGAGGGGTTTATTCATTTTGAAGCGATGCAGAAGGAGTATGGGATTAGTCCGAAGATTGAACATTATTTGGGGCTAATTGGTTGTTATGGGAAACCTGGACATCTTGCTGAAGCGTTGGAGTATATTCAGACACTTCCTTTTGAACCCACAGCAGAGATATGGGAGGCGGTAATGAACTATGCTCGAATTCATGGTGATATTGATCTTGAAGACAGGGCTGAGGAGATATTGATTAGTCTTGATCCGTCGAAAGTGGACCCTAAGAAAATCCCAACACCACTTCCTAAGAAGTACACTGCTATCAGTATGCTCGAGGGTAAGAACAGGGTTGGTGAGTTTAGGAACCCGACACTTTACAAAGATGAAGAAAAGATCAGGGCTGCTAATAAGGAACAAAGTTATGTTCCTGATACTCGATATGTTCTTCATGATATTGATCAAGAAGCTAAGGAGCAGGCTTTGCTTTATCACAGTGAACGTTTGGCGATTGCCTATGGACTGATTTCCACTCCTGCAAGGACACCTCTAAGGATCATCAAGAATCTTCGTGTGTGTGGTGACTGTCACAATGCTATTAAGATTATGTCGAGGATTGTGGGTCGGGAGCTGATTGTTAGAGACAATAAAAGATTTCATCATTTCAAAGAGGGAAAATGTTCATGTGGGGATTACTGGTGAAGCTGTCATTGTTTCCATATGATGATGTTATAATCTAGCGGGTTCTTTATTCAAGCATCAGATATGGCGCCTTTTCATATTTGATGTTATGATCGTATATTTGTTTTTCTAGGAAAATTAAGAATGTTTGATGCATTCATGGATAGATGGTTGTCTAGTGGTAGCAATGGTTTGGTATTATTATGGCTAAAACAGAACAGTTGATGATGTTTGCTTTTTTCTATCTACTAAATACGTTGTCATGTGCGGAAGGATGGCGGTACCTAGTTTAATCATCATATTACCTTTGTCATGTACTCCTAATTTTCAAGTTTATCTTTGTCATGATATCCTAGTTTAATCATCATAAATGGTTAGTCTTTTTTCTTGCAGTTTACCTATCTCATCTTATAAAGTAAGCTTGTTGCAACAAGGGTTATGTTAGTGTCATAAGCCAGGGGTACTACTGGATATATGAAATCAGTATATGACGATTATAATTACGGAGAGTCTGACAGTTGAGCCACTTGCTTGAAGTTATGTTAAATTGCTACTCCGTTTAAAACTGCACGCGTAAACTGCTACTTTGAAGTTGAGGTGTGTGGCAAAATATACGGCAAGGCAAGCTCTTTTGTAACTTTGGCAGCAACAATGGCTCCCAGCACCGCCCCAGTGACGATGGCTCCCAGCAACAAGTTATAACGATGATGTGTAGTATTTTGTGCATTTAAATAAAAGCAGAAATATCAAAGATGTTATTAACCGACAAACTTTTTAGTTCTCAAAATATGCACGTAACAAGTGACAAATCTTTCTGGATTAGCAGACGCCTAACTGCACCTCTAACAAACAGCATACAACAAGATTAAAATCCTATGAATTAGTCTCTTATTATTTGCACTTCAAAACAAATACATGGCTTGATTCTATATCAGCATCTTCTATGACTGGGTTTACTTCACCATCTCAAAGTATCCCCATGGTTTCTTGTACAATCTTTACATTATACTTGGTTGCTCAAAAATTACAACAATAAGCCGCAGATGAATCACTGAAGCAGTAAGCTCATCAAAACCCGTATAGAAGTATAGTAATGTTCCGTTTTGTGGGTTAAGGTGGTTTTCCATTTTCGATATCCTCCATTACTTCAATATCCTTGCGTGCTGTGATCTTTTGGACATAACCTGTTGAAGGGAAGAACGGAAAATGAGATCCACATTCAAACATTTTTAATTAAACTAAGATTTAATACGCAAGTCTTCTCATTTGCCGATAGAATAGGCAAGGAGGGTTTGTTATTACATACTACTGTATATATTCTTATAAAAAAACGACAAACAAATAAAAAAATTCATCAAGAATTAGCAGCTGAATGAGACACAAATACAACTCACAAAACTGTCTCCTGAAATGAGTCATCAGGAAAACCACATCTTGGAGCAGCTTCTAGATGTTCACAACATAAATATTACCACCGTACTAAGTGAGCAAGACAAATTGGTCAGTTTTAGTGATTAGAAGATGACCATATCGAACCGCATATGACATACTTTTAAGCAAACACGCAAGCTTAAGGGTGGGATAAGACCTTACTTTTCTTTGGTCACCTAAGTTCTGTATCTATGCTCCTATGACTAAAAGCAACTATAGCTTACACAATCATAGTTAGCGGTTACTGTAATCGGTTACTCAAGAATCTTACTCTATAGTACTATTATCCATTTATGCCATGAATGATGCAGAATGCTAGCTTGAATAGCATACGTATGTTCATCTTTGTTTGCTTCGAAGCAATTTTGGCACGGAATACAGAACGTGGTAAATGTCGCAAGCCTACCATAGCAGTAAGCCAGCAATTTTCGGTATCTGATCCCGAGGTTCAAATCCTTTTACCACAATATGAACACCTGATCAGATCTGTGGTAACATATTACATTTTCAAGCAAGCAACTGTTTAAGTCTAACGCTGCATGCTATGGTAGTATGGTACCAATGTACTATAGTTTATGAAGAAAATAAGTTAAATTACGTTGTTACTGGAATACATAATTAACTACACACTCCAAGTTATCATTTTCTGACGATATCTAAACCAGCTTTCTTAGAAAACTTATGCCCGTTGGAAACAGTAAACATGCCAGACGCTTGCTCATTCATAATTCATAATCTCAATTTCGAGAACGAAATATAGGTATCCAGTAAATGAATCCCACCAGACATAAGGTGGCTAGTTTAACGGATAGAAAGACTGATTATTTTCAAGATTTAAGAACACTACTTTAACTCATCAGTTTTGCAGCCCTACTTTTAAGCAGTATCACGACTAGCTGCTTGTAATATGTAATTGTTACTGGTTTCACAAGAGCATAACTTTTCATCATAGAACATCACTGAAGAAATAAATTAAAGAGCATAAGCAGCTACATCATACCTATTCCTTGGCATGGTATGCATTTGCAGGTGACTTCCTTTCCCCTTTTGTTGTAAAAACTGGCGTACCCTGATCCTTGACAACTTCGGCATTTTCCAGTCCATTCATAAACCACTTCCTTACAATCCTATTGAAGAAAAATGGTATTACAAATTTAGCACCAAGCAAAAATTTAACACAATCTTTTTGTTTACCAACATGTGCTAGTAAAATCGACACAAAATGAATTTATTCTCAAATTACAAAGACAATCCAGATCCGTGCTAACCTATAGCTTCAACACTAAACAAATTATGTTTTACGAAAAATACATTTTGATGCAATATGATAACTATTGATGCTTGTCTATCAGCTCACGTGTGCAAAACCATCCTAAGAAAGCTCCAGCCATAAGAGAAATAAGCTTAATATTGATGTCCTCACATATTTGGTAAAATATTCCTAATTGCAGGGCTCCCTCTATTCCAAAAAACAGCTTTTTATTCTTCTAAATAAGAATGATTAACTATGAACACCAACAACACAATGAAATACGATTCACTAGACTTATTAATTTTATTAAGTCGTTTAAAAGAAATAAGGAACAGAAAGTGCTGGTCTTATCTTAATTACAAAAATTATGCGGCTGGCTCATTTCTAAGTCTAACAATTGGCTCAGATATGTTAAGCATCTATATTTTACTTTAGGTAAGCTGCTCTTATGCATTCTTGCAGAAATCAGAACTACAATGAACCTCTTATCTGTTTCTTTGAGAAAGGCAATGACACAGTTGGCTAGCATATCTAACAACTGTAATTAGGATTGCTGTCAGTCACTCGTGTATATCATTTTATGCCGAAAGTAGCAAATCAGAAAATCCTAATGCATCTTAAGCTAGACGGACAACATGACTTTTCGGTTGTCACCATATTTACTGTAGAAACGGGTAAATCAATGTGGTTTTCCCTCTTCAGGTTACCCGGGACCGTTTCCAACCCTTCCCTGGCCACCCCCAAATGTACACACCTTGCGAGGTTTGAACCCTTGACCTCTTGTTTAAAAGCCAAGGACCTCATATTTACTGTAGCACTAATAAAATTACTTTCTAACTGACAAATTTCGGCTCTTTTTTTTTGGTAACCATGGTTTCCGCTGTTTAGGCTGACTAACCTACGGGATTTGAAAGCACCGCCACACACACTCAACCCAGGTAAAGCCTTCCCTTCTCCTTTTCATGAGGTTGGCTTGACCACTTCAGAGTTGTTTGCACCTAGCACAAACCGAACTCGAGACCTCACATATTTTACTGTGATAGTCGCAAGCTCTTCGCTTTTCACATTGTTTGTACTACTTATCAAAAATAACACTTTCCTATTACTTTCTAAATAAGAAACTTGAACTAAAATGAAAGAACCAAATTAACAAACTTCAAAACACAAACCTGAATACCAGGATCACATTGCAAGCGTTTATCGATAACATCAGGCGAAACCGGGTTGGTATCAGGATACGTCATAGGCAACGGCAAAGGATCATCATCATCAGTCAAGTAACTCTCACGGTCACGTGACCATCTCTCTTTACCATTAACCTTGACACCATTAACATCATAGCCATTAATGTTTTTGGTACGTGTCCTTTCAGCCTCCTTACCTTTGAACGATGAAGAAGAGGCGGGTTTTTTAATGGAGAATTTTAGGAAAGACAAGAGGTTGTCTTCTGAGGTGGCGCGTGGACGAGGGAAGGTGGCGCGTGATGGTGTTAGGTAGGGGTTAGGTGGTGAGGGTTTTGTGAAGATTGAGCTAGGGTTTAACGGTAACATTTAACTCAACCCGGTGGTAGTGGTGGTGGTGGTGGTGGTGGTTGTCGGAGAAGAATCCGACCGGATAGGGAAATGAAGGCGGATTGAAATTGGGGGGAAATTAATCCGGTGTAAAGATATCGTGTTTGACTCGTGGTGGTTTCAAAACAAAATCTTTCTTGTTTAGGCTCTGGTCTCTTAAGAAAAAAAGGGAAAGAAAATGAAAAGAAACCCAATAAGTTAGAGATCTTTTGTTATAGTAAAAAAATAAAAAATAAAAAGTAGAGTGAAAAAAGTTGTAAAATGTATCAAGTTGAATTTGAAAGTAAATTGTATCATCTTAATATTAAGATAAAATAATTTATTTATCTAAAAAAAATTATGTTTATCGTTTTAATAAAAAATCTTGAGAAAATATTATTAAATTAATGAAATGTAATGTTAATTTATTGATTTCGAAATTAAATTGTTAATTTCTAAATTAAAATGAAACTTTTTGTCTTTTGTTTTGTTACACAGTATTAAAGTAGATTATAGTTTTTTTAGATTATCTAACTTAAAAATAGGTTATTAATAAAATAATTAAAGTTCCAACATACAATATTAATAACACATGATAAAAACAAAATAATCTTACCTAACCAAAATAAAAACTTCAAACATAAAATTATAACACAAGAAATTAAATACTATATTTAAAATACTTAATCACCTTTTTACAATAAATATAACATATAGTATAAGAAAAATAAACTTACATATTAAAATAGTAATTTCAAACATTGAATTTTATAATTAAATTACCCATCATCCCATTTTACAATCAAAATAACACATGTTACAAATAATTTATATCTATATTAATACTAATTAAGAAATAATAATTAATACACACTTAAAAATAAATATAATTCAGACAACTTAATATATAATTAAAACAACAATTACTTTAAAATACAAATATATATTTAAGTTGTAAAACAATTAAAAGCACATTTTACAAAAAAAAACATGCATATTATGTCTACTTAAAATGACATTGTATATATTTATTAAAATTGAACCGGGCAAACGGGTTCAACCGGTAATCAAAGTCGCCGTCAATTCAGCTAGACAGTTACATAAAGATATTCAAACCTCAAATTATCGTTTTTCATAATGTCGTTGTAAGGAAAATATAAAAAATTTGTCAAAAACTATATTACAGGGTACGTCGTAACGCACGGATACCTGCTAGTGTTTTTAGATTATAAGAGACGGGTTATTTTACATCATTATTTTTACCACATACGAGTATTAATTTCTACTTTCTACTTGCGTTGGATGTAATAGTAGAGGTTAACTTAAAATTTAGAAAAAAATATAATTGGATTATTTTTGTTAAAATGTTCAAAAGTTGTAAAAGGAGACGAAGTGGCTAAAGTTATAAATATCACAATAAACTAGTTTATCATTATTAATATTTGACTAGTGAAATCAATGAAATATCATCGTGATAAACAATGAAACACTATTTATATTTCATTGCTTTTATTACTAAAAATAACCAGTTTTTATGATATTTACAACTTTAGTTATTCCCCTGTTTTTTATATCTTTTAGATATTTTAACAAAAAAATAATATTTTTTACCTTTTTTAATCTTACGTAATGAATTGCTAGGATTCATAAATTAGTAGTAGTAAAAACAAGAATATAAAAATAACTTTATAAAAAAGTTACTACTTGTAAAAGAGGTTATAAAATGTTTAAAAAATTTGAAAAATGTTTGAATTTTCGACAACGATATTAAAATTGAAGCATTGAATTGTCAAGGTTTAAAATTCTACACGTATCTTAACTACTTATTAAAGAGCTATTAAAACGTTGAAAAATGTTGAAGTTTTCAACAATCATATTAAAAAAAAAACATTGAATTGTCTAGCAAATCACATTAATGTCTAATACTAGTATTGAATATTTAAAAGTTCATAATTATTATACTCTTTATTATTTGTTAATATAATATTAAAAAATTAGATGATTTGTATCATCATTTTTGGTGTCTCACACATGTTATTGTTTACGCGTCTCTTTCACAAAGCATTATCATAAAATAATCTTTCTTTCTCTCCTGCGAAGCCCTGTGAAGATCCTTATCTCCACTCACCGGTATACGTGTTTTTGGCTTTCTATGATCGTTGGACATGTGTTTCCCACTTCCAAACGTTGGTATAAAAAACCCCTCTTTCATTGTTTCTCTCTTCCAGACCTACATACTTTTATTAGATTTGTTGGTTTTCATCCCTTTTTTTTCGATCTGGGTTGCTTTGGAGATTAGGTTGCGTATTTCTTGATTGCATGTGCTTCTTGTAATGGGTTGCTTGATCAATTAGGGTTTTTGTAAGCTTTTTCTAATTGTTGTTGTTCATAATCATGTTAGTTATTAGAATAAATTACATGGATGGTTCCTGTGGTTTGGTCAAAATTGCAACTTTAATCCATCGACTTTAAAAGTTTCATAAATAGTCCCTAACTTTGAAAAGAATAACACACTTGTTCCCTCCAGTTAACTAGTATTAAATGGACTTCGTTACTATTTACATGTTAATCCTTGTTGTTAACGGTTGTTGCATCGTTCATCCTTTATATTAACGAACATGTGTAACTTAGCTTTAAATTCGTTTTTGTCCGTTTCTTTTACGCTTTCGTTTAATTTTAACGTTTTGCTCTCGATAAACTTAAAAAAAATCGAATAAAAGAATGTTTTTAAAAAAAATAAAGTTCAAAAAATTTATTTTAATTTCCAAAAATAAAAAAAATTCGAAAAAAATTAATTTCAAAAAAGATTTTAAAAAGGTTTATTTAAAAAAAATTTAAAAAAATAATTTCGGTAAAAACTTATTTTAATTTCGAAAAATTAATTTTGAAAAAAAAATAAAAAATATGAAATTTTAAGAATTTAGAATTTCAAAAGCTTTTAGAATGTTAAAATATTTAAGATAACAAATACGATCTTTTTAATTATTTTTTTCAAAAATAATATAGATTTTATAGATTATTTTTTATCTTAAATAATTTTTAAACCTTTTTTGAAATTCTTAAATTAAATTTTTTTGAAAATACAATACATTTAAAAAAAATTGCGAATTTTTTTCTAAATTATTATTTTCAAAATTAGCTTTTTTGTAAAAAAGTAATTTTGAAAAAAAATAATTTTTCAAAATTAAAATAATTTAGAAAAAATTTTACGGAATAAATTAATTTTAAAAAATGTATTGTATTTTCGAAAATAATTTAATTTAAAAAAAAATAATTCCGAAAAATATTTATAAAATGTTTTAAGTTTAACATTTTAAAAGTTTTTGAAATTCTAAATTCTCAAAATTTCAGATCTTTTAGAAAAAAAATTTTTATTTCTTTTCCAAAATTAATTTTTCGAAATTAAAATAAGTTTTTTTTCGAATTTTTTTGTAAATAAACATTTTTAAAATCTTTTTCGAAATTAAATTTTTTCAAAAATTTTAATTTTTTGGAAATTAAAATTTTTTGAACTTTATTTTTTTTAAAGAATTCTTTTTTTCGAATTTTTTTTTAAGTTTATCTAGAGCAAAACGTTAAAAATAAACGAAAACGTAAAAGAAACAGACAAAAACCAATTTAAAGTTAAGTTATACATGTTCGTAAGAATAAAGGATGAACGGTGCAACAACTGTTAACAACAAGGACTAACATGTAAATAATAACGAAGTCCATTTAACATTAGTTAACTGGAGAGACCGAGTGTGTTATTCTTTTCAAAGTTATGGACTATCTATGAAACTTTTAAAGTCGAGGGACTAAAGTTGCATTTTTTACCAAACCACTAGGACCATCCATGTACATTATTCTAGTTATTATTGTATGAAACAGTGTAATTAATTGTGGTTGTTGATTATATGTCTCACTGTTTTAGGTATTGGATGATTTATGATTCGAAGGTTTTCAAACCTTCATTTGTGGCAGATGCTTGATTAATTAGGGTTTTGGTAAGTCTTGTTTTATTTGTTATTATTCATAATTATGTTAGTTATTATTATTTATAATTATTGAATCAAGAAAAAGTGTGATTAGTCGTGGTTGTTGATTATATCTCCCATTGTTTTAGGTATTGGATTATTTATGATTTGGGGGTTTTGAAACATTCGTTTGATTGAGTTGATAGGTTGTGATGAATGTAAAAGCCTTTGAAAAACTTGATACTACTTACGGTCTGGCAGGACAATTTACTACATTTGCAGCCACGGTGGGTGGGTCCTGTGTTTTATATTTGGCTAATCCGAACAAACACTAAAGGGTATACTTAGCTTTCTCGGTTGTTACAACCTATGTGTTAATTTATGTTATGTAATTTGGGTGTTTTGCAACTTTCCTTTGATCGAAGTAATAGTTATGTTTGTTGATTATATCTTCCATTGTTTTAGGTATTGGATGGTTTATAATTTGGGGTTTGTGGAACATTCGCTTGATTGAAGCGATAGTTGTGGTTGTTGGTTACTTTGCGAGTTGCGTTAAATTTGAAAGCCTTAGAAGGAAAGGAGGTTGTCTCTGAGGTGGCGCGTGGACGAGGGAAGGTGGCGCGTGGTGGTGGTGTTAGGTAGGGGTTAGGCGGTGAGGGTTTTGTGAAGATTGAGCTAGGGTTTAACGGTAACATTTAACTCAACCCGGTGGTAGTGGTGGTGGTCGTTGTCGGAGAAGAATCCGGATAAGGTAATGAAGGCGGGTTAATATCGTGTTTGACTCGTGGTGGTTTTAAAACAAAGTGTTTCTTGTTTACGTCTTCTCTAAAGTGCACAACTGTTTTTCTTATATTATGTTTCTATATAGGGCTATTTCCACAAATGCCCCAAAGACAAGGGTTATTTCCACAAATGCCCCAAATAAATTTTGTTTTCCAAACTACCTTGAGGCATCCGAGGCAACTTGGTACCATAGTCTGACACATGTCTCGAGGCATCCAAGGCAACCCGAGTCAAACCGAGGCATCCTGTACTTGTGTCGGATACGTGTCACCATATGGTGCAAAGTTGCCTCGGATGTCTCGGTTTCCTCGGGATATTTACGGAAAAACGAAAATTTTGGGGTATTTTTCACAAACACCCTTGAGAAAGGGGTATTTTGCGAAATTTCCCTTTTATATAACCGCGAGTAAATTGCAGTTTTGTTCCATGTGGTTTAGCTAGAGGTTTTCAACCCATTCAACCAAAAGCAAGTCAATTTATGTTAAATTTATAATTAAATGGGGGTTGGAATGGGTTGAGAAAAAGGAGTTGATGGGTTAAATGAGTCATTTTTTTTAAAATGAAGTTAGGGTCAACTAGGTTTAAGGATGGGTCAAATGGGTTGAAGAATGTGTCAAATGGTTCCTAATATTCGACTAAAAATCCAATAGTCTTAATAGTTAGATTTTATTACTATGTCGAATTTTTACGTTTTCCTTCGATTTTTACGTGTTCGTCAGTATTTTTACATTTACGTCAATAAATTTACGTTTTCGTCAGTAAATTTACGTTTTCATCAATAAACTTACGTTTTCGTCAGTAAACTTACGTTTTCTCAGTAAACTTACTTTTTCGTCAGTAAACTTACTTTTTCGTCAATATTTTTATGTTTTCGTCTGTAAATTTACGTTTTCGTCAGTAAACTTAAGTTTTCGTCAGTAAATTTACGTTTTCGTAAGTATTTTGTGTTTTCGTCAGTAAAGTTATGTTTTCGTCAGTACAATTACGTTTTCATTGGTAACTTACGTTTTTGTCAGTAAATATACGTTTTCGCCAGTAAATTCGTTTTTCGTCAGTCTTTTTACGTTTTCGTAAGTATACTTACGTCTTCATCAGTAAACTTACGTTTTCGTCAGTAAATTTACGTTTTCGTCAGTATTTTTAAGATTTCGGCAGTAAATTTACGTTTTTGTCAGTAAATTTATGTGTTCGTCAATAAATTTACGTATTCGTCAGTAAATTTATGTTTTCGTCGGTAAAATTACGTTTTCTTCAGTAAATTTACGTTTTCGTCTGTTTTTTAACTTTTTCGTCAGTAAACTTACGTTTACGTCAGTATTTTTACGTTTTCGTCAGTAAATTTATGTTTTTCGTCAGTAAATTTTAATTTTTAAATCTTTTTTATTTGATAAAAGGTTTTATCAATTCATTTTTTTATTGAAAAAATTTGATAACCAACAAAACACAGAAAAATATATGTATCAAATTTTTGGAAAACAAAACTTTATTAAAAAAGGAGATAACCAATAAAACTTTATTAGATAAATTTTTAATATACTAAAAGGAGCTAAAAGAAGACTTGTAATTTTGTATGTTTTTTAAGAAATTTTAAAAATAAACAAACAAACTATATACTTTATGCCCTTTACGTTTTATATTAAACATACAAAATAAATAAATTCTATTTAAACACTTAATATATAAAAAAGTTTATATAGAACCATTTGTATAATTATTATTTATATTAATATCATAGTTACAACCCATTAAACACGAGAAAACGTAAAAATACTGACGAAAACGTAAAATTACTGACGAAAACGTAAATTTACTGACGAAAACGTAAAAATACTGACGAAAATGTTACTTTACTGACGAAAACGTAAAATTACTGACAAAAACGTAAAATTACTGACGAAAACGTAAGTTTACTGACGAAAACGTAATTTTACTGACGAAAACTTAAGTTTACTGACGGAAACGTAAATTTACTGACGAAACGTAAAAATACTGACAAAAATGTTACTTTACTGATGAAAAGGTAAAATTACTAACAGAAACGTAAATTTACTGACTAAAACATAAGTTTACTGACGAAAAACATAAGTTTACTGACGAAAAAGTAAGTTTACAGACGGAAACGTAAATTTATTGAAGAAACATAATTTACTGACGAAAACGTAAGTTTACTGACGAAAACGTAAATTTACTGATGAAAACGTAAAAATGCTGACGAAAACGTAAGTTTACTGACGAAAACGTAAAATTACTGACGAAAACGCAAATATATTAACGAAAACGTAAAAATACTGACGAAAACGTAAGTTTACTGACGATAACGTAAATTTACTAACGAAAACGTATAATTACTGACGAAAACGTAAATTTACTGACGAAAACGTAAAAATTCTGACGAAAACGTAAGTTTACTGAGGAAAGCGTAAGTTTACTGACGAAAACGTAAGTTTACTGACGAAAATGTAAGTTTACTTACGAAAACGTAAGTTTACTGACGAAAGCGTAAATTTACTGAAGAAAACGTAAATTTACTGACGAAAACGTAAGTTACTTGGGAAAATGTAAAATTACTAACGAAAACGTAACTTTACTGAAGAAAACGTAACTTTACAAATGAAAACGTAGGTTTACTGACGAAACGTAAGTTTACTGACGAAAGCGTAAATTTACTGAGGAAAACGTAAATTTATTGACGAAAACGTAAGTTTACTGACGGAAACGTAAAGTTATTAACGAAAACGTAATTTTATAGACGAAAAAACAAAAAATTTCGGAGAAAAACGTAAAAGACCTGACCAAAACGTTAAAATCAAACGAATGCAGATAAAAACGTATGTATATGTTAAAAGATATGAAAACATTGTAAGTTAGTGGGTTGACCCGACCCAAACCGTTAGACCCATAACCCGTACGACCCGTTATGAGATGATAACCCATTTGACCCACAACCCATTTGACCCAGAACCCATTTGACCCATGACCAAAACCAACCCAACCCAACTCATTTGCCACCTATAGGTTTAGCCATGTGGTCTGGCCAAATTCCAGGTTCAGTCTTTATCTTTTTGAAAGTGTAGCGTTGGTCTTCATTTCGAAGTATTGGTTGCATGTTTGGTCCTGACTCAGAGTAAAATGATCAAAACACCTTTAGTCTTCTTTGCCTTTAATTTCTAAATATTTAATTCTCTTTATTACTTATCTATTTATTTTAGTATAGATAACTAAAGGGAAAATTCTATAGAGTAACAATTAGACCAACTATGTTGCATGGCTCAGAGTGTTGGCCGATCACGAAAGCTCAAGCAAACAGGGTGGAGGTGGCGAAATTGAGAATGATGAGGTGTGTTAGTCCAAACATTACGATGTTTAATCAATATGATCTCTTTGTGTTTTGTTGACGACAAACATATAACTCGCAATACATTATGTAAAATGTGTAAGATATTCGTAATCACTTAAGCATACATTTGTATACTTCTCTCGACACCTCCAATATCACATTCGACATGAATCACTCAAGGTATGAATAAACAAATCATTAACCTAACTAAGTGATCAAAGATTTAGTTTTTCTTAAACCTTACTTTTTATTAAGTGTGACAAAAGTTTTTATTAAACTTTATTTTTAAGAAAATGTTTTATTAAAAAGAAAATGGAAATTTGAATTTGACATACTCCAAATAATAGTCCCTAAGATATATTCCAAAAAATATTGCTTAATTTGAATTTAGGATATTCAAAATGGTCTAAGAATATACCCTTAAGGTATAAACTTCATCAGATGACATTTCCCCACTAAAGGACAAAAGAGCACGGACTTCAAAGCCCGAGGATCCTTAAATATACTCGTGGCTCTTTATTGATAAGGAACCGTAGGGGTAATTAAGGAACCGCGAGGAAATATATCCGTTGCTCTCTTGGTATATAAATAGTGAACCATTTTCAGCTTTTTAATCAACCCTTTTTGTACAAAATCTTTATGTTTTCTCACACACCTTAATCCTTGATTAGTTATTTGGTTAATCTTGTTTTAGGATGTGATTCTCTCCTTCAATCCTCTCATCCTCTCAAGTGCAAAGAGAAGAACACTTTATCACTATGAAGTGTTGGGTTTACAGCTTGATGAAGATCTCTCCTTCTAGATCAAGTCATTATTTTCCTACTATGTATATGTAGAAGATCCAAGTTGTGGGTATACTTGAATGTGTTTGTAAGGGTAGTAGATCCAAGAGATAGGTATCCTTGGATTAGGAGTTAGGAGTGTAGATCCAAGTTTTATTAATACTTGGATATAGTGTTAGAGTCATAGATCTAAGTGGTGTGTACTTAGATCTATATGGTTTATGTGTTTAGGCCACAAAACACAAGGTCTGTTATGTTGGGCCATAAAACATAACTAGTGGAGTCATGGGTGCAAGATCGGTTCTAGCTTGGATTAGGACTCGACATGTAGCTTAGTGTCGAAAAAGAATGCAAGCCACCAGTTTATGTGTTTATACCATAAAACACAAGGTTTGTTATGTTGGGCCATAAAACATAACGGGTTTGGTTGTACCCGTAGAAGGACTCGACGTCTAGCTTAGTGTCGGAAATGTGTAAGAGACGTGTATGGTTTTCTCCGCCTTGAAAGGAGCTTGTTGACTAGTAATGTAACTCTCGAGTTGGGTACTCGAGGAGTGAAGTAGGGCGAAGAGGAGCTTCGTGACCGAACCACTATAAATCATCGTGTCGGCATTCTCCTTTACATTTATGTCTTTACTTATATAGTTGCATACTTGTGTTGTGTGTCTTTGTGTGCATCACATAATCTAAACATCTAAGTTACGGAAAAGCTAAGGCTTAGTACGTGCGTGAGATTATGGTCAAGTGTTCATCCCTTAGTCTAAACATCTTAGTTGCGGAAAAGCTAAGGCTTAGTACGTGTGTGCTTAGTGTTTAGACAATTGCTTTATGTACTCTTGATTTGATGTGTTTGTGTGTTTTCTTACTTGTTGTTTACTTCTATGACAAACACATCTCATATCTAGTCAAGCTTAATCGATAATTTGATACAATGGATTGTTAATGTTTAATTTGTATCAATATTCGGCATCCATTGTCGGCGGTTCTTTATTAAACCCGCGGTTCTTTATTGATAAGGAACCGCGGTGATATTTATAGAACCGCGACTAGTGGATTAAACGAAATGTTTTAAAAACTTAATGAGAAACTATTCAACCCCCCCTTCTAGTTTCTACAAGGTGGACTTGTGGTAAAACCATGTTAGACATGATATAGAACGGATTTTTCATAGCAGAACTAGATGTCGATACAATAATCCACAAGATGAGGGAAGAAAGGTTTAGATAGTTCGGGCATTACAGGATGAGACCACATACAACGGCGGTTATGAGAGTTGAAGCTTTGTTGGTCGATGGCTCGAGGAGAAGGGGTAGACCTAAGATGAGATGGGAGGATAGACTTAATCAGGACATGAAAGAGCTTTTCTTGTTCGAGGACATGGCCTCTGAAGGTTTATATAGTTCATAACAATTACACAAAACTCTAAACGAGATCAAAGCACACATATAGCGGAAGCGATTTAACAAGATCATAATAACACAATTATAATTAATCGAATTAGGGTTACATACTTTTTAGCTAATGTGATTCCACAAGTTAAAGAACGAATCACCAATTAGGGTTTATAACGAACACCGCCAATATATAGTCTAAAGTAAGACTATATTACGTTCTTGTACACACGTAATACAACGAGCTCACCGTGATTCTAGCACGTGTAAACCGAGCTTATACGCTTGTGTAAAAATCTACCCAACAACCCTAGAGATGGGCTAGGACTAGATTTTAAACAAAACCGAAACCAAACAAAACCAACCGAAACCTTTTGTTAGGTTTGGTGTTGCGATCGCAAGAGAGAAAGAGAGGGAGATATTGGTGTTTGAATTATGAGGGTGGGGTTGTTTATATAGACCTAGAATTATTGTAGCCCAAACAAATATAAGGAAAGTTTTTCCTTCCCCTTTTTTCCTCCATAACCGACGGCCCAAACACCCCTTAGGGGTGTTCCGGAACCTTCCATTCTTCTTTCTATTTATTTCTCTTTCTATTTATTCCACAACCCTCGTTAATACTTAACTCTTAATTATTTAATGGTTGTTAAAGTTATAGCTCGATTTAATTTAATAAATATAATAAATATATTTATTAAATAAATTAACTCTTTATGTATTGTGTGCAATCTCGTAATTTCAATTTCGATCCTATCACACGACTATTAAATATAAGTCCATAAACTTTCAGCTCCCACTTGGACATATTTCGAATATCGTGATTACATTGACTAGCGTCTAGTTACACTAGCAATGTCTCTAGTACAACTCGAGTAAGGTCTCCTGAATAAAACCTTTTAATAATTCATCATTATTATTATCCTTTTATTTCTAATACAACGTTAATAAGGATATGGATCTCAGTCATTCCTTTCATTAACCATTATGTTTCTCGTTCACAGATTCAGCAAGATTACCAAAACAAATTTGGGTGTGGCCACACAAACATCTTACTAACCCCACGAGGGGCCCAGTTGTATTATACTCTAAAACAAAATTGGAGGAAATAAATTCCATATTCACTACAAGCAAAACTTATGAATTTTGCAACACTTCTAAAAATAACCCTTATAGCTACCAGTTACGTTTAGCGTTAGATTATTCCACAAAAATACACTAGATTCAAAACAGTTTTCTGGTATCTCAAGTTTAAGGATAACTATTTATGATTTACTTGACGACAAAGATCCACAAAGTAAAATCATATAGTTGGGATAAGTCCAATATTCGATTCATCGAATATCATCCAAAATCGATCAATATACTTTCAAGTATACTCTATCACAATTTTGAATTGTCTTAATTTAATAATATTCTCATATTATTAATCGGCAACGGACATTTAGCATAAAAATTTATTCATGGATTAAAACATGTAAAATAGGATACAAAATTAAGTAATAAGAATAAATGAAATCCAATCGTTATTTTATTAAATAATAATGTCTTAACATCCTTATCCAAATACTAATCCCAGATTTATTGCATGAGTTCGCTAGCTAGTTGCAGCCCAATAGCCTTGGCATGCTTAACTACCTTTGGTCTAGGCAAAGCCTTAGTAAAAGGATCAGCTACGTTATCATCTGTGTGACCTTTTATTAATTTGATTTCACGAGCTTATACTTATTCTCGGACATAGTGATGTCTACGCTTAAAGTGTCTGGCGCCTTTCATGACTCCAGAATCATTGGCGAATATTATTGCAGCAGAATTGTCGCAATATATATCAATAGGTTCTTTAATTGAAGGCATCACTCCAAGATCTCCAATAAACTTCCTAATCCAAACAGCTTCTGAAGCAGCCATGTACTCAGATTGAGTAGCATGCTTTGCAATCTTTGTCTGTTTCTTGCTCTTCCAGTCAACTGCTCCTTCATTGATAACAAACACGTAACCAGTTTGAGACTTCAAATCCTCTTTATCACATTGCCACGACGCATCACGGAAACCTGTCACATTAAGTTCTATGTCTGGTTTCCCTCCAAATACCAAAAACATATCTTTCGTACTACTCAAATACATTAGAATATGTTTAGCAGCAGTCCAACGGAGCTTCCCTGGATTCTGTTGGTGACGACTGACCAAGTTCTGAGCAAACACCACATCAGGCCTTGTGCATCTTACAACATACATAATAGATCCTATAGCCAAAGCGTAAGGCACCTTCTGCATGTATGCCTCCTCTTCAGGAGTTGATGCATCCATCTCATGACTCAGATTATGCTTAACTTCCATAGGTTGAAAACCTTTATTGGAATTATGCATATTATATTTCTTCAATATCTTATCTATATAAGCATCTTGACTATGACCAATTAACCGTATTTTCCTATCTCGATAGATCTTAATTCCCAGAATGTATGCAGCTTCTCCTAAATCCTTCATAGAAAAATATTTACCAAGATAATCCTTAACAACTTTAAGTCTTGGAATGTTACTGTTGGGACTTATATATCTTGAGTTGATATGACAAAAGAAGATGAAGGACTTAATAATAAATAAGTAGCTTTGTAAGTAAGCTAGGGTTGACATGTAACCCTAGTACCTCTATTATATAAAGAGGGTTAGGCACACATGGTTATTCACTCATTCCTACACAATGTAAACCATAGGTGTGTGTGCGTTCCTCCTGGTGTCAAGCCTATAAGGCACCAGGAGTAGTAGTTAGTAGCTTTATTAATAGTAATCTTTATTAGTGAAAGCCTTGTTCTTGGTTATGATTGTGTTCTTTATGTTCCGTTGTGCTTATTAAAATCATGATCATGATATCCCAGATGAGCGAAGATCCTAAGACTCAACAGTTACTTTCCATGATTAATATGTCATCAACATATAGGACTAGAAATACTACATCACTCCCACTAGCTTTGCGATATACACATGGCTCATCACGATTTTGAATAAATCTGAACCTTTTGATTTCTTCATCAAATCGTTTATTCCATTGACGTGATGCTTGCTTCAACCATAAATAGATCTTTGAAGTTTACACACGTGTTTTGGATTCTTAGGATCAGCATACCCTTCCGTTTGTTGCATATAGATGTCTTCATCTAAGTGACCATTCAAGAAGGCAGTTTTAACATCCATTTGCCATATCTCATAGTCATAGTATGCTGCTATAGCTATGAGAATCCTAATAGCTCTTAAGTATGCTACAGGAGAAAATGTCTCCTCGTAATCTACGCCAAAAGTTTGAGTAAAACCTTTAGCTACTAAACGAGCTTTATAGGATTGTATTCTTCCGTCCATGTCTGTTTTCTTCTTGTATATCCACTTATGTCTCACTACTTTAGCATTTTGTGGTGGATTTATAAGAATCCAAACATCATTTACTTTCATGGATTTCATTTCCTCATCCATAGCAACCATCCGCTTATCTCTCTCAGGATCAAGCATGGCGGATTTATAATTAGCAGGTTCTCTAAGATCCCCTACTTCATCATCATCCTCTATATTTAGACATGTTGGGTCCACTAGATGTGGATCTTGCAGCCTGTCAGGAACGGTGAACGACTTCTGTAATCACAAGTCAATTCACAGAGAGACTCTATACACAATATAAATGCAGAATACAAATATAACAAAGAAGAACAGAATAACTATAAAGACTTGATCCTTTCTAAGGATTTCTAATATTGATAATGACTAGAACTACGTTTGATGAAGGTGTGTCTAACCCTTCTGCCTAAGGTTCCTTTTATACTACAAGGAAACCCTAATACAGCATTAAACAAAACGTGTAAAATTAATATGCATATCCTTTCCTAACATATCTCATGCATATCCTAACAGAATAATAAATAAATAATAAAGTTTGACTTTGACTAGGACCAGGAGCACGACTTGCTCCTACTACTACTAGGATCAGGAGGAACTACATACCTCCTAGTGTACCTATTACATTTAACTATTCCAATGGTCCTAACAATCCTCCCCTAAACTTAAATTTGACCTGTTGAGTTCAAGTTTCCTGGTAAAACGTGCAATAATGCTCGAGGATTGAATCAGCAAAAGAAATAGCAGCATCAGCAAGATAAGTAACATAAGAACCGCCGCAACATGGAACACTAGAAGCTTCTCCAAAGCTTGAAACAAATCAGCATCGTGTTGAAGCTGTACAGCAACATGAGCAGATTTGATGAGCCTTTACCAAGTAGCTGCTCGCTCTTGGGCTAGCCAGTCTTTCTGGTGGAATAAGCATCACCCTGGGAGACCAGAACCCAGCTCAACTCTTAGAACGTGAATCAATGGTGAGTGGGGGTACCCTGATGATTTTAGGCAAACCATCACAGCCGTCAACGGATTTGATATGTATTTACTAGAAGCCGTACCCCTTTGGACTCACCAACTCTTAGCAATGAAGCATCGGTGAGTTGAAAACCCTATAGCTTTAAGCAAGCTATTACAGCTATCAACGGATTTGATAAAATCTTTACCAAGAGTCGTACCCCCTTGGATTAGCCACTTTTCAGTCTAGGACCATGGCAAGTGAAAACCATCCAGTTTTGGGTAACCTGGCAACCATCAACGGATTTGAGAATCACACCAGGAGTCGTACCCTCATGGTGAATCAACTCTTTCTTGTCGATTAGACATGGTGAGTTGAGGACCATTTGTTGTGAGGACCAAGTCCAACACCAGATGAAACCAATAACCAGCACAAGTACAACTCAGCAACCAGAACCCAAAGTGTGAATCAACAGATGGTATTATATTCACAAGTGAAAAATCCATGATGTGTTTAAAGTATAAGCAGATATTATATAAAAAGTATATTATTCGGGGGTTTTTTTTTTAACTATAATGAATGTAAGTCACCAATCACTTTACATATTGGTGAAAAGAATGTTAGTATGAACAAATGAACAAAAACACAAAACATAAAACTTACAAACCAACATATCACAAACCAGAAGCAGCCTTCTTATCTGCTTTCAAACGAGCCTGGATTCCTTCCACCAACGCAGTTTATAGAGGACTCATTCCCTGAAGGAGCATTTGAAATCTGCAAGTGACTAGCCAACATAGCCTCTATTGAAGAAATCGTCAACGGATAATCCACGTCTGTGAGCATGAAGACCATATGACCAGATTCCAACTCTAACATATGCACACCACAGCCCGCATATAACCTCCATCGCTGAATAACCCGTTGTAGATGATCCTTCCAGACACTAGAAATAGGAGCATGGGGAGGGGCATCAAGCATCATCTTTAAATCAGCCCATACTCGCAGACCAGGCCAGGAAGACACATCATTAGGATCAACAGGCATGCCGGTATCCACAAACCCATATAAAGCCATAAGATCCTTACGATCCGCCCAAGACAAAATACCTTGCAGACCAGAAGCAAACCTAACAGACCCATCACTAAGAGTAATCCGATGAGATACCGTACCAGGAAGAGTCGTGGAATGCGCAACCGTCCAACCAGTAATATATCCATTACCCAAAGGCAAATCAGAGTCACTATCAGAAGCTGCATCAATAAGATTTTCGGGAGCACGCTTCTCATAGGGGACCGTCTTGCCACGTCTAACACGTCTAGCCAATTTCTTACGCATGGAACGGCGAGGAGTGGGATCACTAGGTGAGGGTTCAACCTTAACTTTTACCTGAGCAGCAGGAGTGGGAACAGGAGAAGTAGACTCAATAGTTTGCCCACCAAGGGATCAACAGGAGCTGCACTAGAAGAAGGAATAGGTTGAGAACCAGGCACTGGTGGTGATGGTGATGCCATAGCAGGTGTAGCAGTAGTGGTGGTTGTGGTAGAAAAGGTGGTGGTGGTAGCATGTGTGGTGGTGGTAGCAGGACCTGAAGAAGAAACCGGAGGAGCAACCAAAGGAGTAGGGGTGATACCAACAGTAGAAGCAACAAAAACCGATGGAAGAGCAGCAGAACCAGGAGTAGTATCAGATGTAGGACCAGTAGTAACAGCAGGTGAAGAAGTGGTCACCACACGTGGAGAAGGATGATAAATAAATCGCTCCGAAATGGGGGTGCTTTGATGCTTGACCATACGTTCATAAAGTGCCTTAAGCTCATCAAAAGACAAAGCCCTAACCCTGTCCCACTTCCAACCAGTAGTGAAATAGGCAGCCGACTGATACTTCACATATCGCTGCATCTGCTTTCGCTCCTCAGCTCTCGACAAAGGTCTGTTCTTACGCTTCTCACGAAGCTGCGCAGCAAGCGCCAATTGATGCTTGCGCATTAACACCATGGCTCGAGGAATACAGTTATGCTCATCCACATCCGAGCCCAAAAGATCAGTGAACTGGGAATAATCCTTGGTAAGAATAGTCAACACCTGCATCCAATCGCTATCATTCCAATGCATAGCATCATGCTGCACTTGTTCACGTTTCTGCTGTTGAAGAGCTTCCTCCTCAGCCCGAGCAGCTTGATCAATTTCGGCTTGCATCCTTTGAGCAGCCTCCTCACCCAACCTATCCTCCTCAAGTTGTCTGCGTGTACGCTTGCGAGGTGGTGAGGGAGCATCAGTCATGGGGGCCTTCCCCTTTGGATCATGAGATGGACCAGCGTTGGAACCAGCAGTAGGACCAGAAGCACCTTCCATTGGTGTGGGAACAGCAGCAGGAGAAGGAACACTGGAGGAAGTCGGAGGAACCGGCAAATCATCATACAATTTATCAGCAAAGGTAGCCTTTGCCAACAAAGTCAAACCATCCTCAACACGATCCTTAACCTCCTCATCAGAATCAGAGTGAACCACATGCTTCTTTCGTCGCCTTTGCTGAGTCTCCAAGGCTTTGATGCGGTCAGCCATGGGAAGAACAAATTCCCTAGTAAGCTTCCGGTGTTGATTCAAATCTGCTTCCAAGGAAAGAATCCGTGCATGATACCTGTGCATAAGATCAAGTAAAGAAGTAAGTGTAATAGGCTCCTCCGCTTTCCCACCAAGAGGACTTGGGTCAGGGAAGGCATCATTGGAACCAGAAGCAACAAATGGGTCAACATTAGGAGCACTAGCACCAGAAGGCTTATCAGAAGAGTGTGGAGCAGGAATAGGAGGGGGAGTCTCCACAAATGGAGACGAATGTGGCAATGAGGAAGGAGCAGCCTTGGAAGTGGATGGCCTTTCAACCACCACCTCCTCAACCGGCTCTTCCTCAACCACATGAGGTGCACCACCAGCATGATCCTCCTCCTCCATTGGGTCATCATCTAGTTGAGGTTCCTCCTCGGCTTGTTCAACCGGAGGAACAACAACATCAGGAGGACCCTGAGCCAGCCCCAACATGGCCTCAGTAAGGGGCCTCCACTCCCCGCTAAACCCATGGACCATATTATAATACACTTTGGCAGTAAGCTTAGAAGGCACATGTTCAGCCCTATCACGAGGTATACAAACAAGTATCTATTGTAAAAACCTAGGATACATCAGAAACTTCTTCCTAGAACCAGCACTAGACAGATTGCTAACCATCCCCTCAAACAAATAACGAGAGAAATTAAAAACCCTACCCTGTGCTAAGCATATAAGACCAGTAGCCAAAGGAGTAGGAAAAGCATCCCAACTCCCAGACTTGGGACTTAAACAATGAATCAGAAAATGCACCAGAAGCTTCCCTTGGGGGGGAAAACCGATTCTTTTGGAAGTTAAACTTCCCCCCATGATTATACCCAAGAGCAGCCATCCCCTCCAACACCTCCCCATTGGGGATGGAAACAACACCACCTTCATCTTGAAGATGAAGGGAACTACGAATAGAAGCCTCAGAAACCACGTAGGAACGGCCATCTATGGTAGCATGGAGTTCACGTGGACGACCAACCACAGCCACAAGACGAGCAGAAGCCCAAAACTGACGAATGACACTATCATAAATAGTGGGACATACAGTAAAAGCGTACCTTAGGTTTGATGCCTCAATGAAGTCCAGAATGTCAGTGAAGTCATCACGGTGTGGACCATCTCCTAGATAGGCGACCTTGTTGTGGGCAGGTTGGTATACCAGGGCAGCCATGGATTTTGATTAATAGGAATGGAAGATGATTTTGTGTTAGGGTTGAGAGAGTAGGATCGGATTTGTGTGTGTTATGAGTGAGATGAATGAGTCAAGGGGGGTTAATTGACCATAAATAATGGTGGGAGTAACTGTTCATTGACCCCTAATAATGGGGGTTGCCCTTTCAAATTAGACAGTTATTGCAAAGTAACCACTTGCCCCTTTTAACATTATTTCCAAATTCCAATTTACCAAAGTTAAATAAGAGTATAAATACCAGAATTTGAATGCGTTGACTAAAAGTCAAAGCACACAATGGTCAATACTAGAAGCAGAATGTGGTCAACAGAAGTCAATAAGGTGAACAGTGTCCCAAACCAGTACCAGAAGCCAACCATCACTTGACAAAGAAGGATTTTAATCCACTAGAAGCCAACCAAGAATGACTAGAAGCTAACCAATAAGGACTAGAAGCCATTCATGAAAGAATATAACCATCAGAAGTGAGCAAAAACCTCCACCACGAGTAACACACACCACCAGAACCAATGCAATATGTTGTTAAAATCTACCAATATGTTAGTCTGTGCAAAGACATATGTACACGAAGTCTCCCCTTAGGCTTAGCCTCCCCTCAATCCTAGACCTCAAGGATTGACCATCCCAATGTGAACCACCAAGTGGTTGAACCGAGGACCATCAAAGGCTTTTGTCAACAAATCAGCAACATTATCATCCGTATGAACTTTAAGAACCTGTATCAACCTCTTCTCATTGGCATCCCGTATAAAATGGTGCCGAATTTCAATATGCTTTGTACGTTGATGAAAAACAGCATTTTTCACAATGCAGATAGTACTTTGATTGTCAATGAAAATTTTGGTGTTCATAAAATGTTGATCCCAAACTTAGATCGATTAAGCTTTGTGTATACGAGATTAGATCAAGTACTACACGTAGAGAAACCTTTGCTTATGAATAAAGTAACAAAGTGTTATGCGGAATTAACACTTGATCTAAAACACAAAGATGTTAAACAAACTTTCACTTGTATTAGAATGATCGTGCTTGATTACAATGAAAGAGGTTTAACTTGCGAATACTTATGAAAACTAATTAATAACTTTAACCTAAAAGATCTTCTTTTATAGATTAAGAAGTCTTGTACAATAAGCTACGAATCAACTATTCTAGGTAAAGATAATAATAGAAAATACAATGTTGTGCTTATCTTTACCATACATAAATAAAGAAACAAATAAACAAAATATTCGTATGAAGATATTCCATCAGTGTCAATCTTCAAGGTTGTCAGCGTTGACTTCTTCAATGTCAACGCTTGGCTGTCAACGTCCAATGTCATCCTATCAGCGTTGACATTCTTCTTATCAGCGTCTAGTAAACTGACCCATATTTTATTCCCAACAATCCTCCCCTAAACTTGATATCCATTCCAATGATCAAGTTTCTGAATAAATACTTAAGGCTTAGGAGGAATCTTGCAAAAACTTCTTATGTTGGTGATAAACATATCTAATCAAGTCCTTGGCCACGTCACTAGTATAATCAATCTCCAAGGGTGTCTCTAGCATCTTCTCCAACACTTCTTTGGACAAGAAATAGTCAGCATCCACAAGTAGATACTCTGAAAACTTTGTAGAGCTCAAATGAAATACACCACAAGTAGAATAAAGCCTCCAATGAAGATTACTGAGATCATCTTCAAGATCCTTCCATATGGCTGGATCTACTTCTCTTGGACCACACAAAGTCAAAAATGTGTTCCAAAGTCTTATTCCATTTGCTGAAGTAGGTGCTTCAGCTGTATACTTGGCCTCTATTAATCTCCATAGATGCACCAAGTCTTCCCTGTCTATGCTTGCAAAGATAGAAATAACTGAAGTAAAAGTATGTACCTCCTTTCCAAATCTGCCAATCTTCCAAAATCCACACTCATCTTCATCAAAACTGATGATTGGATTTCTGTCATCTAGAGGTACTACATTAACCAAATCTGAAGCTTCCAATGGAGAAAGCTTGAGATGCTTCCTTATTACACCTTCAGTTGGAAAATACACATCCATGTCTTTAGGAAATTGGAAAGGATCTCCTTTCTTCACTGGTCTTTGAGCAATCCTCATTTCCTTTTGAATCTGCATTTCCTCAGCAAGCTCTTGTTTCCTTTCTTCTGAAAGAAACTGATAGACATTATTTTCTTGCACACTCCTCCAAATAGGATGTGCTCTATACTCTAACTCCTCAAAAGATAAAGCCAGCAACTTCTTGGATGTCCAGTTAGGTTGATGACATCTAAGCAACTTGTAATACAACTGCCTTCTATCTCTTTTGAGCCAAGTCTTGACTTCCTGTGCATTATACTTCAAAATCACCTTTATATCATCTTGTACCTTGAGAAGAACTTCCAACCCCCAAATTTGATCTGATAAACTCATTCCTGGGTTGTCCATAACCTTGTCTTCCCAAGCATGGTACATTCTGGTGATTTCTGGAAGGTCCCAATCAATCTGATTCTTTAAATCACTCAACCTTTCCTTAGCTAACTCATCCCCATATTCAAGTCTTTCTGGATCTTCAATAATTTGAACACTTGAATCTGAGCTATCCTCTTCTTTTCCATCACCACTTTCTTCTTCACTCTCAGAAACAACAAATGGTGATCTACCACTCCTCTTCAAATCTCTTTCCAAAAGTTGTGCAGCCAACTGTTCATCAAATGCAATTTGTGCTGCATCTTTCTTTGGAACTTCTTCATCAACCAAAATTCCTTTACCCTTGTCTTGTGGATCAATAATAGGTAAAGTAGAAGAAGAAACCTGCTTGGACACATCTTTGATGATTGCTGATGACTGGAATACATCAACACCACCTGCAACTTTGTCAGCGTTCAAGTTACCTCTATCAGCGCCACGATTACCTTTGTCAGCGCTGGATGTGTCAGCGTTCAAACCTGTATCAGCGCCCAATGTTTCTTTGAAAGATCCTTCCAAGTTTAATGGTGTCACCTTGGATGTATCAATAACTGGGTGCTTCTTCAAGTTGGTGAGTGTTTCAGCAACCTGTAAAGATTCACTAAATTGTGAACTCTTCTCTGAACTCTTCTCACTAGCTGTATGAATCAGCTCATCCTCTTCATCCTCTTCATCCTCCCCGTTGGAAGATTCCTCCATTAGACTCCTGCTACTTGGATTCTCCAAAACAGTTACCCGCTCCCTCAATACTTGGAGTTCACGGCCCTGGTTGTTGACAATTTGTACAAGGCTGACATTTTGCTTTTGCAAGCTAATGACAGCAGCCGTCAATTCAGTCAAAGTCATAGGTTCCAATCTGCCCTCAGCTAGAATGGGGATTTGACCTCCCAAAATAGAATCATAGGGCATGGATGAGGTCTTAATGATGTTGGGACTGTCTTGACCAGCTTCTAAGCCTGTGTCAATAGCCCCAGCCTCATCCATGACACCAGCCACACTTGTGGAGGTGGTTCTCTCTGCTACAAGGCTAGGATCACTAGAGGAGAACACTCCAGTAACCCTTTGGCGTTTAGTCAACCTAGATTGTAATGGGGTAGAAGATGAAGTAGATTGTGTGGGTGTTGGTTGGTTAAGGGGTGTTTGGGATTGTTCAGGGATGGTATCAGCGTCGGTATTGGCTGTGTCAGCGCCAACATTTTGAGTGTCAGCGTTGGGTTGGTCAATGTCCATGTGGTCTGGTGAAGGTAAAGGTTCATGAATAGGCTCAAGTTGGGGTTCAGGGTCTGGTTGTGGTTGTGGTTGAGCAGCCTGAATTACTTCAAGCATGGGTTGGGTAAGAGGTATGGATCTGTTTGTGGAGCTCATTTTAGCAAAAATGGTTTTCTGTTGTTTAGGGATCTCATAAAAAGTGTCATGATCCCTAGAACAATATTCTTGTAAATCAAAGACCATTTGCAAAAATCTTGGGTAAGCCAAAGTCATTTTACTTCCCTTATTTTTACACATCCCCTCAAAAATCATTTTTGAAAAATTATACTTAAGCCCACGTGTGATACAAACCAAAGCACTTGCAATTGACCTGTTGATTTCATTAAAAGAAGTACATTTTGGACTTAAGCATTGGAGAAGGACATGTATCAAATATTTCCAGTCAGAGGGAAATTCCTGCTTATGATATTTATTTAAAGTGACATCAGCAGGAATAGGATAACCCAATTCCCTAAGACCTTGTTCTATTGTTGCAATGGCAAGGGTAGTCACACCATCAGCGTCATCAAGACGCAAAGCTTGGCGAACCAAGGCTTCAGTGACCACCCATGTTCTTCCATGAACAGTAGATGTTAATGTGGTCACTCCATTAGCTGTTGTGGAACTGACATTATTCCAAAACTGTCTAATGTGTGCGACAGGGACTAATGGTGTATGAGAAAGTGCATACCTTAGAGAGGATGCATTTAAAAATGCCACCATTTGTGAATACTGAGGGAACAAATCATGATCAGCAGTCAAGTAAGCTACCATATTATGTTGGCTCTTGAACTCCAATGTTAAATTCTTTGAGTTGAACTTGGGTGCCATTGTGAAAGCTGTTTAGGTTATGTGATATGGGAAAAATCTAGGAGAAAAATGTTAGACAAGAAAATATGAATACCTAGAATAAAAAGATTAGCCAAATTTATAGGAGAGATGCATGATTTTGATTGGTAAAAAATGAGGCAGTTATATTCAAAGAGCAATGATGAAAATATTGAATCAAATATAACTTATCTCATGCATTAATTAAAAGTAACAACTCCCCAAAATTACGGCCAAAGATTAGTCAAAAATAACAACTGGGTAGGGCCCACTAGGTGTCAACGGTAAAAAATAGCCCATCAGCGCCCAACGGTTATATTTTCTTGTCAGCGTTTGCCTAAAGCCTTGTCAGCGTCACGATTGGACGTAACAGCGTTTGGAGAAAAACTTGTCAGCGTCTAAAAATAAAAATATTTAAAAAGAAAAAGACCTTAACAAAGTAATTTATCCTAAGGGAAATATCTTACAAGTTGATAATAATTACTGGGCGGCAAGCACTGTCCATTTATGCACACTTGCTTAAGCAAGATAGACACAAATGTCCTCTAGAGTCCCTTGCTAACCAAAATACTTACCAACAAAGTTATTTCATAAAATTCTTTGTAACTCCCAGGTAAACCCATAACCAAACTATTCCCAAGTCTCCCATCAGACCACAACCAATTCTAGGCCAAAAATGTCTTGGCAGCATGCATAGTTTATCAACTTTGCATGCTACAGTGCCTCATGGTTTAGTAAAACTAACCCATACTCACCTGTGGACACAATCTAGAATTGTGATGAGAGTATTGTAAGAATACCCAAGAGTCCTAAAGGTTCCTTAAACCTCCCCTCAAACTATGATACATGAGTTTCTCAAAATATATATGAACATTAAAAATTTATGTCAAGATAGGAATATAAATATTCCAACCATCATCCATAAACAAAAACATGTCCAAATAGCTCTTCAAAGATCCATAAGCAACTCTGTATCCAATGGCATAAAGCTACCACCTACCTACACATTTAGATGAAAACCACAAAACTAACATTTGTTGCTGACAGCGTCCCGAAAACACTTATCAGCGTTGAAGGAACTCTTGTCAGCGTTAGACAATAATATCTCTAACAACGGCAAAATAACACTTATCAGCGTTACATGTACCTTTGTCAGTGTTAGAAAAATAAAGTGGAAAATCTAAATCATCACAAAGACCAATAACAATGCATTATCCTGTACATACTTTTACAAAAAGGTTCCAAAACACATATTAAGTGAGATTAACCATTCCAATATTTGTTACCAAATATTGAAATCGTCCAGCATCAAAAGGTTTAGTTAATAAATCAGCCACATTATCTTCTGTGGCTACCCTATCTGGTTGTATTAAACCTTTCTCAAAGCAATCTCTTATAAAATGATGTCTAATTTCTATGTGTTTGGTTTTAGAATGATGTACAGGATTTTTAATAATGCATAAAGTACTGTTATTGTCTACAAAAATCTTGGTATGCATAAAATTATACCCATAATCCAACAGCTGGTTCTGAATCCATAAGACTTGTCCACAACAAGCAGCTGCAGCAACATATTCTGCTTCAGTTGTAGAGTTTGCCACCACTGTTTGTTTCTTGCATTGCCAAGATATCAATCTGCTCCCAAGAAATTGACATCCACCAGTTGTGGATTTCCTATCAAACTTGTCACCACCATAGTCACTGTCTGAATATGCAATAAGGTCCAATGGAGAATCTTTTGGGTACCACAAGCCAAGATCTGGATAACATCTTAGGTACCTAAAAATTCTCTTCACAGCAAAAAGGTGACACTCTTTGGGAGTCACTTGATGGCGTGCACAAGCACACACAGCAAACATGATGTCAGGTCTTGAGGCTGTAAGATACATCAATGATCCAATCATTGATCTATAGTGCCTAACATCCACATCCTTTCCAGCTCCAATTTTTCCCCAAGGGTGTTGCCTATCCATAGGAGTGGAAGCATCCTTTTCATGTGGAGAAAAACCATATTTCTTCAAGATTTCAGCTACATACTTGTCTTGGGAGATGAAGATACCATCTTCTTTCTGCTGAACTTGTAAACCTAGAAAGAAGTTCATCTCACCCATTGCACTCATCTTGAATTTATCTGTCATGAGCTTGGAAAAGTCCTCACTCATTTTTGGATCAGTAGACCCAAAAATGATGTCATCAACATAGACCTGCACAAGCAACACATGTTTTCCTTTCTTCTTTGTAAATAGTGTCTGATCTATGGTGCCCCTTTTGAAACCATTTTCCACCAAGTAGGTGGACAATGTACCATACCATGCTCTTGGGGCTTGATGAAGTCCATACATAGCTTTCTTCACTCTATAAACCTTGTCTGGATTCTCAGGATCTTCAAAACCAGGAGGTTGCATAACATATACTTCCTCAACAATTGTTCCATAGAGGAAAGCACTCTTCACATCCATTTGATAAACAGTGAAGTTCATGCAAGATGCATAAGCTAGGAAAATTCTGATAGCTTCAATTCTTGCAACTGGAGCAAAGACTTCTTCATAATCTATGCCTTCCTCTTGTGTATATCCCTGAGCTACCAAACGTGCCTTGTTTCTGACCACAATACCTCTTTCATCTTTCTTGTTCCTTAGAACCCATCTTGTCCCAATTGGTCTCACATATCTAGGACAATCAACCAGCTCCCAAACATCCTGTATAGCAAATTGGTGAAGCTCATCCTGCATTGCTTCCACCCAACTAGGTTCTTTGAGAGCATCAAAAATTTTCTTGGGTTCTTCCTGTGACAGAAAACAGGCAAACAAACATGCTTGTACAAGAGGGGTATCAACCTTCTTGTGTATATTGGCAATAAATCCACCAAGACTTTGATGGGATCTTCTTGTCTGAACTGGAGCCATAACATCACCAATGATCTGAGATGTGGGGTGATCCTTTGCTGTGGAAGTGAGAACTCCTCCTTCAAAAAGTCTAGTGTCCTCAACTTCACGCTCCATGTTGCCAATATCTTCTTCCTCAGACTCTCCTTGATCAACAGAAATCTCTTCATGAACATTGGAAGGTCCACCTTGTTCAAAATGGGAAGAGAAAAGCTGTGTAAAGGTGTCACCAAAGTCTGAACCTTGTTTGTCAGCGCTTGGGCTAACAGCGCTTGAACTGTTGTTGTCAGCGTTTGAGCCATCAGCGTCTGAATTGGTCTTGTCAGCGCTTAATTTCCCTTTGTCAGCGCCTGAAGAATCATGCATGTTTGTATTTGGTGGTATTTGGACACCACCATTATCTTTCCTAGCAGCAGTAGCAGCAGCATAATACTCATCTGTCCATATAGGAAGTGTAACATATTCTTGTGTGGGAGATGACTCAGCTGCTGGTGGTCCATTCTTCTTAGCAACCTGTATACCTGAAATATTACCAATTCTCTTTTCCAAAGCACTTGAAGTTTCCTTCACAATGTCTGGATCAGTAACAGGCATATAATTTAAAGCTCTAGATAAAGGTTCTAAGTCAAACAACCAATTTGGACCACTTTCAGGATCACTAGGTTTACTTTCTAAAAACCTAACATGTACTTTTTCAAGTATACGTTTTTCCTTTTTAATGTAAACCCTATATCCTTTGCTCTGCACTGAATAACCCATGAAGTAGCCTTCATCACCTTTTGAATCAAACTTACCTAGGGCATCACTAGTTTCTAAAATAACTACATGACAACCAAAAGGCTTGAGAAAGCCAATATTTGGCTTCCTTCCCCAAAGTAACTCATAAGGTGTCTTATTATGTATTTTGTTGACCAATGCCCTATTTTGAACATAACAAGCTGTGTTAACAGCTTCAGCCCAAAAGGCTATAGGAAAGTGGGCATCAGCCAACATGGTTCTGGCTGCTTCAATAAGGGTTATATTCTTCCTTTCAGCAACCCCATTTTGCTGTGGGGTTCTAGCTATGCTAAACTGCCTAGTAATCCCTTTCTTGGCACAAAAATCATCTAACAACTGATTTCTAAACTCACCCCCATTGTCACTTCTAATAATTTTGACCTCATTACCATTCTTCTTTTCAATCTGGGTAATGAAATTAATCAGACTTTGGGCAGTTTCACTTTTCTTGGCTAAAAAGAAAGTCCATGTAAACCTGGAATAATCATCAGTGATAACAAAACAATATGATTTACCCTTCAAACTTTCTATATTAGTTGGACCAAAGAGGTCCATATGCAATAAGTGAAGTGGTTTAGAACTAGAGTGCACCTGTTTAGACCTGAATGAGACCTTGTGCTGCTTGCCCTTAAGACATGCAACACAAGTGTGGTCATTGTGGAAAGCCTTTTCAGGCAAACCATCAACTAAACCAAGCCTCACAAGTCTATTGATATTCTTAAAGTTTATGTGCCCTAATCTTCTGTGCCAAAGATTACTTTCATCTACTGAGGCTTTAGCATAAAGACATGACATCATTTTATTATTTACCTTAATTCCATTAAGATTCACATTATATATGTCTTTATGCCTTGGTGTTCTAAAATCTATGTATTTTTCCTCAGGGAGCTTATAATCTTTGCTTAACACCAAGCACTCAGTATCTGTGAAAAGAACCTTATTTTTGTTATCACACACTTGTGATACACTAAACAAATTATAATCCAGTTCTTTTACCAAGAAGACATTCTCAAACCGTAGATTGTTGGTGACAAGGGTTCCTTTTCCAGTGATGGTGCCGTAGCCCCCTCCAAAGTATACCTTATCACCATCTTGAATAGGAGTGAAGTTTGTCAGATAGTATTCCTTTCCTGTCATGTGCCTTGAGCATCCACTATCCCAGTATCCATAATCATTGATCTTCTTCTGAATGCCCTGCACATAAAGAAAACACATTAGTTTTCTTTGGGAACCCAAGCCTTGGAAGACTTGGATTCATTTGGTTGTTCAACAAGAACAGACTTGGTTCTCATAACAACCCCATTTTCATCCCTGTTTGAATGAAATTCCCAGTTAACCCCAATTGGTGTTGACAATGCCTTTGAAATATAATGAAACCTGTTGCATGTCATAGAAATACCAGTAGAATTAGGGTTTTGGTCTTGTTTTGGTCTCCATGTTAAGCTAGTAGAAGCTTTAGACCTATTTCCCTGTGGTTGCAAATACCTAGGTTTGGCAGTGTGTCTGTCAGCGCTGAAATTGCTCTTGTCAGCGCCCCGATTGCCTTTATCAGCGTTGAACCTAGGGTTTGCTACAGGAACCCATTGCCTATTGGACCAAGTGTTTGACTTTTGAAAAGGTCTTAGGCCTTGTGTGTTAGACCCTCTAGAAAAGAATGGGGCTGGTCTAACAACTTGTGAACTTTTGTTCACAAAGGTATTGGGTCTGACAGTGTTTGACCTATGTTGACTTTTGTCAGCGCTGAAATGGTTCCTATCAGCGTTGACATTGGAAGCGTTGACACATTTGTATGCCAAATGTGAGAAGCTACCACATGTGTAACAAGCTTTTCTAGACATAGTCTTAGGTCTAGAAGCAAAGAAGCCTATTCCATGATTACTAACTTGTCTTTTTGGTGACCTAGTATTCCTATACATCTCTGCATACTTAACACTAGGTTTTCTAACAGTTTGTGGGCCAAGATCAACAGCTTTGCCAGTGGTAGGGTGTGTGATCTTAATAGGTTTAGGATCATTGGACTCCACAATATTATGGCTCATGATTGGTGTGGGCTCATTTGGACTTTCACACAACAACCCTCCCTTAACAAACAAGGTGTGGTTAGCTTTCTTCCACTCATCTAGGTCAGTCAGTTTTTGCTTGTATTCCTCAACTGGGGAAGTCACTCTAGGTGGAGGAATGAATTCCTCCTCTTGGCATTCTGGCAAGCCAGTCCAAGATAAGTCCTTTGATTGGACACCATAGAAATCCCCAGCTGGTGGTGGAACACCAGTATAATCTTTCATCCCAATCCCACTCATGTCCTTAGAGTCTCTTTGTTTACTAACACACTCTCCTAGGGATTGTGTGGCCTTATCAAATCTCTGGATTTTAAGACTCACATTATCTTTATTTTTGTTAGCCTCTTCTAACTGAGCTATCAAATCAAGATTAACCCTGTTTACTATATCTTGAATATCTTTACTTTGATGTAACTCATGTTTTAAGATATTTATTTGATCCTTTAAATCAAACTCCATTTTCTTATACTCAGCTACTGTCTTTTCTGTTTGGGTAAGAGCAATTTGATAATTAGATACTTTGCATCTTTCAGTACTTGCCTCATCTAATAATTTAACTATCTCTTGATTTAGTTTTTCAGTATTTAAACGACAACCCTTAGAACAGAAAGCATCATCATATACCTCATTATCTAATGAAGAGGAGGAGTGTGCCATGAGAGCATATTCAACATGCTCTTCTTTAACTTCAGCAACCAAAGCTCTGTCCTCTTCCTCATCCTTGGCCATCCAGCTCCAGTCCCATTCTCCAACGCCATCAATTTGTTGAACAGCAACCATGGCCTTGGGATCTGGGCTCTTAACCATTTGGCTTGAAGGCTTACCAGCATCAGATCTTCTTGGAGATCTACATTCCCTCATAAAGTGCCCCATCCGATGACAGTTGTAGCACTCAACCTTGGACTTGTCAAATCCAGCAACATCCTTAGCATTAAAGGTCATCTTCTTCTTGAACCTTTTATTAAACCTGTTTGCTCTTAAACTCACAAGAGCCATAGTCCACTTGATGTCCATCTCTTCCAATTGTTCATCACTTATCTGCTCAAGATCTTCATATGTAATCCTTGAATCACTGGGCAAAGAAGCAATGAATGCACACACAGTATCTAGATCTAAACCAGCAGGTTTAATTCTATCAGCGCCAAAGTTGTGTGTGTCAGCGCTTGAGTATAAAGCGTTGACAGGATATGATCCAGCGCTGACAGGCTGAGATCCAGCGTTGACACATTGAGATCCAGTGGCTGGATGTCCATAGAAGTTCATGGAATCAAATTGGCCTTCACTTTGTGAGAAGAAGGCCATGTTGCTGCTGGAAGATTTATTATCACTATCCAACTGCCATTCATTCTCCAACAGTCTTAGTTTGTTGAAGATGTCATCAAACCTGGAGGTCTTGTGGGTGTTATTGACAAGAATGGATCTTGTCTCAATCTTCCATACATCACCAAGGCTTTTGAGAAAAGTAGCATTCAATTCAGGGTCATCAATCTGTGTTCCCATGAAGGAAAGTTGACTTGTGATGTCAAGAAGTCTACTTCTCACACTGCTGAGATTCTCATTAGGTTGAGCTTTAAAGACAGCATACTCATGCAAGAGTTGCTTCTTCTTTTCTTCTTTTGTGTCAGCATTGCCACCATGTGCTACTTCAAGAGCTTCCCAAAGCTCTTTTGCAGACTCAAAGCGTTTGTACTTGTGCTGATTTTCATGACCTAGGGCGTGTTTCATGATGTTCAAGATTTTCATGTCCACCCTCTTCTTGGCTATATCTTCAACAGATACAGCTCTTCCATCTTCAGGCTTTTCCTTCTTATCAGCTTCAGGACAATTAGGAAGAGCTACCCTTGCGGCAATAGCAGCAGCAATCTTTTGGGCTTTGTTGAATGTGTTCCCATATTCAACAATCTCCCAAAGAGTGTAGTCATGGATAGCTATATACTGCTCAAAGTTAGACTTCCAAAGCTCAAAGTTCCTGGCATCAAACATGGGAATTTTGATACTAGGATTTGTGGAGTTGTTTTGTAACAAAGCAGAAGGCTGATTTGTGCCAGACATGGTGTTTTTAGGGTTTTGAGAGATTTAGAGTTTTTAGGGTTTGGTGTTTTAGGGTTCTTGCGTTACTTAAAGATCAAAAGTTTCTCAACAAGCTCTGATACCACTTGTTGATCCCAAACTTAGATCGATTAAGCTTTGTGTATACGAGATTAGATCAAGTACTACACGTAGAGAAACCTTTGCTTATGAATAAAGTAACAAAGTGTTATGCGGAATTAACACTTGATCTAAAACACAAAGATGTTAAACAAACTTTCACTTGTATTAGAATGATCGTGCTTGATTACAATGAAAGAGGTTTAACTTGCGAATACTTATGAAAACTAATTAATAACTTTAACCTAAAAGATCTTCTTTTATAGATTAAGAAGTCTTGTACAATAAGCTACGAATCAACTATTCTAGGTAAAGATAATAATAGAAAATACAATGTTGTGCTTATCTTTACCATACATAAATAAAGAAACAAATAAACAAAAGATTCGTATGAAGATATTCCATCAGTGTCAATCTTCAAGGCTGTCAGCGTTGACTTCTTCAATGTCAACGCTTGGCTGTCAGCGTCCAATGTCATCCTATCAGCGTTGACATTCTTCTTATCAGCGTCTAGTAAACTGACCCATATTTTATTCCCAACATAAAATTGAACCCATAATCCAACATCTGGTTTTGGATCCACAATACTTGTCCACAACAGCTAGCAGCAGCAACATATTCAGCTTCTGTTGAAGAAGTAGCTACTATCGTCTGTTTCTTGCATTGCCATGAAATAAGTCTTCGACCCAAAAATTGACAACCACCAGTAGTAGATTTTCTATCATTATTAGCACCTGCATAGTCACTATCACTATATGATTCAAGAACAAAAGGTGATTCTTTAGGATACCACAAGCCCAGTTTAGGTTGAGCCTTGATATACTTGAAAATCTTCTTAACTGCATTCAAGTTAGAAACCGTTGGAGCCACCTGATGTCTAGAACAAGCACTTACTGCAAACATGATATCCGGACGTGATGCAGTCAAATACATGAGTGAGCCAATCATAGACCTGTACATGTGAACATTGAACGGGGGATTTGGCTCATTCTTGAGTTTGACTTTAGCAACTTCATAAGGAGTTGCTGCTGGTCTAAGAGGATCCATGTCAAACTTCTGAAGGATCTCATGAACATATTTATCTTGACTTATGAAGATCCCATCCGACTGTTGCTTGACTTGAAGACCAAGGAAGAAGGAAAGCTCTCCCATAGCACTCATCTGAAACTCGCCTTTCATCAAGTGTTCAAACTCATCACACCATTCCTTCTTAGTAGAACCAAAGATAATGTCGTCCACATAAACCTGAACAAGGATAATGTCCTTGGTATTCCTCTTAAGAAATAGTGTTTTGTCAATAGTACCTCTTCTATAGCCATTCTTTAACAAGAAAGTTGAAAGACGCTCATACCAAGCTCTAGGAGCCTGGTGTAGTCCATAAAGAGCCTTGACCACCTTGTAAACTTTCTTGGGATGAAGTGGATCTACAAAGCCCTTTGGTTGAGTGACATACACTTCCTCATCAATCTTGCCATAGAGAAACGCACTCTTGACATCCATCTGAAAAACCGTAAAGCCCACATAAGAAGCAAAAGCCAAAAAACAGACGAATAGCCTCAATCCTAGCAACCGGAGTAAAAACTTCAGTGTAGTCAATGCCCTCAATTTGAGTGTGGCCCTGTGCGACAAGCTTAGCTTTATTCCTCACGACAATTCCCCGTGCATCCTTCTTGTTCTTGAGAATCCATTTGGTATTGATTGCTGTCTTTCCATCTGGTAAGTCAACTAGAACCCAAACATTCTGAAACAAGAATTGCTGCATTTCCTCCTGCATAGCCTCCACCCAACTTTGATCCTCAAGAGCATGAGTGACCGATCTAGGTTCCACCTGTGAAAGAAAACAAGCAAACAAACAGTGTTGAAAGTCCGTATGATTATTACGCTTTTGATCTTCAATATAGCTCACAAGAGCATGATGATCAGACGAGGCCTTTTTATGCATTCTGCGTGTCTTGACAGTAGAACCAGGATCTCTAATGATTTGAGTGGTAGGGTGATCTTTGTGTGATTGCAACACTGGATTGGAAGCTACCTCCACTTCTGGTGCCAAGTTATTGAAGTCCCCAACAAAGTCAGCATCATATGAAGCAACGTTGAAAATGCCATCTATTGGTTGTTTATGAATATCATCCAGCTTGGTAGAAGACTTCTTTTGATGGTTCCCCAAATCAGAAGGACTGGAGAATTGAGTATGTGAAGCAGACTCACTAGCTGGAATACCAATATGTGATAAGCTAGCACTAGGAGTAGAAGCTGGGGTACCAGGAGAAGCTTTGTCAGTAGGCGTATTCAAGGGAAACTCAAAGCCACCTTGAGCAGCTGCTGTAGTAGCTTCTTGTTGTTGTTTGAGTAGGGTGTCAAGAGCTACTTGGGAATCCAGTACATCCAATGGAGTTGCATCACTAGGAGGAGTAGGAGAGACTGTGGTGGAGTAGGATGGAACCACAAAAATATCATCCTCGTCATCTGAGTCAGAAAGACTAGAAGGAACACCTGTAATAGAAGTTGCAAACACTTGTGGACCTGCATCATGGTTAGTTTTGAAACAAAAATATCCTAATGAATCACTAAGATAATCAAGATCAAAATACCATTCAGGACCCTTGCCTTGGATGTTTGACTTCTCTTTAAAATACCTGAGATTTATAGTTTCAATGACCCGCTTGGCTTGGAGATTGTAGACACGATAAGCCCGAGAGTGAGCTGAATATCCCACAATGTATCCTTCATCTGCCTTGCCATCAAACTTCCCCAAATAGTCACTAGTATTCAGAATGGTGACAGGACACCCAAAAGGCTTCAAATGAGCAATATTTGGAACTTTGGCCGTTAGGAGCTCATAAGGAGTCTTCTTGTGAGGATTGGTAATAGAAACCCTATTTAAAACATAACTTGCAGTATTAACAGCTTCTGTCCAAAACATGGTTGGAAGCTTGGAATCGGCAAGCATTGTTCTTGCTGCTTCTATTAGAGTCATGTTCTTTCTTTCTGTCACGCCATTCTGTTGAGGAGTTATTGCTGCACTATAATCTCTTTTGATGCCCTTAGCATTACAAAGTGCTATGAGGTCTTTATTTTTGAACTCGGTTCCATTATCACAACGAATACCTTTAACCTTCTTGGACAACTGGTTCTCTATAATGTTAAGAAAATCTCGTAGAATTGAGTAGGTCTCACTCTTGGCAGCCATGAACAACACCCACGTGAACCTGCTATATCCATCAGTTACCACCAGACAGAATTGTTTGTGGTCAATGCTCCTAATGGAGGTAGGACCAAATAAATCCATGTGTAGTAGCTGCAATGGTTCAGTAATAAGACTAAGAGCAGTAATGGCCTTGAAGGATGCTTTATGCTGTTTGCCTTTGCTGCAAGCAATACAATTTATATCATTTCTAAATGACTTAGGAGGTAAACCAGAGACCAGATTTAGATTTGCTAGTTTGTGAATGGTCTTGAAGTTCACATGCCCCATCCTTCTGTCCCATTGAGTGGCTTCATCTTCTGAGGCTTTAGCAACCAAACATGCTAGTTGACCAGTAGGGTTGACTTCATTCAGCTTGATGCTATAGAGATTGTGTCTTCTAGGGATTCTAAGCAGAACCTGTGAGTCATCCGGAAGTTTAAAGTCTTTGAAGAGCACAAGTGCATCAGTATCCGTAAAGAGAACAAACTGCTTCTTGTCACAAATCTGAGAGACAGATATCAAGTTGAAGTGCTGAAGTGCTTCCACATAGTAGACCTGCTCAAAATTTAGATTGGGCGTCTGAATTGTTCCTTTGCCAGTGATCCTGCCTTCACCTCCACCAAAATAGACCTTGTCGCCTTGAAATGGTACAAAGTTAGATAGAAGACTTTTATTTCCTGTCATGCTCCTAGAGCAACCACTATCAACAATTCCTAGACTAGGATCTTGGTATGGAGTAACCTACAACAACAAGATCAAAATGCAAAAGTTAGTGTCTTAAGGGGACCCAAACCTTTTCAGGTTTGAGCCTGCCTTGTGGATCTTTAGTAGAGAGCCAAGAAGATTGATGAGATCCACCGTTGTTCCTTGGTTGCCTATGCATCATATGGGTATTATTGTTTGACCAAGAACAACCTGCTGAGGGCTTAACAGCAGTTCCCAAACTTCCCAAACCAAAATACATGTGGTCAAAATTATGTGGATAAATTGGATTAAAATTTTGAAAATAGTTACTAGTAGTTCTATTTGTTGTTAATCCAATGTTTCTCCAATAATCAGAAGCTAATGGAGAGGACCTTCTAGAAGAAGAAAACGATTGAGCACTAGGATTGAGTCTTCTAGAAGTATATGGAGTAACTCCTAATGGACCAGGAGCTGGAAATGCTTGATGAGCAGAAGCATGTGTGTCATAAAAATCACAATCTTTAATCAAATGAAATGCACTTCCACAAACAAAACATGTTTTAATCGACCTTTTATTAGAATGACATTGTTTCATACTGCTAACATTATTACACACAATTCTAGGAGAATCAATCTTCCTAGGACTCAATAAACCAGGACCAGACACAGTTGACATAAAAGAAACTTTCTCTTCACACTTCCTAGAACTAGTAGCAGCATGATCATTCTTCTTGGAACTTGTAGGTCTTGACTCTTCACTTGAACCACTTGATGCAGAGTCACTAGCTTTGTCACTGAAAGTACACGAGACAAAGTCATTAGAATTAGTAGAACTTTTTGGGGACTCATGTATCTGTGATCCATCCAAGTCATTATGCCTAGAGGTGGACATGAAAGTTCCAGTAAGAGGGGAGGGACAACATGCATTTCTGCTACTGGTTTAAACCTATTGTAACTAGGTTCTCCCTCTTCCTCTTTGTCGGCATCAAACACACTCGAAAAATATAAATCAAACACATCTTCTGAATCAATATATTTATCAAATCCTAACCCTCTTTTAGTCCTACCAGACATGCTACTATCGATTAATTTTGAAAGATTTTTAGGTGCCTTTTGCCATTTTTCAAATCTCAACATTGTAGCATCTAATCTTTCTTGCATCTCCTGTTTTTCTTTGATATTGGCATCTTTTACCTTTTCTGTATATTTAAGCATATTTCTTGTGTTTTCTAAATCGATGCTTAGTATCCTAATTTTATCCTCATACTCACGTTGAGTATCTTGTAGCCACCTCTTTTGTTGTTCCAATGTGTTTAAAGAAGCCTTATAGGCTTGAACCTCTAAAAAATACTTATCATTCTGATTATTTACTTCATTAAATTGGGACAACAATTCTGAATATTTATCATGACAACCAAGAGGACAATGTTGTACCTGAGGTGAGATGCCCATAGGAGCAAACTCGTCTGCTTCTTCTGCATCAGATCGATTCCCAGCAATCATTGCAAACACGTCAGTCGAGGACTCAGCTGATTCCAAAGTGGTAGTCTGATGATCATTCCAGTTGACCATAGAGTCAACAGATACCAATGCCTTCTTGTCATCTTTTACCTCCTGAACCTTAAAAGCTGAGTATCTGCTCTTCTCCTGGTCATTCTTGCTAAGGCATTCCCTTGCAAAGTGACCTTGCTGCTGGCAGTTATAGCATCGAACCTTGCTTCTGTCGAATCTTGCTGGCTCCCTTGGGTTGTAATTGAATTTTCGACCTGCTTTCTTCTCAAACTTATGAACCCTAAGAGTGAGCATGGCCATCTGCCGTTTAAGATCCATTTCATCCAGATCAAGTTTATCGACCTGTTTGAAGTCATCAAATGCAAGTTGTTGTTGAGCATCAATATCAGCCACAAAAGAATGAAGAACGGCTTCTACCATGCTACCAGACTTGGCTGTAGGATCAGGAGCAGAAGTATGCTGAAAAGTATGTTGAGAAGACACAGTATTGCTTGGGCTACTAGCATACGACATTGGACTGGATGCCATAGAACTCACAAAGACAGAATTAGCCGGAGTGGGAAAAGAATCACTTGAATACCCTCTCACATGAGGTTCAAAAGTTTTGAGCTTATGAAATAGATCATCAAAATTGAGATAGTCAAGCCCACCTTTTGCTTTGAGAGAGATTACCACCTGATTCCATGAGTAGGGTAAGGCCCTAAGAAATCTTGCATTAATATCACCATCGTCAGGTTTCGACCTAAGTTGATTCAATTGGCTCAATATCTTTTGGAACCTGTCATACCCTTGATGTAAACCTTCAGTTTCTGAGATTTTGAATTCAGTGAATTCATCTCTCAGCATGGATCTTCGCATTTTCTTTGACTCCTCATTCCCACCAAACCTTGCTTTTATTCCATTCCAGATCTCTCTAGCATCATCCAAATGGTAGAAATCACCCATGTGATCATCAGGAAGAGATTGAAGCAAAATAGTTTTTGCTTTGACCTCCTTCTGAATAGCTATGATTTCTTCATGAGTTTTAGGGTCAAGAAGAGTAATATTACCATTCTTGTCTCTTCTAGTTAGCTTCCTGCTGTTTCCATTCAGAATAACCTTCCAAAGGTCTTGATCAGTATTGGTGATCCACCATTCCATCTTCATTACCCAACTATCATACTCTTCCTTTTTCAGAAGAGGGAATTTCCCATTTGTGTTGGAAACCGTAGCAACGATCTGCTGAGGTTGCACAGTTTTAGGAGTGTTGTCTTCTCCTGTTTGAGTAGAACTTGAGGCAGACATGATAAAACAAAAATGTTAGTAATAAGAAAACTTGATTCTTCTTGTACAGAGACCCTCCCAGGCTCTGATACCACTTGTCAGGTCCACTAGATGTGGATCTTGCAGCCTGTCAGGAACGGTGAACGACTTCTGTAATCACAAGTCAATTCACAGAGAGACTATATACACAATATAAATGCAGAATACAAATATAACAAAGAAGAACAAAATAACTATAAAGACTTGATCCTTTCTAAGGATTTCTAATATTGATAATGACTAGAACTACGTTTGATGAAGGTGTGTCTAACCCTTCTACCTAAGGTTCCTTTTATACTACAAGGAAACCCTAATACAGCATTAAACAAAACGTGTAAAACTGATATGCATATCTTTTCCTAACATATCTCATGCATATCCTAACAGAATAATAAATAAATAATAAAGTTTGACTTTGACTAGGACCAGGAGCACGACTTGCTCCTACTACTACTAGGACCAGGAGGAACTACATACCTCCTAGTCTACCTATTACATTTAACTATTCCAATGGTCCTAACACGACATATATTGCTATTTGCGTTTTTAATCCTTTCGGATCTACGCAGAGGAAATAATTCTGGTGGAACCACCAGACTTTCTAGTTCTATAGGAATTATTTCGCTAGTGTTTTCAGAAGGTAATGTATCTATATGACTCTCTTCAAGATCATAATTTCTCCCACTAAATTCTTGATTTACAAGATCACATTCAAGAAAGTCTCCATACCTAGCAATAATCACTTTGTTCTCAAGTGGATAATAAAAATAGTAACCCATAGTTTCCTTAGGGTATCCTACAAAGATACATTTCATAGATCGTTGTTGGAGCTTGTCACCGGCGTCACGTTTCACATACGCCTCGCAACCCCAAGCCTTTAAATAAGACAAATATGGCTTCTTGCCATGCCATAGTTCATATGGTGTCTTATTTACCTTCTTCGTGGGAACCATATTTAAAATGCGAACAACATATTCCAAAGCATAATCCCAAAAGGATAATGGTAAAGTTTTAAGATTAAACATATATCACACCATATCTAATAATGTACGATTTCTCCTTTCGGATACACCATTTTGTTGTGGATTATAGGGAGAAGTAAGATGATGAACAATTCCATTCTCACTTAGATAATCATTAAACTCTTGACTTAAATATTCACCACCTCTATCAGAACAAAGAGCTTTAATCTTCTTTCCTAGTTGCAATTCTACTTCTGCTTTAAACACTCTGAATGTTTCAAATACCTCATGTTTATGCTTAAGTAAATAAACATAACCATAACGGCTATAATCATCCGTAAATGTTAAGAAGTAGCTAGTACCTTTCCTTGACACATGTCTAAGTGGTGCATACACATCAGTGTGTATTAAACCAAGTAGATCAGTAGCTCTTTCAATATTGCTATTAAAAGGTTTCTGGTCATCTTCCCAGAGATACAAGACTCATATTGATCAAATGATTCATCATTGATATTTTCCAAAAGACTTTCACGTTGAAGCTTTTGTATACGAGTCTTCCCAATATGGGCAAGTCTACAATGCTAAAGATAAGAAGAGTTCTTGTCAAACTTTCTCTTCTTATTCATGCTAAAAACGGAATTATTATTATACTTGGATTCATTTTCATGCATGTCTATTTCAGACACACCATTCACAGAAATTGCATTAAAATAGAAAATACCATCTTTCCAAACAGAAGTTCCATTATTATCAATAGTGTGAACAAATCCTGTATTCAACAAACAAGAAAAGGAAATAACACCCCTAACAATTGTAGGTGCATAATGACAATCATTTAAAATCAGTACTAAACCCGAAGGTAAAACTAAATTAAATGTTCCTATTGCTTCAACCGCTTCTTGTGCGCCATTGCTCACTTGTAGAAATTGTTCCCCATAGGATAGCTTCCTTTCCAGATTAAATCCATGCAGCGTATTACAAATGTTAATACCGCATCCCGTATCATATACCCATGAATTTAATTCGTATGTCAAATTGAATAATTCAATCATAAATAAAGTACCTGAAGCTGCAACGCTCTGCTCAGACTTCTTCTTTATTTCTCGCAACTCTTAGAGGTAAAGAGGACAATTCCTCTTCTAGTGACCACTTGCCTTGCAATGGTGACAAGTCTCATCCTTATGAGATTGATTCTTTTTGACAAAGTTCTTCTTAGGTTTCGAATAAGCCGCAACTAACTTACCCTTATCACCCTTGCCTTTGCCTTTCTTCTTGTTCGCTTGCGGTTTTGGCTTACTCACTCTACCATTTTGTATTGTTAGTACAGGAGGAGTAGAGGTAGATGCCTTGTCCATTAACCCCTTTTCATAGTTAATGAGCATTGTATGCAAATCATTAACTGTCTTCCCCGTGCAATGCATATTATAGTTTCTAACAAAATCATTGAAGTCCTTGTTAAGGGACCTGTTGATCAAGTTGATAGCCATATTATGATCATAGGGTTGTCCAATTGCAATGAGTTATTCCAAATAAACCCTCATTTCCATGTAATGTGCACTAACAGACTTTCCAGGAGTTTGCTTGAAGCTATGCAAAGCATCTACTAAGTCGTAGATCTCTACAGCTTGCGTCTTCTCGAACATAGCCTTGAGTTCATCAAGCATACGCTTAGGTGAAAATAGCTCATACTTTTTTTGAAGCGGATGCGCCATTTTTCCTAACATTAAGCAAGCCACATCCGAGTGCTTCTTAATAGTAGCAGCGTGTTCAAGCCTTTGCGCTTCAGAAGCTCCTTCAACAAGATCCTCCGGATAAGGAGTGGTAAAGATATCAATAGTACCCGCTACTCTCAAGACAATTCTTAGTGAGCGGTACCAATCATTGAAGTTTAGGCCAATAAGTTTAGGACGATCAAAAAACATTTTGAACACAGAACTTATAGTGTTATTGTCGGGTTGATCCATTTCTACAAAAATAAGTTCAAATAGTAGTATTTTCGATAATAAAATACTTTCAAGAAAATAAAATTACCCCGGTTTATAAACCATAGTATTTTCCTTGAAATCCTAGAACATATATTGACATAGATTCATTACATCAGTTGATCTGCTAGTAATGAATGTACTCAACATAGTGACTTGTCGAACAATTCAATTGACATACAATTTTCAATTTCTAGATATTTAAGGGATTTACATTGCCAAAAAAACATTTTGCATTGTAAACATGTTTCATCTCTTCTGAATGCCTTAAGTTTCTAGATCACACTGAGTAACTTAATTAAGTCGTCTAATCTGAATAACGTAAAACCATCATACGAATTCTCATTCTATGAAAGTTTTCTCTCTATTACAACATTGTCCAAAAATCTCATTTGATGACGTAGTAACTTCAAGTATCCGTCAATTAGATAGCATTTGACTTAAATTTTAAGGGTATAAATTTGATGTCAAAATCAATGTATGGAGAAGCATGCATACAACTCCATAGCATAAGTTTAATAAAACATTTAGTAAACTTTTTCACGAGACTAAACTTCTACATAAATTATGATGAGGTATTTGTTTAACCAATCAAAGAATTTACCCACAACTATTCACAACGTACTTACGACTAAAGCACAAAGCAATAACCTTATTCATTGTGATTTCGGATGTGAATTTGGGGTAAATCAACCTTAAAGTATAACGTAAATAATAATCGTAGGTAATGTTAATTTGACGCACATGCGAGCCGGGAATTTGGTCAGCGACTAATGGCTTAACACCTCCTTCCTTAACCGGGCACATGACTAGCAGTGCGTTATACCCACTTTATAGTTTGTCAAAAGTAGTAGCCATTAGATTATTATCGCAATTCACCAATTAGTGTAATTCTATGTAATTTAGATCTCAAACAAAACTCATTTTTAATATGATTTAGTCCATATTTGTTTTTCTTTAAAGAAAACCCTTGTTTACAATAATTCGTACAATTTTTAACATAAACAAGTCAAAAACTAAATCATAAACACATAATAACAATCTATATGTGCGATAAATAAATCAAATAGCCACATGCATACGATTTATTCAATAACCTTTAAATCTAGGTTTTTATATTCATATAAAAGTCTTTCTAATTCAAGATTTATTGAATCAAATAAAGCAAGTAGCACATAAAATCATATAAATATACGATTTTACGATCCGTGAAAACATGCACGTTTATCATGGATCCACCCAAAATTCTTAACAATTAAATCTCTTTGGATCGTAACATTTAATTTACATTACATAACAATTAATCATGCAATTTTAATCTAAAAATATCTAATATGTAATTTAGGTTTTCAAAAACAATTCTGTTTTTTAAATCGGCTAAACCCTAATTTTTAAAAAACAAAACCCTAATTTTTAAGAAAATCTAAAAAAACATGTAGTTTTAACTCAAAACAATTATTAGTTAAAAACTTTAGATTTTCGATAATTATAACATGTTTAAACGGCTCTCGATGCCACTGAAGGTTTATATAGTTATTAACAATTACATAAAACCCTAAACGAGATCAAAGCACACATATAGCGGAATCGATTTAACAAGATCATAATAACATAATTATAATTAATCAAATTAGGGTTACATACCTCTTAGCTAATGCGATTCCACAAGATAAAGAACGAATCACCAATTAGGGTTTATAAAGAACACCACCAAGATATAGTAAATATTAAGACTATATTACGTTCTTGTACACACGTAATACAACGAGCTGATCGTGATTCTAGCACGTGTAAACCGGGCTTCTACGCTTGTGGAAAAATCTACCCAACTACCCTAGAGAGGGGCTAGGACTAGATTTTAAGCTAAACCGAAAACCAAACAAAACCAACCAAAACCCTTTGTTGGGTTTGGTGTTGCGATCGCAAGAGAGAAAGAGAGGGAGAGATTGGTGTTTGAATTATGAGGGTGGGGGTTGCTTATATAGACCTAGAATTCTTGTAGTCCAAAAAAATATAAGGAAAGTTTTTCCTTCCCCTTTTTTCCTCGATAACCGACGGCCCAAACATCCCTTAGGGGTGTTCCGGAACCTTCCATTCTTCTTTGCATTTATTCTTTTTTCTATTTATTCCACAACGCTCGTTAATACTTAACTCTTAATTATTTAACGGTCGTTAAATTTATAACTCGGTTTAATTTAATAAATATAATAAATATATTTATTAAATAAATTAACTCTTTACGTATTGTGTGCGATCCCATAATTTCGAGTTCGATCCTATCACACGACTAATAAATATAAGTCTATAAACTTTCAGCCTCTAATACAACCGCATGGAAAGCTAGAATTAGGATTAACATGTAGGAGTTTTAGGTCCCGTAGTAGGTCTTGCATTAGAGTTAGCCCCCTTTGCTTTCTATTAGGCTAGTCTTTCTTTAGGTGTTTGGTTTCCCTTACCTCTCTTTAGCTGTGGTTTTAGATATTGTCTTTAGGCTCTTGCTTCCTGAACTGATGTGATGCTCTTTGGTTTGCGTTTTTGGCTTTGTTCCTTTTTTATTCATGTTCGCCTTTGTTATGCTCTTTCTTATGTTTACTTGTTTATATAACGATTGGGTGCTTGTTTGTGCGTTTGTTTTGCATGTTGGGTGAAATTAAGATTTTGCTAGTTGAAAAAGTTCGTTTTCTCGGTGTCTTAACGAATTGATTTCCGGTTCAAAGTGTGACTCAGTTGTTCCTGGTGGAAAATAAAATGGTTTGGTATCTATTCTTCTTAAAAGGTAAAATGCGCAAAATAATAACAATAAGCTAAAAGCAATTAACTAATAAAAACAAAACAATATAAATAATAAAACGTAATTTAAAGCGAAACAATTAATAAGAATAAAACTAAAAGACGAAATTAACTATCGACTTGAAAATAAAGTTACTAAATGAAAAAGGAGAGAATAAAACTAAAATGGTACTTTAAAGCTAAACGAGGCGAAACCTAAAGCGGATACTAAATAAAAGATAAAACTTAAATTTTACGAAAAAAATAGTAATACTAAAAATCGACGAAAAATTCAACTAAAAATACGTAACTTTCAAAAATAGAATCGGAACAACTTTCAGATAAAACTAAACAATTACGGAATAATACTATTAAATAAACAAGCTAGCAGGCTAGCTGCTGGAAGCGAGCAAGCTAGCTGCTTAATTTGGCGCCAAATAGGGAATAAGCTAGCAGGCTAGCTGCTGGTCATTTTCATCGTACTCTTAAGCGTTCATGCATGCATGTAGGATTCCATCGCAACCAATACTAATTCCATCGCACTGTTGGATCGTAGCCAAGGATCGTACCCACGGATCGCAATGGCCAATCGCACCTTAGATCGCACTCTATGATCGTACCCACGATCGCAACAAGTGATCGTGGTGAGGATTATGGAGTGTGATCGTGGTGACGATCGTACTAAGGATCGCAGTAATGGATCGCAAGTAGAAACCCTCGGGGTTTATGCGATCACACTTACTGGATCGTACTGGTAAAACCCTTAAGCATTACGATGGCATACAATAAACAAATAAGCAAATACCAAAAAGCACTTATCTAAAAATTTAACCAAACCAAATTTAAGAAAAAGCTAATAGACCAAAATTTAAAAACTTTTTAAAAATACTAAATAATAAAAAATATTTAAAAACAACTTTTTATAAAAATTAACTAAAAAGCACTTAATCAAAAATAAGAAAATTAACACAATAAGCACTAAAACACTTTAAGCTATAAAAATCAAACATTAAAAGATCAATAAGCATAAATTTGAAAACTTTTAAAATACGAAATAAGCAAACTTTAAAAAGACTAAACTTTTTTAAGAAAACTAAAAAGTAAATAAGCTAAATGCAAAATAAGCCAATAAGATTGTCAAACTTATAGCTTATCTCATACAAAAACTTAGATAAAAGTAAAAAGGTGAACTTTTTAATCAAATAAGCAAAGAGATTAAGCAATATCTTGCTTAATCTGAAATTGAGACAAACCAAAAACAAGAAAAGTAGAATGAGAAAGTTAAAGAAAAGCTTAATTAAAAGTGAAGATTCAACAACAAAATTAAAAACACTTACTTGAATTAAAGGAATTAAAGTGCAAGACAATTAATTAAAATGACATGAAAAATAAAGTTGCAAGAAATGAAAATGATGGAAAGCTATTTGTCAAGTAGCCAACAACTGAAATGAAATGAAATGGACACTATTTATAGGGAGAAGGGAAGCATGTGTTGCTTCCTCCTTTCTTTCTTTCCGTCTTTTCGTCTTCTTAATTCTTCGACTTTTTCGACGTTGTCTCGGGATTAATTAAACTCGTCTTGCAAATTCTTCATTAATAAGACTTGAGTTTCTCGGCTTTATTAAACTTCCGTCTTTAGACTTTTTCTTCGATAAATCTTCAGAATTGGCCTTGGACTTCCGTTCTTTTTGCACCATTGATCTCTTGACTTCGTCTTTGTCTTTTTCTTCGATAAAAGCCCGTGAAAGCCCGTGTTTTTCCTCCCTTTTCACATTCTGGTCCTAAATCACAACAAAAACACAAACCACGTATAATTCCAACATTTACGACATAAAATACACGTTTTGGCTTGGTTATTATTGTAATTAAGTGGTAAAAGGATGGGTGTTTTCACACCTATCAAATCCCCTACACTTGACCATTGCAATGTCCTCATGCAATGCATTAGTTACAAGGCACGTTTTACATATTCCATCATAATCAATCCACATTGGCCTTTATTAAAGAGATAGAAAATTATAAACATTCAAAGGAAGAAAGTAAGTTAAGAAATCAAAGACATACCTTAGGGTTTTGGAAATGTCATGAATGATCATCATCCTCAAGTTTTCACATTCTCCAAACCAAGCTTAAAAACGAGATCATTGTTATTATAAGTTAACAAACTAACACGAACTCATGTGGGCCAATTATTTACTTAGACTCCCTTATTCCTAGGTGTATCTCTTATATTTTATTGTTGTCTTGAATGATCACGAGGATACATTGTTGACTTATTTCGATAGTTATTTAGGCTGAAAATAAATTGGGACGATTTAATCAATAGTTAGCTAAAGGACAAAATCTTTTAAAACTGCTTCTTGGGACCTCATAAAGTTCATATCTTGGCATAACTCGCTTCACGATTTGAGACCTTTCTCGGACCGATATTTGGCAGTGAATTCATACTTCAAATCTTGAGAGACGTTCATGAAATAATGGTCTTCTCTTCATAATAGGAATTTCTTCACTTGAAGTTTTGAGAGATTGTTCATACTTGGACCACGACTTCTTCATTTTTCTCCAATCTCTATTTGGGATTTTGATATACAACGATCCACCTCCTTTTAGGACTTGGATCTATTTATCCTCATACCTTGTTAGGGCCTTTTTGGATAGACTTCTCAATGATCTTTAGGGGAGTATTTGCTTTTCGTCGTGTGTCTCGATCCTTCATATTGATTTTCGATAAATGATTCTTCACATCACTTTTGGATCTTTAGCAACAAAATGTAGCCCTCATGCCTTGTTAGGACCTTTTCGGACTCGCCAATCTTCGCATCCCGCTTCAATAAGTTATGCCTTGGCTATGAACTCTAATTAATATCGAGCAACTTTTAAACGATCTTCGGCTAGAAGCTAAGTAACTTTTCAAATCGTACAACCTTATTTATTGCAGATAAATTTATTAGCAAGCGATGAGAGAATAGGCTTATAATTAACTCACATAAATTCACGAAAGGATACCAAACTTATAATTGACTCTATCATCTCTCGTTCTCCACAATTTAAAATCTCAAGGAATGAGACTCGTGGATGCTTAGCCAATTAAATCAAAGTTTTAAGTTTTCGAGTCATCTATAGGATCTTGCAAATTCTTAGACTTTTTCAAGTTTAGAAATCGCATTTTAAAGTTCCCTTGATAAACGACTCTCTAGGATCGATTATAGGAACTTGCGAAAAGTTCTCGTTCTTAACCCGTGAGAGTTAAGACTTTCGCGTTTTAAAGCTCCCTACATAAAAGCCTAGCAAAACTTGACTTAAACACGTTAAGGATACTAGCTATAGTAAACTTAGATAAGTAAACTCGGGTTGAGTCAAAAGATTCACAACGTTGAAAATTAAAACCACTTTATTAAAATTTATTCTAGTAAAGAAAAAAAATAACTATACAAAGGTAAAACTACTAGGCCAAAATAGATCAAAAATTTTGAAAAATGTCGAAAAAAATCAATTTTCCGGTTAAAATGAGGACAAATACAAGGAAAAGACCACTTAACTTCGATAGAAGTCCCCCCTACACTTGATATAAACATTGTCCTCAATGTTTAAGCATGTGGGAGTAAACTCCCCTACACTTAGGACATTGTGCACGTTGTTTAAATCTTGCTAAGAAAGAGACAACTAAAGAGATTCCTATTTTAATATTGAGAAATATAAAATAGTGAATCGAAAGGAGTTTAGGATAGAACCGGGAAGACGGAATCACGGCTCGTCAAAAGTCATCAAGAATGGATCTTTGAAAGCTCTAATCCCTATACATGATTAGAAAGAAAACAACAAACACATACGGGGCTTCCCCTTACACTTATGATGAAAACAGATAAAGATAGATAATCGGATTGCCTCCCGAAGAGCGCTTGTTTATGTTAACCGAGTCACGAGCCTGACTCGTCCTCGAATTAAATGGTCCATGGGGAAGCCTCGAATGTAATACCGGGATCAAAAACCTTGTCCTCGTTCCCGGAGGAAAATAATAAAGGAGAGGCCGGAGGATAAGTTTTGAATGGTAGAAAAGTCCTCTCAGTATAAGAAAAGTAAGTGAAATCATGATCCACGGGAGGTGGGGTGGGTAAAGGAGGCAAATTGTTATCCCCCCAAGACAGTTGATGGTTACTAAGCGGCAAAGCCGTAAAGGTGTCAATCATAGAATGGTCAATTCCACCTCCCGGGTCAAAGCACTCATCCTCACTTCCCGGCGTGAAATGGGGAGAGTGAAACCGATACATCACTCGATTGGGTGTGCACGCAGTAGGATGAGGTGGCAATATAATATGAGAAGTATGAGAACAATTACCTTCCACCTGCGTCCCCTTTTCAGTAGAGTCAAGTCTTTCCACCTCTGCGATAGAACGAGGCATGGCTAACAAAGTATGCTCATTAATAGCAAGAGAATCAGGGCTATCAATGTCCTCAATCCCTTCGTCAAAGAGAGTATTCACCTCACTAGATATGTAGGCGTCATCAAAATCAAATAAAGGGTTCGAATAAATCTTGAAAGTTTCCTTCGAAACGTCTTCAACGGATAGTGACTCGTCATCACTAGAAGTAAAATCATCATCTTGATCAAAAAGAGGATTAGAGAAAGCCAAAGAATCCTCTCCCAAAGTGTTAGTGGAAGGAACATCATCAGAAGAAAGCGCATCATATTCATTGTCACTGTCGGATGTCAACTTAGATTCACTTGGAATTGGGACAAGGTTATCAGCACTAGACTTTATGAATTCGTCGGATTCCTTTGCAGGAATAGTGCTAAGATCCTCATCCCCTAGGATGGGTGAATCCTTAGGCTCCAGAGCCGGCAAGTCGGGAGAAGGAATAGAATTCTCATCGTTCCAAGAAATAGGACTCTCATCGTCATCATCATCATAATAATATGGAGGCACAAGAGGAGGAGTATAAGCACTAAGGTTAGATACTTGCTCTTGTCGTTGATCCTCTTGACATTTTTCGATGTATTTATTTAAAGCTTCTTGAACTTTTTACCCTTCCTTAACAAGAGTGGCCCATTGTTCGTGGGGGCTCAAATGTTCGAAGGAAGGTTGATGATTGACGATGTGACGTGGGGGCTCAAAATTTTGAAAACCGGAATTATAGCACGGATGTGGCTCATAGTAATTCATCGGTTGAGAATTAGAACACGGATTTTGTTCATAATAATCCATCGGTGAAGAAAAATGAGGACACGTATTTGGCTCATAATAATTCATTGGCTGACAATAAAAGTATCGAGAGGGCCCCCACAATGATTGCAACACGGGTACTGAGAAAAATCCGGTGCTTTTTGAGGATAGGGATTGTCATAGACGGGAGGGGGGAGAAATTTGTGTAAGAGGAGAAGTACGAATTTCTTGAATTGCAAAATGGACAAAATCCAAATTGTGTATTGTCGATATCAGAACCACACCTCGCACAAGTACACCATGGACATATTGGAAAACCAAGCCATGGTCTCCCACACCGAACGCAAGACGAATCCATGAAGAATTATAAATAAGAGGGGTAGAGAAAAGAATTAAACATAATAGAGGATAAAGAGGAATATTTTTGGTCGCAAAACTTTGAAAAGAAATGCTTTTTAAGATTTTTCAAATCTTTTTGGATTTTTGAAAATTTTTGACACGAAAAATAACGTTCACGAGTGAACGGATCCCAAAAGCCAACGCGTCTCTCACAAAAAATGGTTAATCTTCACGAAAAGAGCCGGCAGCGGCGCCATTTGAAATTAAGATTTTGCTAGTTGAAAAAGTTCGTTTTCTCGGTGTCTTAACGAATTGCTTTCCGGTTCAAAGTGTGACTCAGTTGTTCCTGGTGGAAAATGAAATGGTTTGGTATCTATTCTACTTAAAAGGTAAAATGCGCAAAATAATAACAATAAGCTAAAAGCAATTAGCTAATAAAAACAAAACAATATAATTTATAAAACGAAATTTAAAGCGAAACAATTAATAAGAATAAAACTAAAAGACAAAATTAACTATCGACTCGAAAATAAAGTTTACTAAATGAAAAAGGAGAGAATAAAACTAAAATGGTACTTTAAAGCTAAATGAGGCAAAACCTAAAGCGGGTACTAAATAAAAGATAAAACTTAAATTTTACGAAAAAATGTTAATACTAAAAATCGACGAAAAATTCAACTAAAAATACGTAACTTTCAAAAATAGAATCGGAACAACTTTCAGATAAAATTAAACAATTACAGAATAATACTATTAAATAAACAAGCTAGCAGGCTAGTTGCTGGAAGCGAGCAAGCTAGCTGCTTAATTTGGCGCCAAATAGGGAATAAGCTAGCAGGTTAGCTGCTGGTCATTTTCATCGTACTCTTAAGCGTTCATGCATGCATGTAGGATTCCATCGCAACCAATACTAATTCCATCGCACTGTTGGATCGTAGCCAAGGATCGTACCCACGGATCGCAATGGCCAATCGCACCTTAGATCGCACTCTATGATCGTACCCACGACCGCAACAAGTGATCGTGGTGAGGATTATGGAGTGTGATCGTGGTGACGATCGTACTAAGGATCGCAGTAATGGATCGCAAGTAGAAACCCTCGGGGTTATGCGATCACATTTACTGGATCGTACTGGTAAAACCCTTAAGCATTACGATGGCATACAATAAACAAATAAGCAAATACCAAATAAGCACTTATCTAAAAATTTAACCAAATCAAATTTAAGAAAAAGCTAATAGACCAAATTTAAAAACTTTTTAAAAATACTAAATAATAAAAAATATTTAAAAACAACTTTTTATAAAAATTAACTAAAAAACACTTAATCAAAAATAAGAAAATTAACACAATAAGCACTAAAACACTTTAAGCTATAAAAATCAAACATTAAAAGATCAATAAGCATAAATTTGAAAACTTTTAAAATACGAAATAAGCAAACTTTAAAAAGACTAAACTTTTTTAAGAAAACTAAAAAGTAAATAAGCTAAATGCAAAATAAGCCAATAAGATTGTCAAACTTATAGCTTATCTCATACAAAAACTTAGATAAAAGTAAAAAGGTGAACTTTTTAATCAAATAAGCAAAGAGATTAAGCAATATCTTGCTTAATCCGAAATTGAGACAAACCAAAAACAAGAAAAATAGAATGAGAAAGTTAAAGAAAAGCTTAATTAAAAGTGAAGATTCAACAACAAAATAAAAAACACTTACTTGAATTAAAGGAATTAAAATGCAAGACAATTAATTATAATGACATGAAAAATAAAGTTGCAAGAAATGAAAATGGTGGAAGCTATTTGTCAAGTAGCCAACAACTGAAATGAAATGAAATGGACACTATTTATAGGGAGAAGGGAAGCATGTGTTGCTTCCTCCTTTCTTTCTTTCCGTCTTTTCGTCTTCTTAATTCTTCGAATTTTTCGACGTTGTCTCTGGATTAATTAAACTCGTCTTGCAAATTCTTCATTAATAAGACTTGAGTTTCTCAGCTTTATTAAACTTTCGTCTTTAGACTTTTTCTTCGATAAATTTTCAGAATTGGACTTGGACTTCCGTTCTTTTTGCACCCTTGATCTCTTGACTTCGTCTTTTGTCTTTTTCTTCGATAAAAGCCCGTGAAAGCCCGTGTTTTTCCTCCCTTTTCACATTCTGGTCCTAAATCACAACAAAAACACAAACCACGCATAATTCCAACATTTACGACATAAAATACACGTTTTGACTTGGTTATTATTGTAATTAAGTGGTAAAAGGATGGGTGTTTTCACATTTATCATTGGGTTGTTTGTTATGTTTTATATTGACACTTGCCTTTCTTTGCATTGTTGTGTGTTTATATGTGTGTTGCTTTCTCCTTCTTTCCATTTTGTCTGTTTGTCTTTTTTCCTCGTGTTGTGTTTCTTTATTGCTTGCATACTTGTTCTCTGTTTTATGTGTGTTTTGTGTTCCTTGCTTTTGTATGTGCTCTTGTTCTCGTGTTTCCTTATACCTCACCCGTTTGCATAGGTACACTGGCCGGAGGTCCATTGGAAGCAGTCTCTTTACTTTCGGGTTTATCCTAAAAGTAAGGTTAGGATATGTGTACATCTCACCTGCCCCATGCCTCGCTACGACGGGATTGGGTATGTTGTTGTATTTATTTTAGTATAAACAAAATAATTAACATTTACATAAGTTATCAACATATTTTCCTTATTTCACATATTCTTCCGACGATATTTTTAACAACCAGTTTCACCTCTAAAAATGACCTTCAGTCCGCCACCACCGACGGGCACCTGAATGCTCTCGTCGGTTGTTTGCCTTCAACCACCATACCCAAAACACAACCCCATATCAGATTTGTACATCACCACCCCACCACCACAACAACCATCATTCTCAACCGCAACCCCACCACCACAACCTTCCAAAACTCACTTAAAAACCGTAGAAGGATCCCCGCCACCATAAACCCCATTATCTTCAATTCAAAAAACACACTATAAAAATAAATCTAAAGAAAAAAAACCATTTATCTAAAACATTAGATCTGAAGACATCCAAAATAATACATGTAAAATCTCGATTTGTGTGGGTCTATGATGGCCGGTGGTGGCTGCGATGGAACTTTAGCGCATGTCGTGATACAAGCAACGACGTTGGTTGTAATTTATCACTTCACTAATACGGGTGGCATCATAAGCGGGGACACATGATATATAGATTTAGTACTCCACTGATAAGGATTTATGGTTAGATTTATGAAGGATTTAGAGAAATGATAATAGCGGTTAAATTGGTGTTGAGGTTTGGTATTTTGTGTTGAGGTTTTACGTATATATGTAGATGTGTTGAGTCCATGGATCTAGACTCCTCTGGGATATAATAACATGATTGTAACACAGCAGGATAATAACTAACACAATCAAAGTTATGAACAAGGCTTTCTTATTCATAAAATAAACTAACTACTACACACACTTTCTACTGCGTCTAGACTCTCAATGGAGATGTCTACTATGAATGGATGTCTCTAACCTAGACACCAACCCTCTTTATATAATAGAGGGACTAAGTTTATAAGCCAAACCCTAGCTTACTAGCTAACCTAATATTACATATTTGGTCCTTATTATTTCTTCTTTCTTCATTTCTGCTTATAGGTTTTGTAATCATCAAATCTGTAATTCTCAACAATCTTTCCCTATTTGATATTACAAAACAACCTGCATGAAGAAACAATAAATGTCATCACGATAATAAGCTGCACATCCTAAATCGTCTTCCCCTTTTTGTAAGCAACAAATAGGGGTCTTGTGCAACTCGTAAACGCTTCCCCTTAAGTGATGCATGTAGATGGTTAAGTATATGAACAATAAGCTTCCCCTCAAAAGTATACTAACCATCTCGTGAATCTTGAACTCACTAGCATAGATCATCTCTTCCTTCAGTGCGAAAAAGATATGTTTATTATAATATCAGGTAATAAAATGTCTTTAGATAATTCTTGTAGTTAATATATGCATGGCGATCACATGCAATGGCTGATAGTCTCAGTGAGCTCTGGTGGATCAACCAGAAACCACTCGATGCTTATGATCATCACTTTGTATTTTCAATGATCATATCATGAACTGTATGGTATCATATGCACCCCAAAATATTTGTTAAAGAGTGTGTAACTGTTCCAATCAAGAATTATAGCATAAACTAAATCTCCAAATGAACCATACCACTCGTCATTGTTCAATATGAACCACCTTTTTTTTCAATGAACAACAGGAACCAACAAATCCCACCAGAAGGAACCATAACTTACTAGTAGGAACGACTAGTAGGAATCGATCAATAAGAACCGACAAGTAGTAACCAATAGCTCACCAGTATGAACCAACCATAAGTAAGCAATAACTCACTAGTAGGAATTTGTAAACAAATAATCAACGACACTGTCTCTGTCACTAAACTGCTGCTAAAACAAAACAATGTCCCTCCTGTATAATTAGTGACAACAAACTGTCACTATACTGTTGCTATACTGTTGTTGTTATTGATGCCTTGTATGTTTTAAACCCCACGTATCCAGCCCATAATGAGACCATGTCAACACATAGTCCATATACTTAGCATCATACCCATAAACCCACGTAATTGTATGATAAGTGATACGATAAATATGGAATGAGAAATATTAAATCCCTAAAATCAACAAGCATGAATATATCCCCACAAATCACGCAGGACATAGTCAAGAAATCTTTCCCAATATTTCGTGAGTCATAACTGTTTCTAAACAAAATTTGTATGTATCCCATATAGAACCGTAATCCCTGAAAATATGCATACTAAAATACACACTCCCAAAAATGACGTTCAACATACCAATCCCACATATCACGTTCAGGAATTCTCTTAACCAAAGAATGAAAAATGGAGAAAGCACATACCATTTTGTGTCCAAAAATTACGCAGAATATAACTCACCATACGTTTTGACCTCATAACTATTTCCACACGTTTTAGACTTTATCAAACTCACACGTCAAAATATACTATTATGTGGATCAAACGTGGAACACATAACAACTTTCAACCACGTTTTTGTGATCAGCAGGACATACCTAGGAGCAGCAGTATTACCAATCACATGGACGACATCTGTAATCAGTTTTCTTTTCCCATTCCTTGTGTTAATCAACGTCTTCATTATTCTGACACAACCATAACACCATTGTTCCAAATAGAAACACAAACAAATCAACCTAGGGTTTCATAAAGACAAAAATCCTAAAACGATTTTCTTCGAATCATAGCAGCAACTACCATCAATCACCTTTGATCATACTAGGGTTCATCGTTAATTTGAGAATCAACTCACCAAAGCTAGTATAATCACCACCAATAACGAGCCTACTGCCTCCATAAAAACTAATCTAGGGTTTTATCACAAACCCCAAGTATTAAGAACAGTAGCCTCAAGAAACAGCAGCCACATCAAAGAACCAGCAGCAACATGATAGTAACAACAACAACACGAATCTAGGGTTTGTTGGGAGAAACCCTAGATCAGGAGGAACACCATTTTAATAAAAATAGAAAATACAAATGAAAACCTTGTAGATCAACCAAATCAAGAGCCAACAAGCTCTGATACCACTTGTTGAGTCCATGGATCTAGACTCATCTGGGATATAATAACAATGATTGTAACATAACGGAATAATAACCAACACAATCAAAGTTATGAACAAAGCTTTCTTATTCATAAAATAAAGTAACTACTACACATGCTTTCTATTGCGTCTAGACTCTCATTGGAGATGTCTGCTATGAATGGATGCCTCTAACCTAGACACCAACCCTCTTTATATAATAAAAAGATTAAGGTTTACAAGCTAAACCCTAGCTTACTAACTAAGCTAACCTAATATTACACATTAGGTCCTCATTGTTTCTTCTTTCTTCATTTTTACTTATAGGTTTTGTAATCATCAAATCTGTAATTCACAAAAAGATGTATTTGTCTAAAGATGATGATGATAGGGTATGATGATGGTAATGATTGTTTGGTTAGATCTGACAATACTGATGACAAGGTTATGATGGTGGTGGTGATGAGAGGATGAAAGAGTGTATGGTGAGATAGAGATGATGTTGATAGGTACATTTTAGATGGGATTGGTTTTGAATTTTAGTTAAAAATAATCATTTAATTTTAAAAATTACAGTATTAGAAAAAAATTAAAAGAAAAACCATTTAAATATTCAAGGGAATTAGACAAAGGTTAGTCTGGTCATTCAACTTTCGATTAAGACCAAACATGCAGTCAACACTTCAAAATGGGGACCAGTGTTGCACTTTCAAAAAATAGGAACCAAATTAGCAATTCAACCAAACCACGGGACCAAAAATACAATTTACTCTAACCGCTATGACTTATTTGGTTTTAGTTAAAAATTATTGCAACTTTTTTTTTACAATTAAGAATTTTGCTTTTACCTTATTACTCACGAAAAAGGTGCAAATTGACGACAACACGTCGACATCAACACTAGGTGTTTTTGGAGCCAGTCATTGTCCATTTTACAAGAAATAGTTACGACAAATTTTCTTATCTAGTGGAGCATCAACTAGAGTAGGTAGGAACTTCTATTCATAAAATATCTTCGGCGAACTCATAATTTTTTTCAAAGTATGTAACAAGTGAGCTAAACTCATTTGGTCTTTTAACTCATTATAAATTTGAAACTAATAATATATTAGACTCGCACCAAATTTTTTATTAATATTTTGTAGCAGACAATTAATTTGGACAAACATACACAGTTAACTCAGTTGACCATCAAATGTATTTTTAAGAAGATTGTTTACACATGCAAAAGGTCTCAGGTTAAGTATCTTCATAGAAGTTTTCCTTCTAAGTGAGACTCTATAAGATTTTACTTTATTGATGCGTCAATTAGGGGTTAATAAAATTATATTTTAAGTAGAGTATGTGGAATCGAATTATTAACTATAGTGAAATAAAAAAATGAACGATAAATACGAAACAGAAAGTGTACAAGCCTGCTTTTTTCTTTTTGTAAGAATAATGATTGGATAGTTGCCTTGCATAGTTTTAAGCCTTATTTGGTTTTGAGCTTTTCTTTTAAGCTTTTTTTATGAGCCCACGAAGTAAGATCGGATGGTGGCTAACAGATTTTAAGTTTTGTATGTTTTCATTGTTACTATGGCTTTTAAGATCGAGATCTTACTAAGGTTGTGTTTGATTTATTTTAAAACTCTGATCGCCTCTGACGTCTGATCAGTCAAACGCGGTCAGACTTTTTGATTATTTGGTATTTTTAGCGAGTCAGACATGGTAAGTTTCTAAATATCTGACCGAGTCATTGTTGATTGGCTCTTACCTATGCAACATTATCACTCATGGTACTGTATATGACATCTTTTTTTACTATCGGTTTGATATAGCATGAAAAAACACATTACCTACCTGAGACCATGAATGTTCTGGATATCGCGTCCATCTCTTCTTTACATGGTTTGAAAGGTTGAAGTGCATAAAGATAAGAGGATAATTTTGTTTGATATTCATTTTATGCTATAAGAATAAAAAGATTGAAGTGCATGAAGATTGAAAATAATCTTCATCGGTTAAGGAAGAAAATGTTGGGGGCGAAGGTTGTGAAGTTTTGGATTAGGTTTATACAATGTAAGGTAAATTAGGTATGTGGGAAGTGATTAGTTATAGCATTAGCAATGCTAAAGTTTTCCAAAGAGTTGGTACATTTAAGGTTTTAAATGTAAATATCATTTAATGTTTACAATTTTTGTCAAACACATGTTGTTTGTCAAGCTTTTATAAATTTTTTTACAAAAAGCACCTCATATAATGCAAGAAAATATATCAAAACATTTGGTAGAATAGTAATAAGTTTTGAATCACTTTTAGATGCTCTTATGTTAATAGGAAAAATGAGCTATAAAAAGGTCGAGTTTATGTTTTATATAAGTACTAGCAGGGTACCTGCGCGATGCGGCGACGGGTACCCTGTGACTAAATTTTCTTGAGAGTGAATGTTATTCGGTTATTCATTTTTCATAGCAATAATTTATGGATGAAGATAGTTTTCACCTAAAAACATGTCTCAAAAACGTAATTTTGATATAGGGATATTATTCCTTGTGGCGTATATGTAATATATAATATGTGTAACTTTATTTACAGGACTTAATTAAACGCGAGAATTGACATAACCTCTTTTGAACATTTGAATGATAAGATCAACCTAAAAGTGGTTTGTACATATGATTGCAAGGAAAAAGGGAGAAAATATGATAGAGGAGATTTGTATAATGTGTTGTTTTGCTTGTAAATTGTGGTGATGGGGTGTTTTAATTATATTATTAATTATGTTTTAATTAAGTATGATTATATACTTTGTATATATTAGAGATATAAAGTTGTACATATGCATTAAAATCTTGTATTACTTAAATTTCATTTTCTTGGCTGCACTAATATGTTGTACATTATGTTATATTTATTATACTACTTAATCTTGTTGGGTCTACTAGATATGGATCTTGCAGCCTGTTAAGGATGATGAACGACTTCTGTAATCACAAGTCTATTCACATAGAGACTCTAGATAGAACACACAATGTAAGTGCGGAATACAAATTCTATGAACAAGAAGAAACAGAATAACTAAATAACTTGATCCTTACTAAGGATTTCTACTATTAATATGAAATGAATAATGTTTGATGAAGGTGTGTCTAACCCTTCTGCCAATGGTTCCTTTTATACTACAAGGAAACCCTAATACTACATTAAACCAAAACGTGTAACTTTTGATATGCATATCCTTTCCTAACATATTTCATGCATATCCTAACAAACTACTCAGAATAATAATGTTTAACTTTCTACTTAGACCAGGAGCACGTGTTGCTCCTACTACAACTAGGACCAGGAGGAACTACATACCTCCTAGCTTATCTATTACAAATATCTATTCCATAGGTCCTAACAATCCTCCCCTAAACTTGAATTTGACTTGTTGAGTTCAAGTTTCTTGGTAGATCTTGCAAAACAGCTTGAGGATTGAAACAGCAGCACAAACAGCAGCAATATAACCATCAGCATTGAACACACAAAGACTGCTGCAGCGAGGAACACCTAGAAGCTTCTTGAAAGCTTGAAACATATCTGCACCTTGTTGAATCTTTACAACAACATGAGCAGATTTGATGAGCCTTTACCAAGTAGTTGCTCGCTCTTGGGCTAGCTAGTCTTTGTGGTGGAATAAGCATCACCCTGGGAGACCAGAACCCATGCCAACTCTTAGAACGTAAATCAATGGTGAGTGGGAGTACCCTAATGATTTTGGGCAAATCATCACAGCCGTCAACGGGTTTGATATAAATCTTTACTAGAAGCCGTACCCTTCCGGACTAGCCAACTCTTAGCAATTAAGCATCGGTGAGCTGAAAACCCTATAGCTTTGAGCAAGCTATTACAGCTATCAACGGATTTGATATAGATCTTTATCAAGAGCCGTACCCCCTTGGACTAGCCACTTTTCAGTCTAGGACCAAGGCAAGTGAAAACCATCCAGTTTTAGGTAACCTGGCAACCATCAACGGATTTGATAATCACACCAGAGTCGTACCCTCATGGTGAATCAACTCTTTCTTGTCTGCAAGACATGGTGAGTTGAGCACCATTTGTTATGTGGACTAGGTCCAATACCAGAAGTACTTCTCAAAACAGCCCAAGTGTGAAAATTTCAAGTTGAAAACAATGTCATGATGGAAAGGTATAAGCAGATATTATATTATTTACAAGTTTAAAATGCCATCACATGTTTAAAATATAAGAAGATATTATATAAAAGTTTTTTTTAAACTGACTAACTAAAGTAAAATGTGAGTCACCAATCACTGTACATATTGGTTAAAAGAATGTAAGTATAACACAAGGATAGAAGAAACAAACCAATCACATACCAGAAGTTGCAACCTTGTCTGCATGCAGCCGGGCTTGAATACCTTCAACTAAGGTAGTGGCCATTGCAGACTCATTACTAGAAGGAGCATTTGACACCAGCAGGTGGCACTCCAGCATAGCTTCCATGGTAGCAATGGTCAATGGATACTCCAAATCAGTAAGCATAAACACAACGGCACCAGACTCAAGCTCTAACACATGAACACCACAACCAGCATACAACTTCCACCTCCTTATCACCCAACGAGGTTGATCCTTCCATATACCAGCATAAGCAGAATCAGGAGGGGAATCCAACATCATCTTCAAATCACCACAAATAGTCAACCAGACTAGTTAGGAAGCTCACTCGGAGACTTAGGAATCTCAGCATCCACCAAACCATACAGCAGCATAAGATCACGACGCTCCACCCAGGTCAAAATGTTTTGCAATCCAGAGACATATCGAGTGTAGCCATCACTAGTCATAATCTTATGAGTAAAGGTACCACGAGAAATGGGGGATGGCCGAACTTCCCAAGCTACAATCACACCCTTGCCAAGGTGCAACTCAGTCTCACTATTAGAAGCAGCATCAATGAGATTGGCAGGATCTCTCTTCTCAAATGAGACAGACTTACCACGACGAGACTTCTTCTTCCTAATAGACCGGTGAGGTATGGGGACACCAGAAGAAGATTCATCCTTGACCTTGATAGCAGCAGTAGGAACCAAGTCCTCAAAAACCATAGGATCAGAAGTAGATGCACCAACTGATGAAGAAGGATGTGGATCGGTCACCGGTGTTGGTGTGGGCTTCACAGCAGGAGTAACAGGAGTGGGATTAGTAGCAGGATTGGTGGTGGTAGTATCAACATGAGAGTGAGTGGGATCAACATTTGAAGTGGTGGTGGTAGGAACAGCAGTAGAAGTAGCACTAAAATATGGAACCCCAGAAGCAACCTTGTGAACATCCGACGAAGAGGTGGGAGTAGCAGCAGGCTTAGAAGAGAGGACAACACGAGGAGGTGGGCGATAAATCAAGTGTTCAGAGACAGGGGTATTTTGACGCTTGATCATCTTTGTGTAAAGATCTTTAAGCTCATCAAAAGACAGCATACTCACCTTTCCCATGTCCATCCAGTCTGATAGTAAGCAGCCGATTGATTCTTAACATATTGCTGCATCAACCTTCTCTCCTCAGTACGCGACAAAGGCATGTTACGGCGTTGTTCACGAAGTTGGGAAGCAAGAGATAAATGTTGTTTACGCATCAAAACCATTGCCCGTTGAACACAATTTCCTTGATTCACATCGACACCTAACAAATCAGTGAACTGAGAGTAGTCTGAAGTAAGGATGGTAAGCACCTTCATCCAGTCATTGTCATCCCAATGCATGGCGCTGTGCCTCAACTGCTCACGTCTTTGCTGTTGCAGAGCTTCATCCTCAGCCCTGTCTTGTTGGTCAAGATCCTCTTGCAATCGCTGAGCAGCCTCTTCCCCCAATCTTTCTTCCTCTAATTGTCTACGATTACGCTTCCTGGAAGGAGATGGTGCATCAGTCATAGGGGCTTTACCCTTGGGATCATGAGAAGGACCAGCAGAAGGACCAGAAGAGTCATCCATAGGCTTGGGACTAGCAGCAGCATTAGGAATGCATGAAGGACTAGGAGGAGTAGGCAAGTCTTCACTCGGCTTATCAGCAAAGGCAGCCTTGTCCAAAATGGTCAGCCCATCCTCCTCAACATCTTCTTCAGAATCAGAAAGGACCGCTTTCTTCCTTTGGAGCCTTAGCTGTGTCTCCAATGCTTTAACCCTGTTCGCCAGTGGGAGTACGAAATCCCGTGTGAGCTTGCAGTGCTGATTGAGTTCATCTTCCAACGAAATAATCCTCGCATAATACTTGTGCATAAGAGCTAGCAAAGAAGTTAGAGTAACAGGTTCCTCAGCTTCCCCACCAAGAGGACTTGGCTTGGGGGATGCAACATTGGGACCAGAAGCAACAAATGCGTCATCCATATGAGCATGAGAGCTAGAAGGCTTCTCAGCAGAGTGCGGAGCTGGGCTAGGAGGGGGAGTATCAACAAATGGGGACTCATGTGGGAAAGAAGAGTGGGCATCCTTTGAGGTAGATGGCATTTCTACCACTACCTCTCTAGCTGGCTCCTCAACCTCCACATGAGGCACACCAGTAGCAGGGTGCTCCTCCTCTATAGGATCATCCTCCAATGGAAGTTCCTCCTCGGCTTCATCAGTCGGAGGAATCTCATGGGGATCCCCTTGGGCAAGGCCCGGCATAGCATCAGTAAGAGGCCTCAAAGGACCCTTATACCCAAGTGCCATATTCGCATACACCTTTGAAGTAAGCTTTGGGGGCACATATTCCTCCCTATTCCTAGGTAGGCACATAAGAACCTGCTGCAAAAACCTAGGGTACATCAATAAATTTTTCCTAGAGCCAGTATCACTAAAGTTACAAATCATGCCATCAAACAAGTAACGAGAAAAGTTAAAAGTACGACCCTGAGCAAGACAAATCAGACCAGTAGCAAGGGAGATGGGAACTGCATCCCAACTCCCAGACTTTGGACTCGAACAATGAATCAGAAAGTGAACCAGTAGCTTCCATTGAGGGGCAAATCTATTCTTCTGGAAGTTAAACTTCCCCTCATGATTATAACCTATAGCAACCATACCATCCAATACCTCTGAATGGGGAATAGAGACAATGCCATCTTCATCCTGGAGATGAAGAGCAGATCTAATGGATGCCACAGACACCACATAGGAGCGACCATCTATGGTAGCATGGAGCTCTAATGGGCGACCCAAAACATCAACGAGGTTGGTAGTTGCCCAAAACTGACGTATAACAGTATCATACACAGTGGGGCAAACAGTAAGAGCATACCTTAGATTGGAAGATTCAATGTATTCCAGAATGTCTGTGAACTCTTCTCTTTTAGTACCTTTGCCAAGATAGGCCATCTTGTTATGATCAGGGTTGTACTGGAGTGTGGCTATTGTTGATGATTGAAGCAGTGGAAGATGATTGAATGAAGAGGGTGAAGGGTAGGAGCGTATGTGTGTGTGTATGGTTTGGATGATTGAGTCAAATGAGTGATTTGACCATAAATAATGGTCATAAAACTGTTCATTGACCCCTAATTATGGGGGTTGCCCTTTCAAAATTAAGTCACTAATGCAAGAGTAACCACTTGCCCCTTAACCATTATTTGCAAATCCCAGTTACCAAAGATAAACCAAAAATATGTACACCAGAAGTAACTCGCGTTAACTAAAAGTCAAAACGCGTAAAGGTCAACGCTAGGAGCACCAAGTGGTCAACGAAGTGAATAGTGACCTAATATTGATACTAGAAGCCAACCACAAGTGAAGTATAAGGGTTTGTACCCACTAGGAGCAGAAGATTGCCACTAGGAGTAACCAAAATCTTCCATTAGAAGTTGCACACACCGCAAATACCCATGAAAACTGTTGTAAGAAGCTACCATATGTAAGACTGCACAAGTAAATATGTGGAATAATCCTCCCCTTAGGCTTAGCCTCCCCTCAATCCAAGGCCTTAAGGGTTGACTATACCAATGTGAACCACCAAGTGGTTGAATCTTGGACCATCAAAGGCTTTAGTCAATAAATCAGCAACATTATCATCCGTATGAACTTTGACAACCTGTATCAGCTTCTTCTCATTGGCATCCCTTATAAAATGGTGCCTAATCTCAATATGCTTGGTTCGTTGATGAAAGACAGGATTCTTCACAATGCATATACTGCTTTGATTGTCGATGAAAATTTTGGTGCTCATGAAGTTGAATCCATAATCTAGCATCTGATTTTGTATCCACAAGACTTGTCTACAACAACTAGCAGCAGCTACGTATTCAGCTTCTGTTGAAGAGGTAGCTACTATTGTCTATTTCTTACATTTCCATGAGATAAGTCTTCGACCCAAAAACTGACAACCACCAGTAGTAGACTTCCTATCATTATTAGCACCTGCATAGTCACCATCACTATAGGCTTCAAGAACAAAAGGTGATTCCCCTGGATACCACAAGCCTAGCTTGGGTTATCTTGACTGCATTCAAGTTAGATACGGTTGGAGCCACCTGATGTCTAGAACAAGCACTTACTGTAAACATAATGTTCGGACGTGATGCAGTCAAATACATGAGTGAGCCAATCATGGACATGTACATGTGAACATTTACGGGAGGATCTGGCTCATTCTTGAGTTTGACTTTAGTGACTTCATAAGGTGTTGCTGCTGGTCTTAGAGGTTCCACATCAAACTTCTGAATGATCTCATGAACATACTTGTCTTGACTAATGAAGATACCATCTGACTGCTGCTTGACTTGAAGACCAAGGAAAAATGTGAGTTCTCCCATGGAACTCGTCTAAAATTCGCCTTGCATAAGCTGTTCAAACTCATCACACCATTCCTTCCTAGTAGAACCGAAGATAATATCATCCACATACACTTGAACTAGGATGATGTCCTTGTCATTCCTTTTAAGGAACAGTGTTTTGTCAATAGTGCCTTTTATGTAGTCGTGTTTCAACAAGAAAGTGGACAGACGCTCATACCAAGCTCTAGGAGCCTGATGAAGTCCATAGAGAGATTTGACCACCTTGTAGACTTTCTTGGGATGAAGTGAATCCACAAAGCCCTTAGGTTGGGTGACATAAACTTCCTCATCAATCTTTCCATAAAGAAACGCGATCTTAACATCCATCTGAAAAACCGTAAAGCCAGCATAAGAAGCAAAAGCCAAAAACAGACGAATGGCCTCAATCCTAGCAACAAGAGCAAAGACTTCAGTATAGTCAATTCCTTCAAGTTGTGTGTGACCTTGTGCAACCAGCCTAGCCTTATTTCTAACCACAATACCCCTTGCATATTTCTTGTTTTTGAGAATCCATTTGGTACCAATTACTGTCTTTCCATCTGGCAAGTCAACTAGGATCCAAACATTCTGAAACAAGAACTGATGCATCTCCTCCTGCATGGCCTCCACCCAACTTTGATCCTCAAGAGCATGTGAGACTAACCTAGGTTCCACCTGTGAAAGAAAACAAGCAAACAAACAGTGAAGAAAGTCTGTGTGATTATTACGCTTTTGGTCTTCAATGTAGCTCACAAGAGCATGATGATCAGACGTTGCTTTCTTATGCATGCGGCAAGTCTGGAAAGTAGAACCAGGATCTCCAATGATTTGAGTAGTAGGATGGTCTTTATTGATCTTTTGAACAAGAATAGGAGCTATATCCACTTCTGGTGCCAAGTTATTAAGATCCCCAACAATGTCATCATATTATGAAGCAAAGTCGAAAATGCCATTTATTGGTTGCTTATGAATATCATCCAGCTTAGTAGAAGTCTTCTTTTGATAGTTTCCCAAGTCAGAAGGACCAGAGAACCTAGTTGTGGAAGCAGGATCACTAACTGGACTACCAATTGGTGTTAAACTTACACTAGGAGTAACATTAGGATCACTAGGAGGAACTGGTACAATAGGAGTACGCAAGGGAAACTCAAAGCCTCCTTGAGCAGCTGCTGCAGTGGAATCTTGTTGTTGCTTGAGTAATTTGTCAAGATCTCCTTGTGAGTCCATAATGTATGATGGAGAGGCATCATTAGGAGTAGCATTGGTGTTAGGAGAGACTATGGTGGAATAGGATGGAACAACAAAAATGTCATCATCCTCATCTGAGTCCGAAAAGCTAGAATGAGCACCTGCACTAGAAGTTGCAAACACTTAGGGACTTGCATCTTGGTTAGTTTTGAAACGAAAATATCCCAATGAATCACTAAGATAATCAAGATCAAAATACCATTCAGGACCTTTGCCTTGGATGTTTGTCTTCTCCTCAAAGTACCTGAGATTTATAGTTTCAATGACACGCTTGGCATGGAGATTATAGACACGATAAGCTCGAGAGTGAGCTGAATATCCCACAATGTAGCCTTCATCTTCATTGCCATCAAATTTCCCCAAATAGTCACTAGTATCAGAATGGTGACAGGACAACCAAATGGCTTCAAATGAGCAATGCTAGGAACTTTGGCTGTGAGTAGCTCATAGGGAGTCTTCTTATGCGGATTGGTAATTAAAACCCTATTCAACACATAACTTGCAGTGTTGACAGCTTCTATCCAAAACATAGTTGGAAGCTTGGAATCTGCAAGCATGGTTCTTGCAGCTTCTATTAGAGTCATGTTCTTCCTTTCTGTAACACCATTCTATTGAGGAGTCCTGGCAGCACTATAATCTCTTTTGATACCTTTGGAATTGCAAAGTGCTATGAGGTCTACATTTTTGAATTTTGTTCCATTGTCACATCGGATACCTTTCACCTTATTGGACAACTGATTCTCAATGATTGTTATGAAGTCTTTGAGAACCGAGTAGGTCTCACTTTTGGTAGTCAGAAAGAAAACCCACGTGAACCTGCTATACCCATCAACTACTACAAGACAGTGTTGTTTATGGTTAATGCTCCTAATAGAGGTAGGACCAAATAAATCCATGTGTAGTAGCTGCAATGGTTTAGTTATGAGGCTGAGAGCAGTAATGGCCTTGAAGGATGCTTTGTGTTGTTTGCCTTTGCTACACGCAAGGCAATTGATGTCATTTCTAAAAGTTTTGGGAGGTAAACCAAAGACCAAGTTCATATTCGCCAGTTTGTGAATGGTCTTGAAGTTTACATGTCCCATCCTTCTATGCCATTTAGTGGCTTCATCTTTTGATGCTTTAGCAACCAAACAAGCTAGTTGACCAGTAGGATTAACTTCATTCAACTTGATACTATAGAGATTGTGTCTTCTAGGGATTTTGAGTAGAACTTGAGAGTCATCCGGTAGCTTAAAGTCTTTGGATAACACTAGTGCTTCCGTATCCGTAAAGAGGAAAAACTGCTTCTTGTCACAAATCTGAGAGACAGAGATCAAGTTGAAGTGTTGAAGTGCTTCCACATAGTAGACTTGCTCAAAATTAAGGTTAGGTGTCTAAATACTTCCTTTACCAGAGATCCTCCCTTCACTACCTCCGAAGTAGACCTTGCCGCCTTGAAATGGTACAAAGTTAGATAAAAGTCCTTTATTTCCTGTCATGCTTCTAGAGCATCCACTGTCAATTATTCCAAGAGAAGGATCTTGGTATGGAGTAATCTACAACAACAGAAAAGTCATATGCAAAAGTTAGTGTCTTAAGGGGACCCAGACCTTTTGAGGCTTGAGTCTGCCTTGTGGATCTTTAGTAGATAACCAAGAATATTGATGAGATCTACTGTTGTTCTTAGGTTGCCTGTTCATCATATGGGTGTTATTTTGTGACTAAGAACAACCTGTTGAGGGCTTAACAGCAGTACCCAAATTTCCCAACCCAAAATACATTTGGTCTGAATTAAAAGCATAATTCTGATTAAAGTTCTAAAAATAGTTGTTGGTTGGTCTATTGTAGGTATAACCATTGCTTCTCCAAAGATTAGAAGCTGAAGGAGATGTCCTTCTAGAAAAAGAATAAGATTGAGCACATGGGTTTAGTCTTATAGTAGAAAAAGGAGCAACTCCTGATGGACCAGGAGCAGGATGAGCTTGATAAATAGAAGGAGTTTGATAATAAAAATCACACTCGTTAATCAAATGAAATTTACTACCACAAACAAAGCATGTTTAAAAGACCTTTTATTCAAATGACATTGTTTCACACTACTAAATTTGTTACAAACAATTCTAGGAGAATCAACATTCCTAGGACTCAATAAACTAGAACTAGAAACAGTGGAAGTAGAAGCAACTCTCTCATCACTCATCCTAGCACTTTGGAACTTGAAAGTCTTGACTCTTCACTTGAACCACATGATGCATAGTCACTGGCCTTGTCACTGAAAGTAAAAGAGACAAAGTCATTAGTATTAGTAGAGCTTATGTAACAAAAGTGAACCCTAGAAACACCTATGGCGGCTGAAAACCTTTTTTTCTCTACGATTCAACTTTTCTGGTTGTTTAATCATGAAATCATTTAAACAACTCGTGTTTTTATTCGTCTAATCTCTGATTAGTTATTGGTCTAAACACGTTTTTTTATTTGACCAATTGGTTGACATATGTTAGTTGGTTCGTCTTTTTAATTTTCTTATCGGCACTTTGTCTCTTCTCTCTTATTTTATTCCTAGTCGATTCTGATCCTCTATATTAATATCGCTGTTTTCTTATTGGTGGGGATTCATGCGTACTGACGACTTGGTTTTGGTAGTGCATTTATTGCTTGCTTAGGGTTTTGTATTGGTGGGGGTTTTTTTAGTTTATTTTAATCGTTAGTTTTTTTCTTTGAAAAGTATCGTTATTCGACATAGGGTTTCTTTTTTCGGGATGGATTCTATTGACTATGAGAGTTTGGATTCAAGAGGCAAGGCTGCTGCTATCAACAATATGTAGTCTTGTAACATGGATGTGATTAGGAAGGTGTTTGGGGTGCAACTGGCAACTACTAGCGACGTGCATGATTTTATGCGCAGCTTGAAGATGAATGAATATGACTTTTAGTCCTTGGTGTCTAGTGCTCGATCCCAAGAAGTATTTAATATGTTGTGCTCTTATGAATTCGGTTTGCTTGCGAAGGAGGGGATTGATCAGACTAGGGTTTCCTCAAACACGCAACCGGTTAGGGTTTCATACTCGTCATTTGATGTGCAGCAACATGAGTTTGTTAATATGTCTTCTCCTATGGTTTCTCAATTCCTAGATGGGGATGCTGGTTTGTCGCAGATGGATGGAAACCCTATTATGGGTTTGCATGAGCGTGAGGGACCATCGTTTGCTGGTGAGGGCTTTGTGGTTCGAAAGGAGCATGATGGGCTAGGTTCGCAGCAAATAGATGAGTTTGTTAGTATGTTTGTGTCTATATCTAGTGAAGAAGGTGTTAGTGTGAGTAAGAATGTCCTGTCGAAGGTTGATGATGTGCCTACTGGTCTGACTCTGGATGGTGCAAGTATACAGTCGATTGAGGATATTACCGCTGATTTTTCTAATAAAATGGATACGCTTGCTTCTACTTGCAGTCATGATACTAGTGCAAACGAAAAGGAGCTGTCCGCAGATACTGGTAGTTTCCGTCACTTGGTGTCAAAAGATGTTTTTGAAGGTGTAAATGTCTCTATTCCTTGTAAAGTGGTTCAGAAGGTCAGTAATCTTCTTGAACATACTCTATATGGTTACTTTATTGGAAAGAGAATGGCTTTCCCGGTGGTGGATTATTTTGTTAGAAACAACTGGGTGAAACATGGGTTGACACGGATCATGATGAATTCTAAGGGTTTTTTCTTTTTCAAATTCAAGTCACTTGCTGGGTTGGAAGTTGTGTTAGAAGAGGGCCCGTGGTTGATTCGTAAATCTCCGATCATTCTCAAAAATGGTAGATGGATACTAGGTTGATCAAAGAAGAATTGACTCGTATTCCTGTTTGGGTAAAATTACATGATGTGCCTATTCAAGTTTTTGAAGAAGATGGAATTAGTTTGATTGCTTCTTTCATTGGTAAACCTGTAATGCTAGATTCCTATACTAGTTCTATGTGTAAGGAGTCATGGGGTCGGAGTAGTTTTGCCAGATGCTTAATTGAGGTTAATGCTGAGGCTGATTTTGTGGATGTTGTTACAATTGGTGTCCCTTCTCTTTCGGGGGAGGGTTTTACAAAGGAAACTATCCGTATTGAATATGAATGGAGACCTCCTAGATGTGTTGAGTGTAAGACTTTTGGTCACTCTCTTGATAAATGCTCTAATAAGGTGGTTGTTTCTCCTATAGTTCCTACTTCTAGTACTGGTCCATCTACTTCTGTTGATATTCCTGTTGTTGAGAATAATGATGGTTTCCAAACGGTGACCAAAAGAAAGAAAAAGACGAATATGCCGAATTCTATTAAGAGTGGTAAGTTTACTGGTCCATCGGTTCAATCGAATGTCAAATTTGTGACTAAAGCTACAATTAGTAACCCGAAGAAGGGGGTGACTAGTGCGAAGACTGGTTCTTTGCCCAAGTTGAAGTCTATTGTTACGTCATCGTCAGGTGCTGGTTTATCTACATCAAATACTTACTCTGTTTTGGATCATGATGATGAAGATGACGAGGTTGAAATGGTATATGATGAAACAACCAATTTATTCTCTATGACAAATGCAGGTGGAAACTCCTTCACGGCAGCTGTTAGCTAGTTTGGTTTGTTTCGTTGTGTACTAGGTGTTTTGTAAGTGTTTATGGCCTGTCATAAGCACTAGATTTAGGTGTTTATCAAGCTGTTTTTAGCTTGAGGTTAATGTGGTACTTTAGCCACATTCCATTTGTACTTCATTGTTTTTTTGGTTAATCTATTTACCGCGGAAACCCATTACCAAAAAAATAGTATTAGTAGAGCTTTTTGGAGACTCATGCATCTGTGATCCATCTAAGTCAATATGCCTAGATATTGGCATAAAAGTTCCTGTAAGAGGTGGAGGAACAGCATGCATTGCTGCAACTGGTTTAAACCTATTGTAACTAGGTTTTCCCTCATGTTCCTTGTCAGGATCAAAGACACTTGAAAAAGATAAATCAAATACATCTTCTGAATCAATATATTTATCAAAGCCTAAACCTCTCTTAGTCCTACCAGACATGATACTATCAATTAACTTTGAAAGATTTTTTGGAGCTTTTTGCCATTTTTCAAATCTTAAGAGTGTAGCATCTAATTTTTCTTGCATGTCTTGCTTAGCCTTAATGCTGTCATTGTTTAGTTTTTCAGTATATGTAAGCGTGTTAGTGGTGTTTTCTAAATCAATGCTTAGAATTCTAATTTTATCCTCATATTCACGTTGAGTATCTTGAAGCCACCTCTTTTGTTGTTCCAATGTTTTTAAAGAACTCTTATATGCTTGAACTTCTAGAAAATATTTGTCATTTTGCTCATTAAGTTCATTGTATTGGGTCAATAGTTCTGAGTATTTATCAAGACAACCAAGAGGGCAATTTTGTACCTGAGGTGAGATTCCCATAAGAGCAAATTCTTCTGCTTCCTCTGCATCAGATAGATTCCCCGCAATCATAGCAAATACATCAGTAGAAGCTTCAACTGATTCCAAGGTAGCAGTCTGATGATCATTCCAGTTAACCATAGAGTCAACAGACACCAAAGCTTTATTTTCATCCTTGAGCTCTTGAACCTTGAAGGCTGAATACCTGTTCTTCTCCTGGTCATTTTTGTTAAGGCATTCCCTAGCAAAATGTCCTTGCTGCTGGCAGTTATAGCATCTGACCTTGCTTCTATCAAACCTGACTGGCTCTCTTGGGTTGTAGTTGAATTTTCGACCGGCTTTCTTTTCAAACTTATGAACCCGGAGAGTGAGCATAGCCATCTTCCATTTTAGATCCATTTCATCCAAGTCAAGTTTATCAACCTGTTTGAAATCATCAAAAGCATGTTGCTGTTGTGGATCAACATCAGCAACAAAAGAGTGAAGAACAACTTCTACCATGCTACCAGTCTTAGCTTTTGGTTCAGGAGTAGAAGTATGTTGGGATGACAAACTATAGCTGGGGCTATTAGCATAAGACATTGGACTAGATCCCATGGAACTCACAAAAGCAGAGTTAGCAGGAGTAGGAAAGGAATCACTTGAGTATCCTCTCACATGAGTCTCAAAGGTTTTGAGTTTATAGAACAAGTCATCAAAATTAAGATAGTCAAGGCCACCTTTTGCTTTTAGAGAGATGACTACTTGATTCCATGAGTTAGGTAGGTCTCTAAGAAACCTGGCATTGATGTCTCCATTCTCAGGTTTGGACCTGAGTTGATTCAACTGGCTAAGAATCTTTTGGAACCTGTCAAACCCTTGATGAATACCTTTAATTTCAGAAATCTTGAATTCTGTGAATTCATCTCTCAACATTGATATGTGCATCTTCTTGGATTCCTCATTCCCTCCAAACCTTTCCTTTACTCCATTCCAAATCTCCCTAGCATCATCCAAGTGATAAAAGTCACCCATGTGATCATCAGGAAGGGACTGAAGCAAAATAGTTTTTGCTTTGATTTCCTTCTGAACATCAGTGATTTCTTCATGAGTTTTAGGATCTAGAATGGTGATATTACCATTCTTGTCTCTACCAGTAGTTTTCTTGCTGTTGCCATTCTGGACAATCTTCCAAAGGTCTAGATCAGTATTGGTGATCCAGCATTCCATTTTCATGGCCCAGCTATCATACTCATCCTTTTTCAAGAGTGGGAATTTTCCATTTTTATTGGAAACAGTAGCAACAATTTGTTGAGGTTGCTGTGTTTTAGAGGTGCTTGCTTCTCCGGTTTCAATAGAACAAGAAGCAGACGTGATTAAACAAAGATGTTAGTAAAAAGAAAAATTAATTCTTCTTGAGCAGAGACTCTCCCAGGCTCTGATACCACTTGTTGGGTCCACTAGATATGGATCTTGCAGCCTGTTAAGGATGATGAACGACTTCTGTAATCACAAGTCTATTCACAGAGAGACTCTAGATAGAACAGACAGTATAAGTGCGGAATACAAATACTATGAACAAGAAGAAACATAATAACTAAATAACTTGATCCTTACTAAGGATTTCTACTATTAATATGAAATGAATAATGTTTGATGAAGGTGTGTCTAACCCTTCTGCCAATGGTTCCTTTTATACTACAAGGAAACCCTAATACTACATTAAACCAAAACATTTAACTTCTGATATGCATATCATTTCCTAACATATTTCATTCATATCCTAACAAACTACTCAGAATAATAATGTTTGACTTTCTACTTAGACTAGGAGCACGTGTTGCTCCTACTACGACTAGGACCAGGAGGAACTACATACCTCTTAGCTTATCTATTACAAATATCTATTCCAGAGGTCCTAACAAATCTTTTGTATTAAATAAAGAGAGGGTCTAATCTCATTTATAAGATAGTATGATAGTGATGGATATATATTGCATTATGGTATTATTTGGGCCAACTATTCTAAGTTAATATTTGTGCTTTTAAGCCCATGGTTCATGAATTTTAGAATAGAATGGTTAATTGTGACATGTTTGTTGACAAAGTTTGAATTGAGATTGTTTGTGTTTACGAATATAAACATTATTTTTTTCTTTTAAATAGCCATCTTCAAATATTTTTTCAAATTATTTATTTATTTTTATTTTTTTCATTTAATTGTTATGATTTGATACATATTTCAAAAGGATCATTCAGACAATTGTAGAAAAACAAATAACATTATTTCATTCAGATTCATATTTTATAATTGTCTTTTGCATAATGTGGTAATCACAATCAGACCTAAAACATTTTATTGAAACAAACACCACCTAAATATATTTTTTGTCTCTAATTATTTGAATCCTAATATTATATCAAGATTATAAAATGAATGTTTAAAGTTATTCTCGTAATTGTTGTTAATGCTATGCAGCCTAATGGGCAACTGAATAAAAAGCTAACAATTCTATGGCCATACAAGGTGGATAGAAGTAGGAAAAAAAAATTTGTTCATGAATTGAAATAAAAAAAAACTAAAATTGGGTTAAAAATAATATTTTTAAAACCAGTTTTAATTATCGGTTAAAATTTAATTACACAGCTGTAGAAGGCAAGCGAACAACAAGCTGCGCCGCAAGCCCTTTCTGAATAGCGAAACTAATTCTATGAAAAACCACATCTGTGGATTTAGGTGTCATAACGTTGCTATTCATAACGCGCTGTTTTAAAAATCAATAATTTCGTAACCGGTTAATAAAATGGCTCTGACTGTTTTAAAAATCAGTTAAAACCACATCGAACATGTTAAAATCAAACTGAACCGGTTGAAAACCGATTAAAATCTAACCAAAAATCAGTTTCTAACCAAATCGATTCAAGTCATATCAGTTTATTAACCGGTTTATTTAACTGGAACCAATTTAAAAACATAACGTATTAAAAAAAACGATTTACCCTCACTAAAGGTGTGTTGGCCTGTTGGGCAGTAGGAAAAAGCTTCGTTTCGTTCTGTTTGGTTTTTGACTATATCCGAACTAGTACCAAATTTTTGGTTATTTGGGCTTTCAAAATATGTCGGGCTTATACTCCGTACAACCTGAAAATTAAAAAAAAGTAAACTTGTAAAGTGTAAAGTACTCCTGTAGGATCCTACTTCCTTTTTTTAGGAATAGTCTCGTGATACTACTGCCGACCTGTCACCAACCGTCACCTATGAAATAGACATGTTACTTAAAATAAACATGTGTGAATAATATAGTTTCCACACGTGAAAAATGATCAAACAGATGTCTCTCTTTGTTTTTTTTTTCTTTCTAATATTTGCACTTAAACACATGTTAAACTATATTTATTAAATACTAATTTTTCTTTTATTTTAAAAAATATATTTAATTCACTTTAAATACATTCAAAATTCACCATAATTAAATAACAATTTGTGTTTAATAAGTCTAAACTTTACTTTTATATAAACATAAACATTTACATGCAGGGCACATGTTAGAAATTCTCTTTTTTCAGAAACAATCTTATTTTAAGACTGATGATTGTTCTCTTTTTTTATTAGAAATTCTGATAATTTTATAAACTTTTCTTCATAATAAAGATGTGAAAAAAACTATACAAATTGACAACTATATCCGGAAATGAAATTAGGACTAAATATGATCACATTTACATAAAAAAATCAACCGTAACATTGAATACACATTTAGATGAATCAAGTGCATTTAAGATAAATCAATATTTTCTTATTAAAATTAACACTATATTAAAAAAAAAATCTATAAGTGTCCGGTGTCCCAACACCGTGGTTTGTGCCTTGGCATATTCTTTAACAACATTCATGTTTTTTTGTAAACGATTCTCGCATTAAATTTATTACTCGGTACAATGGATGTGAGTGAATCTCACATCTCAACCAGTTACATAAGCAACCATCTTCTTTAAAGGAAGTTACATGTAAAGACTAGACTACTAATATCGCAATAACATTCAATAATTTATTTGCCATTTCGACCTCAAAGCTTTATATTAAAATTATCCCATATATCATGAAGATTGTCTGGAAGTTCCTGTTATTCATATATATCATTATCGTAAGAATTATAGTGGTAGTCAAGATTCTCATATGATTCATTTCATTGTTCCAGCAAGTGCTTTGTACCAAATCCGCCCCCAATGAATTTGAAGCCAAATATTATAAAATGTCATTATCAATAGAGGTAACTTCATCATACTATCATGATCACCCACAAATACAACCTTTTTCAAAGGTTTACCATCATCACCCACGAGCACACATTTATCCATCATTAAATATTTTTCAATCATATTAATCTTATCAACTATATGGGTAGAAATTTGCCCATCTACATGCATACTAGACGTAAAAGCCTTACTAACTTATTCTACTTTCACAGTAACCGAGTTATCATCATTTAAAGCATCAGATGAGTTACAAACGAATACAATACGATTACATGATGAAACATTCGTTTTACTTGTCGTCTTTATCCACTTACCTGATGCCAATACATTCTTATAACCAATAGACGGAGCCGTCTTAGGACTCACCTCGCAGTCGATTGATTTACCTTGGGGTGGAATATAGTTTTTGGTTTCACCGAAACGGGGTTAAAGTTTTTGGTTCTCCATTGCCACTTGCTTTTCCTTTTTCATTTCAATAAAGCCATCATCATCATGTGCCCCTTAATAACCACTACTACCTATATCAACCATGTTCACCACTGGTTTAGGAACTTTTAGACAATCATCTCCTAAGTGACCAAATATTAAGCACATACCACAATGAGCATGTTCTCATTTGCATTCAACAAGCATAATTTCTTTCGAATATCTAGGTCTTTCAAGGTTTGGAACAACCATAATCAAATTATCAATAAGATAAAATCATTACTATTTTCAATCAAAATTCTTGCATAATAACATCAACCCTATGCTTCCAAACAAATGGAACTCGTTACGAGTCTAGCATCGTTGGGTTACCAATCTTAGAGGCGATAATGCTAAATCCATCTAATGAGTATGCAACCACGAAGACATCATGGAATTTCACCCAAATGAGAATATGAGACAATTCTTATTTAAGAAGACTCACGGAGGAAGACCATTTATTAAGAAATACAAGACTGTGCAAATTATGCATGTTTTCTATATGTCAAATTAAAATAACTGATTATTTAATATGTGATGAATTACGGTATATGAACACTCTTATGCTTTAAGAAAAGTGATTGGCACACTAATAAACTTTTTTAGAACACTGCAATGTACAATATAACTATTTAATTCATGTTTTAGAATGTCTCGATCAAATATGAGAATATAAGACACTAAATGCCAATATAGAGATTTTAAAGAAACCCCGGATATTGTGTTGAAAAATAAAATCAGGAAACCCTGACTTGATATCAGAACTTGAACTCGTCAAGAATCGAGAAAGACAAGAAAATAAAAAGATGATATCATGGAACGCCTTAGAATGTGGGACGATAAATCAAAATTAGGCTCTCTTTGTGATATTGATGTGTCTGTTCATGATGACTTAATTATGGAATGCAGTCACATTGAGCAGCTTGAGAGAGATGTGTTACATCAAAAATCTCGCATTGACTAGGTCGTAGAAGGGGATGAAAACCCCGTTTTTCTATACTTAAATTAAAAATAACCATCAGAGAAACAATATTAAAGGTCTTATATGTAATGGGATATGGTTGACTAATCGTGAAGATATGAAGAAAGAAGCCTTAGATCTTTTTTCTAAACGATTCAAAGAAACACCTCAATCCAGTAACGTCTTATAAAGTAACAATTTCTTAATACTCGTTGCTCAAGATTCTCTGCTTTTAGATGTAGAGTTTACATCTAAAGAAATCAAAGACATTGTTTGGTCATGTGGTTGTTCCAAGGCCCCGAGCCGTGTTGGTCTCAATTTTAATTTTATTAAGCGATATTGGGATAGTTAAGTCTAATTCGTGCATAGCATCAAATAGTGTGAAGGTACATGAACTTTTACCCGCAGTTGCAATCCAACTTTCATGTCTCTTATTCCAAATCCAAACGATCCCTTAGAGATTTCGGATTACCGCCCCCATCAGTCTCATTGGTTGCACCTATAAGATTATTCCAAAGCTTCCTGCTTTGAGACTCTCTAAGCTTATCCATAAAACTATAAGTCTCAATCAGCCCGCGTTTTTTAAAGGAAGGAAAATTCTTGATGGTTTCCTTGTGGCAAATGAGGTGAACGATTATGCGTTAAAAGCAAATATGTAATTTCTAGTTTTTAAAGTTGATTTCGCGGAAGCATTTGACACTGTCCGCTAGGAATTTCATTTGGACATTATGCGTCAAATGAACTTTAGTCTAAAATTAATGCGGTTCAAATTCAAATAAAGTCAAGATATTGATATTTTACTTTATTTTTTACAATAAATTTTGGTTAGGAGAATATTTAATTTCCAGTTATAAATTTAGAAAAATAGAAAGTCATATCAGTCTTTATTTAGATTGATTCTAATTTTCCAATAAATGTTAGGTCTTTTCATTGTATTAAGATATCATTGAGTTTTGATAATGAAAGCTTTTGCTTAGTTCTTGGCAGCTTGCTAAGATTCTCTTAATAATCGGGTATTCGTTGAATCAACGATTGTTGGAGTTTGCCTGATTATCGGTATTCTTTTGAATCAACGATAGTTGAAAGAGTTGTTTCTGGTATTCTTAGGAATCAACAGATTCAATTATGTGTTATTTTGTTTTTTAAGTCTACATCAGTTGGTATCAAGAGCCGAAGTTCCTGATTAAGATGTTTCCAAGAAGATGTGAAGGTGAAGAGTTAGAATATCCGTTCTTTGAGGGTGATGGTTCACGTTTTGATGAATGGACAGATTATGACATGGAGGGTGATGATTATGAAGGACCTCCAATATTTGATGATGATCAATATGAAGAATAATCTATGGTAGTTTATGATACAGATATTGAAGATGTCATTGAGGAAGAAGAAGGATTTATCGGGAAAGAAGGATTTGTTGGGGAAGAAGACAACATTCAAGACATCGTAGTTGTGGCTAATAATCTTAATTTTTTAAAAATTCAAACTATCATGGTTGACAAGTTGGGTTTTAAGACGATCAAGGTTCGAGGTTGAGTCATTATGACAAAAGGACATTTGATGCAAAAGGTGCAAACTTGGATGCTACGAATACAAGGCACGAGTGAGGGAAACTCGAGGACGATTTTTTTTAAGTGGTGGAGAATGATGCGGTTCAACTTCAAATAAAGTCAAGATATTGATATTCATTTTATTTATTTCTGTTTCTCGTTTTACAATAAATTTTGGTTGGGAGAATATTTAATTTCCAGTTATAAGTTTAGAAAAATAGGAAGTCATATCAATCTTTATTTAGATTGATTCTAATTCTCCAATAAATGTTAGGTCTTTTCATTGTATTAAGATATCTCTGAGTTTTGATAATGAAAGCTTTTGCTTAGTTCTTGTCAGTTTGCTAAAATTCTCTTAATAATCGGGTATTCGTTGAATCAACGATTGTTGGAGTTTGCCTGATTATCGGTATTCTTTTTAATCAACGATAGTTGCAAGAGTTATTTCTGATATTCTTAGGAATCAACAGATTCAATTAATCAAAATGGATAAACTGGATTAGAGGTTGTCTTCATTCTAATTCGATATCCATTTTGGTTAATGGATCTTTGATGATGGAATTCTATACGGACTAGGGCCTCAAGCAGGGAGATCTTTTTTCTCCACTTTGTTCATCATAGTTGCCGAAGTTCTGCAGGTTACTATATTGGGGTGCTTGTTAGTTGATGGCAGGTATACTAACATCTCCTTGCTTCAATACGCAATATGCACATGATGCACTTCTTTTACATATTGCTTTAATACGCAATATGTAGAATAGTCTTTAGTAAATGTAATAAATCTCATTAGGGTCCTAAAATGCTTTCATATAGCTTCGGGTCTAGGCATCAACCTTAATAAAAGTTGCATCTATACGAAAAAACAAGAAAGTAAAAAAATTAAAAAGTAAAATTTAATATCAACAAACATGTAAGAAAATATTAAAACGACTACAATTCAACATAAAAACAATAAATTAGTCTCTGAAAATATTTTTACATGCCCGTCATTTTTTATACTTTCGTCTCATTTTTATGTTTTCGTCAGTATTTTTATCTTTGTTAAGCTTTTTACGTTTTCGTCAGAACTTTTACGTTTTTGTTCGATTTATTACGTTTTCTTCAGTTTTTACATTTTTCTTCGATTTATTACGTTTTCGTCAGTATTTTTATTTTTTGTCAATTTTTTTACGTTTTTGGCAGTATTTTTTTTCTTTTCAGTTTTTACGTTTTTGTTCGATTTAATACATTTTCGTCAGTATTTTTATCCTTTTTCAGCGTTTTTAGGTTTTCGTCAGTATTTTTATGTATTTGTCAGTTTTACGTTTTTTCGTCGATTTATTAGGTTTTTGTCAGTATATTTATTTTTGACGAAAAAGTAAAAATACTGAAAAAAATGTAAAAATACCGACGAAAACGTACAAATACTGAGAAAACGTAAAAATACCGACGAAAACGTAAAAATATTGATGAAAATGTAATCTATGGACGAAAACATATAATGTCATACGTGAACGTAAAAAACCATACGTAAAAGGTAAAAAAATCATACATAAACGTAAAAATACTGACGAAAACGTAAAAATACCGACGAAAACGTAAAAAAAATGACGAAAACGTAAAATATTGACGAAAACGTAAAAATACAGACAAAAACGTAAAAATATTGACGAAAATGTTAAAATACTGACGAAAACGTGTTGTCCCATTAATTTGTGATGATTAAACAAGAAAGAAAGGTAGGTAAAAGATGAATTCTAGAGAGAGAAACTAGAGAGAGAAAAGAGAGAGAAGTGTGTGAAACTTTTGGAGGATTAGATTAGAGAAAATGAATCAACCAACACCATTCCTAACATGCTAGGAAGGGTATATATAGTCCACCCACATGCGGGCTTGTTTATGGACTTAATATGTCGATTTTAGTTCTTTGAGTTGTGTCTAATCGAATTGACAACGGTTGAAAGTGCGACTCAGTTGTTTCTGGTGTAAAAAGGAAATGTCGTTGATTATCTATTATAAACTACAAATGAAAACTTGAGAAAGTATAAAACAAATGACAAATAAAAAGTAATAAAGTAATACTAAAACTTAATAAAAAGTAAATATAAAAATAAAATAAGACGAAACAATTTTAAATTAAACTTAAGGAAAATGGCGGAAAAAATAAAATTTGAAAACAATACGGTATAAAAATAGATCGCAACTCGGATCACAACTTGGATCGCAACTTAGATCGCAACTTGGATCGCAACTTGGATCGCAACTTGGATCGCAACTTGGATCGCAACTTGTGATCGCAACTTGGATCGCAACTTGTGATCGCAACTTGGATCGCAACTCGTGTTCGCGGATTGGATCGCAACTTGTGATCGCAGCTTGGATCGCAACTTGTGATCGCAGCTTGGATCGCAACTTGTGATCGCAGTATCTGATCGCAAGTAGAAACCCTTAGGCTTATGCGATCACGATACTCGATCGGAATACTTAAAACCCTTCTGAACTTTACGATGGAATGTAAAAGGAAAATAAGCAAAAGCCAAATAAGCACTTTTCTAATAAGCACTTACCAAAAACTTAACCAAATCAATATTAAGAAGAACTCAATAAGTCACGAATTAAAAACTTTCAAAATACCAAATAAGCAAAATTTATAAAATCAACTTTTAAAAGATTAAACTTTTAAAAACACTTTATTAAAAATAAGAAAATAACAAATAAATCAAAAAGCACAATAATCTAAAACCATAAATCACATAAAAAATGATAAGAACAAAAAGATAAGCACTTTAATCAAATAAGCATAAAGATGAAACAAACTCCAAGATTAATCAAACAAAACGCAAGATTAAAACAAGAAAGGTGGAATAAGATTAATATAAAAAGCTTGAAATAAGACGAAGATTCAAGATTCAAGATTACAAGATTAAAGATGAAAGATTAAGAACATAAAAATAAATCTAGAGATAGAAAGTAATTTTATCTACTCCTACTCCTACTCTAATTTTTCTAATCTACTCCTAAATGACTAACTCCTCCAAATGAAGGCCTTGGAAGGTATATATAGGAGGAAAGGAAGGTAGGTCTTGATGCTTTCTTCTTTCAATTTGTCTTCTCGTCTCTTAATTTCTTCGACTTTCTCGACGTTGTCTCGGGATTTGTCGATATAGAATGAACTTGTCTTCTAATTTTCTTCGTTTATTAGACTTGGTTCTTCGACTTAGTTAAACTTTCATCTTTAGACTTTTTCTTCGATAAATCTTCAGAATAGGCCTTTGACTTCCGTTCTTTTTGCACTTTTGATCTTTTGACTTCGTCTTTTGTCTTTTTCTTCTATAAAAGCCCATGAATGCCCGTGTTTTCTTCCTTTTTCATATTTTTGTCCTAAAACACAACAAAAACACAAACCACACATAATTCCGACTTTTACGACATCAAATACACGTTTTGGTCTTGTTTTTATTATAATTAAGTGGTAAAAGGATAAGTGTTTTCACACTTATTAAATCCCCTACACTTGAACATTGCAATGTCCTCATGCAATGCATAATTTCAAAGCATAGTTTAACATTTCTTATTATAATTAACCCACCTTGGCCTTTATTAACTACTAGAAACTAAGGAAACTAAAAAGATAGAAAATTACAAAATGCTAGAAGGAAGAACAAGTAAAGATATCGAAGACTTACATTATGACTTTGGTTGTCATGAATGTTTATCACCCTCAAGTTTCACGTTCCCTATACCAAGCTTAAAAACGAGGTCATTGTTCTTATAAGTTAGTAAAGCTAACACTTACTCATGTGGCTCAATTATTCACTTAGACTCCCGTATTCCTAGGTGTATCTCTTATATTTTATTGTTGTCTTGAATGATCACGAGGATGCATTGTTGACTTATTTCGATAGTATATTAAGGCCGAAGATAAAGTAGGACGATTTAATCAATAGTTAGCTAAAGGACAAAATATTTTAAAACTGCTTCTCAAAACCTCATAAAGTTCATATCTTGTCATAACTCGCTTCACGATTTGAGACCTTTCTCGGATCGATATTTGGCATTGACTTCATACTTCAAATCTTGAGAGATTATCTTGAAATAATGGTCTTCTCTTCATAATAGAAATTTCTTCACTTGAAGTTTTTTAGAGATTCTTCATACTTGGACCACGACTTCTTCATTTTTCTCCAATCTTTATTTGGGATTTTGATATACAACGATCCGCCTTCTTTCAAGACTTGGATCTATTTATCCTCATACCTTGCTAGGGTCTTTTTGGATAGACTTCGCCATGATCTTTAGGGGAGTATTTTCTTTTCGTCTTGTGTCTCGATCCTTCATATTGATTTTTGATAAATGATTCTTCACATCACTTTGGATCTTTGGCAACAAAATGTAGCCCTCATGCCTTATTAGGGCCTTTTCGGACTCGCCAATCTTCGCATCCCGCTTCAATAAGTTATGCATTGGCTATGAACTCTAATTAGTCCCGAGCAACTTTCAAACGATCTTGTGCTAGAAGCTAAGTAACTTTTCAAATCGTACGACCTTACTTATTGCAATTATATTTATTAACAAGCGATGGGAGAAAAAGCTTATAATTAACTCACATAAATTCATGAAAGAATACAAACTTATAATTGACTCTATCATCTCTCGTTCTCCATAATTTAAAATCTCAAGGAATGAGACTCGTGGATGCTTAGCCTATTAAATCAAAGTTTTAGGTTTTCAAGTCATCTATAGGATCTTGCAACTTCTTAGACTTTTTCAAGTTTAGAATTTTCATTTTAAAGTTCCATTGATAAACGACTTTCTAGGATCAATTATAGGGACTTGCGAAAAGTTCTTGTTCTTAACCCGTATGAGTTAAGACTTTCGCGTTTTAAAGTTCCCTATATAAAAGTCTAGCAAAACTTGATTTAAACACGTTAAGGATACTAGCTAGAGTAAACTCAAATAAGTAAACTCAGGTTGAGTCAAAAGATTCATGACGGGCCTAATATATCAAACACATCTAAACTCATTAAAACCTTTTTATTAAAATTTATTCTTAGCAATGAAAGAAAATAACGCTAACAAAGGAAAATACAACTAGGCCAAAATAGATTAAGAATTTTGAAAATCGTAGAAAAATCAATTTTCCGGTTAAAATGAGGACAATTTCATGGAAAAGCCCACTCGATAGAAGTCCCCCTACACTTGATATTAACATTGTCCTCAATGTTTAAGCATGTGGGAGTAAACACCCCTACACTTAGGAAATTATGCACTTTGTTTAAATCTTGCTAAGGAAGAGACAACTAAAGTGATTCCTATTTTAATATTTAAGAATATAAAATAGTGAATCAAAAGAGTTTAGGATAGAACCGGGAAGACGGGAACACGGAATCACGGGTCATCAAAAGTCATTAAAAATGAATCTTTGAAAGATCCAATCCCTGCACATCATTAGAAAGAAAACAACAAACACTTACGGGGCTCCCCCTACACTTATTATAAAAACGGATAAAGAAGGATAGATAATCGGGTTGCCTCCCAAGAAACGCTTGTTTTTGTTAAACAAGTCACGAGCCTGACTCGACAACGAAATAAATGGTCCATGGGGAAGCCTCTAATGTAATACCGGGATCAAAGATCTTGTCCTCGTTCCCGGAGGAAAATAAAACAGGAGAGGCCGGAGGATAAGTCTTGAACGGTAGAAAAGTCCTCTCAATATACGAAAAATATGTGAGGTTGTGATCTACAGGAGGTGGGTTGGGTAAAGTAAGCAAATTGTCATCCTCCCAAGACATTTGATGGTCACTAAGCGGCAAAGCCGTAAAGGTATCAATCATAGAATGGTCAATGTCACCTCCCGGGTCAAAGCACTCATCCTCAGTAATGGTCTCCAAAGTATGGAATAAAAGGTGCTCGGGAGGGGGATTTGGGACAATATCTTCATGCATTAAAGTATCAAAAAGAATATCCCTTTCCATGTCATCATCAACAATATCCGGAGGTATTGAGAGAATGTCGATTTCTTCCATAAATGTGTCATTATTCTCAACGGGAGTAATAGACGAAGGTAAAGACTCGGTAATAGGAGTAGAATTCAACGCTTCAATTTCAGCAATAAGAAGATGAACTATCAATAGTTTGTTATGAAGAATAACGTCTTCCACCTCATCTAAAAGACCAAGTTCATTGGTGAACTTCTCGTAAGTCGGAGAGAATAAATCAACATCGCCCTCATCTCCCGGAGGAGATTGAGAAATTTCAAAAGTGAAATTCTCATAGCATGGAGAAAAATCATCATTAAGAGCGACCTCGTCCGTAAGCTCCATAAAAGTCGGTACATGACACACCTCCTCAAAGAATTTGTCGAGAGCAAAATCACTAACCTCACTCGATGTATCACTATCCTTAGATGCATTTGGAATATCGAGAGAAGGAATTACAATTGCACTAAGCACAGGATATCGAGCAACAAGATCATTCTAAGAAATAGTATTCTCATCGTCATCATCATCATAATAGTATGGATGCACAAGAGGAGGAGTATAAGCCTCAATATTCGATATTTGCTCTTGTCGGCTTGCCTCCTGCAAGATAGCTGGGAGTCGATTTAATCTTTCTATATTTCCAGCGAAACTAGTGAGTTGTTGCTCAAAACTAATTTCCTGAGAGGTATGATGATCGAGGGTGTGATGTGAGGGCTTAAAACTTTGAAAACCGGAATTATAGCACGGATGTGGCTCATAATAAGTCATCGGTTGAGAAGAACTAGAACACGGATTTGGCTCATAATAATTCATCGACTGACAAGAAAAGGTATTGTGAGGGCCCCCACAATTGTTGCAACACGGGTATTAAAAAAAATCTGGTGCATTTTGCGGATATGGATCGTCTTATATGGGAGAGGGTGAGATAGTGTCATTAGAGGTGAAGTGTGAATTGGTTGAATCGCAAAATGGACAAAATCCAAATTGTGTATTGTGGATATCATTTCCACACCGCTCACATGTACACGATTGACATGTTTGAAAACCATACAATGGTCTCTCACACCCTACGCAATAGACATACGAATCCATGAAGAATTAAAAATAAGAGGGGTTGAGAAAAAGAATTAAACACAATAGAGGGTTAAGAGGAATATTTTTGAATGCAAAACTTTTGAAAAGAAATGCTTTTTATTATTTTTTTAAATGTTTTTGGATTTTTGAAAATTTTAACTTTTTAGGATTTTTGGAAAAAAATTGAAACTTTTGCAAGAAAAATAACGTTAAAAAATGAACGGATCCCAAAATCCAACGCGTCTCTCACAAAAAACCGTTAATCTTCACTAAAGAACAATGATAATCTTTAAGAAACAAGGGGGTTGATGTTTTCTAGAGAGAGAAACTTAGAGAGAGAGATGAAAGAAACTTGTATTATGGAAAACAAGAAATGAAACAACCAACACCTCTTTCCATGGTGGAAAGAGGTTTAAATACCCAAGTCCTTAATGGACTTGGGCCTCCGGCCCATGAACATGCTCATGGGTCGGGCTATTTAATAAATGAAACTAAACACTACTACGAGCCTATAACTACATTGTTGGAGTGACCGAGACTTTATATATACGTAAAACGTATTTCCAACAATCTCCCCCAAAGGGAGGTCACTCCAAATTTACAAAGTCCTAATCTAGCATGTTAGATCTTGTTCTTGAGCTCGTAGTCTTCTTTTCTTTCTTGTTTTTCCTTTTGTGAATATGTGTTGAATAATATCAGCCTTTTGCTTGGAACACGTTCTTTTGGCCTTTCACGTGCAGTCTTTATTTTCTTGTGATGTTCGCCTCTTTGTGACTTCATGTCCCACACACTTATCCTTTTTTGAATTCTTGAAAGTTTCAGAGTCGATACAGCGGAAGACTTTTAGGTCATACTTTCTTGAATTTGCAGGAGTATTTGATGCAGAAGGAATAAGCATGTGAGGACGTCTTCAACAGGTACACCGCAACGCCACCGTCTTCAACAGGTACACAGCACGCCACCGTCTTCAACAGGTACACAGCAACGCCACCGTCTTCGAATGCAGCAACATAATAAGACACGAATAAAATGGCTTTGACATTTTATTCTAATTCGGTAGCATTTTACCTCCGGTCGGTGAAGACCGTTGGACGATATTAGATATCGTACCCCGTGACGGATAGTTTCAATTAAGTAACTTCCTGAAAGGATTTCGTGGGTAAACCCGTTCTCTTTATTCGACCGTCTAAAGCTGACTGCGAACATAAAGAGTGAATCATTTGGATTATAAATCCTTATGATTGAAGCCGTCAATTCATGAAACCTGGAACAAGTGAATTTCAATTAAGATATTCACCATCGTTGCTTTCCAGTTGTCACAAACTTAATTCAAATTGAATCTTTGCTTGTCACCTACCAAGTGCTGTTTGATGTTAACACTAGAAGGATTTCCACTCGTCACTGTGAACACTAAAGAGTGTCACTCTGAGTGTTCTGGCAAGATCATACGATAATGTGTAGAGGCCTGGAACGAGTTTAAGTTCAATTAAGAATTAAACTACTGTTTCTTTCCAGTTGTCACAAGATTAGTTCTTAAAGAACCGCACGTGTCACCTACCATGAGCTTGTTTGATGTTGGCTCAAGAAGGATTTCCATCTTCACTATAATACTTGCGTATCACTCGGATGTTCTAGCAATATTACAAGAATACTACGTAGGACTCATAAAGATCTCTTACTTTTCACAGTGTGTGAAGAAGCAAGGAATAAATGGAAAGTGTCCTAATGAGACTTTTGATGATCTAGTGGCTCTAGACTCGATAGTGCGTTTTGATTTAGTGATCGATGGCTGGAGAGGAGTGCCACCTATTCAATATCAGTCTATTCGGAGTGAATAAACCAATAGATAACGTGTTGATCTCCGTGTGATTAAAACAAATACCTTTTGAGAGATATTTGAGTTAGCTGGGGAGGGTTGTGCATTGCATCACTGGGTCCATGATGGCTTTCTTCAATATCGAGAATCATTAACAAATGATCTCAATAGCATATGTATTGACCCGGTTTCTGCCTAAAGTTGTAAGGAGGGCTTCTTACTTTACACCCTTTATCTTTACAATTCTTTTTCATTCTTCAACCCCTTCAATGCTTACCAATACGTCATCACTAGCACCTTGTTGTGATTGTTCCAGTGCTAGCTTAAGTACTTGGTCGGCATTCAGCTACGTTCACATTCATTCTCCATCTTTCCTAGGACTTCTAGTTCTATCTAGGGAATTGTCCTTGGGAAGATTCCATCGGTTCTGATGAATCATTGGACTAATACCTATACCTACCACCCTTTTGTCACCACATCCGTCGTAAAAGTGTGTTTTGGGTTGATATAGTCACCATGAAAAATCCTTGAAAATCACTTAAAGCACTTGTGATATTGTAATCAAAGTTTTTGTGCTTTAAGTGTTTTGATCATCAAAAACGCTCCCCCTTAACTTGTGCATTACACATGTTAGGTTGGTTTATCTTTTAAGCCCTTTTCATTGTTTTAGCCAAATATCATTAAGTCTCCTTAATCCCATTTTCTCCCCTTTCCAAAATGTTAACCATCAATATTTTGGATATTAATGGATTAACCGGTCTTTGGGTAATAAAATGAATTTAGATGTTGGCCAAAGAACATATTAATGCTCCCCCTCAAATTAATGAGGGTTAATTGTAGTGCTTGAGTATGATATATTTTTGAAAGATTTGGAATCTCGAGAGAAATTCTTGAAAAATATCATACTTTTACACTACAACATGCCACAAAAGCTGATTATACAAAAAGTAACATATTCACAATTATAGACATATGGAGTTGACCTGATATAAGACGAACCATAATTAAATGGTTCGTTCCGTGAACCTATGGTGAGCTCCATATGGTCGTCCACCGACGAATCGTTCTATACTTCATAGCAACCGGCGCTTCCTTAGAAGTTCCTCAATCTTCCGGATTGCATACGATGCTCCCTTTTTGCACTGGGTTGTCCAGGTGTATTTGATTGCCGGAAGTGGTAAGTTGGCATTGAGAACCGACAAATCATCTCGAACATGCTTTAGCGTTCCATCACTGAATTTGTGTAGTTCGGAGAATCGCATATATTGCATGACCCCAGTCTCATTTGGATAAAAGATCCCTGCTTCCGGCGTTGTGGTCCCCATGTAAACCTTCTTGTTCTTATGGAAATTACTGAGTGGAGTCGTATGGGGACGTTCCAGGTTTAGCTTCTTCTGATAGCTTTCTACTCCAAGTTGAAAGTCTTCCACCCGGTTTTGAATGACGATTTTCATGGCATATTGACGAAAGTTTGAACTCATGGCTATGACAATCTCAGGTGATAGATAGTCAACTTTTTCTTGAGCCAATAGCAACAAAAGATCTTCGATGTCTTCAAGTTGAAGGTACTGGAGATCACTTTCGTCAATGCGGTATTCTTTCTCATCGGTACGTTTGAACACGATTACATTCAAGTAATCATAACCGAAGACAGTCTGAGTGGTTGTGTAAAACCCGCATGCTTTTACCATGCATAGTACCTTAAGTTCGTACGTACTAGTTAAGAACTTTCCTAATATAGCATGATTACGATTACGTATTAGGAGTTTATGTATTACGTACGTGTTAGAACACGATAAGTATTGTATATGAACGATCACGTAATAATTATTTAGCAATAATTAATCACGAACATACGATCACGAGATCACGAGCGTAATTAAAACACGAGATATTATTAATTACGTATATATATTTAATACGAGCGTAATTAAATATATAATAGTATGGTATTTACGTAACGAGAACATTTAAAACACGAACATAATTAAACATAAATGTGTACGAAATTAAGACACGAAACGAGGTACGGGACCCCCACAAGGGAGTCCCTACCCGCGGCCAAAATAAGGACAATGGGCCAAGCCCATTGTCAATTTTACTAAAAGGAAGGGTTAAGAGTTTTTACTACTCAAAATTACTTTTACAGAAGAATTTCAAGAAAACCTAAAATCCCTTTTCCTCCTCCTTTATGTGCCGCCACCTACAATCACCAATAAGGTGATTTCTTTGATATTGGATCTTGTTAATTTAGTGTTTGTTCGTGTTTGTTCTTCACCCTCTTGATCCACGAATACGGTAAAACCTTTTTACTTGTTTTCTTTTTAATTAATCTTTTATTAATTAAGAACACATGATGTTTTTCATAAAAACACATTAATTAAACCTAGATCTAACATGTTTTGGTCATTAATTAATCAAAGGGGTGGATCTAAGGGGTGTTTGTTTTGGGCCGCAGGTACAACCGACCCCAAGGGGGGCTCGGTTTGTTTTTAGCCGACCACCACCAAGACCTTTTTGGTATTGGTTGGTGCGTGTGGGTCCCACGGCAGCAAGAGGGTACCCCGATTTGGTTCGGGGTACGGTGTTTGTTCATATCCGGTGCATGTTTTTAAGCTTAGATCCGGATCATGATTATGTTAGTTGTTTATGTTATAAACTTATGTTAAAATTAAATTAATAAGATGTAATTAAATTAATAACATGACTTAGGTTAACTAATTATTAATAAGCATGAATTATTTTAACCTAAGTATTTATATTATTAAGACTTATGATTAATTAATTATTTTAAAAACCATGGATATAATTAATTAATTAAACATGACTTAGGTTATATTATTAATATTTAATAATACATATTTTAACCTAAGTATTTAATATATATAATTAAAAACATGTCATACTTTAATTAAATATTATAACCTATAGTTTAATTAAATTACATGAAATAATTATTAAACTATATAATATATCATATGACTTAGGAAATAATCATGAAAATACTTAGGCTTATTTACTTAGCTTATTTAACCAGCTTATTTCTAATTATGGAAACTTTTTATTTTTAGAAACTTAATTAAATAAGGCAGCTATTTTATTTATGGAAACCAGCTATTTTTAGAAACTTATTTATTTTAGGCAGCTAATCTATTTATGGAAACTTATTTAATTAAGGCAGCTAATCTATTTATGGAAACTTTCTATTTTTAGAAACTTATCTATTTTAAGCAGTAAATCTATTTTTGGAAACTTTCTATTTTTGGAAACTTTCTATTTTTGGAAACTTTCTATTTTTGGAAACTTTCTATTTTTGGAAACTTTCTATTTTTGGAAACTTTCTATTTAAGGAAACCTGCTATTTTTGGAAAGTTACTTATTATTACACAATAAGTATAATAACACATGAAATATCAGTAATACTTAATCAGAATGATCAGAATATAGGATTTAACACAGTTTAAGGCTTTAAACAATGTAAAATAGTATGAACACGTAAAATAAGCTAAGACATGATATAAAACCAGCTATGTATATAGTAAGCAGATACTTATTTCATGTACGTATTTATGTAGCACTAGTGTTTCGGAAGTAGGATTCTCGCAGTTCATCGTTCTCGTTCACTGGACATAAGGTACGGATTCCCGTCCTTTCAGTATGGACATTCTTTCCTTATTAGGATTTCCCCGTATGCAGCCAACTGTTTTCCCGTAGTATAAGTATGAGTTTGATTGCTTATGTTTAAATATGATTACCTATAGCCATATACATGCATGACCAGTTTCACCTAGTTATGGAGGTACCATAACCATAACATTAGAGGCACTGATGTTATGACTTCACCACGGCGGAGTGATTGCTCGTGGCGTCCCTTCAGCTTTTGGCCATTTATTTATATTTATCATGTGGGGCGTATGGGTGCATCCTAGTTACACGTTTTTACTCAGGATTACATGGTGAATGTGGTGTGTGCCTTGCATCCTTCACAAGGAGCTGATCCCTCCTACCCATAAAACCAGTATATTAAATTAGAGGCAGCCCCTCTAATTTGCATGATGAGGTCACCCCTCCAATTATTCATGCACGGTGGATATTCATGACCTATATTGGCTAATGGTAAAATATGACAAACAGTTTTTATAAGATAAACATAAGACTTTCAAACTATAAAACCAGTTTTATTATGACTTAACCAGGTTACTCGGGACTTAGTTTCTTCCGCTGTTATTATGTTATATGCTTATCCTATTCATGCTTTATTGTACATCCGTGCACTGAGCGTATTGCTCAGCCGTTTTCCTTTTCTATGTTCCCAAAACGGCAGGTACTCAGGGACGCTCGTAGACACTAAGAGTACGTGCATATGGACTGAGAGCTGTGTAGCCTTCTTTACATTATGCATTTCCTTTCTTTATGATACTTATGTTTTGGACATTGTTTCGTCCTTATTCCTTACTATACTATGTTTGTGTGTGATGAGCTTCACTTTTGGACTACCGATGTTTGATTCCGGTATTTTCCTTTATATGGTCAAGTAATGTTTAGACATTTTACCTTGTATGCTTTGATGACACGCCATGATTACTGTGATATTTCCATTTCCAAAATGGGATGTTACAATTATGGTATCAGAGCCAAGGCTTCGACCTGTAGGCTCTCAAATATGACCTGTGATTAGTGGGTAGTCACTACGGTCTTCCTAGAACTGACAGTTGTTTTCATGCATTCATCGTTTTTAAGCATACATATATATGTCATTGTTACAGGGTTTTTGACTAAGTAATGGTTGGTACAGGACTGGCCCTATTTAGTCGCATGTGTTTTATCGAAACTTTTAGATTTGGGACCGACCCATAGGCGTCCCCTCGATATGTCTTTTGTTTTGAGTGAACTGACCAGAGGCGTTCACTCTCGAGCATCTAAAGTTTTCATAAAACTGCATCATGCATTCATACAAAATTTTCTTGCATAAAATTTTTCTCGTGAAATTTTTAGTAGAATTTTTTTTTCATGTATATATTTTATATTTTATGTTTTGAACTGTTTAATCATATGTTTTATTGTTATACTGTCAGATGGTTCTCACACGCGAACAGGAGCAGCTCAATGCTGCAATTCAGGCTGCCATGCAAGCCTTGCTTCCTCAACTGAGGAATGACATCCGTGCTGAAGTTCAAGCTGCCAACAATCAGCAGCAGCACAATCAGCCACCTCCTCCTCCTCCTCCAGTGACATTAGCAGTATGGCTGGAGAGATTCAACAAGCTCCGCCCTCGAGCTTTTGAGAAGACAGATAGCCCCAGCGATGCTGAAAGCTGGTTGGCTCACATTGAGAAGATCTTCAACGCTATGGGTTGTGACCCCGCATACGAGGCGAGGTTGGCATGCTATCGGTTCGAAGGCGATGTACTTAACTGGTGGTTAGCTTTGATGCAATCTGAAGGTGGTGATGAGTGGGTTGCTGGTTTGACTTGGGCTCAGTTCAAGGACAGGGTGATGGAGCAGTTCTTTCCCAAGGCTGAGCAGGACAAACTCAAGAGAGAGTACCATGGGATCCGTCAGAGAGCTGGGGAGAATAGCAACGAGTTTATGCAGCGCTTTCTTCGCTTGGCTGGTTTCCTTGGTGCGGCAGCAGGTACTCCAGAAGAGTAGGCACATCACTTCAGATGGGCTCTTCGCACATCGGTCGCAAACAATCTGGTGTGTGCTATGTTCAATACTGTAGCACAAGTGGCCGATGCAGCAAGAAAACTGGAGATGCTGCAGGAGAGGGATGAGTTCGGGGAAGCTGAAAGACCCGACAAGAGGTAAAACCTCCATATTCAAGCGATGATCAATCCGTATATCTCCCATATGTCAATTATTCATCTCTTTAAATGTATCTTCCAGGCAGAAAACTCGGGACCGGTCTCAGCCGGCTACTCAGCAGCAGCCTCATCAGCCCAAGGGAAATGGTCAGACTAATGACCGATCTGCTACGGATAGGCGTGGCGGTAATGACAATTACCGTAACAACGCCGGGCAATCCAGCAACAGCAGGTCTCAATACTTACGAAATTTCTTATGTTTTATCTTATAACACATATTCTGACACTCTAGCAAAATTCTACCAGGAACCATGGAAACGGTAGGGACCAGAACCAGAGAGGTTCGCAGCCTAGCCGTCCAGCTATCACTGGTATTCAATCTTACGATTATCTGCTTCGTCCTTTGTACCCAACTATTATGTCTCATGTAAAATGTTTTATCAGGTCCTCAGCCAGCCAGAGCACCTGCTAGAGGATACACTCATCCTCTTTGCTCTACTTGCCACCGTAGGCACCCAGGACCATGTCGCCGTAATACTGATGCGTGCTTCAAGTGTGGTCTTCCTGGCCATATTATGAAGGATTGCCGTAAGTGCGAGATGGAGGGTACATCGGGACATGCTGATACCAAGCCGCCTCCTACTGTCGGGCGTGTCTACACGACATCTCGAGACCAGGCCAACAAGTCTACAGGTACCATCACTGGAATCTTGTATATGTATGGTCGCGCTGCATGTGTTCTTTTCGATACGGGTGCTACTCACTCGGTTATTTCTACTGCTTATGCTAAGAACATTAGGATGCCTCCCTTGCCACTAGAAAATAGGCTTACTATTTCCACGCCTTTGAGGGACTCTGTATTAATCACCCATGTATACAAGAGTCTTCCCCTAGAATTTGATGATAAGGTTCGACCTGTCGACGTACTTCCGCTGGACATGAATGACTTCGACATGATTTTGGGCATGGATTGGCTATCCAAATATCATGCTACTATAGACTGCCATTCATATCGGGTTATCTTCGGTGATGTCAATGCACCAGAGTACATTCATAACGGATTCATACCCGGACGGTCTGTACAAATCATATCCACCCTGCAAGCGCGTGCACTCCTGTCACATGGTTGCGAGGGTTATCTAGCTACGGTTCACGACATGGATGCTGAATCTCCATCGATTCAGGATCAACCTATAGTGTCGGAATTCCAAGACGTGTTTCCAGCAGAACTTCTGGGCATACCACCTGCACGAGAAGTGGAATTCAGTATCGAGCTGGTTCCAGGAGTTGAACCAATCTCCAAGGCTCCTTATCGCATGGCTCCCATAGAGCTGAAGGAGCTGAAGGATCAACTACAAGAACTTCTTGAACGAGGTTTCATTCGACCGAGCGCATCTCCATGGGGCGCACCGGTTTTGTTTGTTAAGAAGAAGGACGGCAGTATGCGTCTTTGCATAGACTATCGCGAGCTCAACAAGATTACCATTCGGAATAGATATCCACTGCCACGCATTGACGATCTGTTTGACCAACTCCAAGGGGCCAAACACTTCTCCAAGATCGATCTTAGGTCAGGCTATCATCAGTTACAGTCAAGGAGCAGGATATTGCTAAGACTGCCTTTCGTACTCGTTATGGCCACTACGAGTTTGTAGTTATGCCATTTGGCATGACAAATGCTCCAGCAGTGTTCATGGATCTGATGAACAGAATCTTCCATGAATTTCTGAACAAATTCGTCATTGTTTTCATCGATGACATCCTGATTTTCTCTAAGTCCAAGGAGGAACACGAAGACCATCTTCGTACAATACTACAGATTCTTCGCCAGAAGCAGTTGTATGCTAAATTCTCCAAGTGTGAGTTCTGGTTAGACAAGGTGGGATTCTTAGGTCACATTGTATCAACAGAAGGAATCACTATCGATCCAGCGAAGGTTGAGGCCATCACTAAGTGGCCGAGGCCGACATCAGCGACGGAAGTCCGCAGTTTCTTAGGCTTAGCTGGCTACTACCGTAGGTTCGTGGAGAACTTTTCCCGCTTAGCACTACCATTGACCAAACTGATGCGGAAAGGGGAGAAATTCGTCTGGACTGAAGATCGAGAAAAGAGCTTTGAAGACCTGAAGCAGAAACTAGTATCTGCACCTATTCTTACTCTACCATCTGGTACGGGTGGATTTCAAATCTACAGCGATGCATCGGGGAAGGGACTTGGCTGTGTTCTCATGCAACATGGGAAAGTGATCGCGTACGCTTCACGGCAGCTTAAGCCTTATGAAGAGAATTACCCCACGCATGATCTGGAACTTGCTGCAGTCGTGTTTGCATTGAAGATATGGAGACACTACTTATATGGAGAATCGTGTGACATTTTCACGGACCACAAGAGCTTGAAGTATATCTTCACTCAACGTGAATTGAACATGAGGCAGAGGAGATGGTTAGAGCTGTTGAAGGATTATGACATTAATCTTCAGTATCATCCCGGAAAGGCAAATGTAGTAGCAGATGCCCTTAGCAGGAAGTCCGGAATGATCAACAGCATTAGAATCAAAGAGGGAATCATAAGAGACTTGGAGCGACTAGACATCGAGATCATGGTACGTGGACAACACGGTTACTGGGCTAATCTTAGTGTAAAACCCGAGTTACTATCTAAGATTAAGGAAGCTCAGAAGGATGACGGAGAATTATGGGCGATAGTTCAGAATTTGGAGAAGCAGACAGAATTCAGAGTAGATGCAGACGGTATCGTATGGCAGGGCACTAGACTTTGTGTTCCTGATGACCAAGAACTCCGGGAAGCTTTGCTAGCAGAAGCTCATAGCTCCCCATTCTCGATACATCCTAGTTCAACTAAAATGTACCATGACATCAAGCAGTACTTTTGGTGGAGTGGTATGAAACAGGATGTGGCCACTTACGTCTCCAAATGTCTTACCTGCCAGCAGGTTAAGATCGAACATCAGCGATCTGACGGTCTCCTTCAACCGTTAGACATTCCAGAGTAGAAGTGGGATAAAATCACCATGGATTTTGTTACCGGTCTTCCGCCTACCAAAAGGAAGCACGATGCAATTTGGGTTATCGTTGATCGACTTACCAAATCAGCTCATTTCTTACCGATCCGCAAGGAAGATCCGGTAAGTAAACTCGCAGATACGTATAGACGAGAGATCATGAGACTACACGGTGCACCATCCAGCATCGTCTCAGACAGAGATCCTCGATTCACTTCGCGCTTTTGGAAAAGTCTGCAGAAAGCTTGGGGTACATAACTTAAGCTTAGCACGGCCTTTCATCCTCAAACGGACGGAGAGTCGGAGCGAACCATTCAGACATTGGAAGATATGTTGAGGTCATGTGCGTTGGAATGGACGGGTGATTGGGACGAATACATCTGTTTGGTGGAGTTTGCGTACAACAACAGCTGGCACGCGAGCATCAAGTGTGCTCCATTTGAGATGTTGTATGGCAGAAAGTGTCGCGCCCCAATCTGCTGGGATCAGGTTGGCGAGCGAACACTTGAAGGACCAGAAATCATAGAGATGACAAACGAGAAGATCGCAGTAGCTAGACAGAAGATTCAGGAGGCACGGTCACGTCAAAAGAGTTATGCCGACAAGCATCGTAGGGATTTACACTTTAACGTAGGAGATCACGTCTTCCTTAAGGTTTCGCCGGCACGTGGTGTTAGACGCTTCGGGATTAAAGGGAAGCTCAGTCCTCGTTTCATCGGACCGTTTGATATCATTGAACGAGTCGGTGAAGTATCTTACCGATTGGCATTACCTCCGTAACTGTGGCATGTGCACAATGTGTTTCATGTGTCCTTACTCAGAGGGTATCAATATCATCCCCTTCACATGGTTCAGTATCCACTGGAACAGATACGTGAAGATCTTACTTTCATAGAAGAACCCGAACGAGTTCTTGACAGACAAGAACGAGTCATGAGAAAGAAGACGATTCCATTCGTCAAAATTCTATAGAGGGATCATACCGAGCGGGAAGCCACTTGGGAAACAGAGGAGTCTATCCGGGCTTCTTACCCTCATTTCATATTTTAAATTCGGGTATGTTCTTCTTTTCCAGTTTACTTTATCTATAATTCAGGGACGAATTATTCTTTTTAGGGGGGAAGAGTTGTAAAACCCGCATGCTTTTACCATGCATAGTACCTTAAGTTCGTACGTACTAGTTAAGAACTTTCATAATATAGCATGATTACGATTACGTATTAGGATTTTATGTATTACGTACGTGTTAGAACACGATAAGTATTGTATATGAACGATCACGTAATAATTATTTAGCAATAATTAATCACGAACATACGATCACGAGATCACGAGCGTAATTAAAACACGAGATATTATTAATTACGTATATATATTTAATACGAGCGTAATTAAATATATAATAGTATGGTATTTACGTAACGAGAACATTTAAAACACGAACATAATTAAACATAAATGTGTACGAAATTACAAGACACGAAACGAGGTACGGGACCCCCACAAGGGAGTCCCTACCCGCGGCCAAAATAAGGACAATGGGCCAAGCCCATTGTCAATTTTACTAAAAGGAAGGGTTAAGAGTTTTTACTACTCAAAATTACTTTTACAGAAGAATTTCAAGAAAACCTAAAATCCCTTTTCCTCCTCCTTTGTGTGCCGCCACCTACAATCACCAATAAGGTGATTTCTTTGATCTTGGATCTTGTTAATTTAGTGTTTGTTCGTGTTTGTTCTTCACCCTCTTGATCCACGAATACGGTAAAACCTTTTTACTTGTTTTCTTTTTAATTAATCTTTTATTAATTAAGAACACATGATGTTTTTCATAAAAACACATTAATTAAACCTAGATCTAACATGTTTTGGTCATTAATTAATCAAAGGGGTGGATCTAAGGGGTGTTTGTTTTGGGCCGCAGGTACAACCGACCCCAAGGGGGGCTCGGTTTGTTTTTAGCCGACCACCACCAAGACCTTTTTGGTCTTGGTTGGTGCGTGTGGGTCCCACGGCAGCAAGGGGGTACCCCGATTTGGTTCGGGGTACGGTGTTTGTTCATATCCGGTGCATGTTTTTAAGCTTAGATCCGGATCATGATTATGTTAGTTGTTTATGTTATAAACTTATGTTAAAATTAAATTAATAAGATGTAATTAATTTAATAACATGACTTAGGTTAAATAATTATTAATAAGCATGAATTATTTTAACCTAAGTATTCATATTATTAAGACTTATGATTAATTAATTATTTTAAAAACCATGGATATAATTAATTAATTAAACATGACTTAGGTTATATTATTAATATTTAATAATACATATTTTAACCTAAGTATTTAATATATTTAATTAAAAACATGTCATACTTTAATTAAATATTATAACCTATAGTTTAATTAAATTACATGAAATAATTATTAAACTATATAATATATCACATGACTTAGGAAATAATCATGAAAATACTTAGGCTTATTTACTTAGCTTATTTAACCAGCTTATTTCTAATTATGGAAACTTTCTATTTTTAGAAATTTAATTAAATAAGGCAGCTATTTTATTTATGGAAACCAACTATTTTTAGAAACTTATTTATTTAAGACAGCTAATCTATTTATGGAAACTTATTAAATTAAGGCAGCTAATCTATTTATGGAAACTTTCTATTTTTAGAGACTTATCTATTTTAAGCAGTAAATCTATTTTTGGAAACTTTCTATTTTTGGAAACTTTCTAATTTTGGAAACTTTCCAATTTTGGAAACTTTCTATTTTTGGAAACTTTCTATTTTTGGAAACTTTCTATTTAAGGAAACCTGCTATTTTTGGAAAGTTTCTTATTATTACACAGTAAGTATAATAACACATGAAATATCAGTAATACTTAATCAGAATGATCAGAATATAGGATTTAACACAGTTTAAGGCTTTAAACAGTGTAAAATAGTATGAACACGTAAAATAAGCTAAGACATGATATAAAACCAGCTATGTATATAGTAAGCAGATACTTATTTCATGTACGTATTTATGTAGCACTAGTGTTTCGGAAGTAGGATTCTCGCAGTTCATCGTTCTCGTTCACTAGACATAAGGTACGGATTCCCGTCCTTTCAGTGTGGACATTCTTTCCTTATTAGGATTTCCCCGTATGCAGCCAACTGTTTTCCCGTAGTATAAATATGAGTTTGATTGCTTATGTTTAAATATGATTACCTATAACCATATACATGCATGACCAGTTTCACCTAGTTATGGAGGTACCATAACCATAACATTAGAGGCACTGATGTTATGACTTCACCACGGCGGAGTGATTGCTCGTGGCGTCCCTTCAGCTTTTGGCCATTTATTTATATTTATCATGTGGGGCGTATGGGTGCATCCTAGTTACACGTTTTTATTCAGGATTACATGGTGAATGTGGTGTGTGCCTTGCATCCTTCACAAGGAGCTGATCCCTCCTACCCATAAAACCAGTATATTAAATTAGAGGCAGCCCCTCTAATTTGCATGATGAGGTCACCCCTCCAATTATTCATGCACGGTGGATATTCATGACCTATATTGGCTAATGGTAAAATATGACAAACAGTTTTTATAAGATAAACATAAGACTTTCAAACTATAAAACCAGTTTTATTATGACTTAACCAGGTTACTCGGGACTTAGTTTCTTCCGCTGTTATTATGTTATATGCTTTTCCTATTCATGCTTTATTGTACATCCGTGCACTGAGCGTATTGCTCAGCCGTTTTCCTTTTCTATGTTCCCAAAACGGCAGGTACTCAGGGACGCTCGTAGACACTAAGAGTACGTGCATATGGACTGGAAGCTGTCTAGCCTTCTTTACATTATGCATTTCCTTTCTTTATGATACTTATGTTTTGGACATTGTTTCGTCCTTATTCCTTACTATACTATGTTTGTGTGTGATGAGCTTTACTTTTGGACTACCGATGTTTGATTCCGGTATTTTCCTTTATATGGTCAAGTAATGTTTAGACATTTTACCTTGTATGCTTTGATGACACGCCATAACTACTGTGATATTTCCATTTCCAAAATGGTGTGTTACAGGTTGTTCCTTGGATGCTTTTGATTCTGTGAGCTGACACAATAGAGGAACCTCTCTTAGGACGATGGAAATGATTGTAAGCTAACCTTTTCTTTGCAGTCCAGTGAGAGATGCCAAGTGAAGCATAGGTATCATAAAACTTGAGCAGCTTCTTTCTCCATATTGAGTCAGGCACTTTATCCTCTATCCACGGAACATTCTCCAAATTAACAGCCTTGAGCATAGTGAGTGACGTGTCATATTTCTTTGCTCCATTTTCAAGGTATTCAAGATCGTGAAAGACAAAGTGCTCTATTGGGATCGTGGCAGAACCGGTGATGACTGTCGGTGTAAGAGGTCGCAACACGGGAGTCTGAATTCCTGTAGTTGTCGCTCTCATTGCCTTTGTAAGCTCATTCAAGTGGTATTCTGCTTCATTATGGCTGATCTTTAAAGTGTCAAAGAAGTCCACATTTGCAGCTGCCATTTTGATCAGATCCGGAGTCATTATCGGTTTCCCATGAGAATACCTTAGAAAAGCCGAGAAATCGATAGGGTTGTTGAGGAATTGAGTCAGCTCCATTTCAGTTGCAGTGTCAAAAGGATGCTGAGGTGCTGCATTTGTTAGCCAAAGTTGCTCTTGTACAGTATCATCAATGATAAGAGATTCAGCAAACGTCGGTTCTGGAACATTTAAATCTTCAACTTCCATATCAACGTCATGCTGATCTGCAGATGGTGTTGAAGGTTGATTTTGCATCACCGGTATATCATCGTGAGGTTCTTCTTCAAGCATTGACTCTGTCGGTTCTTCTGCTTGCATATATTCTACAGATTCATTGTGCGAATCAGTAGTAAAATTTGGTGCAGTAGATATACCTGTAGCAACATGCTGAGTTTCTGGTACTGTTGGCTCCAGCGTCTTTTCTGTGGTGTCAGCAATGTGTTCTGCAGTTTCCTCTAAACCCTTCTCAGTAGCCTTATCATTGTCATCCTTGTTTGACTCTTCGGCATTTGTACCCGTTTCGTCATTCTTATCACCCTTGTTGATTCCATTACCCTTGTCATTATCATCATCGTCATCCTGATCATCATCTGTATCCTCGTCCTCATCTTCATCTTCATCCTTATCCTTATCCTTTTCTCCCTCATCCTCTTCTTCCTCCTCATCTCCTTCCTTATCCTTATCCTCATTTTGATCATTGTTACCATCGTCCTCTTCACCGTTACCCTCGTCATCTTCCTCCTCTAGCTCTTCTTCATCGTCAGACTCAGAGTCAGTAGTGTCTGCAAGTGTCTCTTCAATGATTGCTTTGTTGAGATATTGCAAAACTTTTTGTTTGTATTTCGATTTATGAGCTTTCATATCTAGCAGACGTGTCTGTAACAATGTCATTAGTTGAAGAGTAGATAAACCGTTACCGACAAGATTTGGTAGTTATTGATCAACATAAGACTTGACTTCTCGTCGAATGATCGTGGTCATCTTCTCATCAATTGACCCTAGAAAAGCAGCATTTTCCTTGTCACGAGTTTTCTTCTCTCCAAGAAATGATTTGTGTTGTGCTTTAAGTTTGGACACTCTGTCTGTTAGTTTCTGAAGAGTAGGCTCATCAGGTTGCGGTTCCTTGGGAGGAGTGGTGAACCTTTCAGTCAATGTAGCTATTTGTGTAGCTTGAGCCTCTAGCTGTTGTTGAAGAGACTGGATCAGTGGATCATTGACTGTGAGGAAAGGATTGGATGTGGATGATACTTGTGGTTCTGTTGGTGGAGGTGTAACCATAACCGTTAAGGTGGTGGTGGATGATACTGGTTGTTCAGGGATAGGTGTTGGTGTAGATTCAGTGATAGGGGCGGTGGTTGTTACAGGTTGTTCGGCTATGGATGACGGTGTAAATTCAGTGGTGAGGGTGGTGGTTGATACTGGTTGTTCAACAAGTGCGGGTGTGATAGTGGTTGTTATGACCTCACTGATGACAGGGGTGGATAGTAGTGGAGTGGTGGTTGATGTAATAGTAGTTATAGGAACATCCACCATTCCTTCATTTGTTGACGGATCAGTGTTTGTGACCTCGACACCCTCCCCTTCTAAATTTAGATATTTCATAACATCATCAGAGTTTGAAGTAGACTTACTTTGAAGTTGCGTTTCTGGGTATGAAAGTTGCATGAGCATCGTCATTTAGCACCATGTGAGTCGGTTGTGGTAAAGATGTGGTGATATTGGCATCTCGATACATCATACTTGTATCAGTGTCTTCACTGCTCTCACGTTCTTCACTTTGTTCACGACTTTCAAAATGATAGTTAGTATCATCTTCATATGCATCTTCATAAGTATCTTCCTCAGTAGGATCTTCATAAAATGCCATGTCATCATCAGGATTACCAAAATCTGCTAAGTCTTCAAACACTCTTGAGCCTGAACCTCCAAAAGCTTCTTGTCGGCTTTGTTGAAGAACGATACGCAGTCGTTTGGCTTCAGAAATTTGTTGTTGAGCAGGTTCATTTAAAGCAACACTTGCTTCTTTGCCTTTAGTCTTCTGTGCTTTCTTAGGCCTGCGGAGTGGTACTTCTTCCTGTTCTTCCTCAGTATGGATCAGCTCATCTTCATCATCTTCATCAACTATTTGCATTTTTCCGGGGCCTTTATCTTTAGAAGAAGCAGCTGATTGGCGCTTTGAAACTCTTTTCTTGCGTTTACCTTTTTGCTTCTCTGAAGGATGTGAATTTGCACGTTTAAACTGTGCGTCAATATAATTAAGCATCTCTTGGTATTTATCACTCTCCTTGATTCCATCATTAAGCATTGTGTCGGGTACTAGGGCAGGAAGTAATGCATACTTTGTGGAATTAGTGTCTGCATTCATTGTGAGAATCACATAATCATCATCTTTGGTGTGATAGAAGAAATTCCCGCGAGTGTCAATGGTTGGGTCATTCTTCATAAAGTGACTGATAATGAGCTTGTTGAATCTCGGGAATGGAAGATGCACAGATTTCTTCTTCGTTCCAGTAAACTGATAACAAAATTATTGCCAGAGAAGAAGTGCATAGTCTACTTTAGATGCAGTATACAATCCCCAAAATAAGTGAGCATGTGGTGGTCTCATTGCATCAGTGCCCCTAGTTTTTCCAGTAAGACACTTGACAATGATGGTGATAAGTGCTTTCCAGGGTTGTTCTATGTGTGAGGTGTTAAACTGGGATAGGTTGTGGATTTCACCTTCATAATTCATGGCACGAATGATTCGAAGCACTTCATCGTTCTTTGGGTTAGCCACAAATTGTTCTCCTTGTGCCAACCTAGGAAGTTTAAACAATTTCCGAAAAATGCTCAAGTTGAGTACCCTTGGTGTCTTGTTCAGTTGGAAAGAGATAGTCTTTTTGGAGAAAGATGCAGTGTTCCAGAATTCATGCATGTAGACTTCGGGAACAGATGCAGTACATCTGAGTGTGTCTCTGATGGGTGATATGCCTAGGATATCCGTGGCGATTTTGAAAGCTGGTAAGGACGGATCAAAATCATCTTGTAATCGAGAGTTGTTCTCAGCATATGGAAGCCTATCGCTGAGCGAAACAAGTTCAAGATCACGAAGTCGTTGTTGTTCCTCTGTGGTTGACATTTTCCTGCTTTGATGACATAAGCACAAATGATATACACAACATATATATATATATATATATATATATATATATATATATATATATATATATATATATATATATATATATATATATATATATATATATATATATATATCTGAAGTCTATGCCAAGTTGGATCTTAGGAAAAATCCATAACAATTATTACTACATATTATAGAGAAACAACATACAAACATAGTTCAGATGAACAAGGTCCTTACATTTAACAACACACTTAAGAAGATGACAGATATGCCAAAGACATTTTTATTCTAAAGAGATAACGACCTAGCATTAGTTCTTACAATATTTGGATTTCTTAGTTGTCATAACCAGAACCTCAGTAGGTCTAGGTTTGATTTCTACTAACACCTCAGTAGGTCTTGGTTTAGTTTCAACCAAAACTTCAGTGGGTTTTGGTTTAGTTTCAACCACTACGTCAGGAATTGTAGGATTATCCTCAACCCAAAATATAGTAGGCTTGAACACAGGGCAAAACAACGATGAAGCTTTGTCTTCCATGGCCTGGAAACAAAACACAAGACATTGACTAAGTAATTTGTATCTCTTTTGTTTACAGAGGAGTCAACTTATTAAATAAGATGAACTTCTGTAATAAGAAACCGTTCAAGTATTCTTATGAGATAAAATTAACTAGTTACAATAAAACTTGGTTTCATGTTAGTGGCCCTAATTTACTTAAAGCCTAATGAGGAAATAGTGCAAGCTAGGCCGAACTCATTAGATAGTCTAAGGCAAGTGCATAATACTTAAAATTCCATAGCAAAGTTACAAGGTATTGGAATCATAAGAAGCCTAAGTCCATCGCAATGTATCAATCCATCGGAATCCTAACCAATCCATCGCAATGATTCAAGCATCGCAATCCTATTGAAATAAAGTCCTATCGCAATATCTAAGCCCATCGCAATAAGAGCAATTCCATCGGAATGTATGAGAAACCATCGCAATATGTCCCATCGCAATACCTAATATGATACCATCGCAATAACGCGTCGGAATGCGTCATCGCAATATGCCATCGCAATGTGCCATCGTAATGACCCATCGCAATGAGCTATCGGAATGACCCATCGCAATAGCCCATCGCAATGAACCATTGCAATGACACATCGCAATGAGCCATCACAATGAGCCATCGAAATGACTCGTCGCATAGCCCATCGCAATGAGTCATCAGAATGACTCATCGTAATGACAGGCATCGCAATGATGGTGTCGCAATGTTCATCGAAATCCGTGACAGGGATCCGATCTTAAACGTTGACTTCTAGATCCAGGAACTAGGAAATGTTTGAAGCGATTCTGGGCAAGACCAATGTTTATCTAGACATACTGAAAAAATCCCACAACTTAATTACCATTTTCATTGCAAAATCACGAAACCCTAATTTTTGGATATCAGCTAAGGAATCTGTTTAGTTTTAGATGTAATGAAATGATGTTTAAGTGATAGCAAATATAGCTTAATACCATACCTAGATGATGAGCAAACATCGGAGATTCAACTACACAAGGATCGAAGGTCTTGAAGTTTTCACCAATGGCGGATGAAGAAGAAAGTTGTGTGTGTTTGCGATGGTGATAGGAAAGGGGGTGGTATGTTTTGACTTGGTCAACTTGTTGGCAAGTTGACATATTAACCCCCCATTTTTATAATAATTGCAAATATGGTCCCCTTTTGTATTAGTATTTGACGTAAAGTGAATTTGAGTTAACCAAATCAACTTAACAAAATACCAACCCGCTCACAAACACGACCACAAATAACTTAACACCAAAAATCCAATAACTTATTCATGAAATTCTATTCCACACAAGGCACACATAGCATAACAGATGATGATGAATAGTTAATCTTTTCTGACAATCCTTTTGAAAGACCAAAATTGATTCCACGAAGATTTAATATTTGCTCCCCCTTAAACACGGACCTGTTTTCTATTTAAAGAGCTGTAGCCAATGATTTTAAGGACACAAATATTAATGAGGACATTTTCCGGTTAAGTAATTTTATGGAACGATTCTGGTGGCAATAAGTTTTCTCTTATTTTTACAAAATAAGTGCACTGATACGTACACTAATTTGTGTTAGACTAAGTTATAAAGTAAACTTAGTCCCTTACAAGGTTTTAAAGTAAACCTTGCCCGAGAAAATTAATTCCCGTTGTGAGCCAACGTTTTCATAAGAAATACGTGACTTTAATGCGAAAAACGGGTTGCAGTCTGAAATAACTACAAGCCATAATGGGCATGTTTTAAAACTTGTACAACTTTTATACAGACTCTATTTATGGCGTCGTGTCAATATTAATCGACATTTCTAAAGCCGTAAATATTACCGTACTAAAAGACATGCCCGATTTGAAAATGAAAAATATTTTTGGATTTTCTTGATTTTATATTTTTTATGGATTTTCTATGTTTTATATTTTTTATGGTTTTTCTATGTTTTATATTTTTGTATTTTTCTTTTGTTGGTTTAATTATATACGATAATATACAAGATCACGATCAAAGGATACTCGAGAATAGTTTACCACTACTATTCTTCAGATTCTTCTGGCAACTCCTTAAGTGTCGCTGGTAAGAATGATTTCATGCCTAGCTTTTCGATCAAAAACTCGATACGTCCTCGATCTAAGGCCTTTGTGAATATATCTGCCAGCTAATACTCAGTGTTGACGAAGTACAGTTCGATCACTCCATTTTCCACTTGCTCCTTGATGAAGTGGTAGCGGATGTCAATGTGCTTTGCTCGAGAATATTGAACGTAGTTGCAGCACAGAGCGATTGCACTTTTGTTATCACAGTACATCGGGATTTTGTTGAATCCAAGACCGTAGTCAGTCAATTGTGATCTCATCCAAAGAACTTGAGCACAACGACCGGACATAGCAATGTATTCAGCCTCCGTACTTGATATCGCAACGCTTTTCTGCCTTTTTGATGCCCAACTAACAAGTCTATCTCCAATAAGTTGCACACTGCCAGAAGTGCTACGTCTGGAAATCTTGACACCCGGCATAATCCGCATCTGCATATGAAATTAGTGCAATAGAGGAATCCTTCGGATACCACAAACCACGATGAAGTGTTCCTTTTAGATACCGAAAGATCCTTTTCACAACATGTAAGTGCTTTTCGGTAGGCCGAGCCTGATACCGGGCACACATGCCTATAGCAAATTGCAAATCAGGCCTGCTAGCAGTCAGATAGAGAAGGGTGCCGATCATTCCACGGTAAAGTTTAGGATCGACAGCTATCCCTTCCTTATCTTCATCTAACTTGGATCTCTCCACCATTGGAGTATCCATGGGGTCACAGTTTTCAAAATGATATTTCTTTAATGATTCAAGAGCAAATTTGGATTGATTAATGAAGATGCCTCTAGAATTCTGAGAAATTTGCAACCCTAAGAAAAATGACATTTTTCCCATCATCGACATCTTAAAGCGTGTGGACATAATTTTCTCAAAACGGTCAGACAAACGTTGATTAGTAGCAGCAAATATTATATCATCAACATAAATTTGTACCAGTATCATGTCGTTTGTCTCCTTGAGAATGAATAATGTTGGGTCCACTTTGCCTTTGGAGAAGCCTTTGGAGATGAGATACGACGATAAGAGATCGTACCACGCGCGTGGAGCTTGTTTCAACCCGTAAAGAGCCTTCTTGAGCTTGTACACGTGATTAGGATACTCTGAATTGACGAATCCATTCGGCTGGCTTACATGGACATCTTCCCTTAATTCACCATTGAGAAATGCCGCCTTAACATCCATTTGGTAGACGATCATATTCATGTGAGCAGCATAAGCAAGGAATAGTCTAATTGCCTCCAATCGTGCAACAGGAGCAAAGGATTCTTCAAAATCAATACCCAAAGCTTGTTTGTAACCTCTAGCAACCAATCTAGCTTTGTTTTTCAGCACACTACCTAACTCATCGAGTTTAACCTTGTATACCCACAACAATGTCAAGATTTCAACGTTGCTGGGTAACGGAACTAATTCCCACACTTCAAGACGTTGGAATTCATTAAGTTCCTCTTGCATGGCTTCAATCCATGATGATTTGGTCATGGCTTGTTGCCAGTTTTTAGGTTCAGTGTCTGAAAGAAATGCATCAAAATAGCAATATAATGCATGTTCTTGGAGTTGATGGCGTGTTAAGACTGGTCGATCGATGTCACCAATAATATTGCGGATTGGGTGATCCTTTGTCCATTTAGTGTTGTGAGTTTCAATCCGTGGTGGTCGGGAGTGAACGATTGCAGGAGCTTCCTCTAGGGTAGACGCACCGGTAGGGTCTTCAGGTATATGTGAACCAAAGAAGGGAAGCTCTTGTAAGTGAGCATATTCTAAATCGTGATCATAGAGATCCTCTTCAACATCATTAGGAACGAGTGGGGGTGAAGATTCAGGTGTTGTTTGTGAATTGGCGGGGGATAGGACATCTGGTTCAAGAGTAACAGTAGATGCCTCAGATAGATTTCCATTATCTTGAGCAACAACTTCGGGAATCGGAGCTACTGCTACAGGTGCTGGAGAATCATTACTCGGTGGATCAAAGAATTCATCAAACATAGGTTGAAATAACTTATCCCACTCGGACCTTGTAGGTGGTATAAATGATGGAGAAGTAGGATTGTTGGGAGTTAATCCGGAACTGATTGTACCGGTTCCCATCTCGTGTAATGCGGGTTCAGAGCTGTGTTGCTCAGAAGCCATCGCTGTCAGCTCATCAAAATTGACATCAAAAGTTTCTACTATCTTGCCAAGACGACAGTTATAAATTCGGTAAGCTTTCTTTGCAGGCGAGTAACCAATAAAAGTTTCAATATCAGCCTTCGGTTGAAGTTTGCCCAAATTCTCACTATTTGTATTTGGATAACACAGTGCACCAAACACATGAAGATATGAAATATCGGGTTTGTGTCCATGAAGTAGCTCATATGGAGTTTTACCATGACGTTTACGAATGATGGAGCGGTTTTGGGTATAACATGCGGTTGCCACTGCTTCAGCCCATAAGAATAAAGGAGCATTCGCATAAATCAACATAGTTCTAGCAGCTTCCATAAGTGTACGGTTACGTCTTTCAACGACACCATTTTGTTGTGGAGTGCGAGCCACAGATGTTTCATGAGAAATACCAACCTTTTCATAATAATTTCGAAGAGTCTGATTAACAAACTCAGTGCCGATATCAGTCCTAATGCGACGAACAGTAGGATTACGACGTACTTGTATCATCTTTAAGAAAGTAATGATATACTCTGGTGCTTGATCCTTGGATGCTAAAAATTTCACCCATGTAAACCTTGAGAAATCATCCACTATGACGAGGATGTATTTTCTACCACTCACACTAGCCGTACGCATTGGCCCGCAAAGATCCATGAAAAGATATAGTGGTTCTTGGTTGGTGTCTTCTGCTTTAGGTTTGTAAGATTTCTTGGTGCTTTTCCCCAAAGAACACGCGGAACATAAATGATCCTTGTCGAACTTAAGTTTTGGAAGACCACGAACAAGTTCGTTTCTAGCCAAATGGTTAATAGCATCAAAGGTAAGATGAGATAACCGTCGATGCCACAACCATGACTTGGTCTTAGATGCTTTGGAGAGAAGGCAAACAGGAGAGGCGACCATCATGTTTTGAATAGACAGTGTGTATAGATTATCCCCTCGAGAACCTTTTAACAAATCATTTCCTGCAAGATCGCGAATGAAGCAAGTATGTTGTCGAAAAGCTACTTCAAGGTTGGAATCGCAAAATTGTCCCACTGAAAATAGATTGTGACCAAGTCCCTCCACATAATAAACCCTTGAAATCGTAACATTCCCAATTTGGTATTCACCATAACCCATAATCTTTGCAATATGGTCGTTGCCGAATTTAACCGTTCTTAGAAACTTGCTGACGAAATTTCTGAGCATCGAGCGGTCTCCAGTCATATGTTTGGAGCACCCCGAGTCCAAATACCAAAGAATAATTTGGACGACCTAAAAATATTACCAAACACAGACGATGTATCGGATTCTAATTGTTCCTCTGAGTTAGCAGGTACAGATATAATTATCTTAGATTTGCTATCAGACGAAACTTTAGGCTTCCAGATATTCTTACTAGTGGTTGGCTTAGATTCTAGTTGTCTAGTATTCTGAGGTACTTTTTGACTGGGGACATTACCACTGGTAGGCACAATAGTGGGGACAGACCTAGTTAAAGGGCGCTTTTTCCGTTTCTTAGTGCTAGTGTTCCTATTTAAAGGACGCTTAGACCTAACTTCCGTGGATGTGATCCTAGTTAAAGGGCACTTAGTTCCATTAGCAGTGAAGGTCCTACCAGTGGGTTTCCATTGCCAACCAACTTGGGTGAATTTCTTCCCCGTTGGAATCCATTCAAGATTGTTCTTAATAGCATACATTTCATTCACGTGATCAACAAGGCATAAATCATGATGCTGAGAAAACATGCATTCATTACAATTCCAACATTTCGCATTAGAATTCACATTTTGCTTAGGTTCCACTCATAAAGAGAACCTTTTGTCTTAGCTACATGATTCTTTTTATTTGAAACTGAAATAACATTCCTAGGGTGCACTTCTACTTTCTTCTTCTCAGTCCTATTAGTGGAAGGCTTGATCCTATCTTTCTTGTCTTGAGATCCTTTAGCCTTAGTGGACACAGTTACTCCTGTAGAAGTCAATGGAACATTAGTGACAGATTTTGACTTAGCCTTGATGGGTGTGTTTAAAACAGGCTTAGCTCCTGGGGTCTTATTGAATGGAGTAATGGCAATGGTGGTTTGTTGTTTAGATGGTACAGATATTGGTTTCCCAATGTACTCTAAGTTTGCTAAACAATCCTGAACGCGATCCACATATAATAAAAGCTCATATACACTATGACTTGTGGGATCACGTTCACGCATTTCATCAACAATCTCTCTAGCTAGATCAACATGTTCTAAGGCATTTTTCATATATGTGGAAAACTTAGTGGGACTTTTCTTAAATTTTGGATCCCGATATAGCACACGTGGGTTGGGTTTGGGAGCACTAGAGGTCGAGGCAAAGACAGTAGCTGGATTATCAACACTTTCTCTTCCTTTGAGTTGAAGTGTCTCCTTTAATTCTGCTATAACCATGTTTTTGTCTATGAGCTGAATTTTTAGGTCAGAGGATTCCTCACATTTCATGTTCAGTTTGTCAATTAATGACTTTTGTTCTATCGCATTAAAAGCGAGGCGTTCTTCTATTGAACCAGAATTTTGTGAGTCACCCTGCCTTACTTGTTCACGCTCTCCTAGCATAGAATTAATTCTGTTTTCTAGGACATGATTCTTAGTCTCTGCAGCCTCTAGTTCCGTTTTTGTTTCTAGTAATTCTCTCTTAATTCTCATCATCTCTTCCTCTAAATCTTGAACCATCTAAATCATCTTGTCACTTGTCTCAACGGAGTTTCCACCATCATATAGTTTTGAAAGAGTTTCATTTTTAGATTGATTCTCAATTTCAAGAGATATAGAATGTTGTTGAAGCTCATTAAAACTTTTTGAGAGTGTATTATACGAATCTTGAAGCTTTAAAAATTCAGCGTTGGATTCATGACAAGAATGATTATCTACAGTATTCACATGTTCAACCGTATTCACAGATTCATGCACATCATCACAAATATTCACAGTAGAAATTTCATGAGTATATTTAACAGTAACAACTTGCATCACTTCGAGAGACACCATATGTTCTAAAAATCGGTCATATTCGGATAAAATCTTTTCCTTTTCAATTAAATGTTGTTCATAAGCATCATCCATTTCATTGAAAACTTTTTGAACTTCACCAATTTCAAAACTTAGATTGCACGCTAGATCATAGACTCCTTGTTTAATATGGTCCACAAACGGAACGATCTCTTTCTCAAACACCGTTTTCATGTGTTCGAACGCCCATTCTCCAGCGGTTTGAGCCGTTGAAGTCGTACATTCCAGGATGACCTTGTCAAAATCGGTAAGGTATTTCCCAATCTCTTCCAAGCTGAGCTTTACCGTACTAACCGGTGGAAGATTCTTAGGAATTTCCTTCGGTTGGTCCGAGTTAACGAGTGTAGGAATTATACTAAGGCATTCTCTAGTAGGCATGAAAGTGGATGTTTGGATAGTTCTCTTTTGCGTATTAAATCGAGTTCTGAGATCTATTGTAGCATTTTTTTCATTTATTTGAGCATAATCATATTCAGGATATGTAGGAAGTAATTTTAACCGCTTCTCTTCATATGGTGTCATACTCTCAGAATCATTCAAGAACACAATCGGTTCTAATACCAATCCTAACTTGGTTGCATCATAAAGACGTGGGTTGTGGTGAAGCACTTGCTTTGCATACCCCGGGTTAGGTGGTAAGTCTATTAGACGCGATAGATTGAACTCTTTAAATGATGCATGAAACAAGTGTACTAGATGTGAGGCAGCATATTGTTTTAAAAGCTTAATTTTCGTTTCTTTTATTCTTTCAGACGTCTTAATTTTCATTTCAATCTGTTTGGACTCAAGAATTTCAAAATCCGTTTGAAGCTGTTGAAAATTATTAACGACTGACTCTTTTTCTTTAAGTTCATTCGAAAGATTTGCTCTTAAACTCTCAATTTCTAGAAGATTGTCCATTTGAACTTTCCTAAACCTATCAAATTCAGGATTGGTTAAGGTAGTGGACACAGGAGTCAATTCCAAGGTTTTAACCTTGTCCTTATGCAAAGCAAGCTCGGCAGATAAATTCTGATTAACATTGAGGGTTTCACGGACCACATTATTCATTTGACTAAGTAAAGATGCAGGGACCGTAACCAAATCAGGTTGAGCAGACGAATTGGTAGTCGTAAAAGCTCCCGGTTGTGGTTCACTCAAAGTCTGAGGACTTTCATTGATATTGCTATCATTGTTTGTCACGTCGATTGAGTTACTAACCACCGGAGGCTGTTCCGAATACTCAGACATTTCCTCAACTTGATAAGGTACAATACTAGTATCTGTAGCAGTATGTGGTACCTCATAAATTGTATCAGCTCCATATAGTGAAAGGTTTGTCATGAGAGCTGCTTTGGCGGTGTTAAGATCGTCACAATCAGAGTCGTATGCATCCAAATCATCACATTGATATGCAGCATTGTTGGTGATGACTGTTGTGAGACCATTAGTTTCCGCTACTCCCGGATCTGCAAGGAATGCCAATTCTTCTTCATCAAGCTCACGACCTTGGGCTTGAGCATTCACCAGATAGATCTTCTCCTGAAACTATGTGCCGTCCCTTTTCCTCTTAGGCTGCTTGCACTCTCGGGCCATGTGACCTTCCCCTTTGTAGTTGTAGCAAATAACCACCTTCATTTTACCAGTGTTGTTTGCTCTTGTAGCAGTAGTATTGGAGTAACGTGCACCAGCAGTAGACGAATTAGATCTCCCTTGAAGTGGTTTCACCATGACTCTTCCGTCCTGAATTGTTGCCTGTTGTCAAGAGTTAGACGAGTTCCTTAACTGATTGTTAGTTGTTGTTGGACCTCTATAACCTCGTTTGTTCAATGTTTGACTTAAATAATAGACATATGAGCAAGGATATCAGTAGGGCTATCTCCTTGTCTAAATTCAGGGACAGGGATGTCATCTTCACAGTAGAATGTTGGTGCTGCTTGAGCTACAATCTGATTGGATGGAGTACTGACTTGTTGTGAGTAATGGGGTTGAGGAGCCTTAAGTTGTGGATAGGTACAAGCAAGGTTTGTTGGAGTTTGATACAGTGAATACTGGTGTGAAGCATAAGGTAATGGGTGTGAATCTCCTTGTGATGATGATGTTGCTGGTTGGTGATAAGATGTAGGCGGCGGTGGCAGAATCGAGTACTGTGGGAATCTTGGTGTTTGATACACAGGTTGATATGAAGATTTGCGTCCTAACGCAAGCTGAGAGTTGTGGTATGATAGTGTAGGATGGTTTGCCAATAATGCCATTGGTTCATGATAAGATCCCTGAGAGATTCGATTTTGGATCACATGCTTCTCATGTTGTTGTAAGAAAGCATAGAGTTGATCTAAATTGGACTTGTGTAGATCGCGAATCATCTTGACATCAGTGACATATTGACTCCATTCAGGGGGTAATGTGTTCAAAAACTTGGTGTTTAACTGAAACTGTTCAATCCTAAGATTATAGACGTTCATGTCATTCATCAAAGTGGTAAAACGCCAGTAAAAATCATGAAGAGTCTCCCCTGGAATGTATTTGAACCTATCAAATAAATCATACAGTTGACACTCTCGTTCTTGCTTAGTGAGAGATGTCCCATGTAGCAAAACCGCAAGTCGATCCCAAAGATTCTTTGCCACTGTATGTTCACTTACCATTCGAAAGATATCGGGTGGAAGGGCTTGAAGAATTGTCTGAACAGCCCTCTCATCGGCATCTGCAATGAGTTTGTTAGCATCGGTTAACTCGTGATACTCCCTTGCCCTTGTCACATTGTTGATGGTAACCTCTCCCCAATCTAATGGACCTTTATCAATTGATTGAAGCATAAGTCGACCATTTTGTTTGCCCATGATGTACGTTCTCATACGGCCCTGCCATGCTTCAAATAAATCTTTTATAAGCAAAGGTGGGCGAGTATCGGTACCCGAAATGATCGAAATATCGGTAAGTGAAGTCATAGTTGGCATATATGAATGTGAATTCATTTTGTGATCCCTTGAAAAAGATTATCAAAGATGAACGAACAATGAAATAAGGTTATGAGTTTTTTGTGTTGTGAATTAAAAGATGTTGTTATCTTGTTGTTGTGTTTGCGTTTGAAATTTACCAAATTACCAAATTAAATGCCAAATAGAATAAATCCACTAAGTATCCAAAAAACAGGTTCTATCGGAATGTTCTTTCTGTCGGAATACCCAGATCGTAAAGTCCAGATCGGAATGTCTTACTATCGGAATGCTTAGATCGTAATGTAACCCTGTCGGAATGCTGATGGTATCAGAATGCCTAGATCGCAATGCAAAGCTGTCGAAATGTTCAGATCGCAAAGTCCAGTCGGAATGCTCAGATCGCAAAGTGCTGTCGGAATGATTCAGATCGCAAAGTGCTGTCGGAATGATTCAGATCGGAATATAGCTGATAAAATTTAGGCAGAGTAACGACTTAAAACTTCCTTATAACCGTCAGAATCCCAGATCGCAAAGAACGATCGGAATGTCCAGATCGGAATAAGTATCGAAATCCAAGTATCCCAAAGTAGAACCAGTCACTTTCTGATGGTGATGGTTATTGCGATGGAAACCTCTTTTCACTTGTACTTTCCGATGGTGATGGTTGCTTGAAATTCGGAATGAAGAAAACAAGAACTTTTTGAACTTTTGATCCAAGAAAGATTGTGTTTTAACCAAAACCAAGATACCAAAAACACTATAACACGAATAACTACGTTATACTACTTGAAATCACGATCAAACACAAAAAAATTTGATGATTCGGCAAGAAATACTCAACAACCTACGAAATGTTTATAAAAACATACGCAACACTAAAAACAAACCTATATTTCATCCCTGCTCTTGATACCAATTAAAGAACAATGATAATCTTTAAGAAACAAGGGGGTTGATGTTTTCTAGAGAGAGAAACTTAGAGAGAGAGATGAAAGAAACTTGTATTATGGAAAACAAGAAATGAAACAACCAACACCTCTTTCCATGGTGGAAAGAGGTTTAAATACCCAAGTCCTTAATGGACTTGGGCCTCCGGCCCATGAACATGCTCATGGGTCGGGCTATTTAATAAATGAAACTAAACACTACTACGAGCCTATAACTACATTGTTGGAGTGACCGAGACTTTATATATACGTAAAACGTATTTCCAATATTCACGAAAAGAGCCTGAAGCGGCGCTATTTTAATAACTGAGTTTTTGATAGGTTAAAAAGTTCGTTTTGTCTCGACTCGATTCGAATTGATCTTGGTTTTAAATGTGTGAATCAGTTGTTATTGGTGTAAAAAGGAAATGTCGTTGATTATCTATTATAAACTACAAATGAAAACTTAAGAAAGTATAAAACAAATGACAAATAAAAAGTAATAAAGTAAACTTAAAACTTAATAAAAAGTAAATGTAAAAATAAAATAAGACGAAACAATTTTAAATTAAACTTAAGGAAAATGGCGAGAAAAATAAAATCTGAAAACAATATGGTATAAAAATAGATCGCAACTCGGATCACAACTTGGATCCCAACTTAGATCGCAACTTGGATCGCAACTTGGATCGCAACTTGGATCGCAACTTGTGATCACAGCTTGGATCGTAACTTTTGATCGCAGCTTGGATTGCAACTCGTGATCGCATCTTGGATCGTAACTTGTGATCGCAGCTTGGATCGCAACTTGTGATCGCAACTTGGATCTCAACTTGTGATCGCAGCTTGTGATCGCTGTATCTGATCGCAAGTAGAAAACCTTAGGCTTATGCGATCACGATACTCGATCTGAATACTTAAAACCCTTAAGAATTTTACGATGGAATGTAAAAGGAAAATAAGTAAAAACCAAATAAGCACTTTTCTAATAAGCACTTACCAAAAACTTAACCAAATCAATATTAAGAAGAACTCAATAAGCCACGAATTAAAAACTTTCAAAACACCAAATAAGCAAAATTTATAAAATCAACTTTTAAAAGATTAAACTTTTAAAAACACTTTATTAAAAATAAGAAAATAACAAATCAATCAAAAAGCACAATAAGCTAAAACCATAAATCACATAAAAATGATAAGAACAAAAAGATAAGCACTTTAATCAAATAAGCATAAAGATGAAACAAACTCCAAGATTAATCAAACAAAACGCAAGATTAAAACAAGAAAGGAAGAATAAGATTAATATAAAAAGCTTGAAATAAGATGAAGATTAAAGATTCAATATTACAATATTAAAGATGAAAGATTAAGAACATAAAAATAAATCTAGAGAGAGAAAGTAAGTTTATTTACTCCTACTCCTACTCTAATTTTTCTAATCTACTCCTAAATGACTAACTTCTCCAAATGAAGGCCTTGGAAGGTATATATAGGAGGAAAGGAAGGTAGGTGTTGATGCTTTCTTCTTTCAATTTGTCTTCTCGTCTTTTAATTTCTTCGACTTTCTCGACGTTGTCTCGGGATTTGTCGATATAGAATGAACTTGTCTTCTAATTTTCTTCGTTTATTAGACTTGGTTCTTCGACTTAGTTAAACTTCTGTCTTTAGACTTCTTCTTCGATAAATCTTAAGAATAGGCCTTTGACTTCCGTTCTTTTTGCACTTTTGATCTTTTGACTTTGTCTTTTGTATTTTTCTTCGATAAAAGCCCGTGAAAGCCCGTGTTTTCTTCCTTTTTCATATTTTTGTCCTAAAACACAACAAAAACACAAACCACGCATAATTCCAACTTTTACAACATCAAATACACGTTTTGGTCTTGTTTTTATTATAATTAAGTGGTAAAAGGATAAGTGTTTTTACACTTATTAGGACTATACTCTAATGGGTCGGGCTTTCCTTTTGGGCTTTAGTTACTTATGAATGAACTTTAGCCTAAAGTTAAGCCCGTATAACACGACTAATCTACTACCTATTACAACATTCTAATATACGATACATAATAAACATATGACCGAGCATTCTTGTTTGACTCAATATTTTGAGGCTAACAATCTCCCCCAATGAGAGGTCATTACCCTTTATGAGAGGTCATTACCCTTTGTCATTTGGAGATTTGGAGAGATTACTAATCTCGCCATAAATGAGTCTCGAACGTGTAATAGTAGTCTTGTTTCTTCATGTTATGATCTTTGAGCCTTTGTCGTTGTATTTCGACTTTGTCTTTAATCTTGAGATCTTCAAATCATCCTTGACCTGTCTTTGCCATCTTGTGATCTTGTGTCTTCATCCACATGCTCACACTATTAATTGTTGAATATGTCTTTAGGCATGAGTATGTGGTTCTGAATCTTTGACTTTGCCGAGTACACCGTGACTCCACCTTCTTGAGACAAAACATAGACACGGACTGAATGGATTTGACATTCGTCCTAAATCGGTAGCGTTTTACCTCCGGTCGGTGAAGACCGTTATACGATATTAAATACCGTACCTGTGATTAGGTAGATTCAATTAAGAATCTCCTTGACAGGGTTTCGCGGCAGTACTAGCCGTTCTCTTTACTCGAGCGTCTCAAAGCAAGACTACGAACATAAAGAGTGAATCAATTGGATAAATATCCGCTTGATTAAAGTCGTCAATTCAGATTCCTGGAACAAGTGTGATTCATAAAGAATCTTACCATTGTTGCTTTCCAGTTGACACAAGCTTGATTCACAAGAATCTCACAAGTCACCTACCGTAGCGCTGTTTGATGTTGACGCTAGAAGGATTTCTATTCGTCACTGTGAATATTAATGAATATCACTCTGAATGTTCTGGCAAGACCATAAAGATATTGTGTAGAAACCTGAAACGAGTTTGAATCAATTCAGAATCAAACCACTGTTGCTTTTCAGTTTTACACATGTTCAATTCATAAAGAATCTTACATATGACCTACCGTAGTGCTGTTTGATGTTAACACTAGAAGGATTTCCACTCATCATTGTGAATAATAAGTAGTATCACTCTGAGTGTTCTAGCAATATCGTAAGTATATAGCGTTGGACTCTCTTTATCGTCATTTTGTGTGTCCTAATGAGATTTGATTGATCTCTAGGCTATAGACTCGATTTTTTCACTTTTAGTGGTCGGAGGCTGGAGCAGATGCCACCTATTCAATATCAACTATCTCGGAATGAGAAAGCTAATAGAATTCATGTTGTTCTCTGTGACAATAAAACAAACTTCTTTTGAGAGAAGCCTGAGTAGCTAGGGAAGGGTTGTGCACTTCATCACTGGGTCTATGATGAGTTTGTCTTCATGATGTGTTGACCTGGTTTCTGCCTAAGTTGTATGGAGGGCTTCTTTGTTTACACCCTTTATCCTTACATTTCTTTTTCATTCTTCAACCCCTTCAATGCTTACTAAGACATCATTACCAGCACCTTGTTGTGATTGTTACAGTGCTAGCATCAGTACTTAGTCGGCATTCAACTACGTTCACATTCTACTCCATCTTTCCTAAAGACTTCTAATAATCTATTGGATTGTCCCCAGGAAGATCCCTCCGGTTCTGGTTGGATCATAGGACTTAAACCTAACCACCCTTTTGTCACCAATAATGTCATGGATTAAAGATGTTTTGGGTATTTGATCGAAACCATAAAAACCACTTCAAATGTCAAACAAGGTGTTTGAAAAACATTTAACACCTTGATAGTTTGGTCGTTTCAGAAATGCTCCCCCTTCATATGTGCATCGATAATCGAAAGTGTTTCGCACATGTAGGTAAGAGTTAAAGTGCTTGAGTCTTATATAAGATCACATTTTAATCACATTTTCTTCCCCTATCTCAAATATATAAAATCTTTTGATATTAGAGATACCAAATTTGATTAAAATATATTTTTGAAAAAATAGTCTTGAATTTCTTCGGGAGAAAGATGTGTCAAACTTTACATGAAGTTGAAATGCTCCCCCTCAAAAATTGATCCAATTGAATTATCATTGTGAGTATGTGATCCACATTTCGCTTTTGAGGATGGGAGTTTGTTGAACACACAATTTTTGAAAGATTTTGAATAATCATTGAAAAATTCATGAAAAATTTGTGTTCAACGCTTTTTGAAAAATCCTATTTCTTTTTGGCGAAAAGGTTTTTCTAAAGCATAAAATTGAGTTCATAGACTTTGAATGTCTTGACAAATCCACTCAAGTGTAAGAAGATTTCTCTTCTTTTGCTGAGGGTAAGGGCACTAAAGCGTACACTCCCCCGTGAATATAAAACCGGGTTGCAATCTGAAAGTGATTACAAGCCATTGTGTTGAGCTCAAAACGTTGAATGTTTTGTGAAAATCTCAACCCGTGATAGATTGCTCTACCCGTTTGGTAGGATAATTTGTCTTTAAAGATACACTTTCCTTTATTTGAAGTTCGAGTTACAGTCTGACATTTAACAGTAAGTCGTGTACATGAGCTTAAAAACTTTAAATGTTTTTAATGAGAGCTCATGACCAAGAAAATTTCTTTTCTCGTTGTTAAGGATAAGTTATCATTCGTGATCAACTTTCCTTTCTTTGAGGCACGAGTCACAATCTGAAAGTAATTGTAAATCATTGAAATGACATGTTTTGAAAAATATTTACAACTTTCATTCGAGCTTTATGTACACGCCTGTGTCGTTATTGAGCGACATTTCTAGGCGCGTCCATATTTTCGATACTGAAATACATGTCGAAAAGAATATTTTTTGTATTTTGTAAGTTTTTCCATTTTTATTTTGTTTTTCTAATGATATTTACATTTTATTATATTTTTGTGTTTTCTCAAGTTTCTCGAAAATAATTCAAAATAGACTTTTGTACAGCAGAAGAAGGTGATATCGAATGCATAGAATTGGAACCCTTCGAAGAGGAAGAAGTGGGTTCAGAATCCTCTGTTGTACCTACAATAAAAGAAGAAGAGTTTGCACAAATACTAGTGTTAGGAGTAACAAATTCCTTGTCTACGTTCAAAGCATTCGCATTCGTGCTAGCGCAGGTTTCATCACTCTTCTCTATTGGAATCCATTTAAGACCAACTTCCTTGAAGATTCTACCCGTTGGTTTCCACTGAAGACTGGATCTAGGAGTAGTTTTTTCTTGTACAGCGAAGGCTTCTTTGGAGAGAAACTATGTCCTTTTTGAATCCACGTTTCAGATTTGTTGTTATTGCTTTTCTTTGCGACGGGTTTGTATCTCCTTGTTGTCTTATGGGATTTTGGATACGTTCTCCGTTCAAAGGAACGAGATTTGACCTCATAGAGGTATTGTAGAATGAAATGATCATGATTTCCATTGTGAATGCCCTTTTTGCAAGTGGGGCATACATGGAATTTGGGATTCACGAAAGTACTTGTATTCCTTGGTTTTCTAAATCGTTCAGGCGTAGTGTTCGAAACACGACTATTCATAGATGGTTTCCAATTCCTATATTACTGGTGAGGGATCCTAGGTTTTGGTTGACTACCATTAGGAGTGTGTTGAACTCTAGCGGGATTTGGTGAACTAGGTTTTGAATACACGTGTTTGTCTTTCTGAATCTTCCTTTTTTGTTTAGCATCCTCTAGGTTGTTGGTACGAATGAAGTCATTTGAACCTACCGATTCCTTTGTGGACGTGAATGTCACACGTTTTGGAGGAGTCCTAGAAGTGCTAGGTGCATTCACATGGTTGGGTTTAGCAATAGTGTGCTTTCTAAATGGAGGAACATAGGGTGATATGGGTGGTTTTGGAACACTTGTTTGCACATCAGTCTTAGGGGGTAACCTAGATTTTACATGAGAAGAATTGGAGAACGGAGTCGGTTTTCCTAAGATATATGGCTTTGGATCCTTGTAGGCATTGGGTTGTCGAACAACAGGTTTCACAACTTTAGGTTCCACATTTTTCCCACCCATTTTAGCAACGAGTTTCTTCAACTCTTCTATCGCTATGTCCTTTTCTTGAAACTGAGCTTTCAAGTCTGTAATTTCCATACTCATTTCGTTCATTTCTCGACACAATGCGGAAAGTCTTACTTGCAAGTTATTATCATTTGGACCTTTTCTGATGTCTTTTCGCAAAGCAAGTTCAAGAGAATGACAATGTATTTGAAGGAAATCAGTTTTGTGTTGAAGTAACTCAAAAGCTTTTTTATCAGCATTTTCTTTTCGTTCGAAAGCTTAGTTTCAAGACGTTCACACTCTTTGATCTTATCAAGATATTCGCATGCAACATCAGAATATTCATCGATATCAGCACAAGATTGAAGAGTAACACACAAAATATCTTTGGATAGACATTTCTCATAAGCATAACTATATGGTTTCACAAATTCTTTATTGACCAGTGATCTACTCTCCTCTTCCCAAAGGGATGTCTCATCATTACCAAGAGGACATTCAGGATCGGTCCATTCGGACTCATCCATATAAAGGCGGGGGTTCGCAGCTCGAGCTTGGGCAAGGTAATCAGGACTTGCAAAGCTAGCTTGACCCTTAAACATCGACGGGGGTGCTATCATTCTTACGGTTTGAATAGAGTCATGCATTTTATAAACAATTTTCTTCAAAAATTCGACTTGTTTTTCTAGTTTTGTTACTTCTTCAGTATCTTTTTCATGTCGACTTTTGAAATCTTGTTTTAACGTTTCAAACTCTTGTTTCTTAACATCAAGAATTTTAGCAGTCTCGGTGCTATCCATCGAAATCCGTTGTTCAAGTTCGTTAACTTTGGTGGTAGCAAGGTACGTTTTTTGACGGTCATCCATTAATAAAACATTAAATTGACATTTCTCTTTGGTTAATAACTCAAGAGTTTCGTTGTATTTCTTTTCAAGATCGTCCTTTTGACTTTTTAACGCACTACCCTTGTAACCCTCAAGCTCTTTGGTCTTTTGAAGAAGCTCAGCTCTATAACTTTCAAGGGTCTCATTAGATTTAATTAGAGCGCCTTTGCATTCTTCAAAGTTTTGAGTGAGCGTTGTGTTTGCCTTCTTTAATTGCTTTTGACTCTTTCTAGTTTCATTGACATCTTTTTGTAAACTAGCAATTAAATTAGCAAGCGCGACACGCTCCTCATCATCAACTCATTTGCATGTTGATCATCCTCAAACTCATTATTGCACATGTCTGATGAATCGGGTGTGGTATTGCTATCAACCTTTTCCGTGATACATGTGTCAATAAGGGTTGTTGTTTGATCACTATGCTCATGCGTATTGGTATTGGCAAACACGTTAAATTCAGCATTGTTTACCTCTTCCAATGGCTCAGAATCGAAAACAGGGCCATTATCATAGGAAGGTGGATTGTTGATGTCATTCTTAGAGTCGATGCCTTGTTTGCAAGAGCAGCTGCTTTCTTTACCAGAAATGTTATGATCATTCTACGCACCATGCTTTGTGTTCCCTGATCTGCAGCTGTCAGTTGCATTACTCGATATTGTCCCGTTACTTACAGTTAAAACTGGACTCGTATCCACTACATGAATCTTTGCAACCGTGCACTCTTGCATTTTTAGCCTTTTGTCATTCATCTTATTGATCATGTCTTTTTCATGAAGTAAGCGTTCATCCATAAGCCTCTCAATTGATTCCATGTTTTGATGTATCAAGTCTCTGAAAGATTCTGCGTCCATTTTAGTGTAGTCTTTAAAGTGCTCTTGTGCATCTCGAACTTCTGAATCAAAATTGGGATTCTTTAATAGCTTTGAAGCAAAGAATGGTTGAAATGGTGTTCTAAGTGTTTTGAGGGCTTTCTTGGAATTTGTCTCATGAAGGTTTTCGTTGAGTAATTCATTCTCAAGATTTTTCAAGTGGTCTCTTAACTCATAAGTGAACCTGCGATGGTCATTTGCGAAGAAGCAATGAAAAGCATGCATATAAAAAGGATCGTACGAGAAGGTCTCTCTTTCAAGACGTTTTAGATTCGTTTTAAGATCACGGAAAGCTTGCATACAACGTTGTTTAAGGACGTGTTCTTGAAGTTGCATCTATCGTTCTTCTCTGTCTGAACACGCATTGCTCTTTTCCATGATGATGGTGTCTCAGTTGATAAAGTGACTTCGGATCTTAAGTAGATATGGTGATTTTTGTTGAAGAGAAAAAATTCTGAAAAATTCGATTTTTTTTCTCAGTCCGACAGTAAATTCCTTAGTCCGACAAAACAGTTTACCGAAAAATTTTGAATTACCAAATTTTGGAAATCAAGTTAGAAATAGCCAATAACTAGTAGGGAAAAATTTTGAAAAAGGAAAAATTTTAACAAAAATAAAACCTAAAAATGGCCTAAAATTTTGAATTTTTGGTCGAAAAATTTTTTGCATCGCCAAAATTTGAAATCGAAGCTTAAATGGCCTAAAAATGGTCTAGGAAAAAATAAATTTTACTTGGGTTTTCCCGCCAAAAAACTCTTTTTTTTAATCTCTGTGTAAACTATGTTCCGGGACTAGTCTAGATAGTGGCTAAGTCTAAAAAAATACTCGAACAAAATTTAGATGTCCATCGCAACATCCATCGCAATGTCACCCATCGGAATACCCATCGCAATGTGTGATCGCAATATCAGATCGCAATGTGTGATCGCAATAGCAGATCGCAATATGGATCGCAATATCAGATCGCAATATGTTAGATCGCAAGTCTGATCACAATGTTAGATCGCAATCCTGATCGCAACGTTAGATCGCAATCATGATCGCAATATTAGATCGCAATCCTGATCGCAATGTTAAATCGCAATCCTGATCGCAATGTTAGATCTCTATCCTGATCGCAATCCTAGATCGCAATCTTTAAGATCGTAATATTAGTGATCAGAATCCACGATCTCAATGTAGAAACCCCGAGGGCTTTTGCGATCGGAATACACGATCAGAGTGTGTAAACCCCAAAGTATTACGATGGATAAGCAAGTTCGAAACTTTATGAAAACAAGTTAAGATTTTCACAACGATTCCGTGTATGAATCCAAACCAATGTAAACAAAATCTTACCACAAGAATGTAGATGATCTATAGTACGATTTAGAACACGAAAAACGTAAGAAACACTTGAATTCGAGATGATTTTAGGAGAAAATCACACGAACCAAATAGTTTATCAACAACGAATCACAAAACTACCCCATGGCGATTGATACCAATTGTTGTCCCATTAATTTGCGATGATTAAACAAGAAAGAAAGGTAGATAAAAGATGAATTCTAGAGAGAGAAAATAGAGAGAGAAAAGAGAGAGAAGTGTGTGAAACTTTTGGAGGATTAGATTAGAGAAAATGAATCAACCAACACCCTTCCTAACATGCTAGGAAGGGTATATATAGTCCACCCACATGCGGGCTTGGTTATGGACTATATTCTAATGGGCAGGGCTTTCCTTTTGGGCTTTAGTTACTTATTAATGAACTTTAGCCTAAAGTTAAACCCGTATAACACGACTAATCTACTACCTATTACAACGTTCTAATATACGATACATAATAAACATATGACCGAGCATTCTTGTTTGACTCAATATTTTGAGGCTAACAAAACGTACGTAAACGTAAAAATACTGCGAAAGCGTAAGATACCTACAATAACGTAAAAGGTCGAAAAAAATATTTTCGTTCTGGTTAGAGGGTGTTAGTGTTTGGTAGAGTTTTTTTTTTGAACGGCAACTTTATTGAAAAGAACTAGCAAGGAGCTAGAAAAACAACAATTACAAAGAGATCAAATATGGGTGTTGAAGCCAACTAACCCATTTAACAGTAAGAGAACACCTAGAAGAACACCATACAAACGAACGCCTAACAATATCATCAAAAATAACTTCCTTTTTAGGAGGAGTCTCCGTAAAGAGAAGTTGATTCCTAAACAACCAAATACTCCACCAAGCTGTGTAGAAAACTCCCTCTAACACCATCTTCAGATTAGAAAGCAAACGAATATTCTAAAACCACGTCAACCATGTAGAATAATAATCAATAGAAGACCAACTCAAATTCCACCATTTGCAAATAGAACGAAAGACATCAGTCGCCATAGAACATCGAAACAAGAGATGGTCCAAATCTTCTAGCCCGGCAAGACAAACAGCGCGTGAAACGGGTGCCACAGACACACCTCTATGTGCCAAATTAAGCCTGGTAGGGAGACGGTTCATCGAAACCTTCCAAACAAAGATATTGAGCTTAATAGGAAAAAACTTAACCCACCTAGTAGGGATATCATCTTTTGGGAGGAAGAAAGCATCTAAAACATCTCGAACATCTTTGACATGAAATTTACCTTCACCGTTAAGATCCCACACCCACCTATCATCCATATTAGCAAGAGAGACTTTGTCCAGAATCTCACGAAGATGAATGAATTGGGCATATTCAGCCCCTCCTCTCACATCACGACGGAAAGAGGAACCAAACGGAATATGAAGCATATCTGCCACCGAGACTTCTTTATAATTTTCAAGAGCGTATAATCTTGGATAATTAAGGCTAAATCGAGAATCACCCAACCAAAGATCTGACCAGAATTTTGTATTCCTACCATTACCAACGTTGATTTGAACGCAATTTTTATTTTTCTTACTTTTTATAAAATATTTTGTAAAAAAATTGTATTTTCCCTCTAACTAAACGCAGTGGCGACATCTAGGTTTTCATAAAATAGTATTGGCGTTGCCAGATCAACTGTGCTTGTCAACTACCAGTTTATTTTTCTCATTTAAATAGTAGCCGTTCATGATTTCATTGGTATTTACTCGTATCAGTTAGGATCCAATTTCTCAAGTAAAGTGATATATCTTTGATGTGAAATGGAGAATTTTAGATTGACGAATATTTTGTCAACATCATACTTGATTTCTTATGATAAGAAAGAAAAAGGACCAAACATCTTACTTTATTAGTTTTGATCTCAAGCGCAATTTTTGCGGCTATAAATGAACCACACCGTTCACTAAATATTTCATAATCGTTTGATAAAAAAATCAGCTTATATTTATTTGTTAAATGAACGAAAGTAATGTTGATTTAGCTAAATAAATGTATCGGAAGAGAAAGTATTATCGATTCTATTATGTTTGTTTGTTTAATGAACGAAAGTTAATGTTCATTTAGTTAAATAAATGTATCGAATGAGAAAATGACGATGCGTTTAATTATGTTTGTCAACATCTGATTATGTGCTCGTTGACATTCATTATTTGTTTTCATGCATATATTGTATCGTTTTATTATACTAGACGAGTATCCGCGCATAGCGGCGGAAATTGTCTAGCAACAGATAATTAACACGATGTGATATTGTGGTAAGTGTTTCGGTGACGTTCAAAATATAAACTCAAAAGATTAAACTTTTATTGCAAAGCGTTGTAACATGTTATAATTTAAAATATCTTATAAGTAAGTTTATATCTTTTTTAATGAATAAGATTTGCATGTAGTAGTTTTTAGTGGGACCCACATTCAACATTTTCAACTTTCAACCAAAAGGATACACCCTTTATAATGTAGTATAGATATAGATTAGTGGGACCCATATTTTTCAACCATTCAACATTTTCAACTTTCAACCAAATGGATACACCCTTTATAATGTAGTATAAATATAGATTAGTGGGACCCACATTTTTCAACCATTCAATATTTTCAACTTTCAACCAAAGGGATACACCCTTTATAATGTAGTATAGATATAGATTAGTGGGACCCACATTTTTCAACCATTCAATATTTTCAACTTTCAACCAAAGGGATACACCCTTTATAATGTAGTATAGATATAGATTAGTGGGACCCACATTTTTCAACCATTCAACATTTTCAACTTTCAACCAAAGGGATACTCCCTTTATAATGTAGTATAGATGAGTGTAAGCGTTTTTTTGTTATGTGTAAATATTAGCACCAAATATTCATACTAAACACATTCAACTATTATGCCACAAGATCTTAGAATACGATAATAACCACATCAATAAAACGAAACAAGAACAACATACCGGAAGCCGTAGCGGATGTTGACATGATGTAAGCAACACTTAAACACGACTAGTTTTTCGCCCTTAACCCAATTGCGTGTAGAGAGCTAGATGGAGAGCTACAGTGATTCTACTTCTATTTTTGTGTGTATTGGGTAGGGAGAGGACTAGTCATATATATAGTCTTAAGAGTAAGTATACCATCAATACTAACAAACAAAACAGTTTAAGAATTGATGTACCATTAGTATGAATCATAATTATATTGAATTGACATGATTACACATATGTAACCTATAATTTAAAATATAGGGTAATTATGACTTAGCTTAATGTCACAATCTTACATTCTCCCACTTGACATGATGTTTCTACATGGTACAACATAAGGCTAGCAAATCAAATCTTAATAACCGTCATCATAAGTATCTCAACATAACAAATCACATAATAGGGATCATGGCGGTCATACACATTATTTCTTGTATACTACCTTCCATATATCACAACATTATGAACTCATCATGCTAGATTCGTAAGTTATATATATGAATAACATACAGTCCACATACTTGTTATGATAATACATAAAATTTCTTGTTCCGAACATAAATGCATGCTTAACATAATGAATAAGAAACAACATCAGAAACATTTTATTGAGCTCAAGAGTGTTAGAACATCATAATTAGTTATCAATACAACCAAGACCCAACCTAGGAACATGTTGCATAAATGCCTTTGGTGGTAAACCTGTTAGCCCTATATTTTATATAGTCGAACAAGAATGTAATAGGTCATCTTAGTCGTTATTGGTCTTGTATAGTAATAGGTTAGTCGGGAAAAGCGGGCTTGGACTTTAAGCTAATATTGTCTTTGTTAGGGGCTATATGCCCAAGTGAATGCCAAGCCCGGCCCAAGATGAAGCCCACAAAGGCCTTAGAGCCGTGGCATATATAACCCTCTTCCACATGTGGAAGAGGGTGTTGGTTCATTTCATAAAACACCTAGTTTTAGTGTAAACCTTCCACTTGTCTCTCTACTTTTCTACTATTTCTCTCTCTAAATCTTGAGTTATGGATTGAATGGGAACAACATTTGATATCAGAGCCTATAGTGGATAGGTGATTGAAGATTCGTGTGTTGTGTTCTTGATTTTTCGTGGCTATTTTGATCTAAATCTCAAGTCCCTAAATTTCTTTTTGTGTTTTTATGGTCTTTTCTTGATACAAATCATCTACATACTAGTAGTAGTGATTTGGATATCTTGGTTTTGGCTAAATCACAAATCTTTTGGATCAAAAGTTGCGAAATTTCTTGTTTTTTCTACATTCTGAAATTCAAGCAAGGTTACCATCGGAAAGTACAAAGTGTGAGGCTCAATCGCAATAATCCAAGGATTCTACTTTGCGATCACCCTGATTTCGATACCTTATTCCGACGAGATATTCCGATCGTACATTGCGATCTGGGATTCCGACGGTTTCAAGGGATATTAAGTCGTTACTCTGTCCAATTTTTTCTAGCCATATTGCGATCTGAACATTCCGATCTAACATTGCGACAGTGCATTGCGATAGAGCATTCCGATCTAACATTGCGACAGTGCATTGCGATAGAACATTCTGATCTAGACATTCCGATAGGTATTCTGATAGGACATTCCGACAAGTATTCCGATGGACATTCCGACATGTATTCCGATGGACATTCCGATGGATATTTTGTTTGAGTAATTTTTAGACTTAGCCACTATCTAGACTAGTTTCGGAAGATAGTTTACACGAAGATTAAAAAAAAATAAAAAAAAAAGAGTTAAAATTTTTAGGTCAAGTAAAATCAAATTTTTTCCCTACTAGTTTTTGGCTATTTCTAACTCAAATTCAAAATTTGGCGATACAAAATTTTTCGGCTACCGTTTTGTCAGACCGAGAAAAAAAATTTTGAATTTTCGAAATTTCAATTTTAACCACACATCATCACGACAAATCCACTAAGATCTGCAATTCATCCACAAGTATTCACCATGTCTAACAACAACATCAACATTGCAACTGCTAATCAAATTCGTTTAGAACAAGGTGGCAACGGTAATCCACCTGTGCTCACTGCCGGTTTCTACGTTCAATGGAGATCTCGTTTTCTCAGATTTCTCGACGGAAAAGAAAACCGAACTGCTCTTCGTCACTACCTTGAGAATCCACCTCCAGTTTTTGAATTCAGACCAATTACAACACAGGCAGAGGATGGTACTTCATCAACTATACGAGCTATGGAGGATTTTGACACAGGTTCTGCTGAGAAAAAGAAACTCCTCCAAGCTGAAGCTGATGCTGTAAACTTCATACTCACTGGAATTGATAACGATATCTATTCCACAGTTGATGCATGTCCTAATGCTATGGAAATGTGGAATGCAATTCATCGATTGAAGCAAGGGGAGTCGATCAATGTTCAAGATCTCGAGACTAATCTACTTTGGGAGTTTGGAAAATTCACATCTGAAGATGGTGAATCCATTGACTCATATTACTCGAGATTCTACAAAATGATGAATGAGCTTGTCAGAAATCACTGCACCATCTCCAATCATCATGCCAATGTTCAGTTTCTACTTCAACTCAAACCGGAATGGCAAAGGTTTATGACTTTGGTTAAACAAAGGGAAGATATCAAGACCATCTCCTATCGCAAACTTTATGATATCTTAAAACAACATCAGAATGAAGTGAATGAACTAAGGGCTGAAAAGGCAGAACGGTCTGCTAATTCTATTGCTTTTGTGGCTGCTACTTCAACAAAACCCATTCCCCGTCAACAACCACCTACTCATTCCTCAAAGTCATCAAGCTCATCCACCAAACCTCTAGCTGCTGCTAAACACAAAGCAAAAGCAATTGTCCCCACTCCACCTCCAAAGTATGACACTGAGTCAGATGGAGACAGTGATGATGAACAAACTTCAAAGGACAAGAAGATTGAAGAACTCATGTCTTTACTCACCACAACTTATAAGAAGATCTACAAACCTACCAACAACAACCTCAGATCATCATCCAATGCTAGATATAAGGAAGTTGATCATGCACCTAGGTATGATCGTGATGCTAGGTATGACAATCAGAGGATGTTGAATCAAGTTAGGGCTAGAGATATTGTAGGCACTCCGGTTGTGCAGAAGACTGGGATTCAATGCTTCAACTGCAAGTGATTTGGGCACATGGCTAGGGAATGCAAGAAGCCAAAACGGGTTAAGGACTCAGGGTATCACAAGGAAAAGATGCTGCTGTGTAAGAAAGAAGAAGCAGGAATTCCACTAACAGCAGATGAAGTTGACTGGCGTGATGACAATGATGATGAAGCCGATGATCAAGAGTTAGAGGCACATTATGTGTACATGGTAAAGATTCAAGAAGTGATCCCAGAGACTGATGATACTTTTGGACCCATCTATGATTCTGAGCCACCTAAAAAGGTACCATCACATGATAACTATAATGTGTTTGCTAATGAACGACGGCATCCTGAGCAACCCGAAAGCATCAATGACACATATGTAATGGACACGGAGGATAGCAATATCTCTACGGACTCAGAACATATGTTTAATGATGATGGAAAAGCTGTTCGGGATACTGACTCGGATGAGGACCGTGATTTGCTTGCGTCTATTATTGATTATTTAAAACATGAAATTGAGGAAAACAAAGAGGCTAATAAACGTTTGAAGCAAGCAAACACATCCTTAGCTGAGGAGATAGACAGGTTTAAAGAGTGTGATTATGTAAAAGAAGCTGGTCGACGGGTTGCAATAGCTAATGGTTTGGTATATGAACGTAAGGTGCTCAAAGAACAATATTGTTCTGAAGTTACACACGAAATTCATATGTCAAAACAGAAGATATCGGAACTTGAAGAACAACTGCTGCTACATAAACTCCAAATTACTGTATTAGAGTCGGTTAACAAAGAACAAACTGAGCTTTATAAAACTCGTGAAGAAAAGGATATTGAAAAAATTATTGCTTTGGAAAAGAGAGTCGACACGTTAAACAACATTGTTTACAAAACGGGTCAGTCTATTCAAACTATGAATATGCTCAATAGAAATATGAAAACGAGTTTTGTCAAGCCTGAATATCTCAAGAAAGTTCAAAGTACCAAGCCTGCTCTTTATGATATCGGTTGCTATGTTGATAATCTTGCTCTTATGATTTCCCCTGATTGCGGCGAAATCATTCGTCAACAAGAAGAAAGTCGATCGAACTTAAGTGATTTGATAAACCTTTCTGATTCTAACAATCATATTAAGTTTGTCCCTCAAAAAGAACTTTCAAAAGAACAAAAGATGTATAATAGTGTTCCACCACCAAGTGATGAACCACAAAAGAAAGTTTCTTTAAAAAGGAGTTTCAAAAAGCAATCAATTTTGTTAGAAAAGCGAATTTTGGATGAAAAACGTAAATGGGATGAGAAAAGCAAAAGTGTTCAGCAATTTGTGTTTATCAAACAAGGGGTTTTTAATTGTACAAAGGTGTCGTCGACTATGAAAAAGTTTCTAGGGATACCATTTGGAATATTAAACCTAACCCACAAGTAGAAGTCGTCATTCAACAATGCATTGTTCCAACAATTGATGATCTTTCAAAAAATGTAAAAATGTTTTATAATGCTCTCACTGAGGAAATGTTAACTGATTTAAGTTATGTCAAATCTCTTGAAGATGAAGTTGATTTTCTTCAAACTAAATTAAAAACACAAGAACACCAACTTTCTAACGAAATTGATCGACTTTCTAAGGAATACTTTTATGCTGACCATATGAATGCTATACTTGGTGTGTATACCGATCTTGATCAATATTGTCATGTAGCATGTCTAGTGTCAGAATCGGACGAGAAATGTCGCAGTCTTGAAGTAGAGCTTTCGAAACAAATTCAGTCATATAACAAACTTTCGAAAAGTTTTTCTCAACTTGAGAAACACTCCATTTCTCTTGAACTTTCTTTACAAAAAGGTGAAAAATCTCATAATCATAAAAAGTGTCAAGAAATGTCAGCTTCTTCGTTTCGTCTACTAAATGAAAAAGATTTCGAAATAAATGATTTGAAAGCTCAGCTAAAAGAAAGGGACATAGCCATAAGTGAGTTAAAGAAACTCATTGAGAAAATCAAAGGAAAGTCTGTTTTGGGTAAACCATCCGCCGTTCGTTAACCGAATGCGGTTAAATGCCCTAAATCATCTATTTTGGGACAATACCCACAGACTTTGCCTAAGATAGGAAATGATAAGAGTACCAATGTGATAGCACCTGGAATGTATAAGATGAACACTAAGCCCACTCAAACTGGAACATCGCGGTTACCTCAGAATATTAAGAAAACTAATCAACGTGTGTCTTCTTCTATAGGAGTAATCCCCACTACTAGCGTTAGCGGACCACAGCTTAAGAGCAATAGAATGCAAGATAAGGTCATGCCTAACAATAGTCAAGGAAAGAAGTTGGAAGTAGAAGATCACCGTAGGAATTTTAAGTTTTATAAGAATAAAACGTCTGTAACTGCTTGTAATGACAGTTTAAATGCTAAGACCTCGAATGTTGAAGTTGTTTGTGTTGAATGTGGAAAATGTGTTCGTACTTTCAATCATGATGCTTGTGCTCTTAATCATAATGGCGTGAATGCTAGAACTAGGAAGCCTATTCTTGTGCCCACTAGTACTAGAAAACCCACAAGAACTTTGAACCAATCCATTGATCAACCACTTAAGAAACTAAGTGCGTTAGACTCCACTACTATGCGTAAACAAAACAGATTAAAGAAGCTATATGAGAACATGATTAGGACATGTACACGGGGGTATTCGAGATTTACACCACCCGGATACAAATGGGTACCTAAGTTAAACACTTTAGTGATTGGGTCTAGGAATATCAGCTTGCCTGTAGACTTTGCATCTAGGCCCACTACTATTTTGGAACCCGTTTTTATCAAGGGATCCCATTTGTCAAATGCTACATTGTCTTCTAATTCTTCTGCAGCTCGTCGAAATCATCCTATTCATAATGGACTCCGGGTGCACAAAGCACATGACAGGCAATCTCAAGCTTCTCATTAACTTCGTGGAGAAGTTTCTGGGTACGGTGCGGTTTAGAAATGATCAGTTTGCACCGATACTTGGATATGGCGATTTGGTTCAAGGAAATCTCACTATCAAACGGGTTTATTACGTCGAGGGACTGAATCACAATTTATTCTCGGTTGGTCAATTTTGTGATGCGTATTTGGAAGTGGCTTTTCGGAAATCTACTTGCTATGTTAGAGACTACGATGGGAATGACCTTCTTACAGGTTCTCGTGGTTCTGATCTCTACACAGTAACTCTTCAAGACACATCTTCAACAAATCCAATTTGCTTAATGACTAAAGCTTCATCATCTCAAGCATGGTTATGGCATCAACGATTGTCACATCTCAACTTTGACACCATCAACTTGCTTTCGAAAAATGATATTGTGACCGGTCTCCCAAAGTTAAAATTCGTCAAAGACCATCTTTGTTCTTCTTGTGAGTTGGGGAAAGAAAAACGGAAGTCTTTCAAATCAAAGACTACCCAAGCTCAAAAGGACGATTGAAACTTCTACACATGGATTTATGTGGTCCCATGCGTGTAGAGAGTATTAACGGGAAAAAGTTTATTCTTGTGATTGTTGATGATTACTCTAGATACACATGGACTTTCTTCTTAAGGTCCAAAGATGAAACACCAGAGGTTCTCAAAAACTTTCTCAAAATGATACAACGCAATCTTCAAGTTCAAGTCTTAACCGTAAGAACGGATAGGGGTACTGAATTTTTGAACAAGAACTTGCAATCTTACTTTCAAGAAGAAGGCATCGAACATCAAACGTCTATTGCTCGAACTCCTGAACAAAACGGCGTTGTCGAAAGGCGGAACCGTACTTTGGTTGAGGCAGCTCGAACAATGCTTTCTGCTTCAAAATTACCGCTATTCTTCTGGGCTGAAGCAATAGCAACTGCCTGTTATACTCAGAATCGTTCTCTCGTTATCCCTAGACATGAAAAGACACCTTACCACATCATCAATGGCAGGAAACCTACTGTCAAATTCTTTCACGTATTTGGATCTTTATGCTACATTCTTAAAGGCGGTGAGAATCTCGACAAGATGAAATAAAAAGGTGATGCATGTATTTTTGTGGGGTATGCGGCATTGTCGAAAGGATATCGGGTCTATAGCAAGGGAACAAAGATTATTGTCGAAAAAATTCATGTGAACTTTGACGAATTGCCACACATGGTACTTGATCACAACAGCTCAAGTCCCGCTCCTCAATGTACAGCCATGGCACCTACACACAACAGTGTACGTCCCGTGCAAGAATGTCAAGAAAATACTCCTACAGCAGACTCGACGGATATGACACAAATGAATGAGTTGGTTGATTTATATGATCCAATGTTTGATGAATATTACTATGGAAACAATCAAGTTGTGTCAAAGCCTTCCGCTGTCAATACTGCTGATGCACCCGCACAAAGTCAACAAGACACAACTGCATCTACTTCAGCAACCGTTGCTCAAGAAACAATTCCAGTGGATACTCAACAAACTCAAGAAACAGTCATACAACCAACATCACCAACCGTCAATGTTGAAGGAGGAAACAACAATCAAGTAGTCGATGCACAACCTGACTATGAAGAATTTATCAATCCGTTCGGTACATCGGTACACGAAGTCGGAGAGTCTTCTACTCAGCATGTTGATCCGTCCAACATGCATACATTCTACCAACCATATCCATCCACTCACCATTGGACACGTGATCATCCATTGGAGCAAGTCATTGGAAATCCTTCACAACCGGTTTGAACACGCAGACAACTCGAAACCGATGGCGATGTGTGTATGTATGCACTCACCGTGAGTTCAACTGTACCTACAAAAATCAAACAAGCCATGACTAATCATGCGTGGATTGAATCAATGCAAAACGAAATTCATCAGTTTGAACGCCTAAATGTTTGGGAACTTGTTGACCGACCCTATGGAATGTCAATTTTAGATTTCAAATGGATCTGGAAAAACAAAATGGATGAAGAACAAACCATCATCAAAAACAAATCTCGTCTTGTGGTTAAGGGATACCGTCAACAAGAAGGCATAGACTACGATGAATCATTCGCTCAAGTCGCTCGTTTGGAAGCAGTCAGGATATTTCTTGCTTATGCTGCACATAAAGGCTTCGCGGTTTTTCAGATGGACGTTAAAACTGCTTTTCTCAACGGTCATTTGAAGGAAGAAGTGTATGTGAATCAGCCGGAAGGATTCATCGATCCTCATCATCCTGACAAAGTCTATCGTCTCAAGAAGGCTGTATATGGACTTAAACAAGCTCCAAGGGCATGGTACGAAGAACTTTCAAACTTCTTGGTGTCCAAAGGATTCTCCAAAGGTTCTATTAATCCTACTCTCTTTACTAATAAATATGGGGATGACATAATGTTGGTGCAAGTTTATGTTGATGACATTATTTTTAGTTCTACGAACCCAAAACTTTCAAAACGTTTTGAAAAATTAATGCACAGTATATTTGAAATGTCAATGATGGGGGAGCTAAAAAAATTTTTAGGCCTCCAGATTCATCAGTCACCATGTGGTATCTTCATTAACCAAGCTAAGTATGCTCAAGAGATACTTAAAAAGCATGGTATGACCTCATGTGCTCGCGTTGGTACACCATTGTCGACCACATCCCTAGACGCTGACTTGTACTTATATCTCGTAGATCAAACGCGATATCGTAGTATGATCGGGCCACTTATGTACCTTACAGCCAGCAGGCCTGATATTCATCATGCCACATGCTATTGTGCACGATATCAAGCCAGACCTACTCAAAAGCACCTCAAAGAGGTTAAACGGATCTTTCGGTACCTTAAGAATACCATTCACATGGGACTCTGGTATCCGAGGGAAACCGGTTTTCATCTAATGGCTTTTTCAGATTCTGATCACGCAGGTTGTCTTGATAGTCGTAAAAGCACTTCTGGTAGCATACAATTTCTAGGGGAAGACAAGCTTGTCAGATGGTCGTCAAAGAAGCAGGATTGCACTTCGCTCTCATCAGCTGAAGAAGAATATGTGGCTCTATTAGCGTGTTGTGCTCAAGTCCTCTGGATGAGAACTCAACTCACGGATTATGGCTTCCACTTTGATAAAATACCTATGTATTGTGACTCAAAGTCGGCCATAGCCATATCTTGCAATCTGGTTCATCACTCCCGCACCAAGCACATCGATGTCAGATATCACTTCATCAAGGAACAAGTGGAACGCGACATCGTGGAATTATACTTTGTCAGAACTGAGTACCAGCTGGCAGACTTGTTTACAAAAGCTCTCTCGAAAGATAGGTTTGCGTATCTCGTTGGCCGTCTTGGTATGAAGTATATGACTCCAGAAGACTTGGAGGTTTTGACAAATGAAGCTGCTTGATATTCTCTCACAATGACTTCTAAGCGCATCACAGCTTAGGACTCGGACCTCAACTAAGGAAAGTTTATCTCGGACGATAACTTATCCTTCTCAACGAGAAATTCATATTTCTCGGTCATGAGCTTCTCATAAAAACATTCAAAGTTTTTAAGTTCATGAAAAACGATTTCTAAGTAAATGTCAACTTAGAACTCGAACTTCAACTTAAGGAAAGTTTATCACGGATGATAACTTATCCTTCACAACGAGAAATTTATTTTTCTCGGTCATGAGCTAGTCACAAAACAATCAAAGTTTTGAGCTCATGAAAAATGGACCCGACAGGGGAGTGTACGTTTCAGTGCGCTTTCCCTAAGCAATAAAAGAGAAGTCTTCTATCCTGATTATTTTAAAACCGTTGAACACAATTTTTCAAGAATTTCTCAAAAGGTTTTTCTAAATCTTTTAAAATTATGTGTTCAACACTCCCTTCCTCATAATAGGTTTTTATATCTCGAAATGTCATATGTTATTTTGATCAATATTTGAGGGGGGGCGTTTTAAAATCAAGCCTTTTAATGTTGTTGGGTACATCTCTAAAATTGTCATATTTTATGTATCCAACACATTCCGAAAATTATATGAAATTGTCAAATGCAATATATTATATCGGCAAAGGCATCTCAACTCCGTACCTCAACATATTTTGTGGTGTCGTTTTTCTAAAATTTTGTCAAATTTTGTCTCAAGACACACATATATTGTTGAGGGGGAGCGACCCGACTGAAAATGTTCAATGATTCATGCGTGCACACATGTTTCTCTCCCGTCGATTTTTCGGAAAATGTCATATTTTAATCAATTGGTATCTCTAATATTATATTTTTATATTAGAGATAAGGGGAGAAAATGTGATTAAAATGTAATATATCGCAACATGTGATCTTAAAAGACTCAAGTGCAACTCTTTCCTTCACATGCCAAACTATTTTGTTTATCGATGCATGTGTGTAGGGGGAGCTTTTTGAAAATATAAAACTTTCAAAGTGTTAAAAGTTTTGATTTTTGTCAAGCACTTTGAATTGTTTTCAATGGTTTTATGGTTACGATCTTTACCCAAAACAACCTAGTATCCACGACGGAACGATGGAGTCAAAAGGTGGTTTAGGATAGGAAACTAAGTCCTATGATCCAACCAGAACCGGAGGGATCTACCCAAGGACATTCCATAGCTAGAAATAGTTGTCCTTAGGAAAGATGGAGTGGAATGAAGCTGAATGCGGACCAATTACTTAAGTTAGCACTAGAACAATCACAACAAGGTGCTAATGATGACGTATTGGTAAGCATTGAAGGAGTTGAATATTCTATGCAACTTAGGTAGAAACCGGGTTAACACATCTTTTGAAGACAAGTGTCATGGACCAAGTGATACGATGCATAACCCTTCCCCAGCCATTCGAGTTCTCTCAAAAGAAACTTGTCTCATTGTCACGGAGATCAACACGTATCTATTGACTTTCTCACTCCGAGTCAGTTAATATTGAAAAGGTGGCAGTCTGCTCCAGCCTCCGATTACCAAAATGCACTTATTGAGTCTAGAGCCAAACGAGATCTATATATCATCTCATTAGGACACAATCGAGTCCTACGCATTATCCTTGTGATACTGCCAGAACATCTGAGTGATACGATTCACAATGAAGATGGAAATCCTGTTTGAGCCAGCATCAAACAAGCTCATGGTAGGTAACTTGTGCGATTCTACATGAATCAAACTTGTGATAACTGGAAAGCAACTAAGTTTGGATTTTTAATTGATTCAAACTTGATTCCAGGTTTCTTTGCAAAATCCGTGTGATCTTGCCTGAACATTCAGAGTGACACTCTTTAGTGTTCACAGTGACGAATGGAAATCCTTCCAGTGTCAACATCAAACAGCACTACGGTAGGTAACATGCAAGATTCTTATGAATCGAGTTTGTGGCAAACTGGAAAGCAACAATGGTGCGATTCTTATAGAATCAAACTTGTTCCAGGAATTCTGAATTGATGACTCTAATCAAACGGATAACCGTATCCTTTTTTATTCACTCTTTACGTTCGCAGTCTGCTTTGAGACGGTCGAGTAAAGAGAACTGGCTACTACCGCCGGGAAACCCTGTCAAGGAGGTTCTTAATCGAATCTACCCGATCACAGGTACGGTATCTAATACCGTCTAAACGGTCTTCACCGACGAGAGGTAAAACGCTACCGAGTTAGGATGAAATGTTCAAAGCCATTTTATCCATGTCTATATATGTTGCTGCATATCAAGAAGGTGGTGTAGCTGTGCAACCGATGTCGATTCAGAGGTTACAAGAGCACAAGATGGCGATAATCAAGATACCTAAGAATGTAAGAATTAAATAGGTCATCTTAGTCACAAGGAGTACAGATGAAGATCTCAAGCACTCAAAGTCAAATGATAAAGGCTCAAGATAAAGATCACGAAAGCATGAAGGAACAAAGCCGTTACAAAAAAGATCAAGACCAAGATACAAGACCAAAGCAGGAAGATCTCCTCTACAAGAATGTATTCACTCAATCATCTTATGTTTCTTAAGTTTTTTTAAGATGACCGATACATTGGGGGAGATTGTTAGCCCTATATTTTATATAGTCGAACAAGAATGTAATAGGTCATCTTAGTCGTTATTGGTCTTGTATAGTAATAGGTTAGTCGGGAAAAGCGGGCTTGGACTTTAAGCTAATATTGTCTTTTTTAGGGGCTATATGCCCAAGTGAAAGCCAAGCCCGGCCCAAGATGAAGCCCACAAAGGCCTTAGAGCCGTGGCATATATAACCCTCTTCCACATGTGGAAGAGGGTGTTGGTTCATTTCATAAAACACCTAGTTTTAGTGTAAACCTTCCACTTCTCTCTCTACTTTCTCTTTCTACTTTTCTACTATTTCTCTCTCTAAATCTTGTGTTATGGATTGAATGGGAACAACAAAACCCTTGGTAAGAGGATCCACATTCATTAGATCCGTACTAATATGTTCGAGATGCACTCTTTGTTTCTGAACTTCTTCTTTAACGATAAAGAGTTTTATATCCATGTGTTTTGCACCTTTAGAGTATTTATCATTCTTAGAGAAGAAAATTGTTGCGGTATTATCACAGTACATTTTCAGCGGCTTGCTTATAGTGTCGACAACCCCAAGCCCTGAAATAAAGTTCCGCAACCATAATGCATGAATAGTAGCCTCATAACAAGCTATAAATTCTGCTTCCATAGTAGATGCAGCAATGATAGATTGTTTGGCACTTTTCCAGGAAATAGCTCCTTGAGCCAGTTGAAACACATAGCCAAACGTTGACTTTCCACTATCCTTGCATCCAGCATAATCAGAATCAGCATATCCAACCACTTCCAAGTGATTAGACCTCTTATAAGTAAGCATATAATCCTTTGTTCCTTGAAGATATCTCAATACTTTCTTTGCAGCTTTCCAATGATGAATACCGGGATTACTTTGATATCTACATAGCATTCCGATCGCAAAACTGATGTCGGGTCTAGTGCAAGTTTGTAGATACATTAAACTGCCCACAACTGAAGCATATGGAATATTTTCCATTTCCTTTCGTTCCACGTCATTCTTTGGACATTGTTTAAGACTAAACGTGTCTCCCTTTTGAATAGGGACTATACCATCCGAGCATCTGCTCATATTGAATCTCTCAAGAATTTTATCGATATAGGCTTTTTGAGACAATCCTAATATACCTTGAGATCTATCACGGAATATTGAAATTCCAATCACATAGGATGCCTCACCCATATCTTTCATTTCAAAATTCTTAGAGAGATATTCTTCAGTCTTATGCAATAAACCAAAGTCATTAGTCGCAAGCAAGATATCATCAACATATAAAACCAAAGATATAAACTTGCTCCCACTGATCTTGCGGTATATGCATCGATCAACGATGATTTCTTCAAAACCGAAAGATGTAATGGTATCATTAAACTTAATATACCATTGTCTAGAAGCTTGTTTAAGTCCATATATTGATTTCTTTAATTTACACACCATATTTTCTTTACCATCAATAGAAAACCCTTCAGGTTGCTCCATATAAACTTCCTCCTCAAGATTTCCATTCAAAAAGGCGGTTTTCACATCCATTTCATGTAGCTCTAAGTCAAAATGGGCCACTAATGCCAAAATTATTCTCAAAGAATCCTTCTTTGAGACGGGTGAAAAAGTCTCATGGTAATCAACGCTGCTTTTCTGAGTACAACCTTTGGCTACAAGTCTAGCTTTATATCTTTCAACACTGACTTTAGAGTCGCGTTTGGTCTTATAGACCCATTTACACCTAACTCGTTTAGAACCTTCTGGCAAGTTTACAAGATCCCAGACTTTATTTTGAGCCATTGATTCTAACTCTTCTTTCATAGCGTCAATCCATAATTCAGACTTATCACTTTTTATGGCTTGTGAAAACGATACAGGATCATTATCAATACCAATATCAAAATCTGTCTCTTGTAAGTAAACAATATAATCATCAGAAATAGCTGATTTTCTAACCCTTGTAGGTTTGTTTAATGCTATTCCAACTGGTTCACTTGTTTGAGTTGGCAAGTTATTTTCTTCATGAGGTGTTTGTTCATTATTCAAATGTTGTTCTTGATTTTGAGATACAAGAACAACATTTGGTGTAGGTGTGGATTTATAAACATTCATGGGAGATGGGTCATCATCCCTTATTTCATTAATATCCACAACTTGATTTTCAACACTCCCACTAACTTCACCATTTTCTAGAAATTTGGCATTACCTGTTTCAACAATTCTAGAACTGTGGTTTGGACAATAAAACCTATACCCTTTGGACTTCTCTGGGTAACCAATGAAGTAACCGCTAACGGTTCGAGAATCCAATTTCTTTTCTTGTGGATTATAAACCCGTGCCTTTGAAGGACAACCCCAAACATGCAGGTGTCTCAGACTAGGTTTCCTTCCAGTCCATAACTCAAATGGAGTTTTGGGAACTGACTTATTAGGAACCATATTTAATAGATACACTGCGGTTTTAAGTGCATATATCCACAAACCTTTGGGTAAAGATGATTTACTGATCATGCTCCTAACCATCTCCATTAATGTTCTGTTTCGCCTTTCTGCCACACCATTTTGTTGTGGTATGCCCGACATAGTATATTGAGCACATATGCCGCGACTTTCGAGGAATTTTGCAAAGGGACCAGGACATTGTCCAGATTCATCATATTTTCGATAATATTCACCACCTCTATCAGATCTTACGATCTTCACTTTTCTATCTAGTTGCCTCTCAACCTCGTTTACAAACACCTCGAGGGCATTTATAGATTGAGATTTTTCATGCAGCAAAAAGACATATCCATAACGTAAAAAATCATCTATAAAGGTGATAAAATATTTTTCTCCAGTGAAGGATGGAGTATCAAATGGTCCACAAATATCAGTGTGTATAATTTCAAGGAGATCCCTGCTTCTTGTGGCACCTTTCTTGCTATGTTTGGTTTGCTTTCTTTTAATGCATTCCACACACAAGCCAAAATCAGTGAAGTCCAGATTTGGTAGAATCTCGTTCTTCACCAATCTTTGTAATCTTTCTTTGGATATATGACCCAAACGTTTATGTCACAAGAATACAGAATTTTCATTCACCATACTACGTTTTATTCCAACATTATGTTCAACAGTAAATAGAGATTGAGAAAAAACATCATCAAGTTTTAATTTATATAAATTATCAATAAGAATACCATAACCAACAAACGATTTATTCTTATATAAATTAAAACGACCATTTCCACCACCAAAAGTATATCCACTAACATCAAGTCTCGAAATAGAAATTAAATTTCTAGAAATCGAAGATACATAGAGAGTATTCATTAGATCCAAGTGAAACCCGGTATCTAACTTCAGACGATAAGTCCCTACGCCTTCAATTGGGGCCTTCATTCGGTTCCCCATAAAGAGAAAGTTATTAGTTGTGCTTATGGTTTGGATTGTAAGGAATCCCTGCATAATATTGGAAACATGAGTAGTAGCACCAGAATCAAACCACCAAGTATTAGAAGGAACTTCAGACAAATTTGATTCAAAGCATACAGAAACATAATGTATACCTTTCTTTTCGAACCAAGCCTTACGCTTATGGCAATCCTTTTGGAAATGCCCCTCTTTCTTGCAAAATTTGCATTTGTTGTCCCATTGTTCCTTCTTCACACCATTAGCAACCTTTGAGGTTGTAGCATGGTGCTTCTTCTTAAAGTTCTTGGGTTTTGGTTTGAGCTTCTTGTCAACTCCTTGATTCACCAAGTTAACGGAGTGAACTCTTTGCTTCTTTAGTCTTGATTCCTCTTGAATAAGCTTACTGGACAGTTCATCAATATTCCACTTATCCTTTAATTTGTTATAATTGATGTGAAACGGTCCATATTCAGGAGGAAGTGAATTCATAATGAATTGCACCAAGAAAGAGTCATCCACATTCATACCTAGTGTCTTAAGTCTTGTTGCGTTATTTGTCATATCAAGGACATGTTGTTGCATACTCTTTGAACCATCAAATTTCATGGTGGTGAATTCAGCCATAAGTGTCCCTGCTAGTGCTTTGTCAGTAGAACAAAACTTCTCTTCCACTAGCGTAAGAAAATCTTTAGCATTTTGATTTTCAATGCTAGGAAGACTAGGCTTAATGTTGTTGGCAATTGACATCCGCATAAAGTTCAAGCAAAGTCTGTTAGACCTTGTCCATGCCTTATGGTATGCTTTTTGAGCCTCTATACTTTCATTGATAAGGTCAGCAGGCATATCCTCCAAAAGCGCCAAGTCAAGATCCAAAGCACCTAAGTGGAAAGTGACTTGTTCGCTCCATTCGGAGAAATTCACACCGGTAAACAAGGTAACAGAAGAAGCTTGAAAGTGAAGGTTAATTGCTGCAAAAAATGTATATGCTTACTAATTAAAAAAAATGTGAGATAAATAATTTAAATATATATTATTGGTTTCCTTTGGGTAAACACAACAATATATCATCATCATTATTAGAATGCAATAAAACTTTATATGAAAATAGAATATACGTTGTCAAATGTATAAAGCATCTTTGGATAACTACACGCACATGACAAAAGTGTAATAATTTTCAACTTTCAATATATTAGTTATAGAATAACAATTTTCCTTTGGGCAAATTCATAATTTCTATCAACTAATAAAATGTATCATAGCATTCTTAAAAAAACAACGTGAATAATATGACTACAAAATGAATTTCACTTGGTCACCTTGGTGACTAACAAATTAATTTCACTTAATGTCATATACTAAAATAAATAATTTTTTTTTTAATAATAAAAAAAATTAATGAAGACTTTAAACACATAAGTGTTACAAATAATTTAATTTTGTAACGTCCATTCTTAAATGCAATAATAAAAAAATAGGTTTTAAAAAATCATCAATGAAGATTTAAGACATATAAATTTTACAATTAATACATATTTCAAAATTTGTAACATTTTATTGAGTTTTTCAAACTTAAATAATCATTAAATTTTATCATTACAAATACTTGAAGTAATGTAACAAAAACAATAAATTAATGATCAACTTTAACATGTTTTCAATTGATATTTAAAACATACGAATGTTACAAATATATATATATATATATATATATATATATATATATATATATATATATATATATATATATATATATATATATATATATATATATATATATATATATATATATATATATAGAGAGAGAGAGAGAGAGAGAGAGAGAGAGAGTAGAGATCCAGTAAGAAGAAAAATTAAAATGAGAATAATAAGAATAAAACCTGACCACAAATTCCACAAAGAAAGGAGAATTTTAAGGGGAGATGCATCTGACTTTGTAGGTGCATCTGAAATGTGTGGATGTGGTTTCTTCTCATTCTTCTCATTTTACTTAATCTTCTTATTTGATCTTAACTCTCTCTCTCTCTCTCTCTCTCTATATATATATATATATATATATATATATATATATATATATATATATATATATATATATATATATATATATATATATATATATATATATATATATTTAAATAGTGTAACATCAAATTCATAGATAACTAAAAAAATACATTTAATTACATGATAACTAAATGAAACGTTCATTTCACATTAGCATTTAAGTATATTAAAAATGTATTGATCATGAAACTCAAAGCTACCCTTGCATACAGTGTTGCATATTATTACATATACCTATATACACAAGATAGTTTCTTACGACATGCATTTTCTATTCATGCTACTTGGATATGCATCATGAAAAAAAATTGTTTAATTACAACAATGATGTAAACAATTATATTATTTGCTCCTAAGTTTCAATCAAATATTATTTTGTTCATTCATATCACGACTAACTTTAGATTACTTTTCTCTGCTTCTTTCTTTTCTTTAGTGCGGAAAATATTAAACATCATTTCGATAATATGAAGCAAGTTAACAAATACTCATAATGTCAAAATAACAAATTATCATGATCTTGTTGTAGTAACAATTTACAAACAATATTAGATGATACCTTACTTAATGTATTAGAGTCTCATATCAAAGAATATATTAATCGCATGAGTGAACAAGTTGATTGGTATAAATCTAAGAAAACATACCATTAGAATTTCTTGTAATCTATATGGTATCTAATATGTATTCCATTCATTCAACTTACGTACAAAATAAATTACACCTTTAAGATTGAGCATCTTTACAATAAGTATATTGATTATGATCAATAAGCTAAGGATTATTATCTTATTCATAACACATGCTCGGATACCACATGTAAGCATTTTTTGTTATGTGTAAATATTAGCACCAAATATTCATACTAAACACATTCAACTATTATGCCACAAGATATTAGAATACGATAATAACCACATCAATAAAACGAAACAAGAACAACATACCGGAAGCCGTAGCAGATGTTGACATGATGTAAGCAACACTTAAACACGACTAGTTTCTCACCCTTAACCCAATTGCGTGTAGAGAGCTAGATGGAGAGCTACAATGATTCTACTTCTATTTTTGTGTGTATTGGGTAGGGAGAGGACTAGTCATATATATAGTCTTAAGAGTAAGTATACCATCAATACTAACAAACAAAACGGTTTAAGAATTGATGTAACATTAGTATGAATCATAATCATATTGAATTGACATGATTACACATATGTAACCTATAATTCAAAATACAGGGTAATTATGACTTAGCTTAATGTTACAATCCTACAATGAGAACCATTACGTCCATATAAATAATACAAAAGAATTTCCACAAAATGAATTGTTCATTTTTTAGTTAGTATTTTATGCTTAAACCTTTTTTTCTTCTCTTTGATTAAATCAATAAAAATATGAACAAGTCATTTTGTGAACATTCTTTTAATCTGTAAATTTATGTAAATATATATGTTTTAAATTATTTTACATTAATAAAACAACGCTTATCAAACAAAATAATATGTATATATTTTGTTTATAATTCGTTTATGCTCATTTAATGTTCATTTATTGTTTAATGAACGAACATGAACAACTTTATTTTCTTAATAAACGGATATAAACAACAAGAAATTTGTATTTTCTTAAGTGGTTATTTGTCCGATTGAAATTAAACAAACGCACATGAATAAGGATTCGTTCATATTCGTCTGATTCATTTATAACCTTACCTGGTAACGTATAGTATTGACACGACCCATTGAGCCTAAAACTATACACCAAACCTCGGTCCATAGCCCAATTAAGCACAAGCCCACCACGGTGGCAAAACACTAGTGGATCAGCTCCCTGAGAGCGGATTCACGAGTAAGTAACGGATCAGTTTCCTCGGAGCGGATCTGCAAGCAACTAGCAGATCCACTCCCAAAGAGCGGATCCACAAACCACGATTAGCAGATAAGAACAAAAGCCTTTAACCAACAAAGGCCTACTCCAAGCACTATCCGAAATACTTGGAAAACATAGTATTATGCTCACATATAAAAGGTAAACTCTGATACTCCCACAAGGTATGATTTTCCTACACATCTCAATTCACACATATATCTCTGACAACAAGAAATCTTACTCTTACGTCGGAGTCTATCGTGGGGTCCATCCTCACGGTAAGGCTAACGGCTTGCTTTTATTTGTGTAGGAAATCATCATATCTACTCTTATTGGTATGAGATCAATCCCAACCCAAGACATCTGAGCCCGTCCGTGAGGGATCAGACCCAATCAACTACCCGGTCCAGAATCTAACTAACAAATGGCACCATCTATGGGATCCAATATGCTACTTCATTCCAAAAACTCTCATCCAAACATGAGCGTGTCGATGCCAACCCTACCCCACCCACGTGTGTCGTGCGGAACATGGCAAGGAAGGAAACCAACCCAAAAACATAAATCCCAAATAAGAGAGCGTCTGACGCTGCCATCAGGGAATTCTGTGACGAATATTACCACCAGCTATTGTCGGTTGTAGCTGAAAGGTTTCATGAAGAAGAACAATATAAGGAAAAATCGAAAGCAGTAAAAACCCATCTAAACTATGACGGATGCTCAAAAAAGAGTGAATGGGCCTTCCCACTGCTCTGAGTCAGCGACTCCAGATATGGGAAGAAAACGGAAAAATAAAAGGTAAATGTCCCCGGACAAGTCTACAGCCCACGACAAAGTCAGAGCGTCTTTTCACAACTCAAACGAGAGTCACCTAGCCAAAGAGACCAAGAAGGAAAAAAACGATCTTCACAAGGCTAGGCCACAAAGATAGAGGGGTTTTCAAAATACTAGGAGAAAAGGAAAGAGGGTCATTCGATCAACAAAATAAAGATTATGAGTCATTTCACCAAAACTCCGAGATAAGAAATAACATCAGGGAGCTAACCAAACAAAGGATGATAGCATGAGACTACTGTAGGAGCCATAACCGTTATCTAGACAAACTTCAAAGGAGAATAGAGTCCGCCTCTTGTTGAAAACAATAAAAAGAAATCATGTCGGAAAAGTCAGAGCGATAATCTAAAAGCGACGAAAGCGATTGCGGACACTGCTAGTCGAAAAAGCCAAAATCAAGCATGGAAGAAGACGAACTGTCCCAGCCATAGTTGTCCGAAGATGTTGATCCATTCACACCTCGTATATTAAACTTTGATTTCCCTAAGAAGATCCGCGTTCCTAGGCAGGTTAGGACATATGATGTATTCGGAGATCCGTAAGACCACATAAAGTCTTCCAAATAGCGAATAAGGTATAAAAATAGGCCATGCCAACATGGTGCCATATGTTCAACTCTACACTCATTAGAAATGCTAGAGTGCGGTTCGATGACCTCCCACCAGAGATAATCGACAGCTATGATGACTTGCAAAAGGCATTTCTAGCCACCTACCTACAAGAAAAGAAGTCCCCCTGGAGCTCCATCACATCAAGCAAAGAGAGGAGAATCCACAAAAGACTTCATGAGATGATTCAAGATTGAAAGCAAATACGTCAAAGCAGGTCCCGAATGCATGAAGATCTCAGGATTCATGCAAGGATTAACACATCCCAAACTGATCAAACGTCTCTATGACAACATACCAAGAACAATCAATGAAATGATGAAGGAAACGGTCGCATTCTTGAGAGGCGAAGTAGCGGTAGTGAACCAACTACAGAAAAAGGGACCACATACTTGGAAAACAAGAGGGAAACCAAAAAAAACTTTCATAGGAAGCCCGACTTTCGAAACCAACAAAGGTCAGAGTGGACACATGACAGATTTACCCTACTTAAAAGCCCCAAAGAAATCTAATAACCGGAGAAAAGAAAAATCAAAACTCCACCCCGGTAGAAAAACGAAAAAAAACAAGTTATGTGTATTTCATTGCGAGATAGGACACACAATATAGATGAATGTATGCATCTAAAAAGGAAAATTGAGGAGCTAATAACGGAAGGAAAGTTTTCCCATGTGATTAAAGATATCAAACAAAACAGCGGGAAAGACCAGCCAAAGATAGTAAAAAATGGAGAAACGTCTAAAAAGGACAAGGCCTCGGTCATCCTGATAGTACAGTCGTGGCAAAGAATGATAAGACAAAAAAAATACCCAAAGCTTCTCCCCAACATCCAGAGATATCCTTCCCCTCACTCGACGGCAAAGAGTCAGGAGAATGACTAGTGGTAATAAAAGCAAAAGTTGAAGGACACCGCGTCCATGAATGTACGTGGACGGAGGATCAGGTTCCAAAATAATGTATGAGCACTGCTTCAACTGTAATACCCCGAACTTAACATCATCATTTTACCTTAATTATGCGACCGATTTTAAATTTTTGGAGGAATATAGATACTTATATGTTTGACGGTTTACGTTAAAACTGGTAATATGTAGCTTTATTTAAATGTTCTGACGATTGAAGAGAACAAATAGTGATCGCGATGCCGATGGATGCCCAAATGTTATGTTTTAGTATCGATTATCTCGATATTTGAGATTTTTGGAACTTTTATCTCATTACGTATTAAGTCGATTCGGAACCTTACTATTTCATTTTGTGTGCGTTTAATCATTGAAAAAGTATTTTATTGAACGAGGCTTTAATTTTTATGAATCCGGGACGAACACCGACTCCCATAAACTTTTGCAAATCAACTAAGTACCATTCCCACTCTTTAAACGATATTTTGCAACAAAGGCCAAAATAAGACTATTATTACACTTTCTACCCTCTCTTTCATAAAAAAGGAGAAATCTCTCACACACACACACTTAATTTATTCAGTTTAAAAATTCACTTCTCCTCCCCTTTCTCTCTCAAAAACCACGGCTAGAACACACCACCATAGATCGACCACCGATATTTGATTTTTGAGAAATCTAATCAATGTCCCATGTTTCTAACATCAAGATAAGTAAATCCCACCAAAAATACTCAACATGCAACAACATTTTTTTTTAGATTTAATTTTTGATATACTTTGATAAAAACTATGATTTGATCTAATTAAGTTATTGGGTTTGTGTTTAATTATGTTTAGGAAGATGGATTTAAAATATTCAAGCTTTAGAAAAGATTTTTCTTGGTTGTTTTGACCTCCAAAACCCACGGCCAAATGGGGGTTTTTGGTGTTCTTGGTGTTTTGATCTATTTAACTTATGGCATGGTTCTATTATGATGTTTATATTATTCTAATATTATTTTTCTTGAAATGCATGTGTTCTTTTGAAATGGGTTTTATTCAAGATTCACCATACAAGTGATTAAGTGTACAAGGGATGGTTTAGGATAATTGTATAGCGTTGTTAGAGATATAGGAGTAGGAAAAATTGATTGAAAAGATGATTTGTCATAATTTTGAAAGAGTGGTTTTAGACCAGATTGTTTGAAGCAGATTTTCATGTGTTTAAGTTTGAGGAAGTGTTAGTATGATTGGATATAGTTGTAGTGGCCGGCGAGACGGTCGTTTCGATATAAGGTAGAGCTTCTAACTCATAACGAGGAGAAAGTTATGATATTTTGATTTTTCTTGTACCGGAAGATGCATATCGACACAATACGAAATTGTAGTCGATATTGGGTCAATCTCGGGGACTATAAGTTGAGTTTTAAAAATGATTAGAGGCTGATCTCAGGCCCTAAACTTATCATTTTGGGTCTGTTTTCAAAGTCAATTGTCGGTTTTGTAAATGTTTTTGGTTAAGGATGTCTAAATGACCTTGTGAGTCAAGTGTACAAAACTGTCCTGTTTTTGAAGTCTAAAGATGTGTTGAGCAGACCGCCTTAGGAGTAATATTTTTGGATGAAATTATGGAGGGGTTTTATTCAGGTTACGTGTGAGTTTGACACCAAGTTTCGTCGAAAATGGAATTCTCTAAGTAGGTGAAAACAGTCCGTACATTTGGTATGTACCGGCAGATTGGTATTTGGAGCGTTTGATTTAATAATAAAGTATAATAGAAGCGTCTAGTAAATATAACTTGTGTGGACTATTGGTATGTGTTTAAAGAGGTTTTGAGTGAGTTTAATTGTTTATACTAAGTACATATCGGTACTTAAGTACGTTTATTTATTTCACGCTTTGTTCGCAAGGTGTTGATTTTGAGTTTCAAGGGCATCCTTGTCGTATTCATCCCTGGGGCGCGCGTGTAAAGCCGTGTGCGGAGTCCATCATCCCTCGGTACTCCATCTAATACTATCTCATGTTGCGTTGTTCATATAATAAGTGAGTAAGTGACTCCTAACTTATCTACTATAACCGTGCAGCCATCTGGATGCGACACACGGGGCTACCACCAGTGCCGCACAAGCTAATGAATTTCTTCCCAAGTGGGGGTGTCAACAATCTTGCGAACTGACGAATAGGTCCGACTGCGCAGATTTTATGCATTTCATTGTTCCCCCTGGGCGCGCCCAACATCTAGACGAGCTGCCTGTCGAAACTTTGATTGGAGAACTAGCAATAGGTGCGTCACGGGAGGTGACGGTAGTATCCCATCTAAACAGGAGGATAGTGCAACTTTCGTAACGCCTTTCTAACATTTCCCTGGAGCTTCCTCGGATTCTGGCGGAAAAAGAAAACGAATTGGTTTTTGCCAAGATGAAGTTAGCGAGCATGCGAGGGGTTGCTAGTATAAATGCTGGCTCCATACAGTATCTTGAGGATGATAAGGTGTCGTTGCTAGAGTCTCTAAACCAGGTACACATTCTGCGCGAAAAACAGGAAAGAGACAACCATTGGACCCAGAAAAAACTTGAAGAGGGCATGGGTGTGTTCTCCCAAAACTATGATAATGTGTCTACGGATTTCCAACAAGATCTAGATAGCAAAGAGAAGGTCCTGAGGTGCTAAAATACTGATTTTGATGAGGAGTTATATCCGCACCTTTCAGCTATTCGCACAAAGAAGCACTGGTTGGTTAGATATGGTTTGCTTATGGCTGCTAAAGGTGCGACGGGCTCACCCAATATATCCGGAGCCGCTTGGGATGTTCTAGAGACTGCGCGCACACTTGTCCAAAGTATTGCTATGGAACGCGCCATGAAAGATGGTTTGTTGACGAAGCCTTTAGGGGAAGTACCTTTTTATGATCTGTAGGTTCAGGAACATTTTGAAACCGCATCCCAGGTGTTGAAAGACTGCGACCTCCCTTTGACGTTGTTGAGAAAGACCAGGATCAACCTATTAGCGTTGTAATGGCTGGACTTGCTCTCGAGAGGAACTTTGAGGAGGGCGCAGAGAATGAGCCAGATTACTGCATCAAGCCGGACATTTTTCAGCTTAGAGTTCCTGTTTATCCTGCTGAAGAAGGCATTGCAGATATGGTCTCGCTGGAGCAGGTGTTGAAGCGCCATGCCAAGCGTGTGCTTAAAAAGAACAAATCTTCTGCCAAGAGCGCTGTCATTGGTTTGGGCTTGGCTCATCCTAGCCGTTCGGATGGCGTACAAGTAAGCCTGCCATCCATTGGGGTGTGGGTACGTGCGCTACAGCATATGAAAGAGGCCTGAATAAACGGTCGCATGTCCCGAAACCCGATTAACTGGAAGCCGAAGAGATCTCTATCTGATGGAGACTTACTATGAGGAACTTTTTGCTTATTATGCAATTATTTTTTAACCTTGCAAGTTGTTTGCATAATCTTTGTACAGTTTGTGAATAAAGTTATATATTGCATAGTGCGAATACATTTTGAGTGCATTAACAGGTCTTTTTACCCACGCCTGAGATTGTGCGTATAAGTCATGAACATTCAGTGAAGCGTAACTCGGAACTTATGGGTGATTTGAAAGTTCATTATGTGTGGCCTGCCACTACTACCATAAGAAATGTCATTGATTATGACATGTTTGTTAAGCGTGCACACTGTATCTTGTGCATATCTATCATGGAGTGTGAGGAATGTCATACTTACTACAACGTCTTCTAGTAAGCTACCTAACAAAGGATACATGATCTGTCGCCACTGGGGTTGCATCCCTCTTATGTGACAAGTTTAATTAGTAAGATAAACTTATACCTCTTATTTCGCCTAGAAACGTTGTTTGTACATGTACACCGGGGGCCAAATACGTATATATAGAAAAAATGCAACATATTTTATGCATAACTTCCATTTATTGAAAAAAGAAAACCACAAATAAAGAAAAATTATGATCTGCGAAACTAGCTAGGGACCGCATAGTTTATTCATGCTCTTGCGAGTGCTTGAAAAACATTAGAACATAAATCCTAAATTACCAAAAAGAAAATACATGGATCTTTTTTAGAAGTTGACCACAGCCAAGAGGGTAATCCATGTTGATTCTGCGATGCCTCAGAGATAGGATTGCTTTAATCCATGATTGTGTCCCGCCTTCTTCTCATGCTGACTCACCTAACTCGGTGGTGAATGCGAGCGACTATCACAGCATACCCGCCCTGTCGGGGAACATTCCAAATCTCCTTACCCCGGTGCACACCCTGTGCTATGCCGCCCTTGCTCGCTAGGCGCGACCGAATGATAACCACATTAGCTGGCGGAGTGGTGATTCCTCTTGATTCCTGTTGGTCATCCACCTGTGACGGAAATGACGCTATTGCGCCGCGAATCACGCTGCCCATCTTTGTGGCGAGAGAACTAAATGTACGTCCCAAGCTTGAAAGAATTCCTCCTCTACTTGCTTCTGTACCGGGCGCACTCCCAGACCTTTTGTACGGTCCTACTTTCATGTTAGAATGTGTCTGGCATTGGCGGCACCGTATCATTTTCTTAAGAGCGTCCCTATGCATGAAGGGCAAAAAATATCATGAGCGAACGATTTATCTTACCATAGCTTTCGGACCTTGGCGGCATGTACTTTTATGCGCGACCTCCATTATTATTCGCGCTCGATCGGGCCCCAAGCATTTTAGCTTTCGACCCTGTGTTGACTTCTTGTGTAGGACTCTATTCATGATCGTGAACTGCCTTGCTCTGTACTGTAATTGTTTGGCGCTTTTGCTGTCGCTCGATAGTTCATGATGTACCAAATAGTTTACGATTGGTGTCATCCATGTTGGTGATCCTCCCCTGTTCACTACGGGTATTGCTTGCGCCTGTACAAATTTGTTGATGATAAAGTCAACAAGGACATGCCTAGGGGATCTTCCACGTTTACAACTAAAAGACCATCCATTGCCGCAGATAGAACGCCATCTTCTTCATAAACTTCTCGGATGGCAAAATCAGTGAACTGCCTGACCATAGCCCTTATTTTTCTTGTGTACTGGATAAGCGTGCTCCATCGCGGCTCACACAGCCCTGCTACCCTATTTACCAATATGGTATTATATACATAGGCCACCAAGCTTTTTTATTTCCATGCGCAACACCAAATTCAGTCCAGTTATCAGTGCTTCATGATCCGCCTTAGTACCCATGGTGCTAAAATCGAAGCATAATGCATGGGTAATCTGTATATATCCCTGATCCATGAGGATGAAGCCTGCATCAGGCCCTTCTCTCCGCGTGAAACTTGTCGAGAGTAGGACCCATGGGAGGTCTGTTGATGACCCTACGCCCCTAGATATTTATTCTTATGTGGTATTACCAGGTAACTTTTAGAGCTGCTCTTTCTCCGTGTTGGGCGTGGACTGGAACCTGTGCTATGCTCATTCTCCCCGACGCCCTTTCTTTTTCTACCATTGGCAGACGCGTTGCTGCTCTCTTCAAGCGTGTCCACATTGCGAATTGTAACTATTCCCTCTTGTATTGTAATTTTAAGCATTCCATGAATTATGGATGGTACCGCGCGCAGCGTTAAGAGTGATGGTTGTCCAATGATGTCGCTGTATGACGACTGGGACCGCACAACCATAAAATACATCCACATAGTTGTCGAGTGCTCCACAAGTCTCATTGTCACTTGTGTGCAGAGATGTCCCAAGGGTCGAGTCTTGTCGCCGTTGAAACTCATGAGCATGGACGAGGTCTCTTTTAGTTCCTTTTTAATCTCCATCGGCAGTTGCGCGAAGCAATGTTCGTTCAGTATGTTTGCTTCGGATCCTCCATCGACACATACGTCGGATATGACATGATCTCCAAGCGTTATACTGACTGAGAGCGAACCTATCATGTAATCCATATCAATAAGAACGGGAAACGATATCTCCTTATCGTACGCAAACTCTTGTGTCGTTCTTATCTGCATATGCGACTTCCCCCTTTGTACCATGTAGATGGTTATGGGTTTTTCCTTCTTTTTGGATTCACTTTTCTTTGCATCTACACCCTTCCTCTAGTCCCGTATGAGGTATTCAGTTTATCGTCCTTGACGAGGCTCTCGAAGTACCTCTTCAGTTGGATACACTCATCAGTAGCGTGACCCTTATCATTATGGTACTCACAGTGTTTGTTGTTATCCCTTTTGTCTGCCGGACTGATCATTGGGTTAGGTTTTGGGAAGTTCATGCCTTCGAAGAGGAATATTTCCCTAGGCGTTTTTGCAGTGGAGTGAACTTGTTATTGTTATTGTGCGCAGGCTTCGTCGTGCTGTGGAATTCTATGGTACGGCTAATGTTCTGGCCGTATGGCTGCTTTTTCCACCAATCTTGGAATTTAGAATTTGAGGTCGCCAGTCGGTTGTCCGCTGCTGTTGCTTCACCTTGGATAAACGCTCGGACCCTCTTCACCACCCCATCAAAAGTTTATGGGGTTCTGTCGTTTAGCTTTCATATTAGATCCGGGTTGGTGATGCCTGCGAGGAACCCTGAGATATTCAGGATCTCTTGAAATTCCTTAATCTGGTTACACTCGGATTTGAAATGCTCTATGAAATCTTCCAGACTTTCATTGTGTCTCTGATTGACCCTTACGAGTGAAACAAGGCTCTTGTCGTACTTCTTTTGTTGGACATAGTTCCTTCTGACCGCTCTCCTTAGTTCTTCGAAACCACTTATGCTTCTTCGTGGTAGTCGATCGAACTAGTTTCGGGCGTTCCCAATTAGAGTTGAATTGAACATGTCGCACCACACTGCTTCTGGCCATTGTTCTATTCCTGCCTGTGATTCAAATACCTTTAGGTGATCATCTGGGTCTATTGTTCCATCGTAGGTTTTGACGTTGGACGACATTCGTCTCTTCTTGCTATTTTTAAACAATGTTATGAGCTTTGAGAATGTGCTTCCTCTGTCGCGACGCCATGGGAGAGACCACTCTTCCTCACTGCGCATTCTTAGCTGTTTGGTCATTTTTTGATGTTTTCTGTCGCGTTCCGAGGATTCGGAGCTCTCCGAGGGTGAGGAGACAATCCTCGTTTGTCACAGATGGCGATCGCTGAGATCAGAGTCGGATGATGACTTTTCATATGAGAGGGTTTCTCGTCGAGTTTTTCTGGCACTTTTGCTTCGTTCCTACATGTAGGATTCTGGGGAAGAGATTCTCTCTAATGGCCCTAACCTTTTGAGGGCACTTTGTCGACGTGGGTACGGTTCGGCTGACGCGTTGGTTCCCCTTGGGTTAGGTCCTAACCTTTCCTTCACATTCATATGTCGTATGTTGTTTGCTGGTGTGAGGAAAGCATCTTCTCCTCTCGAGCTATCGGATCGTGTGGAGACGGCCCACTTTCAGTGAGTGGCGCGTCAGGGTAAAGTGTCGACATATATAGTTCCCCTTCCCTTCTCCTTTTCCTCCTTTCCTTTCGGAGTTCCTTTTTAGAAGTCGACCCTTCCAGAGCCTTAAGCTCTCTATCGAATTCTAGGTTGATCCTCAAGTCTCTTTCCGGGTTCGACTTCATTTTTGCCTTCATGAGCGGCGCCAAAGCTGAGAAGTTATTTGCAACGTATTAGCTCATGTCTTGGTCAGGTTCAGGAGGATTTGCTACTGTGGTTTGTAACGTTGGCTCAGTCCTTGTGTTTCATGCCTCATTAAGCGGTATAGCGACATTTTCACGTGAGGAGGAGGCATCTCCTGCCGTCTGTGGGCTGGGGGTGAATAGTGAGGGAGTAGGCACTTGTGGTCCCTTTCCTCCCAATTCCCGTCCCGGGTTGTTGAGTAATTTAATCCCCAGGGGTGGCCCCTTGTGGATTCTTAGGTCCACCCTTTGGATGGGATGGGTTTGCGCCACTTTTGTTCATCGTTCAGGGTTTAGTGTAGGGTCCCACGGATGGCGCCAACTTGTTGATACAAAAGTTGGATGGACCGAGTTAGACTCAAATTAGGCTTAATTCGGGGTCTTGTGGATTCCGGCTCTTACACCAAGTGGATCTTGTTTGAGGACCCTGCACACTAAAAACAGACACCGTTAGGCTTACTATGGGCGCTTGTCCCACGATTAGACTCCAGCGTGAGAGTAAGTAATCAGTTTGAGTATATGTGAGGGTTTAGAGTATTGTGTGTATCGTACGTTTGTGGAACCTTGGGGGTTCCTTTTATACTCGAGAGAGTCCTGGCTGGGCTCTCCTACTCTTGCGGCCTAAGGAAGGGATAATGACTCAAAATAACTTGATCCTTATCGCGTAACCGAGGCAAGTGCATATCCCTTTCCTTTAGGCGAATATAACTATAAGATAAGTTATATTCTGTCTGATCCTGTCGTAATGCGACGAGGACTTGGTTAAGTAACCATCTGCTGTGGGACAGCGGTTTATTGGGCCTCCTGGGCCTTGCGCGTGTCGCGCAGTGACAATCCATACCCAATGGATACGGGTAGTACATACGGGTTGAGTTTATACAACACGAATAGGGACTATAAGTCATCATATAAAGTTCCATTCTATATGCCTAATCCTCGTACATTGCCTTCACCAACATTGACGGACGATTATCCGTACCCGAGAGGATGGACTTATCCGTAAAAGAATTATACTCCATTTTAATAAGTGAAGATTTACAAAAATTGATCGAACAATGAGAGAAAGTGAATGTGCTTGTTGTTGAAGATATGGAGTTTTACTAATGTTCGTGTGTTGAAGTCAAGTAACGATGTTGAAATCCCCTAACAATGTGTTCTTGAGAAACCAAAAATTCCAAGACCAAATAACTTCAAAATCATGTTTTTTTGAAAATCTCGGAATATTTGTGAAGATTCCGCAATATATAAGATCTCCGAATAATATGATTATTGCGAAAACTCCAAAGATCTTAGAATAATTCACCTTAGAAGATCTCGGAATAAATCAAACAGGCTCTCGGAATAACCAATAGGATCTCGGAATAACCAATAGGATCTCAGAATAACCAATAGGATCTCGCAATAACCAATAGAATCTCGCAATAACCAATAAGATCTCGCAATAACCAATAAGATCTCGGAATAACCAATAAGATTCCTCAATAACCAATAAGATTCCGCAATAACCAATAAGATCTCGTAATAACAATAAGATTCGCAATAAGTGATCTCTGAAACCAAAAGATTGCGAGATTAAAGAAAAGATTCCGGAATAATTAAGGTTTTTGGCAGATTTCCTAAATAAATAGATTTCGGATGAAAGTACACTTTTTCGAGTTTTTGCTCCAAAATCAAGCCAAATGATCAAAGTTTTTTGTGTTTTTGACCCAAATCAATATCCCAAATCACTACCACAACTACGTAGATGAAATTGGAAAAGATTTAACCACAAAAAAAATAATTAAAAAAATTGGACGCGAGCAAAATGGATCAAAATCACACGAATCAATACCAAAACAAACACATAAACAAGACAATCATCCCATGACTCTTGATACCATTTGTAGGATTATGTAAATCTTGCTTATACTCTAGAGAGAGAAAGAGATAGAAATGGTGATAACACACACACATACTTGTAAAGAGAGAAAGTGTAAAGAATTTTACTATGTGTAAAATGAAAGTGAACCACACCCTCTCCAACTAAGGAGAGGATTTATATACCCAAGCCATATGATGGGCTTGGGCTTGACATTGGGTCGCCGGCCTACACATGTTGTAGGCTTGGCTTGGCCTTATTTGATTAATAATAGAATTAAACTATGAGCTACTTACTAATATATTGTCGGAGTGACCGATCCTTCTAAATAAGTAAAAACGTATTTCCAACATGCGGTGACATGAAACATAATAAATCATATAATCACTTTCGAAAATATTATAATCAAGATTGAGTCAAACATATAACAATGATCAAATATAACAATATCGGGCACAAGAGTACAACCATAAGGATGAACTTGGTGTAGTTTTACCCTTGCATACAATCACTAGTACTCCTTCTTAGAATTCCTGAAATATCATGGGAGAATTCCTTTGATCTCTCTTTTATGTTTTATGATATGATTTCTCCTAGTTCTGCCCCCAAATGGCTGTTATATAATACTCCAAAACATAGGTAATGATAATGGAAGATAACTTAAGAGTCTCTCCATGAATGCCATGCATCATGGATATTTAATTTTGTAACATAAGGAAAAGTTCGCCGCACAATTTGTAAAGTGCACCGTACTTTCCTCTAGGCTGTCAAACCCGTATTTCACTTAAGTGTGGCGCACAATTGGAGAAGTGTGTTGCACTTGGGCAGTTTCCATGATTGTTTATCTTTTAGTCCTTCATGTATCATTTTAGGACCGTTTCTTCACTTCCTTGTTCGCTCCAACCCTATCACAATTGTACAGCGAATTAATATCAATTCATAACATAGTGTGTCTATTTACATACCAATTTAGTCAATTCAAACATGCATAATTTAGGCGTTATCAGTCACACTGACCACAAAGATGTTAGAACATCAAGAAAGCAAGTCAATCAGCATCCTTCGGAGTAGTATCCAAATCCTCTTGCTGAAAAACGATACGGGAAGCACCCCCGGTAGCAGCGGGCTCAACGGTATAATTAGATACATCCAAGGGACGACTTGTAGGAGCAGTAGAAACAACAGTGGTGACATGAATGCCGGAACCACTAGCTTCCGCAAAAAAATTCATAGACTCAAACTGGGCAGCAAAGAGATCAATGACACTGACAACAGAAGAATAATCAAGAGATAAACTGGAATTATACCCATACAACCTAGAATGGACCAAATCTAGAGCATCAAGCAAAGGAATCTCTTCATCAGCAGCCCGAGGAATAATTGGGTCACCCTTACGGATAGGAAAAGTAAGTTAAGAAGAGGAAGGCTGAAGAGAACCAACACCACGATCTTCACCTTCAAGGTGCAAATCCGCCGTCAACTGGCTGATCTCAACGTCTTTTTGCGACTTAAGCAAATCAAGGAGTAGTAAATCGACGATAGGAAAAAGCCTTCATAGCATCATTGAACTTAGACTCCGCAAAAGGGTATGAAGCCTTAACGACTGACAAATCTCTATCGGTCTTGCCATAATCAATCGCCCACCAAGCCTTCTGCATACCGTCATTTATAGCCCGACACATAGCTTCACAAAAAACTGCCATATAACCAGGAGACTTTCAACACATAATCACGACCAAACGAAACCCATGGCCCACCACCCAGTGACGAATGGCCAAGGCAGCCATGTAGCAAGGGAAAACCCCCTCATCAAGAGAAGACACCAAATAGGATAAACTGAAGTTAACATTTTCCAAACGATCTGTCAACTCCTTTACTTGCATATCATGTACAACCTCAAAGGCACTTCTTAAAGCGACCTCACCTACAACATTATCCCTCATCTGAGAGCAAGTAGACTCCAACATAGACAATTGATTACTGAGGCTATCCCTCACACCTTCCAACTCCCTGACACGGGCATTTGAGCCCTCAAAGAAGCAGTAAGCTCTGCAAGCTTACCCTCCAAAAAATCGTTCTTCTCTTTCTCTCTCAACAAACTAGCAGCTGAAGAAGCCTCCGCAGCCTCCAAAGAAATAATACGGTTATGTAGCTAAGGAACCAAAGCAACCTCCTTCTCATACTCAACTAGCTTGGCTTTTAAAACCATAATTTCTTCATCTCTATCCGCTAGCAACTGAGGAACTTCGGCACGCTTCAGACGTAACTTGCAGACCACTCCCAAATACCGCTCAAACCGCATCCTCAACTCGGCATTCAAACAAACCTAGCGGGCGGATCCCACATTAAACTCCACAAGCAATTGGTCAAGGTTCATACCATGAAGCTGCCCAAAAAAGGCGGGAGGAGCCATGTTGTCTATCAAACTACGACAATCACCTGCGTCATCCAAAATCAAATCATTTCTCACCCACCACCTAGGCACATAATATTCATTCAAATTTGCAGCATCAGTAGACTGGGAGACAAAAAAGCGATCATCTGAATTACCCTCCCTAACAGCATGAGAAGGACCACCCACCTCAAACTTAGTAGACGTTGAGTCAGAGTGAGCATCCTCAAAGCTATGAAAAGGGGTAGCGGGGTGAATAGGTGGTAGAACAGTAGCAGATAGAGTAGTGGACATAGGAACGGAAGGAATAGGTACCACTATGGAGTCCATAACGGGAGCAACGAACACAATAAACCTATCAGAAGGGGCAACACCAATGTTCAAATTATAAACCTTCTCATTAAAACCTTGCTCATCATTAGAGGAATCAAACAAAATTACAAACCTGTCAGCAGGGTTTTGGGTCCGCAAATACAAACTAGAAGCGACTCAGAATCTCCGCCACCATCAATAACTAGAGACAGAGTAACAAATGGAGTGACAAAATATGTAGAGACAGCAGCGGAAGCGCCAGCTTCAACATTCAACAAATTATGAGCAAGAAGGCTATAAATAGCCGCACGGGACTTCCCCCTAGTGGTAGGCATAGTAGAAGACCCATGATCCCCCTTAACTTTTTAGGTGGGAGGGTAACAAGAACAGCACCGCGAACTTTCCTCTTCTTCCTCTTACCTTTCCCAGAAGTTTCCCACCTGGACCAGATGGAGCAATATTAACCCCAGCAACCTGAACAACGTTCACCATAGTGGAGGAACCAGCACCATTGGAAACAACATTTTTGTTTGGAACTGTCCTGATTTCACCGGTAAAAGAATCAACACCATCAATGGTAGAATTTGTAAAACCTAGAAGATGCATCGTACGTCTAGTGTTGGCCTCCAAAACCGGAATCTCATCACCAGACAGCTGGCGACCCACCATCTTGCCCTTGGTAGGATCCACACAACTAATAAAAGAAAAAAAATCAATCTCTGCATAGCACAAACAACAAACAGTTAGAAAATAAGAAAAAAGCAAAAAAAATATCAAGCAAGAAAAACTTGTACCAACACGTACCCTTTCCAGAAGGACCTATAAAGACGGGGCGATAATTCATCCCCAACGTATAATATCCTCTTATGCCAACAACACATAAAAAGGCCTCCGGATATCTACGAAAGAGAGCCCGATGGGTAACAAAAAAATGAAGTTATTGAGCAACATAATCGCCAGCGGTATGAGGATGATCTTTTTAAAATACACCAGAAGACCAAGACACGGGAACACCGAACACGGTCGAGTCAACAAAAAATAAATTATTATTCAAATTCATAACAAAATCGAATTTCTAGCAAACGGGCCAAGTGGAAGAACGCTTACTAAAAAGACATCCACCCATTATTAAAAGTGTTTACATAAAAGGCACTAAACAAACCCACGATAAGAGCAAAATTACCACCTCGACAAAAAGCCTCTAAATAATCAATCTTAGTAGTGGCAATCACATGAAGCTGAGAGACATGGATGTCAAAATAATTAAGAACATCGAGGAAGAATGTAGAAAAATGCAGACGATAACATGCACAATCAAAGGGACATTTATATAACCCAATCTTCTCGGGAGGAGCGTCACGAAGACTAGCATTTGGACTAGCCAGGAGAGGACGAACGCAGTTAGGAATATGATACTTGGAGCAAAAAGTATTTAAGTTATCTTGGTTCATGACATATCTATAGATGGCCAATGTATTCATTACGAAAAGAAAAACCTTAAATCGATGAGGAAAAGATAACCTGAAAAAAGCCTAAAGTATCCCAAAGATAATCACTGATACAAAGATAAAAGCTTCAAAAGTCTCTAATGGTGATGAAAAAGAAGAAGTGAAATAGTAACAGTGAAAAAGGAGACGAGTATTTATACCCACATTTACGCTTCACACAAGATGGTGATACGTGTACTACACTCAAAGAACAAAATTTCAAGATAAGGAAGAGCAAAGGACACGACAATACAAGTGGCACAAGTTACTTGACAAGCTTTCCTCTCATTCAAAAAAGTAAAAGGCCAACAATCAAACACATCAGACGTTTTACCTACCCCAAAGGACAACCGCGAACATAATAAACGCTTACGTATGAAGATAATAAAGTCCAACGACTCATCTGCACGGCGCAAAAAACACTAGATTGGGGGACTTGATAGCGTATAGTATGGACACGACGCATTGGGCTTATAAATATACACCAAACCTCATGCCAAATCCCAAGTAAGCACAAGCCCACTACGGTGGAAAAACATTAGCGGATTTGCTCCTTGAGAGTGGATTAGCGAAGTAACAAGCCAGCTTCCTTGGAGTAGATTTGCAAGCAACTAGCGGATCGGCAAACCACGATTAGCAGATAAGAACGAAAGCCTTTAATCGATAAAGGCCCATTCCAAACACTATCCGAAATACTAAAAAAACCTAATACTAGACTCACCTATAAAAGGATGATTTCTCACACATCTCAATACACACATATATCTCAAACAGCACGAGTCTTACTCTTACACCGGAGTCTACGTGTATGTCTGTCCTTATGATAAAGCTAACAGTTTGCTTTTATTTGTGTAGGAGATCATCATATTTACCTCTTATTAATATTAAATCAAGTCTAATCCAAAACATCTGAGCGTGTCCGTGAGGGATCAAACTCAATCAACTACCCAGTTCTGAATTTGTACTAACATTAGCTATTTCAGATGATAAGTAGTTTTACATATTAAATAAAAGGAAAAAGCAGAATTTGGTCAATTTGAGCACTTTGTAGTCAAAGTTAAGTCAAGTGTAAAGATTTTGACAGATTTGGTCATCACCATACAAAATGCGACAAGTGTCTCACTAAAAATTTCTTTTTAAGTGATCAACCGATGGCGCTCAACCCCCAAATGCTCAAATTGTCAGTTTCACTTTTTATTGGAAATTGAAAAAAAAATGTAAAGTTAAGCATTTGCAAATTGAGCGCCGTCAGTTGAGCATTTGATAATATAATAGGACAAATATTGTCATTGTAAGTGGGGACATATGTGGGTCCGGTCAATTGGTCAAAAAGTGTATTTGGATGGACACATGGCAACCATTAGGTGGAGTTGTGCATTTGTGCAATTGTGTATGACTAAATCTGTTAAATTCTTTTTCAATTGACTTATCTTTAACTAAAGGGATTGAATTATGACGATATCCGCCTATTTCCCATAAATAAAATAGATAATTAAAAGATATTGAAAATAGAGGCCCAATGGCCTACTAAATTGGCATAAATATATGGGATATCGACGTTTGAGTTTTAGTGGACTACTTGTAGTTGTACCATGTTTGCTTTAATAGAAACACATGTTTCAAATGCATATGCACCACATGATATATAAAATTAGCTAAACTTATGAACAAACTGTTTGTGCCAAATTGGCCAATATTGTACTAGTAATCCCGTGCAATTTATGCTCTAGGAAAACATGTTATAAACACTCTATTATCAATGAGACAATTCCAAGGCAGATTGTATCTTTACAACATGCATTTCTTATCATATAATAAACTTAAATCATGGAAAAACACGTGCATATTGTGTGGTATTCATAGATTCACCCCTAATCACTCTTACCTAAGTATATGCTTGTGAAAAACATGCTTAATTAATTGTCCTAAACTGAAACTAGAGAATTCACTATTTGAACAATTTGGAGGCTCAAAAATCTGAAATGAGTAATGCTAATATATCTATGTTCTGTAGTAAAACTATATATATGAGCCAATCTGACTTATTTTTCGCTTCCTGTAGCAGACTTTGTTTCATTGGTGCTATTTCATATGGATCGTACCTTCTTCTTTGCAATCCTGGGATACCAGCTATAGAATAAGCATAAGCTCTAAAATTCGATCAAATATGTCATGCGAGTAAATTCGTTTAACACGAAAATATAAACCCTTATGGATTCCACAACCAAACGGAGTTCATCGATCTTGTAACGCCTAGAATAGAAGTCTTAAAGCTTGATTTGAACAATTCTTAGATCAAATATTACAGTGGTTAACTAATGTTATACAAAAATATTCAAACTTTGGCTTAATTTCAATCTCCAAAAATAAAACCGGAGAAATTATATCCGAATTGTTTTCTTTTCAAACTAAATACTCAATTGTTAATTACAACTAACAATAATTATTTTTTATAATTTTGACCAAATTATTTTTTATAATCAATCAAACACTATGAACATTTCCACTAAAAGTTGAATCCGAAGAATCGCCATTAAATTTAAAATCCATCATCATCATCATCCATTCTTGAACATCTTCTTCCCCAATTGCTCCCAAAAGATCATTTTCCACTATCGGTTTCGTCTCCTTCACCACTTTCTTCGTATTCACCTTTGTATTGCGACGATTATTCGTTTGTGCCACAACCACAGGTTGACTATTTTCTGGCAATGTCGAAGTTGTATAATCCGTAAAAGCAAAATTTAGCTTCGCTCTCGGTCCCCTAAACTCAATAGCCGCTTTATCATAAGCTCTAGCCGCAGCTTCAGCAGTTTCAAAAGTCCCTAACCACACTCTAGCCGCTTTTCTCGGGTCTCGAATCTCAGCAGCCCATTTCCCAAACGGCCTTTGTCGTACTCCTCTGTAATTCTTCTTCTTTTTCTTAATCGGCCCACCAGCTCCACCAACACCATTATAATTCATCAAGTTCATATCATCAGAGAAAAAGTTACACCCAAGACACCCATTTATCTTACAAACCGCACAGTTATCAGTTCCAGTGACAGCAACTGGAGCTGTCACGGGAACTTCGTACTGTGCGGGTAACAATAAACTAAAACTTGTCAAAGAATCATTTCCGCTTATTACATTCTTCAAAACATTAACCATAACAGTAGCTTCTTCTTCAATGGTTAACCTCCTCTGGAAACTGATAGCTGGAGCTGTTTCTTCTTTTGGTCTTCTATAATTCATCCTTTGCATGTTTTTTTTTATCTTAGAGAGAGAAAGTAGTAGCCTTAACTTGTGTTTTGTTGGTTTTTGAGGTTTTTTGTGTTTGAACTTAGAAATGAAGGAAGTCAAACTATTTATAGTATTGGGATGCCAGCTGGGACACTTTTTACACACGGGTTTGAAGAGAAATAAAATAAAGGGGTTAAATATTGGATAAGAGCACGTGAATGTTGAGATGTAACTTTTTGGAAGTGAAGTGATGAACTGGCAAACAAAATCTGTGTTCACACGCTTTGGTGGACTTGATTTGTTTATGAATGAAAAGTTAACGTGTCAGTATCATGATCTCATGAATTTAATTATGAGATGCTCATAAGATCAAAAAGGTATCTTCGAATATCACTTGGCGTCGGCTGGATGGCAAAAAACCGAAAAATTGTTTCGTCAGTATTTACTTTTATAAACTGGTGTGAAATGGGTGGGTATTTAAATATTTTTGAAATTAAATATAAAAATAAAGATAATTGTTGTTTATCAGTACGAAAATGTTCAACAATTTACTTACTTTTTTGGGATAAACGGTTATTTTCGATAAATTTTATAATGATTGCTTTTAGAATAACAGTTTTAATATTAGCTAATTAATAAACTATTTTTTAAATCTTATAATAATAATTTTAAATAATTGTAGTACAGTAAACTTGATTAAATTTTCTTATCTATTTTTATTAGTGGACTATTAATGTTGGACCTAAAAAAACATGGTCAATAAAAATGGGACAGATGGAGTATTTTTTTTAAAAACAGTTAAATGCAAAAGATGCAGATGAATCTTACATGTCCGCTCTTCACATAGGCAAACATCTTCCTAACAAGTTAAAACATATAAATAACTACAAAGTCACATAGCACATAATGAAAACTAAAATTTCTTGCTTCTACGGACTCTGATTTTAAAATTATCAACAATAAACTTGACATTGCCAGGAATATCTTGATCATCATAGTCATCAACAACATTCTTATAAGAATCATTTCATTAATCCCACAAACTGCTAGTCTCATATCTCATATCTAACGTTTTAGAATCCAAAAAATTCGCCATATTATTATCCACATGTTCAATACATCCTCCTCATTCAGCTCACTTGCAATATCACCTTTTGTTCTAGAACTAGATTCCCTTGATCATCCACAAGAGTAAACATCTCTTTAGCAATATTCTTTTCAATTTTGTCAATTTTCTTAATAATCGGGTTGTGACTAACATCCGGGCGAGGATCCTCAGACATATATCCACCTGAAAATTTCTCCAACCCAACCGACTTAGAGGTCCCACTATTCTTACCCAAAACATCACCATTTTCAACAGAGTTAAGTGGAGCAAAAGAATTTGAGTTACTAACCTCTTTACTTGGAGTAACCTCTGTACTATACCCGAAGCGGTTTGCTTTTTTCTACTACTTGAAGTAGTATTGTTCTTGTCCACTGTTCGTCAAGCATCAAAGAAGTACTTAGTTTTGCAGCAATTACACTAAGAGCGTCTTCACTAAATGTTGTCATAGGAACGCCATGAAGTTTCACCCAAAACGCAATCGAACCGACATCCTCTTTTGACGTATTCATATCCATATCCCATTTATTAAGGATAATTGGGTTATTACAAATAAACCAGAGACCACTTTTAGGCATAAGTTCATACCATCCATAGAGTTAAATTGGAAGAAAAGTAACCCAGTCGACGAGTTAAGCATTGATTTAATTAATTCAAATTTACTCCAAGTATTCATAACATAAATGCAACAACAAGGTATGCCACCCGTTTTCCCAAAAAGAAACCATAAACATAATTGACTAATCTTTCACTTGTAGTTCGAATAGAATCCAGCGAAACTGTCACAACACCCACATTCACCACCGGTGTAACAAAGGTGCGAAAATTAAGACCCTCTCAACTCCTTTCTTTAATGACAAATTAACAAAGGAGGTACTCTCCGGATCAAGAGTAACATTCGACGTATGACCCTTGACAACATCCATTTCACCTGAATCACTCGCAACATGAACTTCAACTAATGGTCTCACACCAGTATCTGTAGCTATGTCTCCATCATTCAAACCAACCTGGTCATCGCCAACACATTTTTTCTCTTTAACACAACTACTCATCCTCCTCCCTTTTGAATTCAAGAAACCCTTTTCCATCATACCATCAAATCATTTAGCACCCCTAAATTCCACAAACAACTACAGACACGAACCAAAGAAAACCAATTAACCTAAAAACAAAGAAAATAAAACCCTAATAATCGTGAAAACCCCTAGCGAAGACTTTGACACACAACAAAGTAAGGATGAGCAAAAGAATTGAATAACTGGACTCGAACCGAGAACTAGACCGGAACCACTAAGAACTGAACCGGAACCGTAGGTTCCAGTTCCAGTTACAGTTCTTGATTTTGAGAGTTTTTTGTTCTTGGTTCGGTTCGGTTTCGGAACCAGATACCAATGATTATAAAAATATTGTAATGATTTATGTACCAGGCTCAAAAGCCCAATATCCTAATAACCTACTTTCAGAAAAACCAAACCAAACATCTTAAATCCTAATTTTTAATCCATAAAAACATAAACAACTATCATCATTATCATATCAATGGAAGTAAGTTTTATGTTTATTTTTTATTTGCATTTAATGTATGTTTTGTTAGTACAAAATTACTAAACAATAAAACCTATGAGCAATAAAGAACTTGCGAGCATGGTTGATGATATGGTTGAAGAGGTTAAGACTAATATGGGAGAGTTTTCTGAAACATATAAAGAAAGGTTTAAATTTCTATCGTGGAATTCGAGTATGAGTGAGCATGAGAAATTCGATGTTACATCCCCTAATGAGGAAGATAATGAATTCTTAAATGATTATTATACTGTTGATGCTAATAGCTCATATAAAACTGAAATAAAGTTGGATATGTATCTTAAAGAGTCGAAGGTAGAGTTATGAAAAGGTCAAAGTCTTGACATTCTTGAATGGTGGAAAGTAAATGTTCCTCGTTTCCTGATTAAGTTGTGAAACTATAGAATCTTTATTTGATCGAGCTTATGTTTTAGTTGTTAAATGCTATTGCTTTCAACGTAAATGGTTGTAAATGCTTAAAAGATTAAATATTGTGTGCTTTTTATAGGCTTAATTGAATTTTTTTTTTAGAAAATCGGTTCCTATACGGGTAGAACCAAAGAACCGGAACTGGAACCGAAAAATATATTTAGTACGGTTCTTGGTTCCTACTTTTCTCAAAACTTTGGTTCTCGGTTCCTCGGTTCCGGTTCCAGTTCCAGCGATCCGATTCTATGTTCGATTTAAGGTTTAAAAGAGAATCATTTAAAGATAAAGGGACGAAGACGAACAAAAACCCAAAAAACACAAAACTCGTTAAAACAGTGAATCGAAACACGTGTTGTGAAGAAAAGAGATGATAAACACGAGTATAGATTAGCCTTTAATTAGATCGTATCAAGAATCAATGAATAAGGGATAGATGGTCGAAAGGGTTTTTAGGGTATTCTAATCGTCGAAAGAAGAGTCAACCTTTATCTGTGGATTTTTTTGCTTACCAACCGTTTACTTTTTACCAATATGTCTTTTAAGAATAAAAATCTAGTTTGAAATTCATCTAGTTTCAATTCTTTTATATCAGTATATTATTTATTAGCTACAACTCTTATTTAACTATTTTGAACCGGCGTAAACAGGTGTCAAGATCGAGTCCCGACTCATAAAGCATGTTGTTGTTCTTATTACCTCCCCTCCCCTGTTAGACGCATTTCGAAGCACGAATTTTCAAGACTCAGTCATGCGATGATCGAATCGTGTGATGTTTGTTGTGTGTATGTTTATTTAAGTTTTTATGAGACATATTTGTATTTAAGTGTAATATGTTTTTTTAGTAAAGTTGATTATGTTATTACATTAAATTTGTAATGAAATTGGTTGTAAGAGAAGCAAGTTGTTAAAATGATTATATTATATTGATAAAAGTTTAAATCTAATTTTGTTTTTTTTCACAAGAAGGTGGATAATTCTTTACCATCTATTTTGGTTTGATCTCAAAGTGGAGATTAACCAAATATTAAAAAAAATACGGAAGGACCATTTTTTGTCAAAAGTCCAAAAGATTCAAAATTCGGCCGGAGGGAATAAAGTTGTAAATTTTCCGAACTGATTTTTATCAATGGTGATATTTCACTATTGAAAAAAATAATGAAATATCAGTGATGATAAATTTTTTTACCACCGGTGATATTACACTATAACTATGTTTATCAAATATCACTAGTGATACTTCATTGTGTTGTCACTAGTGATGTTTCATTGTTTTTATCACTAGTAAAATATCACTATTGACAAAAATCAGTTCGAAAAATTTACAACTTTAATCCCTCCGCCTATCTTTTGATATTTTGGTAAAACTGACTCTTCTATGATTTTCTTCATGAGATTTAATCTTATGTAATAAATGACTAATATTAATCCTTTTGCTTGCAAGCTAAAACAAAAATGCAAAATAACTTAACTCATACATATTATATTCGATAAGATGCGTGTCTCGGTGTGTTACATTCCTTTGTGTTAATCATAAACTCGAAAACCAAATTTTGCTTCAAATGTTCTTTTTTTTTCTTTTTTTTAGAAAAGTATCGATATATTAAAAATAGACAAAACACTTACAACCAAAAGGCATCCACTCTCGTAATCAAGGCGATTAGGAAAGATGAACCCTAATAAAAAAATGCCAAACAATAACTTAGAAACAAGACCCAGTAACTAAAATGCCAACGATAAGCACTTGATGCAGCGATGAATTGTTGAAGTGATGTTGAACATTCCCGGTTGGTTCTGACTTGTCAGTAAGCTACACATGAAACCTAATTCGCAGACCTTTACTCTTGCAAATTCTTTGCTTTGTTGGGATCATACAACCATTTATCCCAGCTCCACGACACTTTTTTTTCCTGTCTCGAGATCCATTGGAAACTCCGCAGTTGAATATCTTGAATAATCTTGTTTTCACTCGCCACTTTATTATTGAATACCCGATTATTGCGTTCCTTCCAAATAAAATAACCAGTTACCCACACCACCACTTGCCACCATTTTTTATTCTCTGATGATTGTGAAGTAAAGCCATTATGCTTAAATAGCTCGCCTATTGTAAATACATCAACGTTTCCTCCCTTCCACCATTCAAAAACTTTCACCCAAACACTCCATGCGACATTGCATAATAACAAGGAGTGATCAACCGTTTCCACATTATTATCACAACATGGACATAAAAGTGTATCCAAGTCGATACCTCTTTTATCTAACTCGTTACGAACCGGAAGCCTACCTTTCAAAGCACGCCATGCAAATACGTTAACCTTCTTTGGAGCAAGGTTATTCCACATGGTTTCATGAGCAGATCGATCCGTTTGAAGCGATAACTCGTCCACCAATCTTGCAAGGTCTTTAACTGTGCACTTTCCCTCCTGGTTGAGTGTCCACCGCCATTGATCCCTACAATCACGAGACAAAGTGATAGAAGTTAGAGTACCTACCAACTCCTCCAACTCGCTACAACCTCTACCCCTTGGTTCCCTTCCCAATCCCAAACGCAAGACCACCTCTCATCTACCCAAATACACATATCTGCTACCTTAGTCTCCATTCTCCGAGCTAAGTGATATAACCTAGGACATCTATCACATAACCTCATATTATCTACCCATCGATCCAATCAAAAGAACGTATTATCCCCACACCCCACTTTCTTTACAATTGAAGAAGTGAATCCTACCCCAACTTTATCTATATCATAACCAGCCCTCATTTTGTCATTCCACCCCCCCCCCCCCCCCCCCCCCCCCCCGCTGCTACTACCTCTACGAGCTTCTAGATCCCCTAAACCCCCATCCGTACCGTAAATACTTCTAATCACCTTCAACCATAAAACGTCTCCCTCCGCCCAAAATCTCCACCACCATTTACCCAATAACGCCCAATTTTTTGCCCTTAAAGACCCAATATTTAACCCACCCACCCCATAAGAAGAAAGAATGGTATCCCATTTAACCCAAGACATTTTCTTACTTTCACCCACCCCACCACAAAAAAAACTCTCCTCACACTCTCAAGCTGTTTAATGACACACGAAGGCACACGAAACATCGAGAAATAATACAATAGCAAACTACCAAGGACCGATTTAATCAACGTCAATCTTCCACCAAAGGACATCGTTTTAGCTCTCCATTCGGTTAATCTCCTTTTAAATTTTTCCACAACAGGCCTCCAGGTATTAACCCGTTTCATACTCGAGTCAATAGGGAGCCCCAAATACACAAATGGGAATTCTCCAATGCTACATCCCATGTAATGAGCCATACTAACCATCTCGCCTGGTGTAACACCCACGCCATACAGTTTACTTTTATTAAGATTTATGTTTAAACCCGACGCTTCCTCAAAACATTTTAAAATGCACATCAAATTTTGTGCGTTTTCCTTATCCCATTCACCGAAGAAAATCGTGTCATCCGCATACTGAAGATGTGATATGCATATCTCATCCTTAACCGCAATCCCTTTAAATATACCTTTGGCAACCGCTTCCTTGACAATTACGTTTAAGCCTTCAGCCGCTATAATGAATAAGAACGGAGATAACGGGTCTCCTTGCCTTACTCCCCTCTCCAAGCCAAACTCTTTTGTCGGAGAACCATTTACCAAAACGGACATCGATGATAACTAGGCAATGTTACATCCCATGTAATGAGCCATACTAACCATCTCCCCTCTCCAAGCCAAATTCTTTTTGTTTTACTAAAAGTATCTAGACTTTCAGACGAAGCGAATAAGGAGTCTAATATAACTAGACGAGGATTTGAAGAAGACATTTTTCCGTTTGAATGTCATTGCACGACTCAACCCACTAACCACTAACATTTGCCGTTCTAAAAAAAAAATTATGTGCCCCTATAAGTTTTGATTTGCATGTTATAGCATAAGAGCAATTAAAACTTGTTTGTTTTAAATTATAAACCTAAAATTTTTCTTGTAACTGTTGAACCGGAAGCAATTTTTTTGTTACATTTTTCCTTTTCGAGAAAATGTATAATCCGTATTACAACGTACTTGTTTACGGTGAATTTTTGTTTCATTATAAAATCCTTTTCGAGTGAGAACACTATTTATTTAAATTATAAAAATACTACTAACACATGTGGAGACACGTCGACGGATCTTTGTTTGTAGCACATGTTCCACTCTTTCAAATATAATATTAAGGTTTAACAAACATAAATCGTTAGCTTTTCTACCGTTATTTCATTTGCATAATTAATTTTTACTAATAAACTTTTAGTTAATTATTAAACAAACTAAACTCGTGTTATACATTTTTTTAGTTGGTGCATTGCATAATAAACAAATTTTAAAACACGACAATTCTTTGATTAATGGGTTTTTATTATAGAATAACAATGAATTTTTTTAAATGTATCGATTTGATACGTGAATTTTGAAAAAATTATGTAAATTTAATGAAATTTATACTTTATAAAATGTTTAAACTTATATATTTTAATGACGTGTCACGTATCAGACTTTTATGTATAACACGTTAATACATTATGCAGGTTAGAACATATATAAACGTTTGTTACTTTCTCCCTACCATAATTATATTTTATCGATAAAAAACACGTAATTTAATAAAAACATCATTTTTCCAATTTTTTCTTTTTTATTTTTTACAAAAAACAATTTTAATTTTAATCATTTAATTTATAACCATTTTATTTTTTGTAATATTATTTTCAAATATGGTGTGCATATCACTTCCCATTAATTTAAGGTGTCTAAAAATAATATTGTGGACTATAATTATGAAACGAAGGAAATACTATGTAACTTTAGAACGAATTTTACAAAATGAGTTTTGCTAACTAATGTCCACTGGACAGAGGTTAATGAGGAATAAATTAACACAATTTTTACAAATATACATTAAAATACATTAAATATGTATTAAATAAACTCGTTTGTCTTCTACAGCTGTGTAATTAAATGTAAATTTAAGCATTAACATTTATAAATAAACTCATAAATTACTATATATAAACATCATTTTCACTAGAATTAATTTATATTTAATACATTTTAATGTATATTTGAAAATTTTGTATTCATTTATGACCCCTAACCTATGTCCAGTGAGCATTGGTTAGCAAAACCGTTACAAAATACTACAGACTTGTAGGGTCAACAATATGATAGCGATGTTATATATCTTATGTGTTTATTAACTTTTGCGGAAAGTCAAGAAACGCTTGTAATAAATTCAATTAATTTTGTTTGGAAAGGTCAAGGAATTAATGAGTAGAAGTGAATGGGCTAATGGAGACTATACGGTATGTCCACGTCTTTGACTCGATCATTATTAATCTGCCTTAAACACTACCAGCACTACGTATTACTTACTAGATACTCCGTAATTTTCTACTAAGAACTTCAGGAATAACAATTCTCGTTTATTTTCTTCTTTTTATACATCAGAAATCTTGTTGAAATTGAATGTTGATTAAAAAAAAAAACTTAGAAGTTTCTTGAATCGGAAGATTGTAGATGATGTTTTTTTTCTTTAATAAAAGTTTTTCTATCTTGTGTTTTAAAAGTAGATGATAAAAAAGTCTAAAAAAAATTAAAAAAAATACACAGGGTTTCACAGATATACACACGGATCCGTAGAATGTGAATCCCTGTATACTTTTTTGTGAAATTCTGTTTACTTTTTACCTTCTTATCATATGCCTCTAGAGCACAAGATAGAAAAATACAATTTATAATTATAATTTACATATTTAAAATCAAACGAGCAACAAGTTATGCTACTAGTTCTTTTTGTAAAAAAATCAACTCTATTGGAGACAACAGAATATTACTGTTCATAACACGTTATATTCTGGAAAATAATTGCATCATCTCAAAGAAAAACCAAACATATAAAATACGAAAGAAATAAACACGTGTCGACTTTTAGTACGTGTTTTATTATGTTTACTTACTTTGCATGAAATGACTTTTAAAATAAACTGACTAACTGTAAAATTATAATTACTCAACTACATGAGAGGAGGAGAAACCCAGAACAAAAATTATATTATAGGCGTTGATTATATTAAGAAAAAAAATCCTCTTAAGTTGAAGTCAATTTAATTGGTTAAGTTCTTTAATCACAACCAAAAAAAATGCATATGAGCCCCGTTCATTTTACTAAAAAAACTTTTAAACATTTATTTAAATTCTGATTAGCCAACATAATTAATCAAATTACCTATTAACAAGTAAGTTGACAAGGATCCCATAGTTGGAGGGTAAGAAAGGTAAATATTTTCTTTTATATATTTTGGTTTCTATCTTTGTGTCTTAGTTTGACAGGTTGCAAAAGGATAAAGGGCTAAATGTGGCAAGATGCTGGAACTTGAGACAACCCTAGTCTTGGGCTATTTATACATCGCTTCCTGTTGCGTAGTTATTCATTCAAGTCTTCATCTCTCACATAGTTTGTTCTGCCATTGATATTTTGAGCTCTTGTTCTTGATCTTGTATACGTATATTGATCTTGGTTTGTAAGATCAATCATACACTTGTTTTTCTTTCTTTTCTGGTTTTGTAAGTACGATCAAACAGCTAGGTATCACATTTGAAGTGATAGCCTAACGCAGTTATAAGAAAAATAAAGGGGAGGTTGGTTGAATAAATCGTTTTCTTGAGTTTTGTTTTATAAATCGGATATGGTATCAGAGCCATTGGTTCTTAATATCTGATTTTTAAACTGTTTTTAGTAAAGATCTTGATTAATCTTGTGATTAATCTTGTGTTAATTGTGGTTAATTACAAGTTTTTTGATCAATTATTTTTTTTAGGGTTTTAAAATTTGGGGGTTTTCTGATTCTTGGTGTTCTGTGGTGTTTAATTGGGTTCTTTATTGATTATTTGAACTTAATTTCAACTCTGGTAAGGTTAATTGAAGAAACCCTAAATTTCAGAAATTAGGGTTTCGTTCAATATTTGGGGGTTTGTTGTTTCTAGTTGGTTATTTGTTATAACTAACTCTTTCAGGTTGGTATTCCGTTGCGCTTGTTGATTGTGGTGAGATCTTCTTGATCTTATTGGTTCTTGGCTATTCTTTGCTGGTAGCTGCGCGTGTTGTAATACCTCTCTTGCTCTCTCTTTAGTTTTTTTGATTTCTTGTTTAGAGGGTGATTTAGGTGTCGAAGGGATTAGGTAGTCTTGGTGGATTGATTCAGATTTTTTTTTTGCTGTTTGGTAGTTGTGTGTAGAGGAGGTACAAGGGGTTTTTTGTTTATTTTGTGTTCTTGTGTGATATTCTTGTGGTTTCATCATGTCTGATGCCAAGAAAGGTGATCAGGATGATAATCCTGTTAGTGATACTGAAACTGAAAATGAAACAATCATTCATACTAATGACCCTTTGTATTTACACCCTACTGATACAAATGGGCAGCCCATTGTGAGTGTTAAACTCACTGGTCCAGAAATCTATAAGGTTTGGGCTGCTGCATTTAAACTTACTTTACATACTAAGAACAAACTGGGTTTTATTGATGGTACTTGTGAGAAAAATAATGATGATGATGTGTTATCTGATCAATAGGATATGTGTAATGTTGTGGTTTTATCTTGGATTCTTGGATGTATCTCTTTTGAGTTATATCAAGGACAAATTTTTTCAAAAAATGCTAAAGATGTGTGGGATGAGTTTAAAGAAACCTATGATAAAATTGATGGATCTGTTATCTATAATTTGCATTATAAAATTTGCTCTCTTACTCAATCCGGTTCTTCTTTGTCTGAGTATTACCATAATTACAACAGTTTATGGAGGCAGTTTGACTCCCTTGTCAATCTTCCTTCATGTAATTGTGATGGTGCTCCTCAAATGAAGAGTCATAATGCTCTCATAAGGCTCATGCAGTTTCTGATGGGTCTTGATGACACTTTCAGTGTTGTTAGGAGTCAATTGCTAACTACTGACCCTTTGCCAGATGTTAAATCTGCTTTTGCTACTCTTTCTAGGGTTGAGTCTCATAAGAACAATTTGGTTCATGCTGTTAGTGATAAGAATACTGCAACTGCTTTTGTTGCTAAACCTAATAATTGGACTGGTAATAGAAATAATCAAAACAGTCAAAATGGTCAAAACAGAGGTCCTAATAAGAACAACAATAAGTTTGTTTGTACTCATTGTAATATGAATGGCCATACTGTTGATAGATGTTTTGAGCTTCATGGATATCCTCCAGGTTTCAAGAAAAGAAATACTGGAGGATCTAATGGTTCTAATAATGTCACTAGTTCTCTTGGTAATGGTGTTGATCAGGGATCTGGGAAATCTATTCCCTTTACTGCTGATCAAATTAATAGACTCATGGCTTTGATCAATTCTAAGCCTGATATTGGTGATGTGCAGTCTTGTGCTGCAGGTATAAAATTTGGTTCTAATCATGTTATAAGTTTTGTCACTTGTAGATTTTTTTAACTATAATACCAATATAAGTACTTATAGTACTTATATTGGCTGGATCTTTGATTCTGGAGCATCACAACATATGACTTTTTCTACAGAACATTTGTTTGATATTATTGATGTGTCAAATTTGAATATTTCTGTTTCACATCCTAATGGTACTATTGAACATGTTAAGCATGTAGGAAATTTTAAACTTTCAGATAAAATTACATTAAAAAATGTGTTGGTTGTTCCAGGTTATAAGGTCAGTCTTATATCTGTACACAAGTTGGCTAAAGATAATAAGTTTGTTGTGTCCTTTACTGAGTCTAGATGTTTTGTTCAGGATTCTCATCAAAAGTTCCTCTTGGGGACTGGTAGTGAAAATAATGGACTTTACTTATTTGATTCAGGTATGAAGTTTACTAATACTAAGTGTAATTTGTCTAAGTGTGTGTGGCATAACAGACTTGGTCATCCCTCAGACCAAGTCTTAGCTATTCTTAAGGATAAAATTCATCTTGAGTCTACTAGTAATGTTCAGCCTTGTGATGTGTGTCACATGGCTAAGCAAACTAGAGATCCTTTTCCTATAAGTGACCATAAGACCAAAGCTTTGGGTGAAATTGTTCATCTGGATGTTTGGGGTCCTTATAGAGTAAAAAGTAGAGATGGATTTAGATTCTTTCTTACTATTGTTGATGACTATACCAGGGTTGTGTGGTTATACATGCTTAAAGGCAAAGATGAGGTTTTTTATAAACTTGTTGAATTTCATAATCTAATCAAAAATCAATTTGATGTTGCTATCAAAGTTTTTAGAAGTGATAATGGAACAGAGTTTGTTAATCATAAATTTGAAGATTTTATTAAGGATAATGGGATTATTCATCAAACTACTTGTGTGTATACTCCACAACAGAATGGTATAGCTGAGAGAAAACATAGACACTTGCTTAATGTTGCTAGAGCCCTCATGTTTCAGGGGGGATTACCTTTGAACATGTGGCCTGAATCTATTCTTATTGCTGTTTATCTGATTAACAGGATTCCTAGCTCAATCCTCTCTGGAAAAAGTCATTATGAAATGATTTATAAAATTGAACCTAACATCTCTCATTTAAAAAGTTTTGGGTGTCTTTGTTTTAGTATTGTGCTTAATGATGTGGATAAGTTTGCTGCTAGGTCTGAAAAGTGTGTGTTCATTGGGTATTCTTTTACTAAAAAGGGTTATAAATTGTTTGGTCTTGAGTCAAAAAATGTGTTTTTCTCAAGGGATGTCAAGTTTTATGAAACAGTTTTTCCATTCAAAAATGATGTTTGTAAGAGTGATTTGATCTTTGAAGATCAGGGTATAAATAGTCTAAATATCTTTGACTTAGTAGTAAACAAATCTGATGATCCCTATGATGATATGAGAGATGAAAGATTAAGAGATAGAGGTAGCGTTTCAAAAGGGTCTGTCTTAGCTGAGAAAGTATCTACTGATACTCCTATCATTGTTACCAGTAATACTCAGGGGTCAGAGTCTATGACTAATAAAGATCATAGTCTTGGAAACCAGTATGACTTAGGCAGTAATGATGCTAATGATTTAGATCATAATGTTGCCCTTAATGATGAAAATTATGAGTCTGAGGGTGAGGAGTTTATAGAGTTTAATCAACTTTTTCAAAATAGTCCAGAGAAGACTGAGCTAACAAGGTCAAGTAGACCACATAAGCTTCCTAATAAACTTAGTGATTATGTGCTTGATAAAAGAGTTAAATATGATATTAATACTGTGGTGAACTACAACAACTTGTCTATGCATAATTTTGTGCTCACTAATTACTTGAATAAAATACATGAACCTAAATCCTATAATGAGGCTGCCAAAGTCCCTAGGTGGGTTGAGGCAATGAATGAGAAGATGGAAGCACTTAATAGAAATAATACATGGGTTATAGTAGATCTACCTCAAAGTAGAAAACCTGTAGCATGTAAATGGTTATGGAAGGTGAAATATAAATCTAGTGGTGATGTTGAGAGGTTTAAAGCTAGAGTTGTGGCAAAAGGATTTAGTCAAAAAGAGGGTATAGACTATGAAGAAACATTTTCATCAGTTGTGAAAATTGTGACTGTTAGGTGTCTTCTTTCTGTTGCTGTGCACAATAATTGGTCTGTTTATCAGTTAGATGTGAATAATGCCTTTCTGTATGGAGATTTAGATGAAAAAATTTATATGAATCTTCCTGAAGGATATGGCTCTAACTCAAACAAGGTGTGCAAGCTAACCAAGTCTTTATATGGGTTAAAACAGGCACCTAGGAAATGGAATGAAAAGTTAACAAGTGTGTTAATTGAAACTAGTTTTTGTCAAAGTAAAAGTGATGTTTCTTTGTTTACTAAGACTGAGAATGAGTCTTTTGTTGCCCTACTTGTTTATGTTGATGATATTATCATAACAGGGAACAATGAAAGTATTATCAATGACTTTAAAGAATATTTGAGTTCTAAATTTAAAATTAAAGACCTCGGGAAACTCAAATATTTCTTAGGTATTGAAGTACTTGATACTAACTCAGGATTATGTCTTAATAAAAGAAAATACTGTCTTGAATTACTATTTGAGTATGGAATGTTGGCTTGTAAGCCAGCTAAAGCTCCTATATCAGATCCTTCTAAGAAAAAGAAAAAACTTATTGAAGATGAGGTTGATACTATGCTTGATAATAAAACTTGTTATCAAAAGATTGTTGGCAAATTAATATATCTGACCTTAACCAGACCTGATATTGCTTATGCTGTTCACTGTTTAAGTCAGTTTATGCATGCTCCTTATAAATCTCATCTGAAATTAGCTTTTCATGTGCTTAGATACCTTAAAGGGTCTCCTGGAACTGGTATATCTTTTAAAAAACATAACAATCTGAATCTTAATGCTTTTGTAGATTCAGATTGGGCTAAGTGTAAGATAACTAGAAAATCTGTTACTGGATATACTGTATATCTGGGTGATAATCTTGTATCCTGGAAAAGTAAAAAACAATATGTTTTAGCTAAATCTTCAGCTGAAGCTGAATATAGAGCTATGAACAGTGTTACTTGTGAAATCATGTGGATACTTAAGATTATGAATGATCTCAAGGTGGGAGTGGTCTTACCTGTACCTATCAGTTGTGATAGTAGTTCTGCAATTCAAATTGCAGCCAATCCTGTATTTCATGAGAGAACTAAACATTTTGAAATTGACTTATATTTCTTAAGAGAAAAGGTGTCTGCAGGTTTGATCAAAACTATTAAGATCAAATCTGAAGATAATGTTGCAGACCTGTTTACCAAAGGGTTGTCTATCAAAGATCACAATTCTTTTTGTGACATGTTGAAACTTGTTGATCTCTATCACAAGTCAACTTAAGAGGGGGTATTAACAAGTAAGTTGACAAGGATCCCATAGTTGGAGGGTAAGAAAGGTAAATATTTTCTTTTATATATTTTGGTTTCTATCTTTGTGTCTTAGTTTGATAGGTTGCAAAAGGATAAAGGGCTAAATGTGGCAAGATACTGGAACTTGAGTCAACCCTAGTCTTGGGCTATTTATACATCGCTTCCTGTTGCGTAGTTATTCATTCAAGTCTTCATCTCTCACATAGTTTGTTCCGTCATTGATATTTTGAGCTCTTGTTCTTGATCTTGTATACGTATATTGATCTTGGTTTGTAAGATCAATCATACACTTGTTTTTCTTTTTTTTTTCTGGTTTTGTAAGTACGATCAAACAACTAAGTATCACATTTGAAGTGATAGTCTAACACAGTTATAAGAAAAATAAAGGGGAGGTTGGTTGAATAAATCGTTTTCTTGAGTTTTGTTTTATAAATCGAATACTACCTTCAACTAAAAAAAGATTTTGATCCTTATATTAAAAGGGTTTCTACCCTATATCATCATAAGCAAAAAAAGTTGATAGAGACCTATAAGGCCGGTGAAGTTGACAGTGTCATAATAATGACGTGTGTGTATACGTATATATATTAATATAGTGCACGTCTGCATTTTCTAGCCTATACTATATGTGTATTGAAATATATCGACTTTGAAGATCAAAGAGGAAAGTCAAACCATTACTCTAGTCATTTGAATGAAAAAAGTTCTTTATTGGAAGTCATGCTATGTCCACACTAACGCAGTCTTTACGGTATGTCCACGGTTTTGACTTATCCGTTTCCATTATACATCCTATACATTTACCAGTATATTGTTAAAAAATAGATATCACACTTTTGCGCTCTTCCCCGTATCACACACCTTCTCTTCTTCACGCGCCTTCTCTCTCAAAGTTAACTATTAAAAAACCAGATCCTGTCTTGCCTGCGAATGTTAATTCCCTCACTCGCTTGCTACGTGCCTTCATTCCTTTTACCCTCTCGACACCTGTTATCCACCCGTCACCTATTCTATAAAATCCCATTCCTATCTATTTTGATTTAACCTTTTTTTTCCTGCTGCTAGATCTGATCGGTTGCTTCGTTTGGTTGGGTAATTCTAATTGTCCCTGTCGTTTGATGATTTATGTCGAAACCTTTCAGCCATTCGATGCCACTGATCCCTTCGTTGCCGCCGTTAATGGTGTGCGGCGTAGGTGGCCGGTTGGTGACGTTGGTGAGGTTTTGAGGTAACGGTCGGTGATGTTGGTGGGCCTAGCTGGGTTTTTTGGTAGCAACCTAAGCAATGGTTTTTACAGTTAAACTGTTTATGCTAATTGTACTCTTGAGGTAACTCTAATTTGTTTGTTTTTGGTAAAACAATATATTTTGGGTATTGAATTGGACTTTCTCATTCCCGCAGATTTGGTTACCCAATATTGTGTTGTTTGATTGTTCATCTTGACGTAAAGATAGGATATTTGATTTGTTTGGGTATATGTAAAAAGTATTGTGCTTTCGGTGATGCAGTCATGGCGTTTGAGGGGTGTCATGCCGAAAACAGGTTGACTTTTTTTTGCGTGAGAGTCTATGATGAATATGGAAGCGTTCGAAAAAAATGAGACCGTCCGTGACTTGGCGCGGCAACCTGTTGCGTTTGCAGCCATACCGGATGCGTCTTTATTTCTATTAGCAGCCTATCTAAGCCTCCTCTACGGTCATATTGCCGGAGTTGAATGATTGGTTGAGGTAAAAAAAAATTGTTACCAGTTTACTTCGATGTAACAATTGTGTGCTCCACTGCTCTGCCTATGTGGATTTTGTGGTTTCTGAGATGTGTTCATGGTAAAACTATTGGGCTACTGTGCCATCGTTACCGTATCTCACACACTTACTTCGTTACGCGCCATTGTCATAAAGTATTACTATAAAAAATTACTCCTTTCTGGGCTGCGAAGATAAGGGGTATGCAGTTGGCCTAGATTTTGTTATCTTTGTGTCTTATGGATCGTCTAATATGTTAAAAAGGTTTAGGCAGGAGGTAAAGATTGAGTATTTGATTTGTTTGGGTTATGTTAAAAAATATATTTCGGGTATTGAGTTTGGGTATTTTCATTTTCGTGTTTGGTTATGCAAGACATTTGAGGGTGGGGGCATTGAAATGTGTCTCATTCAATAACCATCCCCGCATATAAAGTGGCCCTCTCACATATCAGCTTTTTCCTAGGTGAAAATCTACTTTGGCCTATTTAAAAAAGCATAAAACTTGAACCCCTTTTATAAAATTATTTTGTGAGGAGAGGGATGGAGAAGTTACATTATTTCAAACATATCTATTCAGTGTTCTTTTAATTTAGAGTTTTTTAGTCTTTTCAAATAAACTTCCTTCTGCAATTGTTGAAATCTTTTAAACAAGCTCATGCTGCAAGATTCAAAGAATGTTAGAATTGGAACAAAAAAAGAGAGCAAAGTTCTCACTTATTAACTTCTTACCCAGACTCTTCAGCAATTGGGGAGATAGCAGTGGCAAATTGAACATGATCACCAACCCGAATAGAATGAAAAAAGGTGTATTTGATAAAGTAAATAATGGTTTTTCATATTGATTGCAGATGGGGAATGCCACTATCGCACAGTTGATCGGCTTCAACATATTGCAAAAGCCGACGAGCTCATGTAGTTTGGAACAAATGATCTCATCCAAATGACATTCATGTGCAGCGTAGACGTGGCGTTGGCAAATCTTGATCCCCTATCTCAGCGAAATAGATGAAGGGGTGAGACTAAATATATGTTATGATACCTTTAGCATTAGTATAACAAATACGGAGTCCGAACATTGATGTTAAATTGAATGTTCACTCTTTTCAGGGCTAATGTTGTACTTGAGAGTTTTAAATTTTTTTAACTGACATATTTCCGATACTAGATCAAAACGAAGATACAAAGGTACAAATTAGTAATGGAGTTTAATTTAGTAGAATGGTTCATCTCAAAGTTAAAAGGATTTCATATAAAATGGCGAAAAAAAAGTTGGTTTTCATACCTCTACGAAATCATGTTTTATAGTAAAGGAAACAATATTGTGATTAGATTCCATTAATAGTTTATAGTTTTGTAGGTTTAACATACGAAAGCTCAATATGAGTATTAAAAATGCTAATGCCGGAAAAAGAAGCAACCAATAGGTGTATAGAAAAGGTCTTTGACCACATGGACACTTAGCTTCCACTAACAATGGCCATGCCAGGGGGTGCATATTTCGTTCAAGGGAAAATAAAATAGGCTTATATACGAAATATTAATGATCTTAATTAGTAAGTACGTAGTATTTGTTTTGTAATGTATTATCGTCATCTTATACGACTTTAATCTTGATATGTCATTCAATGTTAAACCCTTAAACGTTTGTCGACTTTTATGATACATCATGTATGTAGGATTTGTCGTTCGAGTCAGCTGATGATATTCATATTTCTTGGACCCCAAAAAAGACTTACGTGATCAGGTTCCCTTCTTTCTGGCATCTTATAGGTTTTACTGCTTCTTTTAGTGTTTTTTACTTGGAATTACCTGCAACTGCTGTTGATGTAGTATTGTGAAATGATTTTTCGAAATTATGTCTTATTTTATTGTGTAGTTCAATGAGAGGTGATGAGGCGAACGAAGATTGTCCGAAAATTTATCCGGTACAAGTGACTGGAGTTGTAAAGCTGTTGTTAAGCTGATTCTACGATATATGAGGATGTAGGTACAGAGGTTCCTAAGTCACAATGAATAAAATCCTGAAGATACTAGACAATTGGAGATTCAGAAGCTGTTTTTTCGTGCTAACAGTCTCAGCTGTTGACGTGTCCTCCACTTCTAACATCAGCAGCCCCGAGAACTGATTGCTGGTCACCTTTTACCAACAACGACCATACAGCCGAACGTTGCACCTGAAGATATGCAAGTGGCGAGCACACCTAACTCTTCAGTCCTTTTTGCAATTGTGATCCGTCATCCCAGCAACGCTGTTGAATCCAAGTAGGCCAAACATTATACGTAGGCTAATAACATTCTTTTTTAAGCAACTTGATGCTGCAACAGATTCAGCATAAGTGTAACTTCATGTACTGCATGACCAAGTTGCAGCAAGACATTCAACAACCCGGGGCGAAGCCCGGGCTAAAATCCTTGTTATACCAAAAAAACAGTATATCCATCTGGTAAATAAATCTTATATTAATATTCCAGTTTGGACGTTCCAAATTAATAGTTTACTATCAAAATTAGATAGGAAATATATATTAAGTTTATAATATTACCTTCACTTAAAAATAAATTGTAAATTAATTGATTATAGGTAAAATTGTAATTATGTAAAAAGTAAGAGAAAGAAAACTGAAAAAATGTTGTTTTTATTAAATTGCGTGTTTTTTTGTCGTTAGACTATTATTATGAGACAAAAGGAGTACTAGATTTGAATACATGTTTGAAGACTTTTACTTCTGATATTATAGTTACTGTAGTTCAAACCATTTGAAATGTCTAACACTATACCTTCTGATATTAATTATTTCCACACTAAACCAATTTAATGTGATTGTTATTATTAAAGATCAATATTAGCTTTCTCGGTGAATTGCCAGAAATTTACTCCTTTAATATGGAAACATCTATTGGGGTCTCGTTGTAAGGCCTCTTTTCCAGTAACAGATGAAACGGCGGGGATCCTGTTTGTAATCTCTCATCCCGACATGGTGTAAATGACATGCCAAAATATCCCAAAACCATATGGAATTAAGGAAAAAGAAACACGACGATGAAGATGTGTCAAGAAACTAGTTGGTAGCCCTTTTCTATTAGCTAAAGAGTTGAATGAATTAAAGTAATCTCGAGAATAAAAGATATATGAATGGAACTTCAACTCTATTTATAACTATCACAAGGTACATACATAGCTCATAGCTGCTGGGCTGTATAAAACTAACTGTAAACTTCCTTCACCAAAATCTCCAAAACTAATTGTCATCGTCAGAATCTGTATTTCAACAAATTATACGATCAGTTAGTTAGTTGCTCAAGTAAATAGCTACACTCGATTATTATGCTTCAATTGAAAATTTGTATACCAACCAAACTAATCGCTCTATCATTTACACCTACTTTACAGAAAAGAAAAACAAAACACATAAAAGATCCATACTGTTTTCCAACTCTTGTTTGAACAAGATCAAATTATAGTAAGGTGTTTATGCTAGCACAATCATATCAGATTATCAGATACCTCAATTCCAAATAACTTGAATCAAATTAATCAACAAACAAAATACAATGAAAAAATGATTTTTGATGGAGGACGTAGATATGAGCGTGTATGAGCATTATACTGAAAACACTATAAAAATGACTGCAAACTAGTGTTTTCTGTAAACCCCCTATGTTTTAACATATATATCAAACCTAATATATGAAAAAGAGAGATTGTAGTGTTTTTATTATAGTACATTTTCGCAATAAGAATCAGTTTATATGCTACAAATAGCTGGATATGATGGTGTAAGAAGTGAATTACCAGATCGTATATCTTCTCCAAGTTCTCCTCTATTCTTAAGCTGTCTCATAATCATGTTGAAGATGAGAATCCACCAGTAGATATGAAAGACGAGAAGATTCAACAACAAAGCATTAAAGACGTAGTACACCATCATATCATACGATTCTGACGGCCTCAAAGCATCAAGAAGATTGATACTGCCAACAGCAACAGCAACACCAAACCCACATTCACATTATTGATTACTCTAATATACTCAGAACTTTTAAACAGTTGAGGTTCCAGTAAAGAGATAAAGTTTGGAGGGAGGAAAGATTACCTTGTGGCTCTGATGACCCAAAATGGAAAGATAACGAGTCTGAGTATAAGCCATGACACAGCAAATAATCCAAACATCACACTTGCACCAAGTTCCTTACCCGAGTACTTCAAAATTTTAGCTCCTTCAAGAAATACATCACTTGCATCATGTATTGCAAGAACTACAGACCCAATTCGAAAAAACCTACCAAAACCAAAGTAAAGATATTAAACATATTGATCTGCAAACTCTTTTGACCAAGTCAAACAGTAGCACATCACTAGAGACGATAAAACATTCACATACTCAATCATGTTGGGAATACATGATCTGGAAAATGCATAACATAAACTATAATACTAGTATTTCTCTCTTCCCTCAGTAGTATCTAGTATGAAATATGTTTACAGAAAACAATATAAAAATGAACTGCAAACAACATTTATCGTGAAATTGGGTTTCTGTGTGGCTTTCTCAAACGCTAGAATCCTGGCAGCACATTAATCTGCTTTAAGGTAAAGAAAATACAAAGTAGAAAAGGTCTACACTTAAATGTGCCACTTCATTTCGAGATTTATGCTTTATGCTATGCAACCCTAAGTTTCTATAGTCTATTGTTCTTTATTAACACCATTTATTAATGTAAACTCTGTCTAGAAACTAAATTACTACTTCTGCCTATACTGGATCAAATCAGCCAATCCGCTGCCGTTGCGGCTGTTTCCGAGTAGAGAGAGATATAGGGGCACTTACATATATGCTACACATAGGTATGGCTACTTTCCCAGTTCCTTCTAAATGAAAGTCCTTTCCTAAATCCAACTCACCCAACAGAACTTCTCAGAAAAGAGGCTTTCATACTATGTTAAATCTACTGTTTGTGTTTGTGTGGTTCGTGTGCCTGCTTGCCCTTTTCATACTATACTTCTGACCCATCCCGGGGCCACTCTTAATGAATTAGAGATATATAGCGGAACTGCGTATTTTTAGACTTTGAATAATGGAAGAAATCTTTAGTTATTAACCCAAGCTATTTATAAAGATAGACACATGACAGACTAACAATCCAAGCTTCTGTAATGGTTTTGAACTTGCTCTTTCTATTTTCGGAGTATTATGGGTGATGGGGGTTGTTTATCCGCACAACCATTGGAGATGTGTATGCTTGAAGAATTATTACGCTAAGTCAACAACAAGGTGGCAACACAACAGAGAAAAACGACATTCTAAAATATTAAACTGAATACAAGATTTTTTTAAAGGTGAATAGTGAAATGATATCTTATTTGATGTAGGGCCACTGTGTGAGATTGATTTACCCCCCGTGTAATGAGCCTGAGGAGATATGGCGTGGCCTGGTTGGGGTTGCAGAAAATCAACCTTTTGTAACTGGAATTATGTATGAAATATATGAACAAAAGTGGATTGTTGGAGTATTTCTATTGATTGGTTAACTCTTTTATCACCGGATTGGACACCCAATTGCTAGAAATTACAATTGGTCAGTTATATGACAAAGTTCACACAAATTAATAATGATAGCAAGTGGATGCAAATATAATAATATATTACGAAGAAATGAGTACATGGTCCTAATATGCATTGTGAGAGTAACCAATACCACTTTCTAACATTCTTAATGATCCATAGACTGTGGTGCCGTTGATATGATCCATTTTCTCTATGTCTAAGAGTTGCAATGTATGGTGAGCTTGCATTTTTTCACATGTAGTCTCAGACCTCTATGAGGCAGACTTCTTCAACTATGAAAAATGAAATCTAGCAGCAGTGTGTTCCACTGCCAAGTACAGTGTAATTCTAGGGTTCTACTAGTCTCCGCACATATTTTGGAAAACCATGACATTTCAATCTCATGGTCCCGTTACAAGCTTACCACAAGTTCCTATATGTATTTTCAAGAAGGCGGTTCTTTTTCTCTTTGGTACAAGAGAAAGTGGATGCAAACGGCCTTTAAAAGAACCAAAACAATCAGTCTATCTTTACCATTATTCCTATTACTTTTTAAGCATGACCTGTATGGTACTAGAGAAAGGGGAGGAAAACAACCTGTAAACGAAGGTTGCCAATAATAGCCTGTCTCGAGAGTCGAGACATTGTCAAGAGATGTGTTACATGAGATGGAATAAAAACCTGTATGTCTCAATACCATACACGGAAATACATTTGCGAGTTTGGAAAGTGAGCTCCAAATCAAATCAAACTCTGTCTAGCGCAAATCACTAGGGGAAGTTTGGTATGATGGAATCGTAAAGAATGGAAACGCAGTAAAGAATGGAATTGCATAGGATGAGAATGACTCTTAAAACAAAGAAAAGATCCCATTGTTTGGTAAAAACTGAGAATGAATAGTAGAATGACTTAGAACAGAATGAAGTTATACTCCATTACTCAACTGTTTATGCTTCTTAAGTCTCAACATTCACGGTTATTCATTTTTGTTGGTAATCTTTTTCTCAACAGTATATGCTGTCAATCATCTTCAGGATGTGTATTAATTGATGTTTTTATAACAGTTATTTTATGTTTGAATATCTTGTTGCGGCTATTGGCACTCGCTGTTTCAAGTTGCTGGAAATAGTGCTGAAATCTATTTTCAATATGGCTCTTGAATATGATCACCAGGACCCAATTTCATTATTAAGTGGCTAACTTCAATCGGATCACTAGCAAATCATATCATATATTATAATATAACGAATACCCAACCTCAATTTAATTAGCCTATATGATCTATAGGATGAACAACATCACTCGAATGCAGCAGGGCCAATAGAATTTAACAATGGGTCACAACACCAAAAAACAGAGAATGATTTGCAAAAATAATTTTGTATTTGTGATACAATGTGCCAAGCACTTGCTGAGATAATTTATAGTCCATTAATTTTGACCAAGTTTCTTGTTTCACACGAGAATGAAGAGGGAGAAATGCTCCTTTAAAAATTTGCATTCCCAAGCTTTCTTACATTTTTTGGAGAATCAAAACAAGGGAATGAGAATGGAAAGTGATGCTCATATTTCCGTTCTCGGTTCGCAACAAACACATGAATTGATGTCTTTTTCCTTTCTCATCATTCCATTTCATCCTACCAAACATCTCCTAAGTTGTTTCTAAATTTCTATATTTACAATCCCAACAAGTAGCAACTAGTATTCCACCATTCCGACTTTGGACGTCCTTCAATTAGTCACAATACACACACTATGTTTCAGGGTGTCTGAGGTTGTATAATGTATAATACTTATTCCTACAATATTAGTTAGTAATATCGCGTTTAAGAATTAAAACCTTATGATTCCATGAGCCCATGAGCCCCAAACTTTGTTTCTTGCTTCATGTATCTCACGGAGGTTCTGGCCATGAATTCCTTGCTCACACACTTTTTGAGACTTAATTAAAAAATAATCCATGAACCTGATATCTACTTCTGACATAGTCCTTTCCCTAAGCTCTAAGAGCTCATCTTTCTCCCGTAAAAGGGTAGGTGCAAAAGAAAAGGCCCCATATCTATTGATAAGGTTGCCGTATGAATTGTAGCTATAAACCATCATTTGGGCTCAAAAGACCAACCCTGCCTCTAATTGCCAGTGTTGCACTCAACCGAATACGAGCAACCACCTATGGCCCTTCTTAGAGTTGTTTCTAGGGGTGGACCATGTCTTTTATCTTCCAGGCTCTTAAGTACTTCCTTGTCTTCGTTTGTTTCCTTTTTTGTTATAATGTCACTCTCTTCTGCCTTACTTCTGACTTGGCAACTGAACTTGTTCACCGCTTGCTTAGTACTTGATTTTTTATTCAGAAACTAGCAATATTTGTCATTACATGCAACTTTTCCTACTTCCCACGTATTAACAAACCGTAAGCCAAGCCCAGATATACTCTCCGAAACAAAGATCGGCATTCAAACTTAAAGTGACGTATAGGATCATGTAAAAGGTTAGTGTCACAGGCTCACAGCAAGATAGTATGTCATTTGAGCTTAAAGGCCCTCCTCTTTAGTTATTTTCAAAGTAAACTTTTAGTTACTTAGAGCAAGGTGTGCAGTGGCTAAAGCAAAGTGCTACCTATGCGCCACCTCACCATTTTACTCTTTCACTTCCCTTTCACTCACACACACCCAAAAACACCCTCCTCAGTCACTCAAGGCAAAACCTCACTTTTGAGACCCACCATACCCAATTAAAACACAAACCCAACAAAAAAATCAATTAAAAAAAACCCAAAATTTTTTATATTTGGCGCAAGCCAAGTTCTTCACATTTGGTTTGGTGCAAGGGGGAGGAGGGGGTGCAGTAACTTGGGTTTGGCACTTTGGCTCAAGCCAAAGAGATGCCAAGTGTGTTTGGGATAGGGATGGTGCCACTGCACCGTATGTTCTTAGCAATTATATGATTACCAAGTGCTATGATTCCATCCACAGATTCTATACTAAAACCTATTGATGCAACAAATGCCCATATAAAGATATTTGCCAAATTTGCAGTCAAAAAGCAAAATAAGAATAAAATAGAAAAGAGGACAATCAGAAAGCATAAAGATAGCAAGAGTGCAAGACTCTAAAATAAGGATAAAAAAATGTGCAATTATAAGGGGGTGTTTGGTTAAGCTTATAAATTAGGCTTATGTATATGTCATATAAGCCATTTATGGCAATAAGCTTATAAGCCTTTGTTAAGTGTTTGGTTTAGCTTATATAATTAGTAGGATAAAATGACAAAAAAGTACATAAAAATAAAAAGGATATAATTATTAAATAAGGGTATAAAAGACTTTTTATATAATATTCTTATATGAGCCCCCCTACCTCTTATAAGCCACAAATTTTTGGCTTACCAAACCCCCCCTTATATAAGCTTATAAGCCCACTTATATAAACTTAACCAAACACTTGATTTCGGCTTATAAGCTTATGTAAGCTAATAAGCTTATAAGCCCACTATATAAGCTAAAACAAACACCCCCTAAGATAATTGTAGATCTTAATTTAATTAGAAAATACCTTGTAATATAGGAGTATCCAATTAAGAAAACAGTGATAATATGATGAGACATCATCACAGAAAAATCTTTCCTTCTTGTTTCCCACAGAAGGAGTGCAGCGATGCTATAGATGTAGAACCCACACTGGCACATATACACAAGCTCTAGAGAGAACCTGAAGAAAATATCAAAGATGCATAATTAGGTATCAACTACTGTGCCATTATATGTGGAAATAATAATAACAAAGTATATGTACTAACTTTAGCTCTTGGTTTTTGAAATCTCTAAAATATGCTGTTATGTCTGTAAACCAAGGTTCCCGGTAAGTAATTGAAAGAACACAAAATTCGAGAGTAGCATAATATGTAAGCTTCCACATTGATTCTGTAATTTTGAAAATTTTTGCTCTTGTAGCTTTATTAATCTTTAATGGAGTGTCAGTCTTGCTCATCAACCAAACTGAAAGTCCCTGGAAACATGCCAAACTTTAGTCTCCATCATGTGATCGAATACTATGTTTATCAAAAGAGCTCATCTTGATCAACACAAATCTTAATATAATCTCATATTTTACGCATTCTTGTGTACATAAGAGTATAGTAATTGAAAAGAAAGTGTACAGCATAACAATAACTATAGAAACTATGCATGACAGTAATGACTGTCTTTGATAACATAAGCCTTTGAGGCTTATAGCACATATGCATAAGCTCCACTTTGACCGAAACGTAAACAATTAGCAATCTAAATACACGAAATGCATACAAATGCACGGATAAACTGAAATCATTAAATCATCACTCGTCCCTAAAAACACTACAGTAATAATCTGTTATGATCCCACATCGGCCAAGTATGGGATTGGTTGATTCTTTATAAAGCCTAGGTGTCCCCTCCTCAAACAAGCTAGCTTTTTGAGTGAGTTCTACACTTGGGACTTACGAACCGATACGAGCCTAGTAATGGATAGGTTCGTATCAATTGGTATCACAGCTAGCCCTACCTTTCAAGGTTCCAACACTCGGAGTGGTGGCCTATGGAGTGGTGGCTTGGACCCAAAGGGGGTGCCAACCGTGACCAACATAGCCGCAACCAACGAGCTCAGAGTGGTGGCCTATAGAGTGGTGGCTTGGACCCAAAGGGGGTGCCAACCGTGACCAACAGGCCAAGTATGGGATTGGTTGATTCTTTATAAAGCCTAGGTATCCCCTCCTCAAACAAGCTAGCTTTTTGAGTGAGTTCTACACTTAGGACTTATGAACCGATACGAGCCTAGTATGGAATAGGTTCGTATCATAATCATTGTCATCAGCAAGTACAATGACATTTAAGACCACCCTGCATACAGCTTCTAAAAAGAAGACTATTGTCATAGATGAATAGTACCAAATAATTATCAAACTATTCTTGTGTCACTTAGAAATGACCACTACTCGCTACTTTGTTACTCCAGATTACATATTATATTGCTGTACAATATGACAAAAGAGGTGTTTGGGATAGTGCTACTGCTTTGTTTAGCGTTCAAAAGAGTTGGTGATTTAAGAATGCTTATTTCAGAACTGACTATTTTCTACAATTCAAGATTACAAGTTTACTCTTACGATGAAATAAACTATTTTCAGTAAGCTGATTATCTGCTTCTGCTTATAACCATAAGCTGCTAACATAATCAATTCAAACGCCTCCAAGGTAGTAAGACTATAGGCAACTGCCCTTTGCAATTGGAGTCTTATGGTATCACAATATACAGATGAATGACACAAATGAGAGATATCTGAGCCATTTCCAAAAAGAGTAAGTAAGCAAGAATGCTAAACCGATGGTAATCTCGAGTTTTACATATGCACGCACATCCATATCTCATCATATGGCACAGGACTGTCACAGGGTAGCACTACATCATCTATTTTCCCTCACATAAACCAACTATTAAGCATTATAACTATGTCGCAGTACATGATTTTGTTGATTTAATTAAAAATAGTAGATGAGAAAACAAGGTCCCTAGCGCTATGACATTATGCATAAAGGATTTCAAATTATGAAAATGCAACTTGCCTTTCATCAAGCCTGCATTTATGATGGCCAACACTAAAGAAACCCATGGTTTTGGAGCTATACTTTTTACTTTACACTTTCACACCATACACATAATAACTACACCCGAAATTAATCGGCTAACAAGTGCATACATAATCAAAACGAATTTTCTTGCTGACATAATAATAGAGTTGTGTGCTATTTACTACATGAATACACTAAATACTAATGAGCTAGTAGCAAGTGCATAAAATCACAACCAACCCCTTAAATACACGGAATTTATTACAATGGCTCACACTTCAATGCATGAAAGTATACATAACTGAATCAATCAATATACCAAACCTAACATGCAACACATTACTTGTGAACACAGTACAATATACTCACACTACTATGAATAGACTACATCTAATTCATTAAATCAATAAAAATACTGCTAAAAACATTACAAAAACTCAAATTAAATTGCACTACCCAAGAACTAAATTCATAACATCAGTAATAAACAAAAATTACAAACTCACATTTCAATACATTTACTTACTGTAAACTCATGAAATCTGCAACATAAACAAAAATTATACATGTAGCTTACTAAATGCATTAAACTATAACCAACTTCACAAAATCAGCAACATAAATCCAAATTGTAAGAACAATACAACAACTCACATTTCAATACATTTACTTACTGTAAACTCATGAACTCTGCAACATAAACCAAAATTATACACGTTACTTACTAAATGCATTAAACTACAACTGAATTCGTTAAATCAGTAAAAAAAACATAAGATACACAAAGGACTTACCATCACACTACAACAACTTATACATCAATAACTATCAACTACTATTTTTTTTTAAATCAGCAACAAGAAAAAAAGTACAAAACTACTAAACACATTACAATAACTCACACTTAGATGCATTAAACAAAAAATAATCCTCTGTAGCAAATATCTAAACTACACTATTTACTCCTATGCACGTTACACCTACTATAATTTCAATGCATTTCAAGTACACGTAATTCGTCAAATATTCAAATCAGTAACAAAAGCCTAAACTAACATTACTTGTAAATACAGATTACAACAGCTCATTAAGTTCCTGATAACTCATTAAATCAACAGCAAAATCATAAACTACAAACATCACTTTTTAAATTCATTAAGCTACAACTTAAAAAAAATTAAGCTACACAAATTTAACTCCGAAGAAAGTCACAAATCTACTGATAATTGACCAAACTAGTAGCAAAAAAAAAGTGATGTTCATAACTGCAACTAAATTCGTGACATCAGTAAAAAAACGAAACTACACAAATTACTTCTTAACGCTTTACAACGACTCAATAAACTACAACTAATCCATCAAATCAGTAGCAAACACCTGAACTACACACGTTACTTACAAAACGCATTAAACTACAACTAAATTCATTTAGTCCTTAACCGAAGAAAACAAAACAAAACTAGACAATTTAGATATAAACTCAGTATAACAACTCATTAAACTACTAATAGTCAGTAAAAACGCTAAACTGTAAATAAATTCACCTAAACTAAATCTCAAACCCATTATAACCTAAAATCAAGCTACTGATAAATCATCATATTAGAAGCAAAAAGCTGAACTACACACATTATATATAAAACACAATAAACTACAACTAAATTCATCAAATCAATAACAAAAGAACCTAAACTACACCGATTACTTCTAAACGCTTTATAAAAACTGTTAAACTACTGGTGATTCATCAATTCAGTAACCGAAAAAAAAACTAAACTACGCAAATTACTTCAGAGCACGTTATAACAGCTCGCTAAACTACTGATAATTCATCAGATCAGTAACAGAAAAAAAACTAAACTACTTAAATGACTTCTCAATGCATTATAACAACTCGTTAAACTACTGATAATTCATCATATCAGTAATGAAAAAAAAACTACACAAATTACTTCTAAACGCATTATAACAGATCGTGAAACTACTTACATTTCATCAAATCAGTAACGAGAAAAAACTAAACTACACCAATTACTTCTAAATTACTTCTAAACGCATTATAACAGCTCGTTAAACTACTTACATTTCATCAAACCGGCAACGGAAAAATAAACTAAACTACACAAATCACCTCTAAACGCATTATAACAGCTATTAAACTACTGATAATTCATCATATCAGTAACGAAATACAAATCTAAACTACACAAATTACTTCTAAACGCATTAAAACACCTCGTTAAACTACTGGTAATTCATCAAATCAGTAACGGAAAATAAAAACTAAACTACACAAATTACTTCTAAACGCATTATAAGAGCTCGTTAAACTACTTACATATCATCAAATCAGTAACAAGAAAAAACTAAACTACACCGATTACTTCTAAACGCTTTATAACAGCTTAAATGACTTCTAAACACAAAATATCTGTTAAACTAATTACATTTCATCAAATCAGTAACTGAAAGAAACTAAACTACACCGATTACTTCTAAACGCTTTATTTCAACTGATAATTCATCAATCAGTAACGAAATAAAAAACTAAACTACATAAATCACATCTAAACGCATTATAACAGCTCCTTACTTTACTTATAATTCATCAAATCAGTAACTAAAAAAAAATTAAACTACACAAATTACTTCTAAACGCGTTATAACAGCTCGTTAAACTACTTACATTTCATCAAATCAGTAACGTAAAAATAAACTAAACAACACAAATCACTTTTAAACGCATTATAACAACTCGTTAAACCACCTATAATTGATCAAATTAGCAAACACATTACAACAGCTCACATTTAAACTAAAAACAATTCATTCATTCAAAACCGCGCGCTAAACCTAACTTAGACACATTCTAAACATATCACACTTAAATGATATACAAATTATAAGTAAGTTATCATAATCAATAACAATTAAAACCTAAAATTGAGTAGTAACAAATGAATCTTACTTGAAAGAGATATCTATCGAGCAAAAACCTCGCAAAATACGAACCGAACGCAAAATAAACAGCGATGATAAACCGAGATGGAGTCGGTACCACATTTTGATTCCAGATCGACTCCATTAACACACAAAATATTTATGAATCAAACACAATGTGCGCATGCATTTATTTATCTTGTAACTGAATTTGTTATATTAGTTTGAATTGGTGTAACAAACTCTGTGTGTGTCTGTGTGTGTTTTTAGTGTGTGGGAATTTTAGGAGGATGAAAGTGATGGATCGAGTTGTGGGCGGGGCGTGGGGTGTTTAATTCATTTTCTATCAAATTGGGAACATTTCAACTTTATTTGGTTTTGGGTTTAATACGGAGTACTTACAATTAATCAAATTTATTTAACTTTTTTAATTAGTTACTCGACCAAGTTAACCTGGTGGTCGAACTCGTGACCGGTGACTCGACTAGGTTGATCGAGTGGTCAATCTCGTCATCCGATGACTCGACCGAATTGATCGGTGGTCAAATAAGTGAACCAGTTACTCGATCGGATTGACCCAGTGGTCGAACCATTACTCGGTGATTTGACAAGGTGTCCTAATGAATCGACCGGGTTGACCCAATGGTTGAACATGTGACCCGGTAATATTGTATAAAAAGACAATTCTTACAATTTATAATAGGAAATGTTGAATTCTCTACTTTAAGAAATGGAGCTACCCTTGGTAGTAGTATAAATTAGGGCTGAGCATCGGTCCAGAACCGGACTAGACCGGCCAAGACCGGACTGGACCGAGGACCGAAATGGTCCGGGTCGGGTCGGTTCGGTTCGGTCCTCGGTCCGGTCCTAATAGGCAAAATTGATAAGATTTTTTGTAAGACCGTACCGGACCGAGGACCGAAATGGTCTAAAACCTCGGACCGAGGACCGGACCGAAATTGTACGGTTCGGTTCGGTCCGGTCCAGATCGTTTTTGGGTCTGCCATGCTCAGCCCTAGTATAGATATGACCGGCGGCGAAGCTTGGAAGTTTTTTGTGGGAGAGCCAAAATGATACAAAATTTAAAATGCAATTTTTTTTTCACACATCATCAATTAGGACTTCCAACTTGGGCTTATTTGTCACACCCCGTAAGGGTGGAAACGCGAGGCATGATTGGATAGGCATAATCACAACAAAGGGTGTCACAATAGAGAATGACTAAATGAATTAAAATCTAATATAAAAAACACAACGTGTCACGATAATACTTAAAACATTCAATCATATAGTTCATAATGCATAAAAAAGTAAGCATAAACTCCGCATGCAAGCCTATGGTCTCTCTAGCCTCTTTTAGTCACTTTTCTATCCTCATGATGCTCACCTGAAAATGATGCTTAAAATGTCAACAAAATTGTTAGTGAGAGTCACATGTTTTAGACACGTAATTAAACACCCTCGTTAATGTGATTAATCAAACCATATATTAGACATATATGAGCTACTAAGACCCTATGCATATCATCACAACAATCAACATTAACTATGGAGTGGTATGTACTATGTCATTCCCAATATCACATCAACTATCTACAGACATCAACTATCTAGAGTGGTACGTACTCCGTCGTTCCAAATATCGCAAGTCTCTCTGAGGTAGGATCGTACCTCTCCAACCCATTGCGTACATTACTCACTCTAAGGTAGGCGTACCTTTTCATACATCACATATCATAGGCATATAACAGTCATATAGCAATCAAATTATGTCCATAACATTTAAACACACAATCACATTATATCTTTTAAAAACATACTTTTGCATCATTCCTATTAGACGGCTAGATTAGGGCCCAACTCGATTGTGGGCTTGGGTCCGTTAGGGTTAGGGTTGCTTAGTGTTAAAGCTATGTATTTAGTATAAATACATATGATGTGTTATGTAATGGTCATTCAATCAATAACAGTATTGTGTTATTTTTACATGGTATCAAAGCTAGTTTAGATCCACCAACGAAATTTGTTATCCTCCGGTCATCGGTCTACATGTCGATGATCCGGAGGGATCCTCGTTATTTTTTGGTTTATTATTTTTTGAAATTTTGTTTCTTGCTTTCAATTCATAAACCTAAACCCTAGCCGTCAAAACAAAAATTATGTTGAGTAATTTTTTTTTCTTCATCGTCTATTGTGTTTGTTGTCGAAGATCATTGTTGTTGACAACAAAAGTTAATAATCAAATTGTCGCTCCCTTCTAATGGCAAAGTAAGCCACGCAAAGGAGGATGCCGCAAGCAATAAGAAACAATGTCGCCAAAACAATTATGCTTCAGCAACAACAAACACAAAAAGGAAGATGATGAAAAGAAGTTGCTTTCAATTTTCATTCCAGTTTGTCCGTTCAGATGGCTGTCGTTCAAACTGCGGAGGAGTATTAGACGGCTAGATTAGGGCCCAACTCGATTGTGGGATTGGGTCCATTAGGGTTAGGGTTTCTTAGTGTTAAAGCTATGTATTTAGTATAAATACATATGATGTGTTATGTAATGGTCATTCAATCAATAAAATTATTGTGTTATTTTTACAATTCCATCCCAAAACATAAAGTAAAAAAGAAGTTTACGAAACTCACCTGATTGCAATGCAATTACGAGCTTCAAACCTTGCAAATAAATCTATACACAAACAAGTACACACATGTTACCATAGATTAGGCTACATACCCAAGTCAATGTTATTAGACGGCTAAATTATGGCCCAACTCGATTGTGTAACAATTAAAATGATGGATATTTAACATCCTGTCATGTTTCAACTCATAACTAAACGTCTCAATCCATTTCTACACTCTAAACATAACTTATCTTTCATTTTCAAAAACTCGGAATTTGATTTAAAAAAGTTGTCATGTTTTAACTCATAACTAAACGCCTCAATCCATTTCTACACTATAAACATAACTTATCTTTCATTTTCAAAAACTCGGAATTTGATTTAATTTTGTAGTGACTTAATAACCACAGGTCTTGAACCTTATCGAGATTCTTGGTACTTGTACTAATCTTTACATTTTCTTCGATTTCGTCGTCTTTTTATTCTTTTTCTTGTATTTGGCTACACATAGACTTGCAACCACACTTTAACACAATAATGCAACAAAAGTACCAAATAACATGTACAAAATCACGCATAACGCGACTAAAAACATTTACATTTTGAGCGTTATCATGTGCCTTAGTGCTTCTATTGTATTTATTTTTTGGCATGCGCTATCATACATAGTTGTTGTAAAATTATTATTGACCCTTTCGTATTGCGTCACTAGTGTTCGACTAATTGATACGAAATATTTAAAGTTTTTAAACAGAAACGAACTCACCCCTCTACGTATTTCACATTTTTTATTGATTAATATTTTGTATTTAACTTTTGTTTCACGAGTGTTCACGTTGATGTGTTGCTTAAATTTAACTATTGATATCATGTTGTGCATAATATTGGAGTGTAATAACACATGATGATCATTGGTAAAGTTAAAATATAATGTTTTTTAAAATTATTTTATAGATTTTCTTGTATAAACTTTAAATAAGAATTATAGAGTCGTTGTTATGAGCGTTGTTAAAAAGCGGTCCATGCTTGGACTTGTATTAATGTTTTTATTTTAATTATTTTTATTAAGAATTACATGAGTCATTGTTAAAAGCAATCGCATAAATTTAACTGTTGACATCATATTACATGATAGGTTCGGTTCTTTATTCTCTAATATTAATGATTATTATTTTAATGATTTTATTGCTACAAAAATATGTTAGACGTTCCTATGGGAGGGTACAAATGTACTCGTATTGACAGTTCTTGTTCTAAAGGAAGCCGGATTGATAGATTTTGATTGCATACTCAACGTGGAATCACCTTGGTCCGTTGAAGATCGTCGCTTTAGATCAAACTATATGTGATCATCGTCCTATTTTCCTTTGTTGATTCACCTCTGATTATGGTTCTATCGTGTTTAGGATATGTCAATCTTGGGTTTATGGAGAAGGTTGACAATGTTGTTTCTAAATTCTGGTCCAACGGTTATTACAAAAGACCATCTTCAACATCAATTCATTTTAAAAATAAGTTGCAAGGCTTGAAAGGTGCGATTAAAGGTTGGGTCAATGCAGATAGGTCTAGGATTGAGGTTAACGACTATCTTAGAGCAGAGTTGGGAAACTTTGATTTGAATATAGACGTAGGAGAAGGTTTGCATCATGGGGGAGAACAACGAATGAAAATTGTTAATGAAATTCAAATTTTGGAAGGTAAACAAAAGGACGATCTTATTAAAAAAATCGGCATTAAGTAGTGTGTAAATGGGTATGAGAACTTAAATTGTTTTCATGAAACACTATCAAGAAAAGGAAATAAGTTCCGGTTTAGGGTAATAAATCGATTGGATTGTGGGTGAAGGACCTAATGGGAGTTAAGCCGACACTCATCAAGAAAAGGAAGTACGTATCGGTTTAGGGTAATAATACAAGGGAAATTTTATCAAAACAACCACAACCACTCATGATCAAAAGCGATAAAATCTAAAATTAGGGTTTCAAGAAACCGTAATTGACATTCCCATAAGTCACAACATCTAATACTTAAAGAAAGATTTTTCAACCCAATTTTTGAAACTCAATCACCAACCACCCAAATTGAAAGACCAATAAGAACCCCCAAATATGAAACATATTCATGAACTCTAAAAATCCAAAATCGATCAAGAAATAAAGCTTGGGCTCGCATACTATGTAAAAATGGTATCAAAAAACTAAAACACCAAGAATAATTCAACCAACTACCCATTTTATTCTTTAATCTAAAACCCTAACAAAAGATTGTCTCCAAATAGATGCAACCAACAGACAAAAGAAAAGTTTTCCCCAAATATGGATGCTATTGACCTCGGTACAAATCCTCTAAACTCACAAATAGGTTTGATTAAATAAAGAGACTAATCAAACCTTATACAAGAACTACATATAAAATATTGATATCAAGATAATAATCAACTCATACAGAACTTAAAGAGAAAGAAATAGTTGACTAGAAAAGAGAGTTGTGAAACCATAGAGTTGAGCTTATCTTTTATACTGCATATCTTTTAAACTGTTGGGACGTGCGTAAGTCATAGTAATATTTATACGGTTAAAAGTACATGAGCCTACGGGGTCACACATTATACACTTTGATTATGTTTTATTAAATCTATATGATAAATATATATATATATATATATATAGTATATTTATTGCATATATTTAATTTACCAAGACTTGAACATTTAATGGTTATTAGTTAAATAACTTAACGGTTAACTAACGGGAATTAGAATAATATATAAAGTCAAAAGGTTAAACCAAAGGTGTGTTTGGGCTTAATATGACCGAATTTGGGTTAATTGAAAAGGGGGAGTCTTTTTTGTTTTAGGAAACAACTTCTTGGATAAGTTATCTACACCTATATGAGAGGGTTTCTTTACCTCATTATTTACTCATTTTCTATAACCTTAATTACCACCAAGTCCGTACAAATCGATCGAACTAGAGGGTTAAGGTTTTTAGAGTTCTTGTTCAAGTTGGTGAGATCTAGCAATTGAGCTTGATCGTGTTGAGGTGTAGTGTGGATACACGTAGAGGAAACCTACTTTTGGTTTCTTATTAGTTGCGTGTGATTGGGATTTGTGGTGAAATTGTGAGCTATACACGATTATGGTGGTACAATCTTTTGATCTACATCTTGATTGAATTCTAGAAAAAAGGTATGCATTCTAGATATTTATGTTAATTACTATGTGCATATGTGATCTTTAACTTTCCGATGCGTTTACTCATGATGCATGATATATGCGATATATTAGTTATTAATTCCAACAGTGGCATCACGATCCAAATCATATGCTATGTAATTACATAAAAACGACAAAAACCGGTGCAAAAACAATTTTTCTTGAATGATTGAGTATGATTTAATTAAAGATCTTAATTTTTTTGATTTAGATGTAATTAGATCTGTAATTTTCTAGAAAAAATGAGTTTGCATGTATTTCAGTTGATAGCAAAACGTTAATTACCAATACATGTGCAATTTACGTGTTTTCCGGTATGTTATGCTTGTTTAAACATTTAAACCATGATTATTAATTGTTATGATCCATGTTATAGTTTCTTAACTTTCTTAGGAATGCTATTAGATCGAGAAAACGCTATTTGGATTGGTGTATCCATGCTACAAATGTGTTTTATTAAATTATTTTAGGGTTGAAATTATGACACCCGAACAGAAAATGATTTTTATAAATTAATATGTATTGAGTCCATCCTTAATTTTCTATATGACTCTAAAAACTCGATGCATAACTTTTCAGTTTTAACCAAAGCTAGAAAAGTCGTCTTCCTTCTTATATTCTTGTTTCAAAAGAAAATCATATCTAAATCTTAAAATTGGATTTAAAAGATTTTCTAAATTTAGTGACTAAATCAATTATTTATGTGGTAAATATCTTAGTTATTTATAGTTAATATGTGATATTTTAGTCATGATGATAGTCTTGTTTATATGTTTGATTTATTGCTTTAAATTGTTTATTATAATAAATACAAAAAGATTTTCAAGAATAAAATCGAGCTAACTAGTTTTTATTTGACACTTATAAAGTTTTAGTTAGACATCACTAGAAAGGAAAAGGCGGATTTCCCTAATTTCCTAAAGAATAAGGGCTTATTAACAAGCTTCGGGGCCAGCTTCTCCGGGTCCTTTCTATGTGTCTTCCCAGACACCATAGAGTAAAATGTGACCGTATCAAGGTTCGGTTGAGTTTTCCATTAGTATTCATAAGAGTTGCAAGAGAAACCCGATCGAACAAACCTATGACACTTTATAAAACTAGTATAGCGTTTTTAAAACAATGGGTATCTCGGTTTTGGATCACCGGTGGATTCAAGAACCCGAGGCATATGTTTTATATAAGGGAAGTTTAAAAATATGAAAAATTCATTGTTTTAGAAACTTGTTATAAAATGAAGTTTTACATATTTCCTTTTATACGATTTTGACGTTTTCATTTCAAAATTTAAATATGCCCACTTAAGTAAGTTTTGTACTATCCAATGTACGTAGTCACTTGAGCTTGGTAATTCATCAAATACAGTCTTAAGTCTTAACCAAGCAACGAAACATAATAACCATAGGGTTAGACCCGAGGCAATAAAATTGTAGACTAAGTATTAGACAACTTACATCGTGTATGTTTGTTTAGACTTTTTGCACGTAGTACTAGATGAGGCAAAACATGACTTGACTACGAGTATGCAAGATAATGTAGTCATGTCCTCATTATGGCTAAGAGTTGAACCGGTGGTAATTATCATTCAGTGATTACCCCCTTTTGAATTATTTCATTTCTAGTAGATCAACTGCATTAATGGAATAAGTTCAAGTTTGATCTTATTATATTGATAAAATTAATTGTTTAGTCTCTAAGCATGGGTAGTTAACTTTATAAGAGAGTTATTATTGAAAATACTAATATTAAACTTCGCAAGTTCTTTTGATGTATAAGTGCAACGCAAGCCAATTGTTGGTCCACTAATCTTGTGCACATATCGAATCTATGAAGATCTATGAAGAACAATGTGCACAATTAACCAATTGACTAACTAATAACAAAGCTTGTACTTTTCATCGTTTGTATATATTATTAATAATGAATCAACAAATATACAAGTGTTGCCCGGTTGTTTGCGGAATAACAACCGGGCGATGATGACAAACTAAACTCCCGTTGTTACAAGAAAGGAAAGAACCAATGGGAGGAGGAAATCCTAACACTAACATTATGTGTATTTTGGTGGTGGAAATCTCTAACCATCTCTAAGCAATGAGACCACTATATATAGTGGGAAAGTGAAGCTTCCTTTGGAAGCTTCAATAAAATCAAGTAACCACCTTGCACTTTATATTCTTCCTTTTTCACCCAAGGAAGTTCCCACTATGTCTTAAGTATAAATACTTCAGGTCTTCAAGTCAGAGATGATCTTCGGGAGTTAGTGAGTCATTGTCATTACTCACTAACTCCATCATCCTGATCTTGGTTCTTATCTTCACTGGCTCATATCCGCTGCAGTAGTGAAGGAGTCTCTGTGTACTTCTAAGAACATCTTGAGGATGACTCGGCAAACTTACTTGAGTTTACTGACCTATATAATACTTAGGCTATGTTTCATTCAAATTAGTACAGGGACAATTTAGGCTCTAAATTGGCCCAACACCAATAACATAGGTTTGGTCTTTACTTGAGAATGACGAACCGTGTTCGTTTTCCATAGGAAAATTTTAAGGTTTGTTCCTACACTTTTTACAAGTGAAAATCTATAAAAGGAATGATTGAATTATCCCTAATTCGAATCAAACGTATGAAATACCTAAATGATAAGTTGAATTTCATATCGTGTTGAATAACTAGAGAAATTGTGTTTTTAGCTACCAAAAGTAAATATCTTGATATGATGAAGACATATTTAAAGGTTTGATTACAAAGACGAAAATATCACCATACAAATGGTAAAATCAAAACATAGAGAACCGGTTGTCTTTATCGTTTGCTTTGACCAAGTACATGACGCTACACACCGACAGTGTATAATGTAGGCGTATTAAAGGGATGAGAAAAATGTGTGCCAATTTTAAAGTTAATAAATCATATATGTACATATGGAAAGTCCATCATAGGTATACATATATAGATTTAACATACTTTTTTAAATATCTAAGTAATTGTTACTAGTCAATGTGACTCGTACTAGCAATAATGTGTGGATATTCAATACATGGAAAGATAAAATTTTACTTACTTTCACTATGAATGAAACACTTTAAGTGTTGTGAAAATCAATGGGAGTTATACATATTATAGAAATGGCATACTTGACATATTGTAAATTTGAGTGGGAGCTATAAGGTGCTCACTTTATTTCTTGTTAGACTTGAAATAATAAATTACTTTCCAAGTGTGAAGCATCTTCATTTAATAAAAATCGCCGCGTATTATCTTAGATAACTTGTCGCCTTTTGAGTTGTTGCTTTCGTTGTTGAAGTTAAATAAGAAGATAGTTATGCATGATTCATTATTAAGATATGGAGTTCTATTTATACTAGCTAGTCTTTATGCTAGACTTAATTCTATTTATGACACCATCATATTGTTGATACAAACAAACTAACGGGTTATTGTTTTATGCAATAAATAGTTCCGTACCCAAGTAGGAGAAATCTTTATTGTGGGCCAGGAACAAATTTGACAATATGATTAAGGGTTTCCTATACTTTATAAATAAGGAAAATATTACTCTATTAGGACTACTACACATTTGTGATAGGTTGCCCTATTATATATGGAATGTCCAGATAGAAAGGTAAACTATATGATTATATTTTCCTAGAAAATGATAAACATGGTAAGTTTACGATTAACTTAAAAGTTACTATTGAGACCATGAATGGTACTCGGTTTTACTTGAGTTAATAAATTCTATTTCTCATTATTAAGACATGAACATTAAGTCTTTTACTTGTGAAAAGAATTGGAACTCAAAGTAAGATTTTTAACTTGTAATATCTTATTGATTAAGACATGTATATGAAGTCATTGATTTGTTCAAGGACTTATAACAAATAGTAAGAATTTGATTAGATCTCTACTAGTTGAGACATACACTTTAAGTTTTGATTGGATCAAAGACTTATAAGTAATAACATGCAATTGGCCAAATGATACTATTAATGCTATTAAGTTTTGAACTTAATTTGGCAAAATAGACAAAGACATATAGTATAATTTCATCAAACAATAAATTATGAGATTATCTCATGATTTATCTTATTAAAATACCATGTATGGTATGTCCAATATGAAAAATTGCAATATATATACATAGATATGTTGTATATTTGATTTTTTGATGAATTTAACTTATTACTCTTTAAAAGATATCAAGGTTAAGAAATTGAGTATGCATTGGATATTACTCAATATGACTCTGAACTAGAAGGTCAATTAAGACGTTATTATTAGAATAATAAGATGGGATGAATCACATAGAGTCTTAATTAAAGTTTGGACTTTGTGAGAAATCTTGGAGATTATATTAACAAATCCTAGTAATACTTAGCGTATTTTGTAGGATGCCCAAAGGAAACGATGGGAACACGCTCCTACAATATTCCACGCATAGAACAAAATGGTTGTTGCTAGTTAAGCTGAGTTCCTTGAGAATGTGTCACTTTACAAGAAGCGAGTGGGAGTCCCATGCTTGCTCGAAGCAAGTGGGAGTCTTGAATTATTACAAGGACATAATACACAAGCCTTCTAAACACACTTGTTGAAGCCCACTAAGGCTAAACATGAAAATATGGAACCTTAGAATGATGTTACTCACATTTATAGATCCGAAAATGTTTCTGATATCAATAATGAGGTTTATGAGTTGGAAGATCATTGTGAAATTGCTAACCATAAGTGATGTATTATCAAATTTAGAATTTGATGGATAACACAAACTATGAATAGAAAGATGTGTCCATAGAAAGATAATCATAATTTGGAATTTGTTTAAATCTTTCACCTATCAACTATTTGATGAGGTTTAAAACGATTTTCCTTGTTAGAAAGATTCATTATGACAATGTAGTATATATATTTATTGCAAAGTAAATGATATAAGTTTTAAATTATATCTAAGAAATTGACTATGATTGAAACTTCTACATTTGAAAACAATAAATATGTAAAGATCTTTTAATTGTCATACTTGCTTTAAATGTTAGAGTTATGACAAAATGGATTACAAAACCATTTGATGAATGATTACCTTGTAAGGATAATAATGTAATCATAGGAAGATTTTATGAATCCATAAATAATATTTATAAGATATACAAAATGCTAGAACCCACACATGGATTAAAAGCATGCATCTAAATGAGCTAAGTCTTAAGCTTAATTTATGACAATCCTGATATTTTTGATCGTTTTTCTAGTCTCGATTATTACATATTATGTATTTTCTTTATTGAGAAATTATATTATCGACTAACCGGGAAGGTTAGGACTTGAAACTTAGCGTAACAATGTCGTTTAGGTTATAACCGGCAAAGAATACATTAGGTATCGATATTTATTTCTCGTTATGACAATTTTTTTTATTGTTTTCGTTTAATATTTTCTTTTAAAATTATTTTTCGCAATTTACGATAAACCTTTCAGTGTCGTTCGCTTATATAACGCGTTAACATTTATTAGATTATAACCCCTCGTTTATTTATTGAAACATAGATGTTCTCCGAATGTCGATATTTTTATTTTATATCGAGTGTTTATTTTTCGTGTTTTATATGTAACTTTTATATCGCGTAACTTTTAAAATATCGAGCTTCAATAATACCCGCTTTACCACATGATAAGAAAAATAAAGCTAATAAAATAACATCACCAACAATAGTTGGCGTGTCAAATAAAACAACAATATGCATCTCATATACTTGCATGTATGTATGTACGTGTCATTTACATTGAAAATGTAAGCATGACAATGTAACTTAGCTATTAATTGTTAGTATGACAAACTTAGTCATGAAGTTAACTTATGAGATATAAAATATTATGACCATAATATTTCTATACTTAACTTACATCAAATACGAAAAGAGAAGAAATCCCTACGTTTCATATACTACAAGTAATTTCGAAATAGATGTGCATGTTTACATGCGTGATTTCTAAAGCAGAAAAGTAACGTGACGATGAATGGTTACAAACTATCTAGTTAAATATTTTAGTGGGAAGTTTCAAGACAAGAAATTAGTAACGTTTTGGTATTCTTCAACTGTTTCTACATCTCATTGTATAATCGGCGCTTTGTCATATTAGGTGAGTTTATAGCCTCGCTTTTATTTATTTATTTATTTTATAAAACCCGCGAGGGGGATAACATGCTTGTTTTATTAAAAATAAAGAGTACAACTATAAGTTGTGATAAACCAATTAAATGGTGCAACTAGTAGTTGTGGAAGCTCTATTTACTTGAAAAGTATTTATTGAAAATGAAGGGTACAACAAAAGTTGATGTAAACCCATGAATGGGTGCAACCAGAAGTTGTGGTAAACCCTATTTATTTTAAAATAGAACACAAGGGACCCGATTGTATGCTTAGATGAAAGTTATTACATAAGTTAGCTTATAGCCTTAAAAGACCCATGGAATCGTGAATTGTTAATCGAAAGAACGCTAATACTATGGATAGATCTATCGGGGTGACGCCCAATCCGGTCGCGACTAGCTTTCGCTTGGTGTAGTGAAGCACTAGTAATGAAACATCGGATGCATATGTATAAGAGAAATATACGCACTTGGCTAGGTGTGTTGGGCTGAAATTAGGGGTGTTCAAAAAAACCGAGAAACCGACGAACCGAGCCGAACCGCTCAATCCGAAACCGAAAAAATCCGAAACCGAAAAAACCGAAGCCGAAAAAACCGAAACCGAAAAAACCCGCTTATAACGGTTCGGTTACGGTTTTCATTTTTAAATATCCGTGGTTAACCGAACCGAACCGCACATATTATACATGAATTTTTATAACTAAATATTCAAATTATAGTACATGTATTAATTGTATTAGTACCCTACTTTTATTATACATGAAATTTTTTCAAATTATAGTACATGTATTAAACATGTATGTGTAAATTTAATTAATGTGGTCGTAGTTTATAAATATCGAATAAATATTTTTTAGTTAATATGTTATTTATGAATATTCTAATGCACTTTTTTGTAATGAAATAATTTTTATATGTTTTTATCTATGTAATGTCGTTGAATTATACGAAAACGACATTTTATGTTCTATATAATGTTATTGTTTATAAACTAAAACTTTATGAAACTTATATAATGGTTAACCGTGACCCGATCCGTGGGTAACCGCTCATTTCGGGTAACCGTATGTCCGGTTAACCGCCTTGTACGGTTCGGTTACGGATAGTAAATTTAACTAACCGAACCGCGATGGATAGTCAATATCGTCTAACTACCCGAACCGAACCGACCCGTGAACACCCCTAGCTGAAATAATATATGTTAACGTTCAATGTCATGAGGTTTATGTAATAACACTGATAATTATGTCCGTACAATATAATTGTCTTTCGATGAATTATTAACCATGGAAGGTTATTCAGAATACTTGTGTTCTCTTTATTTAATTTAGACTCTATGGATTCACTCAACATTTTTTGTTGATTTTATAGCATGTTTTATCTCAGGTCCATAAAGAAGGTACTCAAGGAAGGTGGTTTCATGAAGCTTGCTAAATTTTGGTGACTCTGGCCCGCTTTTATAAAATATATCCATTCAAAACAACTTTTATCTTTTGATGTGTACTGTAAATATTTTAAAATTTTCTGGGATCGTGTATGGATTATTTTTTTTAAATGGATGAATGGATGTTTTTATCAAAACGACTCGTTTTGAGCCGTTTTCTATAATTGTGTGATTGTATCATGTAAGTAACAATCAAGGACCCTTCCGCTAATGTGACTCGATTTTGAGAGTGTTACAGATTGGTATCAATAGCTCAAGTTATAGTGAACGAAAAGATTTTCCAAAATTGAATTTTTGAAATCTTTTGGCTATAACAGTTGCAAGCGAAACCTCCGAGTTACCAATGGACGAGAATGTGAAAGTTATATATATTGGATAATATATATATATATATATATATGTTGTAGTGATTATTGATTAATTGTACTTGTGGATCACAAGTTATGTTTTCGTTTATTTAATTATAAATGTTAATTTTATACTAATACGAGATATTTATACGACGTAGATTGTCACGAAGCAACCCTATTCATTTTAATGTCGACGCCAAAGGTATTCACGAAGTGAAATCCATTTATTCTTGAGCCTAACTAAGTTATGGATACTCATGATCCCAACGAAATGGTTCATATTCCTGATGATATTTATTTGGTTACAAGGATTTTGATCCCTAGGTTCTTATTCTTGATTTATAAATCCATTAATCTCGTTTAGTAGATTTAATCTCCATTTTCGTTGATCTTCGACTTTCTACTGTTTTTAGAAACAAATTTTTTTTCCAAGATTGTACTTGTTGCTTGTGTGAAATTCATGTTGATTGGTACGTTACTCACATGACTAATAGGATTCCGTACCATCTCACTGATCTTTTTCGTTATATCGATTTTTGTTTGATTCGATCTTGATCTTCTGCGTTGAGCTAGCGATGCTTAAATAAGATGATTTATAATCGTCTTGTTGAAATGAATTGGCCGTTCATTTGAACAAGGAAATTATAAATTGTTGAACCAGTTATTTCTAAATCTTATTTGGATGGATTTGATCAATTCATGGAAATAATGATTTATAAATGTGTGGGCTTAAGCGGATAGCATTCACACAAACAAACTCTTATCGACTCGTAATTCGTTTTCTCGACTCATTCTTTATTTTATTCCTCTAGTTCTATGATCGTGCGACTATTCGTATCAAGGCTGTTCCAAAACTGCTAATTGAGGATTATACCAACGTCCCAAAAAATAAACACTGAAGAAATCTTCTTCGAGTGGGATCGAGGAGCCTTCTGAGCCACATCAATCATCTAGTAACTCTTAGTGTATTAGGTTATCATCTATATTATCCTTTGTAAATCACTATTAACATCAGTTAGTAGAACTAGTCTTCTTGATTTGTATGGAATTAGACGATCATAATCTATAATGCAAGGCAATACAACTTGTACTCGTTCGTGATTAATCAAATGACTATACTTTGATTCCTAATTTTATATTGTTCAATTATCATCTTTCCTTGCTTGTTTCTTCTAATCATTCATTCCTTTTAAACCCTTTGTTCTATTTAATTATTCCTTTTCTTGTAATGCAATCATTAAATGAATACTCATTATGATTCGCGTTGTACTAGAATCATGCGCCAAAAATATGACTAGGCACGTATTAGCCAAGTTATTAGTGAACAAGTTGCTGCATCCTTAACTAAATTCATGGCCAACATGAATGATGGAGCTATCTAATAAAGATTTTATTCGATCGAGCTCATCGCCATGGAGAGCTCCAGTATTATTCGTAAGAAGAAATATGGATCATTTCATCAAGAACTAAATAAATTGTTGATCAAGAACCAATATCCTTTGCCAAGGATTTATGACATATTTGATCTGCTGTAAGTTTCTAATGTCTATTCTAAGATTGATCTACGGTCTGGTTATCATAAACTTCGCTTCCGCAAGGAAGATATTCCATTTACCACGTTTAGAAATTGTTATGGACATCATGAGTTCTAAGTAACGTTGTATGGATTGACCAATGCACCTGCAATATAAATTGATTTCATGAATCACCCGCGCAAGCCGTATCTTAATAAATTTGTGGTCATGTTCATTGATAATATTTTGATTTGTTTTAAAAATAAAGAAGATCATGGTGAACATTTGGAGACTATCTTGAATTTGCTAAGGAGTGAAATGTTGTATGCAAAATTTTCGAAATGTGATTTTTGGCTTGATTGAATGCAATTCCTTTGCCATGTAATTGATAGCAGTAGAGTTCACGTCGATTCCGGGAAAAAAAATCGAACCTATTCCAAATTTAAGTTGCATTTGCTACTCCGACTGAAGTGCAACAATTTTTAGGCTTTGCCGGTTACTACCGAAGGTTTATTGAAAGGTTTTCATTAATGTCTAAGAAGCCGAGTATGGTTAGCGTTATTTGAAGGACCGAGGGATCTAATTATGTTGAAATCCTATAAGTCTAAATATTCCATACATCTTGGATCAAACAAAATGTATCATGACATGAAGAAGTTGTACTGGTGGCAAAACATGAAAGTAGATATTGTGACTTATGTTGGTAAATGATTGGCATGTGCTGAATTCAATGCTGAATACCAAAAGCCATCAGGATCACTTTAAAACCCAAAAATTCCTATCAGGAAGTGGGAGCTAATTACAATGGATTTCATTGCAAAGCTTCAGAAAACTCTGTTTAGATTTGATTCAATTTGGGTCATTGTTGACCGATTGACTAAATTTTATCATTTCATTCCGATAAATAAAATATCATGTTAACTAAGAATCGTTTGTTAGCCGCTCGTAGTAGATAGAAAAGTTATGATGATGTGAAGCAAAAACCTTTGAAGTTCGAGGTAAGTGGCAAAGTTATGTCGTAAGTATCACCATAGAATGGTGTTACTCATTATGGAAAACGTGAGAAGTTAAGTCCCCTTTATGTTGGGCCACTCGAGATAATATCAAGAGTGGGCTCGGTGGCATAAAAAAAATTTAATTACCTCGAAAGATACAAAGAATTCACAATAACTTTCATGTGTCGAACCTAAAGAAATGTCTATCCGACGAAAATCTTATTATCCCTATTGAAGATGTAAGAATCGACGATAAGTTGCATTTTATCGAAAAACCTATCAAAATTATGGATAGGAAAATAAGCAACTGAAACAAATTCGAATTTCTGTTGTCAAATACAAATGAAACTCGAGACGAGGATCATAATACACTTGATAAAGAGATGATCAAATGTGGAAGAAATATCCTCATTTGTATGACTTTAACAAGAAGGTGGACAATAAGGCAAATTGATCTTCAGGGACGAAGATCCCTGTTAGGTGGTGATGCTATGACAATCCTGATATTTTGATCATTTTTCTAATCTCGATTATTACATATTATGTATTTTCTTTATTGAGAAATTAAATTATCGACTAACCGGGAAGGTTAGGACTTGAAACTTAGCGTAAGAATGTCGTTTAGGTTATAACCGGAAAGGAATACATTAGGTATCGATATTTATTTCTCGTTATGACAATTTTTTTATATTGTTTTCGTTTAATATTTTCTTTTAAAATTATTTTTCGTAATTTACGATAAACCTTTCAGTGTCGTTCGCTTATATAGCACGTTAACATTTATTAAATTATAACCCCTCGTTTATTTATTGAAACATAGATGTTCTCCAAATGTCGATATTTTTATTTTATATCGAGCGTTTATTTTTTGTGTTTTATATGTAACTTTTATATCGCGTAACTTTTAAAATATCGAGCTCTAATAATACACGCTTTACCACATGATAAGAAAAATAAAGCTAATAAAATAACATCACCAACAATAGTTGGCGTGTCAAATAAAACAACAATATGCATCTCATATACTTGCATGTATGTATGTACGTGTCATTTACATTGAAAATGTAAGCATGACAATGTAACTTAGCTATTAATTGTTAGTATGACAAACTTAGTCATGAAGTTAACTTATGAGATATAAAATATTATGGCCATAATATTTCTTTACTTAACTTACATCAAATACGAAAAGAGAAGAAATCCCTACGTTTCATATACTACAAGTAATTTCGAAATAGATGTGCATGTTTACATGCGTGATTTCTAAAGCAGAAAAGTGACGTGATGATGAATGGTTACAAACTATCTAGTTAAATATTTTAGTGGGAAGTTTCAAGACAAGAAATTAGTCACGTTTTGGTATTCTTCAACTGTTTCTACATCTCATTGTATAATCGGCGCTTTGTCATATTAGGTGAGTTCATAGCCTCGCTTTTATTTATTTATTTATTTTATAAAACCCGCGAGGGGGATAACATGCTTGTTTTATTAAAAATAAAGAGTACAGCTATAAGTTGTGGTAAACCAATTGAATGGTGCAACTAGTAGTTGTGGAAGCTCTATTTACTTGAAAAGTATTTATTGAAAATGAAGGGTACAACAAAAGTTGCTGTAAACCCATGAATGGGTGCAACCAGAAGTTGTGGTAAACCCTATTTATTTTAAAATATAACACAAGGGACCTGATTGTATGCTTAGATGAAAGTTATTACATAAGTTAGCTTATAGCCTTAAAAGACCCATGGAATCGTGAATTGTTAATCGAAAGAACGCTAATACTATGGATAGATCTATCGGGGTGACGCCCAGTCCGGTCGCGACTAGCTATCGCGTGGTGTAGTGAAGCACTAGTAATGAAACATCGGATGCATATGTATAAGAGAAATATACGCACTTGGCTAGGTGTGTTGGGCTGAAATAATATATGTTAACGTTCAATGTCATGAGGCTTATGTAATAACACCGATAATTATGTTCGTACAACATAATTGTCTTTCGATGAATTATTAACCATGGAAGGTTATTCAGAATACTTGTGTTCTCTTTATTTAATTTAAACTCTATGGATTCACTCAACAATTTTTGTTGATTTTATAACATGTTTTATCTCAGGTCCATAAAGAAGGTACTCAAGGAAGGTGGTTTCATGAAGCTTGCTAAATTTTAGTGACTCTGGCCCGCTTTTATAAAATATATCCATTCAAAACAACTTTTATCTTTTGATGTGTACTGTAAATATTTTAAAATTTTCTGGGACCGTGTATGAATTATTTTTTTAAATGGATGAATGGATGTTTTTATCAAAACGACTCGTTTTGAGCCGTTTTTTATAATTGTGTGATTGTATCATGTAAGTAACACTCAAGGACCCTTCCGCTAATGTGACCCGATTTTGAGAGTGTTACATAATTGTAAATTCAATCACTTGTGGGATTTGATTTATAATTATAAATTAGATTACTCATGAGTAAATCTCAAAGCCAGTGGGAGTTATTTGTTTAATTTCTATAAAATTGAATATGTTACTATTAAACATATTAGAAGCAATATTTTATCTTAGAAATTGTTCTTAAAAGTGAAATAAAGTCTATTTTAAGTATTTTAGAAAATGAAATTTACAACCTTTGTAAATATGTTATGATTTAACATAATTGGTGAATTAAGTCTAAAGATAATATAAATGATCACTGAGTGAAACTCGAATGACGTGTCTTATATGGTAGGATTGAATGCATGAATGAATGCCTAAAGACCACTCGAGGATTCATTAAGGACATTATATTGTACATGTGATAAGTTATGTCATTTGCATGAATGCAAATTGATTGGCAACTTTAAATTCTAATTGAAATATATTAGAAATAACGTTAGCAACATTAAAATTCTAATTAAAATACATTAGAAGGAATGTTGGAGACGTTGGAATCTAATTGAAAGATATTAGTATGAACATTCAAATGTGTGATGGATAAGGAATTTATTCCTAGACCTAATAATGGAAATACTATTTATATACCTAGTGATAATCATAGTAATACCATTATGATTGACAAACTTGGAGTTTGTTTAAATAACCAAACCATTATTTAAGGAATGTTCAAGGTTTATAAATAGTAGCATTGTTATATGGTATACGTTAGTGTTTACTTTATTGAGATGATACTTAATTTTACTTTTAGAAAATATTTGTTATGGATAACATCATTGCTAAAACCTACCATGCTTGGTCAAAAAGCATAATTGCATTATACATTAAAGAGTTAGAATAATTTACAGTTTTGGAAACTGTTATGATGAATATTTCAGATAAATGTTGTATACATCTTATGGAAAGTAGTGTAACCAATCAATGTGATATAATTATATCATGGTGCATACATACGAAGTAACTATCATCTTATTATTCAAGAAATATTACAACTTGTGATTTTAAATACGTATTCTCAAAGTTCTACAAGATCAATAATATAGTTTGTAGGAATCTATGCCTTATCAACAATTGGATTGTTGTGACTAAGACGATAGTATTCAAGCTATGATATCATGTAGTGATCTTAAATTGGTATTTGGATAAGGGACAGATAAGTAATTGTATTAGACAATGAATATAAAATACGAGGCATGATCGTTTTCATTAAATACTATTGTGTCCTATATTTGCACGTTTAATCCATATATGTAGTATCTACATATTTATATGTATTATATACATTCTAAATATCCGTTGTCAATCATTAATATGGGAGTATTGATGAATTAAGACAAATATGAGGGTTAGTTGTATCTTTGGAAGATACGTAAAGATGATTCTTCCAGACTCATATGTTATTCAATGTGGTTGAATAATTAGATTACCCCAACTGTGTAGATTTTCTTTATGGATCTACGTCATTAAGGAATTACACCAATGTTAAAGTATTGCTAGTCATTATACTTGGGAGGCAAGTGGATCTTCGCATGGATGGATATCATTTCTTGATTTAGAGTAAACATTGTGTCAGTTAAATGAATAGTTATAAAACCTATTTCAAAGATGTCTATTACATGTGTGAAAGGTACTTGTAGTCAAAATGAGATTTTGTTCCTCCATGAATGGAATATGATACATACTAGGCCCCTCGTAGGGTTGATCAAGATGTTTCCGTGGCCGCGCCCAGAGTGTATTTAAGATGAAACTTTTGTATTCGATAATCACGACCAATATAGAAAAGAGAAACAAAATCGTTAATACATGAAATGACTTTTGATCCATATTCATGATTATCAGTATTAGAAACAAAAATAAACAAAAATAATTCATACCATAAAGTTGAGATGTTTACTGAAACCATACTTACGTAATTTTGGGAGCATTGATGATGTTGCTAGACTATACGTCAATGTTATTATAGTTTTATGCTATGATGAAGACTTTCGCAAGCGGGAGCTGTTGGGATGTGCGTAGGTCATAGTAATAGTCATACGACTAAAAGTACGTGAGCCTACGAAGTCACACACTTATACACTTAAATTATTTTTTATTAAATCTATATGGTAAATATATTTATCTATATTATATTTATTGTATTTATTTAATTTACCAAGACTTGAACATTTAACAGCTGTTAGTTAAATAGTTAAATAGTTTAACGGTTAACTAACAAGAAGGCTTTATAAATTAAAGGTAATTAATGTAATTATCATAGAATAATCTAGAAAGTCATAAAGTCAAACCAAATGTGTGTTTATGATTAATATGGCCGAATTTTGGTTAGTAGAAAAGGGGGAGTCCTTTTTGTTTTAGGACACAACTTCTTGGAGAAGTTATCTACACCTATATAATGAGAGGGTTCCTTTACCTCATTATTACTTGTTTTTTCTAACACTAATTACCACCAAATCCGTGTAAATCGATCACACTAGAGGGTGAGTCGATTTTATAATACCCCTATTTTAGGATTTTTGGAGTTGTTGCTCAAGTTGATGAGATCTAGCAATCGGGCTTGATCGTGTTGAGGTGTAGTGCGGATACACGTAGAGGAAACCTACTTTTGGTTTCTTATTAATTTCGTGTGATTGGGATTTGTGGTGAAATTATGGGCTATACACGATTATGGTGGTACAATCTTTTGATCTACATCTTGATTGAATTCTAGAAAAAAGGTATGCATTCTAGATCTTTATGTTAATTACTATGTGCATATGTGATCTTTAACTTTCCGTTACGTTTACTCAAGATGCATGATATATATGATATATTAGTTGTTAATTCCAACATAAATAATCCTTCAACTTAGGAACTTCTCACTTCTGGCTCCAACTTGCAAGTATCCATAAACGGCATAAATAGTACCTACAATATTAGACAAACACTAAACTACAAAATATAAGTTTAGAATAATATGATTTTTCATTTTAACATATCTAGGTATGGATTGTCCAAGATTGTGGTTGATTTATCGTCCTTTAGGTCTACAATGGCTATTGGATGTTCTTACTGAGTCTTGTAGTTTATGTATAGTATTTTGTAACCGTGCTTTTTTTAATATTTAGTCCTATTTTTTACTAGGCGTATTAGTTTTGTGTATGCGTTTCGCCCATTTATGCCCATAGATGGGATTATGTATATTATTTTGGTGATAATAAAATTTTACTTTTACCAAAAAATAAGATTATTATTAACTTTTTCAGCGAATTGCCAAAAATTTACTCCGTTAATATCAACACATCTATTGGAGTCTCATTGCAAGGCTTCTTTTCCATTTACAGATAAAAGAGCGAGGAAATCATGTTTATAATGTGTTATCCCAATATGGTGTAAATTAAATGACATGATAAACTATTCCAAACATGTACCATCGTATGGTTACATGGAATTAAGAAAATAGAAACACGATAACGAAGATGTGTCAAGAAACTAGTTTGCAACCCTTTTCTATTAAAACATGAGTTTAATGAATAGAAGTAATATCGATAATGAAATATATATGAATCACACCACCACAATGTACATACATAAATCATAGTTGTTGGGTTGTATGAAAGAAACTGTAAACTTCCTTCACCAAAATCTCCAAAACTAATTGTCATCATCAGAATCTGTATTTCAACCAATCATACGGTTAGTTAGATAGTCACTCAAGTAAATAACTGCTACATTCGATTATTTTGTTTCAATTGAAAATTTGTAGACCATACAAACTAATCGTTTTTGTTTATATCATTTACGCCTACTTTATACAAAAGGGAAAGAAAGGAATATACATAAGTCCACACAATTTCTAAATTATTATTTGACAATATCAAATAATAATAAGATATGTATGCTATCTATCACAATTATATAAGATACCTCATTCGAAAGAAATTGGATCAATCAATCAACAAACAAAATACAAAGGAAAAATGAGTTTTGACCGGGTATGTATATATGAGCGTATTAGCATGGTACTGATTAAAACATGTGTTTTGAAAAATGCGGAGGTAAAATAATGATTTTGTTGGAAAGTAATTTAACCATTAAGCTTTGTTTCATAAATTTGATTTTTTTCGTAATTTGAGTTGGTTTATGATTTGGTTATAGTTTTATGTCAATGGTTGCATATAAATAGAGATCAATGATATTATTTTTCTTTGTACCTTTTGAACAATAGTTTGTTACCTTATTATTAGGGTTCAACACTTTTGAACTGGTCTTTGTAAATTGGTTTGGTATTTTGAATAAAGCTTCCCCTTTGTTTGTTCTACTTTAATTTTTTTGTTTTTACTTTGAATTATCAACAAGTGGTATCAGAGAACTCGGGTGGATTAGTTATGAAGAAAAAAAGAAAAAAAGGTTTGTTTGGTTATGGTTTTGAAGGACCGATCCGTGTGTTTCGAAATTAAGGTACGATTGTTTTTTGGGTCTGAAGTGAAAGAAAAAAAGAGTTTGAAAGTCGGTGCTTTGCGTTGAAATTAATCTACTCCTTTTCATATTGTGAATTGCTTTAATTTGTGGCCCAATTGTTTGTTTTGGATCGTTTTGTGGCATATTATAATTAGTAAGTTGGGATATTTGGTTGGTTGTCTTTAAAATTTGTTTATATGAATTTATTATGTTTAAGTTTATGTATTTTTTGGTAATTCGAAGTGGGTATTCGTATTTAGACCTTATCATATAACTCGGTCATTAGTATTATGATCTGTATCATATTTTGAGCATTTGAATTATTAGAGCTCGTTTGTTAGTTATTAATTAGCTTGTGTGTGTTTGATACAGATAATAAGTTCGAAGTTTGGACCGTAATACTTATAAAATGAGTGGGTCAATATAATTTGAAGATTGATTTGGTGTTTGAAGACCTAATTATACTCATTTGGGATTTGAAAATTTAGATTCTTGGTTCGTCGAGATTTTGAAGTTGGTATCTTGAATTTGATTGTCTTCGTTGAAGATCGTTTGAGTTTATGTTTTGATTGGTTGACCGAGTTTGAATTTTTAGGTTAACATTATTTGTTCATTTTGTGTACATCGACATATGCGTTATCTATTTTGTTTTGGATTGCTTTTAGGATTTATATCGTTAGTTTTTAATTAGGCTAGTATCCATAGCGTTTGGAATTTGGAAATTTGAGTTCGGTTTGCAACATGTTGAGAGTTTAACTCACGGTGGAGATTGTTGGAATGTGACTTAAACTTTATGGGTTGTTTCATAAATTTGGTTTGTTTTCTAATTTGAGTTGGTTTAGTGTTTGGTAATAGTTTTAGGTCACTGATTGCCTATAAATAGAGGTCAGTGACATTAGTTTTTTTTTTTTGTAAATTTTGAATAATAGTTTGGTACCTTTTGAATTAGGGGTTGATACCTTTGAATTTGTCTTTATAATTTGGTTTGGTATTTTGAGTAAAGCTTCCACTTTTTTTGTTCGACTTTGATTTTTTTGTTTTACCTTTGAATTACTAACATATTTTAACTATTTACCATCTTATTTTATTAGATCTTACCCCTTTAAAAGCTCTAAAAAATGGACAACACTACAAATTTGTAGAGAACACAAAATAGGCATGTAAATACTACAATTTTAGTAAAGTGTGCATATGTAATGACAATAAGATTAAAATTACATAAGTTTTTTTACATAACTTACGAGGTGGTTATTTTAATTTGGTGGGTTGGGGCTTATTAACGACGTAAAAAGCCAATAAGCTGAAACTGATATGCTCGTAAATTTGCTTTGTTTCATTATTTGAGTTGGTTTTGGTATAGTTTTAGGTCATTGGTTGCTAAATAGATAACAATGACATTTGTTTTTTGTTTGTTCCTTTTGAATTAGTTTTTGGTACATTTGAATTTGTATTTTTATTTTGGTATGCTATTTTAATTAAGCTTCTCATTTGTTTGTTCGACTTTTATTTTTTTTGTTTTGATTTTGAATTACTAACATATTTTAATTATTTACCATTTTTTAATAGATCCTACCCCTCTCAAAACTCTAAAAAATTAGATAACACTACAAATATGTAGCGAACATAAACAAGGCATGTAAACGGCGCAATCTTGGTAAAGTGTGTAGATGCAATAAGATTAGAATTATTTAGGTGTTTATTTGACATAACTTACAAATTGGTTGTTTTAAATGGTAGGATTGGCTTATTGACGATGTGAAAAGCCAGCCAGTAAGCTAAAACTAATAGGCTTGTTAGCCATTAGAATATGATGGTCGTTAGTTTTGTGTTAAGCAAGTATATATCCCTAGCGTTTAGAATTTAGAAATTTGAATTCGAATTAGAACATTTGGAGAGTGTAACTCACGGTGGAGATTGTTGAAAAGTGATTTAAACTTTAAGGTTTAGTTCATAAATTTGGTTTGTTTCTAATTTTAGTTGGTGTATGATTTGGTAATAGTTTTAGTTCATTGGTTGCCTATAAGTAGAAAGCTAATGTCATTAGTTTTGACATTAATTTTCTATTTTGAGTAATATTTTAGTACCTTTTGAATTAGAGTTTGATACCTTCGAATTTGTATTTTTAATTTGGTTTCCTATTTTGAATAAAGCTTCTGCTTTGTTTGTTTGAGTTTGACATTTTTGTTTTGCCTTTGAATTACTAACATATTTAATTATTTACCTTCTATTTTATTAGATCTTACCCCTCTCAAAGCTCTAAAAAATGAACAACATTACAAATTTGTAGAGAAGACAAATAAGGCATGTAAACACTACAATTTTGGTAAAGTGTGCATATGTTAATGCAATAAGATTAAAATAAATTAGGTTTTTCTTCGACATAACTTACATGATGGTTGTTTTAATTTGGTGGGCTTAGGCTTATTGACGGTGTGAAAAGACAATAGGCTAAAACTGATAAGCTCGTAAGCGATTAGAATTGGCTAAAAGAAAGCTCGTACATTAGAGTTGGCTAAAGAGTAAAATAGTGTTTTTACTTTTTTTATTTTACATTTTCGCAAAAAGAATCAGTTTATATGCGACAAATTGCTAGATATTATGGTGCAAGAAGTGATTTACCAGACCGGATATCTTCTCCAAGTTCTCTATTCTTAAGTTGTCTCATTATCAATTTGCAGATAAGAATCCACCAGTAGATATGAAAGACAAGTAGAGTCAACAAAAAAGCATTACAAACGTAGTACACCATCGCATCTTTTGACGGCCTCAAAGCATCAAGAAGATTGACACTGCCAACAAAGGTAACAACAATACCAAACCCACATTCACATTATTTATTAATCAACTATGCTCATATGCTTTTAAAAAATTCAAGTTCCAATAAAGAGATAAAGATAGGAAGGAAGAAAGATAACCTTGTGGCTCTAATGGCCCAAAATGGAAAGATAACGAGTCTGAGTATAAGCCATGACACAACAAATAATCCAAACATCACACCTGCACCAAATTCCATACCCGAGTATTTAAAAAGTTTAGCTCCTTCAAGAAATACATCACTTGCATCATGTATTGCAAGAATGACAGACCCAAGTCGAAAAAACCTACCAAAATCAAAGTGAAGATTATAAACATATTGATATGAAGTTTGATCAAGCCAAATAGGATCCTTCACTAGAGAAGATATTACATCCACATTCTCAATCATGTTTAGAATATGTGATCCGAGAAAACAAAACATAAAATATACTATTAATATTTCTTCCTTTGGTAGTATGAGATATGATTACAAAATTCATTATAAAATCATTATAAAATAGATTACAAACAACCTTTTTTATTCATAAAAGGAGGTCTCCGTGTGGCTTTCTCAAACTTTAGAACCCTAGTAGCACATTAATCTATTTTAAGAAAAGTCTTGAAAGTAAAGTAAGTATAAACTAGAAAAGGTTTACACTTGAATGTACCACTTCATATGGAGATTTTTATGCTTTATGCTATACAACCCTAAGTTTCTAAATATATTGTTCTGATTCTTAACAAAAATTATTTATGTAAGCTCTGTCAACAAAGTAAATGACTACTTCTACCTAAACTAGATGAATATTCAAGCAATCCTATGCCACCGTGGTTGGTTCCAAGTATAGATATAGGGGCATTTACATGTATGCTACAATGAAACGTATGGTTACTTTCCTAGTTCCTGCTAAATAAAGTTCCTTTCCTATAGGCAACTCACCTAAAATAACTTTCGAGAAGAAAAGCCTTTCATACGCTTTTTAATGGAATTTATGAAAATCACCAATGACATAAAATAGTTTATTTTTTTCATACTCTTTCAAATAGAATTTATAAAAATTACCAATGACATAAAATGGGTTGATTTATTTGTCAACCAAAGCATCATGATAAAATGAGCTTACATGGCATGTGTATGTTGTGTAATTATTATGAAACCAACGGTAACCTAACCGATTGAACCGGCTGAATCAACCTGAGTTTTATAATACCAGTCAAAAGTTGCCCAACTGTTCTCACATATTAGTATCATTCCACATGTTATGGCTTGTTTGGTCTATAGGACATAAACGAGTCGAATTGAGTCAAATTTTCACTGAGCTCGACTCAACAATATTATGCGCCACTAGAGCTCGGCTTGATAGCTCGATGAGCCTTTCTGAGGAAGCTTGAGCTTGGCTCGATAAAATTGAATTTGGCTCGAGCACGACTTGAAAAGATATATTTTTTTATAATGACTTGTTTTAATGTTTTATATACCAAGTAAAAATGAAATACGATATAAAATAACTCGGTTCCAAAAACTCACATAAAGAAGTATTTACAATTACTATGTTTATATATGAACCCCATATATATGCATACTTTTCACAAAAAAGGAACATACATATCACTTAAAAGCTTGACGATAACTCGAGTGGAGCATATACTAGTTCAAGACTGAGCTCGAGGCTTGATAAAGCTCGAATCTAATGAGCTCAAGCTTGAATTAATCGACAAAGCTCGAAAATGCCATGTTCTTTTGTAACCCAGTCGGGTCAATTATAACATCAAATATTTAAATGTTTTTTTAATTAATATCCCTTCAATTCTGCGCGTTTATGGGACTAACAAGACCAACTCGTGCAAATAAATGTTTTTTTTATGATTTTTAGGTAAAAAAAGCAAGTAACAGAAAACACAAGAAAAAGACGCCAAAACTGAATATTTCAAAAGACCTACGACGTAGATGGTAGAATGGTCTACGTCTTATATGATTTAGTGACGAAAAGAAAAGTTTGAAGAGCTTACGACATAGACAGATTCATTGTCTCCATCGTAAATGCCAAATCTAGCTAACAAAGAAAAGACATGTGGATATAGATGAATATCGAAAAGCCTACGGTGTAGCAAGATTTGGGTTTACGCCGTAAACGTCAAATAAAGCTAAAGATGGAAAAGAGAAATTTTTTAGGCGAATAAATACAAGATTTGAAGACCTACAGCGTTGAGGGGACAAAGCCATACACTGTAGATGATATTTTTAGCAACAAGACCAACAATTTTGAGAAAGAAGACCTACGACGTAGCAGATTGTCAGGTCTACGCCGTGGAAAACTATGCCGATTAGGAAAACATATATGTGAAGACCTATAAATCGAGGTCATTTTCATCCATTTCAAATCATCAAATAATAGTTCGTGTTTCAGAGGTTGGCACAAAAAAGAGAGGAGTAAGCGAAGGTTTATAGCTTCGTATAGGGGCGAATCATTTGAGATTCGTCCGGTTATTCGACTAGGTGATCAAAAGAATTAATTTTGTACACTTCTAATTCTACTTCGACTTATTAGGGTCAAATTAGTTCATGTATTATTTGGATTTTCTGATTTGTTGATGTATTTTATTTCTATGCTTCATTTTATTTCTTGCCATGATAATTATTTTAATGCAATTGCATCATTATAATTTTTATAGTATGTTTCGAGATCCTTATGTTTTGATTGAAGTTGAGATATAAGGTAGTGTATGACCTTACCTTGGGAATAGATGACCATTCTTGGTGGACCGTCCTCATGACCATTAAGGAAATCTCTTATATTCACTGCTTTAAGTTAGAATGCAAGACTTGTGTTTTATCTTATATTCTTATTTGTTCACATGAATAGGCTGAAATCATGGCTCACAGAGATAAAACAATAGTTTTAGGCTCGATCATATGAGAGTCTTAGATGCACTAGTGAAACATATCTGATAATTTATGTAGTATGCCTCTCAACTTGAGTTTTTACATGTAGTTGGTAGGAGTCCAAGCCATGTCTAACATGTGCATAACATATATATTAAGTTAGTAATTTTAATGAATTGAAATAATTTATCTTAATTGATTGGGTTTGTCTCTTTAGTTGATTGCCACTATATCTAGTTGCATGACGAACGTCCTTTTTGTCAAATTAAACCACTAAGACTTAATGCAATACAATAAACATATAATCAAAAGGCTAAATATTCCATTTCCTTGGTTTCTAGGTAGATTTCCATTTTAATTAGACAATTGGGCAATTCGAACCGTTCCTTAGATCTACACTCGTCACCAACTGATACACTATACACGATAGGATACACTGCTCTTTAGTGCATAGAAATTGTCTAGGTAGATTATGGTTTATAAATGTAAAACCTGACGTGTCTTTATTAAAAGAAAATACACATCAAGTTTTTAGCAGCGCTGCAGGGAAATGAGTTTTGTATTTTTCTATTGTCTAATTAAAATATGTATCGTGTCTATGTGTTTATGTGTTGTGAGTGCTTCCGTTTAATAAAAGTTTTATGTTTTAGTACAGATCTACGGTGTAGATAGTTTACTACCTACATCGTAGATAAATAACATATGACGTAGATGATGCAGCATCTACGTCTTAGGTAGTTTAAAAGAATTATAATCAAAAACTGAAAACCTTTAAGAAATCATCTTAACTTGGAATGACGTGACTTGGTGGTGTTTGTTTGTTAATCAAGTTTGGGACACCAAAAATAGATGGAACAATACTTGAACACTTTTAAAATGTTTTCTAATTCCATATGTGTTTGAATATTGAGCCTCGCCACCTTGATTTTCTTATTCATGTGGTATTATTCATGAGGCAAGTATTTGATAAACCTTTTATGTTGCTTTTATACATTTGATGCACGAAGTTTGCTGAGTGTGTAGGATTAACAATGGCGAATAGGTTGAAGGGCTCGAGTCTAAATTTAATGATCTAGGAATAAAGAAAAGTGTTTGTGGGAGACAACCTGTCTTTATTATTTATGCATGAGTGTTTATTTTTTTGCAGGTTTTGTAGATTTCTAACTTTGTTGTAGGAACTGAGGAGCAAGGAGAAGGATGGTTATCATCGACTTGGCCCGTTGATTTGTGAAAATAATTTATGTGTAGGATCTATCTACAACGTAGGAGATTTAATGCCTACTCCGTAGATGCCTGTAATATTTTAAAAATGATTTTTTCTTTTTACTATCTACGGCGTAGACTTTTACATGTCTACGCTGTAGACGTCCGCAGCTTAGAAAAATGATTTCTAAATTATTTAAATATTTTTACATCAACCATATATTAGTTTTAAAAGAACTTTGTGGTCATGTTTACTGGAAGCCCTCACGAGACTTCACTCGTCCACTTGGGACATAAAGTGGTTTAAAAGGCTTGTTGCATATGCTAAATACAATCGTGATTCCTATGAAAGTGAGTTAGATTTTATTTCTGTTGTAATGTGTGCAATAGTGCTTTGGTCAGAATATATGCTCTTATATTAGACTTTTTGTAGCTATACGGGTTAAGGCACATGGTGAAGTGTTAGGTTACTAGTCAAGCTGATTAGATGATATATAAGTGGGACTAATTGAATGCCACATTAGGCGATGATGTGTTGCCAGGATGATGTGTTGCAGTAGTGGATGTTGCTCGTAGGTTCAGATTAAAGCTTTGCTTAAAGCATGCTATCTTCATGATGAGTAAATCAAGGTTTTCCGTGATAAATATACTATTTCCATTTTATTTAAATTACTTTACGTACAATAGGAACATTGTACAAACCAAGTGGGGGGGGGGGGGGGGGGATAGGAGTAGATTTATCACTTGAGTAACTTGTTTTTGATTCTTCTAGTTGTTGTCATTTTGGCCTAAATTTATAATTTCTAAGGTTTCATTTATATGATTCTCTTGGCGATTGATCTTCGGATTACGCTCCACTAGTGAGTGAGGCTACTATACTAGTACTTGTATGAAATATGGTAGCTTCGATGCACTTGATTTCCTTTGGGATGTTTTAATTATAAAAAATGATTTTGACATGTTTATCATAACTAAGTAGAAGAGATATATGCCAGGGGGGGGGGGGGGGGGCACAAATGGAACCCTTTATTTCATTGAAGAGGTTGTATTTATTCTGTTTTCATAAACTTTACATAAATCCACCAAATATATTAAGTGTGCCGATATAACTGTAGACGTTAGAACTTGTCTCGTATCATTATTTCTATACCTAGCTAGGTGATTGGGATGGCAACCACCTTAGGATTATAACCAAATCACATATGTGTTACTGTATGTGTCTATCGACTTGTTACACTAACATGTAGACCCTCGTTCTCAAAATTGACCGCACTAATTTTAAGTGCCTGCCACTAGTATAGCCAATAGAAGCCTTTCTTTTGGATTAAACCAGGTGTTTTCATTACAGCTTTACACCAAACCTACCCTTTGTAGTTGATTTTGTGGGGAGGAGTTATTGGCTACTTGAAGCCATAGTTCAGAAGATTGGTTCGTGAATTATGCTTATTACTATATCTTTATGATCTTTAAAGACCCCCCCAAGTATTATAATTGTTTATCCCAAGTGGGGGGATATATGTTTATAAAATGATTATGCTACAGAAATGAGGTGATAAAAAATTGTATTGCTTATAACTATAACGTGAATCATTAAGTTGGTACATATTATAAACCAACTAGTTATGAAGAATGGGTAATACTATAAGCCCATAATTATTAAAGATCGAGTACTCATGCTTTGAAGCTTAAGCTCGTTGAGGAGTGATGGTGACTACTGATGACCTGTCTTCGACATTGTGTCTTTTATTTTTACAATAATTTTTAGGTGTATCTTTAGGACATATCCAACCTTTAGCTTGTTTGAGTTAGGAAAGTACATGCCTGATGTGTCTCTTTCATGAATTTGACTGTAGTACATAGGGATTTGCACCTTTCTCGAACCTAGTGTTGGTAATGACTACTTAACCCTTAAGCATGTGTGAGTAAACCCGATGCCATCTCAGATCCTTAAGTGTGAGTAGAAATGTGTACATTCCAAGCCTATAATTAATACCATGCTATGAATGAGCAATTGAGCGATCACCCCAAATATTACACTTAGACTAGGGTGAGAGTGAGTGAGTAGGAATCTCTAGTTGGTGAGGTGTTCGGATTAGGTATCTTTACACAAGAATGTTTTTAAATTCACATTTTCTTCTAAAAACATGAGATATCTTTTTGAGAACAAATTGTGACAGGTCTGCTTAAGGACAAGTAGAATTCGAGCGGGGGATATTTGATAACATCAAATATTTAAATGTTTTTTTTGAATGACGAGTTAAGACATTTACTAAGTTAGTTATTCGATTTCACAGTTACTTACCCAGAAGGTAGTCCCTTCCAGCCTTGAATAATAGTTAGTGATTCGATTCCATAATACTTACCCAGAAGGTAGTTCCGCCAGCCTCGAGTCGACGCATCTATGAGGCAGAACCCATAGATTCCTACCTTGAAGGAAAACCCTCATGGAGAGATTCGAACTTGAGACCTCTCACATGTGATAATAACCTCCCCAAGGACACCCTTGGTGTCCAACTAAGCTAACCCAGTTGGTTATTTAAATGTTTTTTTATGACAATATCCCTTCAATTCTGTTCGTTTAAGGAAGTAACAAGACTAAATAGTGCAAAGAAATGTTTATTTTATGATTTGTAGGTAAAAACAAGCAAATAATATGAATCTCAAGAAAAAAGGCACCAAAAGTGAATATTTCAAACACCTACGGCGTAGATGGTAAAATGGTCTACGCCGTAGATGATTCGGTGCCAAAAAGGAAAGTTTGAAGAGCTTATGGCGTAGACATATTTATTGTCTATGGCATAAGTGCCAAATCTGGCTAACAAAGGAAAGACGTGTGGATAGAGACGAATATCGAAGAACCTACGGCGTAGAAACATTTGGGTGTACGCCGTAAACGTCAAGTAAAGCTAAATATTAAAAAGACAAGTTTGTCGGGCTAATAGATACAAGATTTGAAGACCTACAACGTAGAGGGGACAATGCCCTACGTCGTAAATGATATTTTTAGAAACAAGACCAACAATTTTGGGAAAGAAGACATACGGCTTAGGAGATTGTCGGGTCTACGTCGTTGAAAACTATGCAGATTAGGAAAGCGTATTTTTGAAGACCTACGGCGTAAACGGTAATTTTATTTACGCCGTAGACGTATCGAACAGTATAAATAGAGGTCATTTTCATCCAATTCAAATCATCAATTAGTAGTTCTATGTTCCGGTGGTTGGCACGTAACACAAGAGGAGTAAGCGAAGGTTTGTAGCTTCGTATAGGGGCAAATCATTCGGGACTCTCGCGGGCATTCGACTAGATGATCAAGAGCATTATTTAGTACTCTTGTAATTGTACTTCGACTTAGTAATGTCACTTTAATTCATATATTATTCTGATTTGTTGATGTATTTTATTGTATGCTTAGTTTTAGTTCTTGCTGTAATAATTATTTTAATTTAATTACATAATTATAATTTTTATAGTATGTTTCGAGATTCTTATATTTTGATTGAAGTTGGGATATAAGGTAATTAAGGTTATCTCCTTACATTGGCCCAAGATAATCATTTTTGGTGGACCATTTTGACGACTACTAAGACGATCTCTTATATTTATTCCTAAATGCAAGACTAGTTATTTATTTGTGTTTGAAAACAACTTAAATGACTTCATATAAAAAAACTTAATTTATTAAGTCATGTGAAAAATTGCTTGTTTTTGACTTAATTAAAAAAATTTAACTTAAAATAATAAATGATAAAACCATCACATTAAGTCATCTATTGATAAGGTTTGTCGTATGAATTTTAGCAATAAACCATCATTCGGGCCTAAAAGACCAACCCTGCCTCTAATTGCCAGTGATGCACTCAACCGAATACGAGCAACCACCTATGGCCCTTCTTAGAGTTGTTCCTAGGGGTGACCATGTCAGGCTCTTAATTTTTTTTTTGAACGGCGGATATTATTAATAAAAAACAACTAGCAAGAAGCTAGAATTGCATGGAAATGAGATTAGGATTCTTAAGCCAATCGATCCAGCTGAACGATGCTTTACATCTATACTTACACCACGAAAAAGACCAAGACCTAATATTATCGAAAAGTATTTCTTTAGACGGACGAGTGTTATCGAAAAGAAGCTTGTTACGATATTCCCAAACAGCCCACCAAACCGTATATATAACGCCTTCAAGAAGCTCCTTTGTTTTTGACGGTAATCTAATAGATTGATGCCACTGCCACCATTCTTCAAATGTAGACCAGCTCGAGAACGATAACTCCCACCATCTAGCAATGCTACGGTAGACATCTTTAACCAAATTACACTCAAGAAACAAATGTCTCGTCGATTCCACACCACAATCACATATAGGACACCTCAAAGAAGCAATTTCTAAACCTCGTTTAGAAAGATTGAGTCTCAACGGAAGAACATCCAACTTAACTTTCCACGCAAGAATATTCACCTTGATCGGAACACTTTTCAACCACCTGGTCTTATGACCTATACAAGAAGTACGAATATCATCTATCTTCAAACGCATGGACGCCACCGTATACGTCCCATCTTTACCAAGAGACCAAATATATCTATCAGCTTGAGGAGATAGGTGAACGCTACTCATTATGTTCGAAAAATCATTAAACTGCGCCTCTTCGATACCTCCTCTAACACCTCGACGGAACGAGTTCGCCAGCCCATTATCCAATAATTTATCTCTAACAGAAATATCTTTATTACAATCTAAAGCAAAAAGGCGAGGAAACTTATCTTTCAATAAACCGATATCGCACCATCTATCCTTCCAAAACCTCGTAGTACGACCATCCCCTACTCTATATTTGAGAAAGTCAAAAAAATCAACTCCTTGTTCCTTCAATCTACTAAGTTCCTTAACGATAGTTTGCCAACAAGAACGACGCCCTGTACTCTTACTTGTACTGATGTGAGCTTCATTTCCGTGAATAGCGCGTATAACACGAGCCCACAACGACTCACGATTAACGACAAACCTCCACACCCATTTAAGCATGAGTGCACGGTTCAAAGCAAATAAACTTGCAACCCCCAAACCACCTTTTTCCTTCGCAGTTAGGATCGAGCTCCACTTGACCCATGTAGATTTCCCGGAGTTTGACTCATGCCCGTGGAAAAAATCCCTTCTTAAAGCTTCCATCATATTAAGGACCTTACAGGGAGCTTTATGAATTGATAAATAAAATATAGGAATAGACACAAGAACCGATTTTACTAACGTGAGTCTTCCACCAATAGAAAGAGCTTTCATCTTCCATTTTGATAAACGACTTCTAACCTTTTCAGTCACATCTTGCCAGGAATCAATCCGGTTCATAAGACCTCCCACTAGCGTACCTAAGTATCTAAACGGAGTATTAAGAACTTTACATCCAAGTTTTCTTGCTGCTTGATCCACCTTTGAAACTTCCACTTTAACCCCTAAAATTTTACTCTTTCCCATGTTTATCTTGAGACCCGATGCATGGTGGAAGCATTGAAGAACGTGAGTAAGAGTATTGATGTTCTCTTCATTCCATTTCCCGATGAAAATCGCATCATCCGCAAAGAAAAGATGAGATATGCTAACCTCCGTATTAAGATTAATACCCGTAAACAACCCCGCTTCCACTACTCTTTGAAAAGAAATATGCAATGTTTCCATGACAAGTATGAATAAAAAAGGAGACAAAGCATCACCTTGTTTAAGACCTTTATAGAATTGGAATTCACTAGTAGGGCTACCATTAACGAGAATAGATCCTTTCGATGAAGTAAGACAACTTTGAATCCACTTACGCCATTTGACACCGAATCCAAACTTATTTAAAATGTGATCCAAAAAATCCCACCTCACAGAATCGTAGGCTTTTTCGAAATCCACCTTAAATACGAACGCACTTTTCTTTTTAACCGAACACCATCTCATTACCTCATCCAGTATAAATGGCCCATCCATGATCTGCCTGTCCGAGATAAAAGCTGATTGCACTTCATGAATAAGGCCACTCATGACTGGAATCAGCCGATTAGCAAGGATTTTTGTGATGATTTTATATAAACTACCAATTAAACTGATAGGTCTAAAATCACTAACCTTATTCGGGTTATTTATCTTAGGAATAAGTGTTATGAAAGAAGAATTACAACCTGAAGGAAACACTCCCTGCTCAAAGAATGAGTAGACCGCATTACACACATCCGACTCAATAAGGCTCCAATACCGTCGATAAAACCCGAAAGTGAACCCGTCAGGACCTGGAGATTTTTCCATACCACAATCCCAAACTGCCCGCTTAATCTCTTCACGAGAAATGTCGCATTCAAGGTCTTCCTGCTGATCAATACCCAACCTAGAAGTAAACTCGATATCAAGATTAAGATTATCACCTTCCGGAGCAGCAAACCTAGTACGAAAGTGGGACAAAAATTCATCCTTTACCGTCTTTGGATTAGTAATCCACTCCCCATTTTTCATGATCCCTTTAACGTTCATGATTTTGTGTCTTTTGTTAAGAATACCATGAAAAAATCAGGAATTTTCGTCTCCTTCTATGGACCATTTGATTTTCGTTTTTTGTAATACTTCCGTAGCATTACTCTGTCTGTAACTACACATATCATTAATAATTCCCATACGCTTAAGCACCAAATCTTCAGTTCCATTACCCTTATCAATCTCCAAATCAATCTCCCTAAGATTATCTTGTAGAGTCTGAAAGTTAGCTTTCGATCTACTAGCTGCACACGAAGTCCATTGTCTAATCCTCTGTTTCAGAAACTTTAATTTAGACATCAAGTTACGCATAGGATGAGTGTGATCACCCGGAGCTTCTCGCCACACACCTTCCACAAACTGACTAAAACCGTCCATATCCATCCAATGATGATAAAAACGAAATGGACAAGGGCCATAGTCCACCTTAACTTCCCGAAGCAATATAGGGCAATGATCAGACAAAAACCGGTCTAACGTAACGTCTCTAAGAGACGGGTAAGATTGCCATAGACTCTCCGAAATCAAAAAACGATCTAGTTTACTCATCTTTCTCGCAGACTTATGACACCAAGTGAACTTATTACCTCCTAACGGGACCTCCTCCAGCCCCACACTTTGAATGAAAGAATTGAAGATATCTGCATCCCTATCGTGAAACACTGAGCCAAATCTTTCTGAAGAGAATCTCACCTCATTAAAATCACCCATCATAAGAACTTGTCCTTTCCACCTATTAACCACCGAAGACAGATGGTCCCATAGCATACGTTTCTCCCGCTTATCATGTGGCGCATAAACCACAATGATTAATAAATTAGTTGTAGATTCAATCCACACTCCGGTAATCATGACATAATAATCCGAAGTAGTCGAGTTACTTTTACGAAAATGATTAGAATCCCAAGCACAAAGAATACCACCTGAATTCCCTACGGAATTACTATGAACGAACTGAACTGCAAAGTTACCCCAAATTGACTTGACTGTGACATCATCCATCTTATCCATCTTCGTTTCTTGTAAACCAAGAATATTAACACTATGTCTAATACATAACTCACGTACCCAATCTCTTTTGGTCTTTTGGGCAAGACCTTGAATATTCAAGGAAAGACAATTCATTGGACTACCGACTCAGCTCCTTTAGACTCAATGATCTTCATGACGTCGTTCTCACAACCCTTCATGTCATACCCCATAGTTTGCCCCACTTTAATAAGCTCCTCCAAACAAACCAATATAGACCCTCCTGTCTTAGGTGCACTAGAAACCTTAAACTGTCCTACCCCATCCGAATTAGCTTTGACTGGTGTGTGATCTTCTGTAGTACCCTAATCCTGCTCCACATGTAATCTACTAGGACTGTTACTTATACTATCATCTGCATCTACTTCTGGTGTGTACCCAGGTGGAAATGGTTTACTACTCTCTTTCGTACTCTCCGTATTCATCTTGTCTGTATTCTTAACATACAAGTCAAATGGGTCATCTGATTGGAACTCCTTCGGCTCCTCTGGTTCGTTAAACACTGTCTCTTCCACCACCTCCGGTGATGCCCCACCTCTATCCTGTTCCTCCTCATCCACAGGACTGCCATCAGATTGATCCGACTCATCATCACACACAGAACTATCCTCATCTGTATCCAACATGAAATTAGGCATCCACCCTGGAACCTCTTTAGCTCGAATCCAGTAAACCTTTCCCTTATGTATGATTTTAAAGTTTTCTTGAATAATGTGATTTGCCTTGGACAAAATGCAAACCCGTTTCGAATGATAGCAAGAGTTATCTTGATCATCAACTTCCAATAAGTTACCCCATTTAGTCGCGATTCTTTTGAAAGTACTATCTGACCACAGTTTAAAGGGTACAACCCATATCACTATGCCTTCGGTATAGAATTCTCGTGAAGCTTCCCGCATTGTGGTGAACCAAGCTTTCATACCTCCACTTCCAAGACACGCTACTTTGGACTCTTTATCACGGAATTCCAACATAACCCACAACTCACCAAGAAATCGAATCGATGTGTCTGTAAATCCTTCCTCTTCAAACGCCTTCTTAATATTTGTCAAAGCAGAAAAATCCTTAACCCTCCCCATAAGTGATAATGATAAATCATGTGTGTTAAGACACTCGTCATCTAGTACAATAGAAGGTCCTATATCGGGTTCCGCCTTCAGGTTACCTTTGACTATGTTAACGAAAGTTCTCTCCCCTGACACATTACCAGAGTACTGATTGGTCTTGTGTTGGGGCCCATATGTACCCCCCTCCTGTTGTTGTTGGGTTCGAACCTTGTGTACCGATGGTCGTTGAAACCTGGCAACATTCGCCTCTAACTTGTACCTTCCCACCCAGATAGTACACAGGTTTTGGACCAGTCGATCCACATTCAATTCTTTGATGAAGTGCACAAAGCCAAAACGTTTCCCACTCTGAGTTCTTTTCGCAGGGATGAATGCATCTACCACATTCCCATATACCTTACAGGTATGAAATAACTCTTTAGCCGAAAACGAATAAGGGAAATTAGTAACATATACCGAAATAGAAATCTTCTGTAAATCTTCATGATTAGACCGGAATGACGCCATATGGAACAATCAGCAAACCCCCGGCTATTTGGATTGAAGGGAACTCCAAACAAAATTCCTTGCCTTCGTTTGTTTCTATTATAAGTTCGAATGTCTATATATATGTCACTATAAGGTTTTTTATTGTCCTCTTTTCTATTTTGTACTTTGCATAACTCTACTGCCTGGAAAGAATATGTGTAACTATAAGATATTTTTAGATCTTAAAATAATTAGAAAATACCTTGTAATGTAGGAGTATCCAATTAAGAAAACAATGATAATATGATGAGACATCATCACAGAAAAATCTTTCCTTCTTGTTTCCCACAGAACGAGTGCAGCGACGCTATAGATGTAGAACCCACACTGGCACATATACACCAGCTCTAGAGAGAACCTGAAGAAAATACCAAAGATGCATAATTGGGTATCAACTATATGTGCCATTATATGTGGACATAATAGTAACAAAGTATATATACTAACTTTAGCTCTTGATTTTTATAATCTCTAAAATATGCTGTTATATCTGAAAACCAAGGTTCCCGGTAAGTAACTGAAAGAACACAAAATTCAAGAGTCGCGTAATATGTAAACTTCCACATTGATTCTGTAATTTTGGAAATCTTTGCTCTTGTAGATTTATTAATCTTTAATGGAGTGCCAGTCTTGTTGATCAACCAAACTGATAGTCCCTGGAAACATGTGAAAGTTAATTAATATAGTATCCATCATGTGATCTAATGGAGGAATATGCTTGATCAACACGAATCTTACTGAAATATCATACATTTTACACATTATCATCTACATAACTATAGAAACTATGCATGAGTTTCTTTGATAACATAAGCCTTTGATGTTTATAGTACATATATAATGACTATGTCTGATAATTCATCATGAGTCTCTTTGATAACATAAGCCTTTGAAGTTTATAGCACATATATAATGACTATCTCTGATAATTCATCGAAACAGTTCGCACTTCCATATATCAAATTACAAAAAAGTTATCAGAAAGAATAACAATTGAAATCTAAAATTGAGTATAAAATAGTAGTAAACAAGTGAGTACGTGAATGAATAATACCTGATAGAGATATCTATCGAGCAAAAACCTCGCAAAATACGAACCAAACGCAAAATAAACAGCGATAATAAACCGCGATGGAGTCGGTACAACATTTTGATTCCAGATTGACTCCATTAACAAATTTTTTTTTTCAATCAAACAATGTGATCGTTATTTTTAGCAATGTAAAGCATGCATTTATCTTCTAACTAAAATTGTTATAGTATTTTTATTGAATTGGTGTAACAAATTGCGTGTGTGGTATTTAAGTGATGGAGTATATTTTACGTTAATTGGTTTTAGCTTTAATTGACTAGTCGTTACACTTTTATTTAATGTTAGTTTGGGTATTAAAATAAGTAGTTGTGACTTGTGATGAAAGTAACTAAGAACGTGTCAATAATTTGATTTACGATTTTGCTTGGTTAGAAATTGTTGATCGTTCATGCGATCGTATACAAGTAAGACAATGATCATATGATCGTAAGTTTTTTAATCATCTTGCTAGACTTAAATAAAACGTTTGTTAATTATTAGGGAGTAAGATCTTTTATCATCTTACCAAACTTAAATAAAAGGACCGAGTATTACAAATAGTTTAGATATCGTGTCAACGAAATACAACTTTAGAACAATAACATGTCCCTTTCCTCCTATGATTTTATGGCCTCGATGGCTCAATATTGAGTGTTATAAAATCACATTTTACGTTACGTGACATATGCAGTATGATTGATGATTATGCTTCTGCTAATAGTTTGTTTATGAGTTACGATTTCAAGCTTTGATTTTAATTGTTTTACTAATAAGGACAACGCCCCCTCTAAAACAACAAACACTAGCAATTATCTTTTTTTGGTGAAATGCTCAAGGATATTGGAGTCTAATTTGATATAAATGCGAGTCGCACCACATAATCAGGATTTCGTCCTAGCTATCGATATAGACGGGCTCAATCAACATCACCATTAGAATACCGTACTATCCTTAAGTATGGTCTCATGATTCCATTATTTTTTGTTGATGCGATATGCCATGTTTGTCGCAATACATGTTTGTATTCTTTTGGGGAATATGTGAGTCATTATAAAGAGCTCTCGGGCTTCAAGTACCGACATGATATGTTTAGGGGTGTTGTTTTTGACATATGTAGGCGTGTTGGAATATCTGCTAAGAAAGAAGTACATATGAACTTCCTAATTGACCCGTCAGATGGAAGATCCACACTTAGACCGGATGATGTTTTGATTTTTCTATGTATTGAAAGAAAATATGTGTGCGTTGATCTATCCGAGGTTTCTCTTATCATGGGTTAATTAGTCGGGGTTTTACAGTGAGGTAAGCTTCTTCGAAAGACGTCTCATGCAAAGGGACAAAACAGAAAAAAGCATGCATTGAAAATCAACACATGTTTATTCCTATCGTCTTTCATACCTTCGACTTCCTTGCATTCGAGGCGGTGGAGCTTCTTAATAAAGTTCAATGGGTTATCAATAGCAATGTTATGATGCCTAGATCCACAAAGGTGGAGTTTCCATAAGATTAGTTTTGCAATCTAAAAAGGGTTAACGACACAGCTTGTTACTCGCTTGAAGTAACTTATTATATATAAAAGATTAAAAGAATTTCTTTTGTTAATTATAGTTTGCGATTTGTTTCTGACTAATATATGGGGTTGTTCGAGCCCTTGTCACACGTACACAAACCGGTAAAGCTCTTCCGATTTATGCGAAGGTTAGCTAAACCACATAAGGGTTGTTCCACATATTCACAATTGAACTTTAGACCGTCACATTTTAATGATGGTAATCACAAGTCTTTGCAACTTGGCCATTCATGAATTTATTATATAGAATACGATAAAAGTTAATCAAGAAATTAAAAGCTTCTTAGGTGGAAAATTAAGAAGGATTATGGGACATGTGTCACTCTCTTCCACCTTACCACCACTTAATATGAATGGAGGACCTCCTCTACGAGATATTCGTCTTGAATGGGTGTGGATCAACCATCGAAAGCTTTAGTCAGAGAATACAGTTGACCACCAAGAAACGAATCCAAATCTTCTATTGGAAAAGTTTTGTAAAATGAGTTTTTGCAATATTTTAGATATAATTTTATATATGTATATGTTATATATATTCGTAGTACTTAGTATCTTTGCGTTCTCCTCGAAGAGAGCTTCACAACGAGTTAAAGTATGTCCAATATGGAGTTAGTATGAATGAGATATCGTGTCTTAAAGAGAATCACGTGAAACACATATTTTGGAAGCTACTGAACTTGTGCACGAGCGCGCGACCTGCGGACATGAATGCAGCTCCGAAAACTGGCTTGGGTGCAGGCAGATTTCAGTATCTTTTTTGCTGCGAATTCGATTTTTTTTCCAGGAAATTTTGTACATCTATTTTAGGAATAGATACAGAAGTTATTCATAGAATATTTTTGTGTGTTAAAAAGGCAGGAAATCTGTTTTAGTTATAACAAATTTTCCTAACTTTGGTATATATTTTTCTTTGAGAACAATTTAAGTTTTCAGTATAAATTTAACCTCTGCTCATTCGATTTAAGACACAGAAAAACGTAACTTTTTCTACTTTATTACCAGACGATTTTTCCAGCAGTTGTCGATCAGAACACAGAAGGCTTCCGTGATCTTTCAGGCAAGTTTGTCTAGTCCGGCTATACAACAGCTTTGGACGTTGTACCCTGGGAAACAGACGACAAATCTGTTTTAAGGGAAGCGTGTTAAACACGTGCCTCGTCTTAGTGTTACTGTTTTCTTCATTACTGTTATTTATTTTTCTGTCTCTTATTTTCTGTTAATCTTATTATTGTAATTCGATATTATATAATAAAAATGTACACCGTTTCCTACATCTTCATCACCAACATTAAAAAGGTAAGCGAAGAATAATTTTGAGAACTTTAAGATTTGGGCCTAAATATATAAAGTTTATAAACTTATTTCTGATGGACAAATGGTAAAAGTTAAAGGGGTGAATTGTAAATATATTTCGTATATAGTTTTTGTGTTTGGCTGTGTTTGACAGGTATACGATATTCCAAGGACTATATTGCAAGAGTTGAGAAGTTATAGCTGTTGACTTGTGAAGCTCCTATATAATACGTTGTATTGAGTCATTCTAGGGTGAGCCAGCCACTTTGTTATTTTCACACATTTGTATTTTGATCTATTATATTTCGTATTGAGTAATCATTTTGTAATCTTGTTTCTTTGAGTTGATCATAAATCATATCACTACTTATATTTGAATAGTGGATATAGGCAGTTACTAAAAAATAAAAGGGGAGGTTGGTTGAATTTGATTGTGTTTTTTGTGTTCTTATTTTATAAAATCGAATAAACCGCAGAACATAGGTGTTGATGACGTAGTAAAAGTTAGTGGATGATACAAATGTTTTTGTTGTTGGTGGCGATGATACATTTGTTGGTTAAATGGAGGCACGAACGGATTTATTGACTAAATATTTTTTGTTGTTGTTGTGGTGATGGTTCGTATGCAAAATTTGCGGGTTGAAAACTAACGATTGGTGAATGGTAATGTACTTTTTGGCTTTGAAAGTTTTTTTATGAAAAGATTAGAGCGTATAAGGAGAGAATGTACTTGAAAGTGTGAAATAAAACGAAAAAAGTACAATATTATTTAGGTACTTACAAGTATAAGACTATGTTTGAAAAAACTAGCTGTAAGCTGTTAAATGTAACCTGTTTATTAAAAAAACTGTTAATTCTAATAAAAGTGTTTAATATATTAGCTGTTAACTGTAAAGTTAAGATGTAAAATAATTAAAAATAACATATTTAAATAAATTATAATATGTTTGTAAGTTATATCATTAATTTACAAGTTTAACAGTTTTTGACAAATTAAAAAGCTTTTTATTTAAGAACTATTTGTTTAAAATAAAAAAACTAACAGTTCTATAAAAATATTGTGTCAAACAGAGCTATTAAATTATTTTTTAACAAAAAAAACTAAGAGTCCTAAAAAAGCTTTAAAAAAGCTTTTACCAAATGTACCCTAAGTGTGTAAGTTTAAAAGGATTTTCTTAATAAATAGCCAAACGGTAATTATTTTACTTTTGCTCTGTGTTTCACCCTCCCAAAGTGGGTCTTTCATACAATCTAGTCTTCTCCTGATTCCAGGGGCGAACCCAGAACACTAAGCCATCAGGTGCATAATTTTTTTTTACGTAACACACGTATTTGGCATCAGGTTCATTTTGGATAAATCGAAATTTTTAGTGAAAATTTACACTATGGGACAAATTTCCATCGGTTCCTGTGAACCCCGGGAACCCCCTAGGTCCACCCCTGCTTGATTCCCATTTTACAACCCAAGACGCGTTCCTGTTAGAGCTAGGTAACAACAATGCGTGGTAATAAGAACTCGAAGATGTATTCCAGTCCTTATTAATTACCACCGGCTTGAATGTTGGCCTAGCTAGAGTGGTAAAAGTAAAGTAAGTCCCAGTACCGTCTTCTTCGAGTTAGTGTCCCAATACCGTTGAAGGTAGTGACGTAGAGTCGTATACAATTATACCCCTACCTAAGGCTGCTTTCGGTTTTACCGAAGGTAGAAAAGCACCTTCAATTCTGCAGAGAGTGAACATTGAACCCTTGACGTATATCTCCAAAGACGAGAGTGATAACCGTTTGATCCGACAACTAGAGTGGTAAATGTAAATTTCTCTATCACTTTCCATTCACGGACCCGTTTAAACTGCACTTTTGTATAAACCAATGGCACAATTCTATATAGTTTAGGAGAAACTAAAAGCCCAATTCTATATAGTTGGGCGGGGACACTTTCGGAATTAGACCAAATATAAATCACACAAATCGTTGACAAAAAACATAAGCATTACTAAAACCCTAACGAGAAAACCCTAAGAACTAATTTATCTGACAATTTGCAAGATGGCAGACAAAATACCTATCGAAATCCAATGCGAAATCATGAATAGGCTTCCTGTCAAAACACTGATTCGATTCACGTTGGTTTCAAAGACATGGATGTCTCTAATCTATAGTTCTAAGTTTATTGCAGATCACAGTGTCATCCACCAACCTCGGTCACAGAGCCATCTACTTGTAATGGCGGCTTGTGAAAACGTTCTTCATCCACACTATCATTCCATTGCGGATGATGATGCTTTTCCACAACCCAAGTTTTTCACGAGTCGCCCTTTTTCCAATAGTTTAGCACTTTGTGAATCAGTGATTGTTAGCTCTCAAGGGTTGTTATGTTTTATCGGCAATAAAGGACGGGGTTTTGATAAGAGGGTTGTCCTTTGGAATCCTACAATTAAAAAAACTCTTTATATTGATGTGCCTCGGGTGTTAACTAATGAGACTCATCAAACAATTGTTGGGTTTGGGGTTTGTCCTCGCACTAGTGACCCTAAACTTGTCAAGATTACATATAATTGTGGTACGAAGCTAACGGAACTTGACACTAAAGGAAATATCGTTCAGCAAGTTGAGGTTTTTACATTGAGCTCAGGTGTTTGGAGAAGTCCATGTAGCAATCTCCCTCGTAAATCAATTGAGTTCGAACAAAATCACGTAGTTATAGATGAATTTATTTATTGGCTAGCTTATGACAGGAATGTTAATCCTCGGATACCACTTATTATGCAATTCAATATGACAAGCGAAGAATTCAAAGAAGTACATCTCCCCGATAGTTTAGCAAGCGGAAAAAGCCAGTTGTCTCTATTTAAGCGAATGGAGTCTCTTGTTGTGGTTGATTACAAAAAATCTCCTGCTGTATGGATTATGCATAATGGAAATCCACATGTGTTTACAAAGATATTCACCATCAAGACGCCAAATGCAGGTGTACTTGGATTTAGAAAGAACGGTGAAGCAATAATTGTAATTAACGATAAGAGCAATGACTGTAAAGAAGCTTTTGCTTACCAACCCACCTCGCATCAATTGATTTCGGTGGGGGTCCGAACAACATATTCATTTGTTGTGAGTACCTACACCGATACATTACTTTTGCTTGATTACAAATATTCTGAACTTATATCGACATTTGAGAGGCGCGGTCCATGTGGATCTAAGAGATGACTTTTGGAGCTGCAAGCAAGGTATGAAATTTGAACTGCAATTAGCCTGATGGTTTTGTTAATGCTGAAGTCATTGTTACAAAGTTTCTAATTTCAAGAGATTTTTTTTGTTTGTTTGGTTTATTTTTTTGTATGGTTAATTTGGTGCTACATATCTTTTATCTAATATACCGTACCTTATGTATGCATGTATCATCCAACCATGACTTAGTTTATTTTTTTGGGTGCACATTCTATAGGATCTCACCTCTTGGATATACATATTATGCTTTTGATTGAAGATTAGGGCCAAATTAGTGTTTAGCAGATTTCATTGACTACCAAACACCATATGTTTGATCCCTGTGCATTAGTGCATACAACCAATTGCATCCTCAGCTTGCACCCTTTTATGGAGAGTAAGAAACTTACATCCCACTTCACATGACCTCTTTTTCATAAAACGAAACACAAGAATTAGATTTCAAGTAACAATTACTATTCAGAAACTTGTGAATAGACAAGAGTGCGTTTTATGGATATGCTGGTGTAAGCAAAAATTCAAGATGAGATTTTATCCAATTTTGACTTCTACAGTTTCTAATGTTCAGGTATTGTGATTATTGAGGATCAAACAAAATTTAGCGGCCGTATCATAAGTAAATCCACGCATACAAGTTGGACATTAAGGTTTTTTAGAGACCCTGTTAAAATGAAAAATTATCCAAAGTCCAACTATAACTTGCGTGGAGGTACCACCTTCGTTCGTCAAGGCATCCACAACATTGTGTTCAGTACCCACCTTCAGAACTTTAATCGAGTTTGCTTTCAAGACTTCTCAGATAAGTGATAATGCACATTGATTTTCTTAGTCCTTTCAGGAGAAAAACATGATTCTGAGATAAGTGAATCGCACCGTGATTATCACAATTAAGTGACAGAGTCTCAAACTTCACACCCAACTCTTCCAAGAGTCCCTTAGCCAAATAGCTTCTTTCACAGTCTCCGTAAGAGCCATATACTCTGCCTCTGTAGTTGAAAGAATCACCACGTGTTGTAGCATTTCCTTCCAGCTTACAACACATCCATGTACTACTAAGAATGTGTAACCAGTGAGAGATCTACCTTTATCCGGATCCTCAGCATAGTCTGAATCAACAAATCCTGTTACGTCCATATGGTTTCCACGATTTGTCACATACACCAAACCCACGTTTACAGTGCCCTGCAAATATTCCATAATCCACTTCACTGCTTTCCGATGAAGTTTACCCAGATTCACCAAATATCTACTAACTACATTTACTGCATACGTTATGTCTGGCCTCGTGCACACCATTAAGTACATTATGCTCCCAACCGCATTTGAATATGGCATCCTACTCATCCTTTCAACATCACAATCCCTAATCGGGCAATCCTTCAACGACAACTTGAAGTGCCCACACAATGGCATCTGAACTGATTTCCCATTGCCTATTCTAAACTTGTTTATAAGTTTAGAAACGTACCCGGACTGTGACACCCTCAAAATCTTATAACTCCGATCCCTGACGATCTCTATACGAAGAATCTTCTCTGCTTCCCCGAGCTCCTTCATGTCAAACTCTTTTTCAAGCAAACAATTGGTAGACCCAAACTCAACCTTGCTTTTACAAGCAATCATCACATCATCTACATATAATAATAGATAGATGTACTCCCTGGTGCATAACTCCTATATACACAGTTGTCGAGACTGCTATGCTTAAACCCATTGCTCAATATATACTCATCGAACCTCCTATACCATTTCCTAGGTGACTACTTCAAACTATATAGAGATTTCTTTAACAAACATACCTTGTTACCTTCTTCAAATCCTGGTGGATGCCTCATGTAGATCACTTCTTCAAGATTTCCATGTAAAAATGTCATCTTTACACCAAGATTCTCTACCTCATATTCTTTACACCAGTCAATGCAAGTATAACCCAAATAGACGTGTGTTGAATTTCTGACAAAAATACTTCATTGTAATCAATACCTGCCCTTTATATGAATCCATGAGCCACCAACCTTGCCTTGTACATAGGGTTTTGAACACCTTAAATCCCTTCCTTTATTTTGTACAACCAATTTTAGCTCACCAGCTTTTTCCCAGCTGGATGATCTACTAATAACCACGTCTTGTTCTCCCTAAGAGAATCCATCTCTTATTCCATAGCAGCTTTCCACTTTGAACTATCTTCACAAGCAACTGCCTCCTGTTATGTCAATGGTTCATGAGTATTTTCTTCCTTTGTTGCAACAAACGCATAAGCAACCAGATTACTTACATCTTGAAACCTTGTCAGTTTCGCTATTGTCCTTGGCTCTCTATCCAAAACCAATTGATAATCTGTGAGATCCAGTGGCTGATCAATTTCTTGACCCCCTGTATCTTCAACATAGCCATCTTCCTGATCTGTCTAGTCTACCTGATTTGTCTAATCTTCCTGACTTGTCTGATCTTCCTCAGGCGTACGATTATTTAACCTCTGTAGTTCCACCTCAACCTCTAATTCCTTAACAGACTTATTATTACTTGTACCCGAACCAGAATCCTTCAATGTGTCTTTGTACACGACACTTTCATTGAAGATCGCGTTCCTTCTTGGGACTATTCTAGGTGATTCATTATCAAGCCTATATAGCTTGTACCCCTTCACACCTTCAGGATACCCCAAAAGAACGCATTTTCCTGCTCTCAACTCGAGCTTACCTTGTTTAATGTGTGAATATGCGACACAACCTAAACCCCTCAACATCCCATAATCACTAGATGTCCCGAACACATCTCCATAGGTGTCTTCTTCTCAATCGTTGTCGATGGTGATCTATTGATAAGATATGCGGCCGTACACGTCTCTTTCGCCCGGAAGGTCATGGGCAATCAAACTAAATTAATAAACAACTTACCTTATCTATGAGAGCCCTATTCATCCCGTTCTGCTAACCCCTTCTGTTGCGGCGTCCCGAAAACGGTCAAATATCTGTTAAAATTCTCGGTTACACAACTCATGACATTATCCGTCCTAAGCTTCTTAACTATCCTACCAACCTGATTCTCTACTAACTGCTTCCACTATTTGAACTTTTCAAATGCTTCGTGTTTGAACATGAGAATATAAATCCATACCCTCCTGGAATTATCATCAACAATAGATAAGAAATACCTCTTACCTCGCAACGATTCCACATGAGATGGACCCCATAAGTCTAAATGAGCATAGTATATCACTCCCTGAGTAGTGTGTCTTCCTACATTAAAACTGGCTTGATGTGACTTTCCCAAAACATAATTCTCACAAAAATCAAGCTTACTTGGACTTTTCTTGCCAAACAAACCTTTTGCTTTTCCTGCACCTGTAGTCCCACCTCATTGTCAAACTTGTGTAAGACTGTATTTTTCTTTGATACTAGAATTAAGCTCACTTGCCACTTTATGGCCATCTAAAGAGTATACGCATTTTTCCCTTTGGTTTCCAGATAAAATTAGCCGGGAACCATTAATCACCTTGACTTGCCCGACTGCGATTTTACGATATATCCTTCTTTTTCAAGAGTTCCCAGCGATATCAAGTTTCTTTTTAATTCAGGAATATACCTGACATTGTGTAACATAAAAGTTGACCCACATTTTAGTTGCACTCTTACCTTGCCAATACCTCTAATCTACACTCCTTGTTTTCTCCCAACAGCACCCTGTCCTCCATCACATTCTAGAAAATCAAAAAATACATCTAACCTGAGTGACATGTGATATGAACCTCCTGAATCCATGATCCGATCTAGAAGTCTATGTGTACTCATCACCACCATCACCTCACAACTATCATAGCTCGAACCACTAGAGCTTGGTTGGTCATCTTTCTTGACATAACCTTCTAACTTCTTGTGTTTGTTCTTTGGACAGCCTCTCTTCAAGTGCTCCCCAGATTAGCAAATAAATCATTTGAGTCTTCCTCCGATCTTGACTTTCTCTTTGACTAATGTGTATCCCTGCGTTGAGTTATTTCCCTCACGTATAATCCTTCAACATTTTCCTCTTTCGCCTTGGACATTTCTTTGATTTCCTTTGAATTTAGTGTAGCCATCACGTCCTCCAAAGTCAAAGTTTCTCATCCATAAAGCAAGATATCCATAAAGTGTTCATATGATTCTGAGAAAGAAATGATTAATAATAAAGCAAGATCTTCGTCCTTGAATTTTACCTTAATATTTTCTAAATCAAGAACAATTTTGTTGAACTCATTTATAAGCTCGAAAATCTTTCATCCTGTCGGCATGTAGAATGTATACAATATCTTCTTCATGTACAACTTGTTGGCCAATGAATTTGTCATGTACAAAATCCCGAGTTTTGACCAAACCCCCGCTGTAGTCGTAACCTTGTTACCTAAAAGCAAAATCATGACACTATGAGCTTTCTTGTTAAGCTTACATTTCTCATCAGCTTCTATATCCACGGGTAAAGCCACCAGAGTCGCTTCACATTCATGCTGAATTAGCAAAGCACGCAATCTTGATTCTTCATGATCTGAAATCACCAGTTCCATCGAATTTTTCAATGTCAAACTTGGCTCCCTTCATTCTTTATATCTTTTATTAATTTGCTAAACCTTGCGAAAAAACCTTACAATCACAAATTAACAAAATCTCTTGTGCAAATACTACAAAGTAATAATAATCCAAATCCTTGGCAATATATATATATATTTTTAAAAACTAGACTAGTTAAACAAACCATCCCAATATAATCGGCCCAATAAGGAATAAAAAAGTCCTTCCTAGTATTTGTGTAAAGACACCAACCGTCTTTTTCTTGTTCCTTAAAACGATGTCGAAAAAATAAAACATACACCACTTCTGAACCTTCGATCTTCGGTGATCGAACCTTACAAGAAGAACCATTTTACAATCGATTACTACTGCTCATTGATGATCAATATCCGACCAACAAAAAACCATCACCAATCCTTCCTAGTAAACGAGAGATCTTCGTACCCGATATTTGATACCAGTTGTAAGATGATGATCCTACAACCTGGAATACTATATTCGGAAAGACGATCGTTAAAAACAAACCACAACAGACGAAGTCGACAGAAAAGAAACCACAAGGTAATAATACTTAATCGGCAGATTGGTATCGAAAGAATGCATTGAATATCCCTTCCACTCACCTCCTTTTATAAAGATGAGGGAAAGTCGGTTATGATTACAAAGAAAGAAGGAAGTCGGTTATGATTACAAAGAAAGAAAAACAACGGGTTAGGCTTGGGACACAAACAACCAACCGATCTTATTCTACTTAGCTATTTAGGAAACTCGACAATTATTCTTTAGACACGACTTTGGCTAATAATGACTAAAACATAACAATATATTCATTTAGTTACATAATATTGATTTAGATAACATGATCACTTTGAAATTATAATGTCATATACCCTTTTAAGGAGCATAACAATAATTAGATGGTTAAAAAACCTTATCTGCTTATCATTGTTCTCCATATATAAAAAACACCATAACAGTAAACACCAAGGAAACTAGTATAAAGATTACTATCTATTACCATAATAAGTAACATTAATAGTCTATTATCTATATTATCTAATATAACACAGTTTTTCTTCCTCTCTCTAATAAAGTTTTTCTTAAAATAACTATGCATATGGTTTTAACACATGGCACTAAGAAGGTAAAATACATAGTTTGAAAATTAATCATGCATTAATAGAAAGGATTGTTACTAAGTTTCCTTATATAAGTTGGTTAATTATTATTTAAGTTCTGATATATATATATTGGGCAATCAATTCAAAAAAACAAATAGTTACCAATGTGCATTAAAAATTTTCAAACTTAATTGATATCATTTGAGACAATCAAATGAAATGAAAGAAAAATACGTATGAAATCATTTGTATGTTTTATTTGAGTTAATATTAAACTTCGTAAAGATTTTAATTAGTAAATCTATGATATTCACTGGGTTAAAATAGTCTTCTAATAATGAGATCATTTGAAAATCGGTTGATATGTTCTGCTCATTGTGACGTCTTGAAAGAAAGATGTTGACGCAAACTGGGAACTAAAAATGTTTTGCACGAGACGTTTTGGTTAAAAAATTTCATATTACAATTAGTGAGAATTTTGAGATACCAATTATAATAGAGTACCAAACTTTTTGTTTTAATTTATTAATTTATTAATTTTGTTTTTATTACTATTTTGATTGAAGCTTTCACGCCCACAAACTTTTTGTTTTAATTTATTGATTATTTTTAATTTGGATTTTTTCCTATTATAAAATTTAATCATTTCTTAGTTAATCAAATTCAATGGTTATGAAATTAAATCACTTCGAAAGTTCTTATTGTTGCTTGAATAACGAACGATTTTATTTAGAGCTATGAGCTATCAAATAAAAAAGTACCCAGTAACCATCAACTCAAGCAACATGTTATTTTATCATGAATAGATATACTTTAATTCTCACTTTTTTCTGTTTTTGTATTTGAATTTTATGTTTTTATCATATATATCCTACTTTTTTAACGACAAAAGTTAGATATATTAATATAAGACAACTAGCAAGACATTAAAAACAAAAAAAGTACGAATACAATACTAAAAAAAGGCAAAAACAACCTAAAGTAGTAATAAGTGTGAAAACACTTATCCTTTTACCGCTTATTTCCAATAATAACAAGACCAAAACGTGTGATTTATGTCGTAAAAGTCGGAATTATGCGTGGTTTGTATTTTTATTGTGTTTTAGGACCAAAAGATTAAAAAGGAAGAAAACACGGTCTTTCACGGGCTTTTATCGAAGAAAACGGGAAAAGACGAAGTCAAAAGATCAAGAGTGCAAAAAGAACGGAAGTCCAAGACCTATTCTAAAGATTTATCGAAGAACAAGTCTAAAGACGGAAGTTAATGAAGTCGAAGAACTCGAGTCTAAATAAATGAAGAAATGTTAAGACGAGTTTAATTAATCCCGAGACGACATCGAGAAAGACAAAGATTAAAGTCGAGTCGAGAAGGAAAAGAAAGAAGAAAGCACCACACATGCCTCCCACTTCCCTATAAATACCCTCCTAATCACATTAGGAGGGGGTTAGCTAGTTTTTATTTTTTAGTTTACTTTCTAGTTTTAGAGAGAGAAAGTTCTAAACTTTCTCTCACTAAGTTTTTCATTCTTCCTTTCTTTTAAGCTTTCATCATTCTTGTATTTGGATTTCATCTATCTAATCAAGTTAAGCTTTTTGTTCTCTAATCTTCCTCTACCTTTCTTTATTTTACTTGTTCTTAATCCGAAAACTCATGTTTAATCCGAATGGTTCTCGATTCGTTTTGATTGTGGTGGTATTTCGTGATTAACAAGTTAAGTTTTCTTATACTACATAAGCTGTTGGACGAATAAGCTTTAAGCTCTTCATGCTTATTGGCTTATTTGATTGATTGGCTTATTTACTCTTTAAGTTTTTCTAAAAAGATTTATTGTTTTTAAATCCGTCTCATGAAGTTGAATGTTCTAGGTTTCAAAAGTTTTATAATTTGCGTTTATTTACTCTTTCATAAGTTTGAAAAAGGCTTATCGGTTACTGCTTATTAGTTGGAGCTTATTTCCCTTTTGGACGCCTCTGCCATCTTAAGAGGGTTTTACATGGTCTCGATTTGATTACGATTGCATAGGGTGCGATCAGTTTGTTACTTCCCTGGTGCGATCCTTGCCTACGATCACTTCTTGCGATCTGGGTGTGATCGGTTCTCTCACTTTTGCTTTGATCGCATTGATTGCGATTGGTTGGTTACGATCCGGAACCACGATCTAAGACCACGATCCCGCATTGCGATCGTGGTTGTGATCTGGTAGTACGATTGCTCTTCATCGTACTAGTGAGTACGATCGGATCTCTTCTGTTGAATTCGCCTTGAGTGCGATTGGTAGTTACGATCTCCACATTATGAACAGGTTGCGATTGGTGGGTACGATCCCATTGCGAACAGGTTACGATGGTAGGTTACGATAGTGTGTCACGATGGAGCATTGCGATGGGATGGCTGCGATCTGAGTGCGATCGAAGTGCATCTTTCTTTTAGAACTTGTTCTATTTTTCTAAGTTTTCAAATTCACTTTTTCCCGCTTTTAGTCTTAGTAAATTGTAAACATCTCTTCTAGTTTTAAATCATTTACAATTTAGTTTCCAAAGTTTCAAACTTTCATTTGTAGTTTAATTCTAAGATTTCCATTTTCCTCAACGACAACTTTTAACTACTTGCATTTAGACTAAAAATTAGATAACTAAACCAAACCATTCTCTCGTTCACCAAAAGACGATTGAGTCGCACTTTAGACCATTAGTCAATTCGAAAAGACTTGGGACAACAAGATTTTATACTTAGCCAAAAGTAGAGTATTAAATGGCGCCGCTGCCGGCTCTTTTCGTTAAGATTAACGGTTTCTAGTGAGAGACGCATTGAATTTTGGGATCCGTTCTTTGAACGTTATTTTCCTCGCTTCATAAATTTTCAAAAATCCTAAAAAATATAAAATTCTTCAAAAAATACAAAAATATTAAAAAATCATAAAAAGAAATTCTTTTCCAAAAGTTTTGCACCAAAAGGATTATATAGATATTATCTGTGTATATTTTTCTTCTTCAGGTGTATGCGTACTAGATCTTCGAACTATTCTGAGCCCGAGACTCGTGAAGATTTAGATATGGCTGGTGTTAATAACAACAATAATAACCCACCTCAACCCAATTTGAATAACAACAACAATAACAACAACAACAATGTTCTCCTACCTGATTTACGAACAACGGAGGAATTGTGTCAACCCACCATGAATGGACGCGGAGGCCCGATTGCGCCAATGCACGTCACGGCCCAGGAGTTTTCATTGAAGCATCACATGATCCAGCAAGTGCAAACTAACCCATTTCGTGGAATTCCGGATGATGATGCCAACAAACACCTCGACAAATTCATTACCATTACCCAAAGCATGAAGTGCCCCGGTGTTTCTATGGATGACCTTCGCCTTCAACTCTTTCCCCACTCGCTTTCTCACCATGCCGAAAAATGGTTTGACCGTCTTCCTAAGAATTCTATTCATACGTGGAACGACATGACTCAACGTTTTTTATCGTGCTACTTCCCACCATCCATGGTCACAAGCCTTCGTAACCAAATCAGTGGATTCGTGCAAGACAATGATGAATCACTCTTCGATGCTTGGGAACGATACAATGATTTGATCGACCGCTGTCCAAATCACAACATGCTTCCCGTCACTCTCATTGACACCTTCTACAATGGTCTCACTTTTCGTGATCGTGACACGATCAATGCCGCCGCCGGTGGTACTTTTATGAAAAGGAGACCGGAGGAGTGTAGAGAGTTGATTGAAAACATGACTACTCACCACAAGAATTGGGATTCATCCGCATCCTCAAGATCTAATCAGAGAGTCAATGTTTCTTCTACTACTTCTAATCCCGAGATATCCGAACTTACCCGACAAATCGCGAGTATGCACAAGGATTTCATGTCCATGGCCACAAACCACTTTCAACAAGCTAAAGCCGTTGCTATTTCTTGTGACACATGTGGTGGTCCTCATTCTTATAATGATTGTCCTTCTACCCAAAGCAATTTTTCTGAAAACGTTAACGCGGCTTACGGTACTTATCCCACAGGAGGCTATCAAGCTCGCCCTCAAGGAGACCGTAGCCTGCTAAGTTATCGTTCAAATAACTATCTTGCTCCACCCGGTTTCCCTCCTCAGAACCAAAACCAACAACAAAGCTACAACCAAAACAACCAATCCCAACCTCGTGCAAACAATCAATATCAATCCCAACGAAACCCATACCCACCTCAAGGAAATTCTCAAGCCTACCAAGCTCCACCTCTCAATCAACCGTTGGCAGTGAGTCCAGACGTCGAGACATTCATGAAGACTAATCGGGAGATGGTGACGAATCTTCAAAGTCAAGTCCGCAACTTGAAGGGAGAAATGGCAAAACAAGGGAACGATATTCGAGCCGAGCTAAGGAATGACATGGCAAAACACAACAATGAAATTCATGCAAACATGAGAGACTCTTTCAATACTCAAGCGGTTAACCTTCGTGATATGATTGGTTCGCTCATCCAAGGTAATCAACCCTCTTCTTCGGGTACTCTTCCGAGTAACACCGTTGCAAATCCAAGAGGGGAGATGAAAGCAATCACCACTCGTAGTGGAAAAGGTTATACGGAACCCGAGCTTCCTATACCTCCACCCGTGATTGTGAACAAGGAAAAAGAGCAACTTTCCTCACCTCCTTCACCTTCTATCCCCATTTCCCCACCACCCGTGGTTGTGAGTGATCCTACTCCCCTTAAGCCTTCTTCTTCATCCAATATACCTTATCCTTCAAGGTTGAGGAAAGAAAAGCAAAAGAGCAAGGATGATATTCAAGTTTCAAACTTTCTTAAAATGTTTAAACAACTGAATTTTAACATCTCCTTTGCCGAGGCTCTCGCTCACATGCCTAAATACGCTAAGATGTTTAAATATCTTCTAAGTGATAAGGAAAAGCTTCTTGACATTGCTCAGACCCAACTTAATGAGAACTACTCCGCAGTGCTCTTAAGGAAATTGCCCACCAAACTTGGTGATCCGGGTCGCTTCTTGATTCCTTGCAACTTCCCGGGAGTAGAGAATTGCATGGCCCTAGCCGATCTAGGTGCCAGTATAAACTTAATGCCTTTAAGTGTCTGGAAGCAATTATCTCTCCCCGAGCTGGTCCCCACCAAAATGACTTTGGAATTAGCCAACCGTACGGTTGCTTATCCAGTGGGGATAGCCGAAGATGTCTTTGTTGGCGTTGACAAATTCACCTTCCCGGCGGATTTTGTTGTCGTTGACTACGAGATGGATCCTCGTGTTCCATTAATCGTTGGACGTCCCTTCCTGAGGACCGGTCGCACTCTCATTGATGTAGCCGCGGGAGAAATAATCATGAGAGTTGGTGACAATAAAATTGTCTTCAACATGGGTAAGATCTCTAAGTAACCTTATTCGTATGAGAGTGTTAATGCTATTGATGTTCTCGATGAGGCTTGTGAAGAACATTTTCATGATGCTTGCAAAAGTACTCTGTCTTCTCTACCCAATGTTGAGACCGTTTCCTCAATTGCTCCGGCATTGACTCCTTTTGGAGAAAGTGACTTGGATGATTTCGAAGCTAGCTTGGGTCCTCTTGATATTAAGTATGATAATTTGTCCACCAATTGGGATGAAGACATTCGTACTATTGAGAGACTTCTCAATGAGGACCCGTTTTCTCCTCCTTCTCCTAAAGAGGTGACTAATGATGATCCATCGTTAGATACACCATCTATTGAGGATCCTCCTACTCTTGAGCTTAAGGACCTACCTCCTCATCTTGAGTACGTTTTCCTTGAAGACAATGAGAAGTTACCAGTCATCATCGCAAAGGACCTGAAAGAAGAAGAAAAAGCCCTACTTGTCGCTGTGTTGAAAAAGCATAAACGAGCTATCGCTTGGAAAATCTCCGACATTCGCGGAATTGATCCTCACTTCTGCACACATAAAATTCTCATGGAGGACGACTTTAAGCCCACAATTCAAAGCCAACGAAGGGTGAATCCTAAAATCCATGAAGTCATCAAAAAAGAGGTTATCAAACTTCTTGATGCGGGTATGATTTACCCTATTTCAGATTCACCATGGGTTAGTCCAGTCCATTGTGTGCCTAAGAAAGGCGGAATTACCGTTGTGCCAAATCAAAACAACGAGTTGATTCCTACCCGTCTCGTTACTGGGTGGAGAGTTTGTATAGACTACCGCAAACTCAATGATGCCACGAGAAAGGATCATTTCCCTCTACCTTTTATGGACCAAATGCTTGAACGTTTAGCGGGTAATGAATATTACTGCTTTCTTGATGGTTTCTCGGGTTATTTCCAAATACCCATCGATCCCCAAGATCAAGAGAAGACAACATTCACTTGTCCCTATGGCACATTTGCTTACAAAAGGATGCCTTTTGGCTTATGCAATGCCCCCGGGACTTTCCAAAGGTGCATGTTGGCTATCTTCCATGACATGGTTGAGCAAACCATGGAAGTCTTCATGGATGATTTCTCGGTCTTTGGGGATTCCTTCTCTTCTTTCCTTGCCAATTTGGAACGTATGCTTAAGCGGTGCGAAGACACTCGCCTTGTTCTGAATTGGGAAAAATGCCATTTTATGGTAAAAGAAGGCATTGTGCTAGGACACAAAATCTCTAAAGCCGGTCTAGAAGTCGACCGTGCTAAAGTAGATGTCATAGCCAAATTACCTCCACCTTCAACCGTGAAGGGTGTGAGAAGTTTTCTGGGTCATGCGGGCTTCTATCGTCGATTCATTCAGGATTTCTCTAAAATTGCTCGCCCGATGACCCACCTCTTGGAAAAAGATACTCCTTTTATCTTTTCTAAAGAGTGTCTCGAAGCCTTCAATCTTCTTAAGGATAAGCTAACTAAGGCACCGGTCTTGGTTACCCCTAATTGGGAGCTGCCTTTTGAATTGATGTGCGATGCTAGCGACTTTGCTATTGGTGCGGTTTTGGGCCAAAGAGTGAATAAACACTTCCGACCAATCCACTATGCTAGCAAAACAATGACGGGGGCTCAATTGCATTATACGCCAACCGAAAAAGAGCTTTTAGCTGTTGTCTATGCTTTTGAAAAATTTCGCCCCTATCTTGTTTTATCCCCCACCATCGTATACACGGACCATTCCGCGTTGAAGTACTTGATGACTAAGCATGATTCTAAGCCAAGACTTCTTCGCTGGGTTTTACTCCTTCAAGAATTCAACATTGAAATTCGCGACAAGAAGGGAGCCGAAAACCTGGCCGCGGATCATCTGAGCAGACTTGAGGATCCATATCAAGGGGATCATCCGCACAAAGAGATCAATGATTCTTTCCCCCTTGAGACCTTAATGTCTATAAATCTCAATCTTGATGACACCCCGTGGTTTGCGGACATTGCAAACTACTTAGCGGGTGGTATTCTCATCAAAGGGTTAACATCCCAACAAAAGAAGAAGTTCTTGAATGATGTTAAGACTTACTTTTGGGATGACCCTTATCTATTCAAACAATGTGCTGATCTTATCATTCGTCGATGTGTTGACGGACCGGCAGCCTTTGACATTCTCCACGCTTGCCACAAAGGACCCACTGGTGGTCACTTTGGTCCCAACTACACCGCTAAGAAAGTGTTTGATTCTGGATTCTATTGGCCCACCATTTATCGTGATGCTCACGAAATGTTTAAGCATTGTGATGCTTGCCAACGCCAAGGCAAGATCACACATAAGGATGAGATGCCTCAAAATTTCATAAAGGAATGTGAAATCTTTGATGTATGGGGCATCGACTTTATGGGGCCATTTCCATCCTCCAAAGGGAACAAGTACATCCTCGTCGCAGTTGACTACGTTTCTAAATGGGTTGAAGCCAAGGCTCTCCCTACGAACGATACGAGGGTGGTTGTGAACTTTTTAAAACAGCTTTTCGCTCGATTTGCCGTTCCTCGTGCTATTATCAGTGACCGCGGGACTCATTTTTGCAACGATCAATTTGCAAGAGTCATGGCTAAGTATGGTGTCAATCACCGTCTTTCAACCGCCTATCTTCCCCAAACCAATGGGCAAGCCGAGATATCCAACCGTGGATTGAAGCGAATTTTGGAGCGTACTGTGGGAGAGCATCACGCCGCGTGGGCCGATAAGTTAGATGATGCTCTGTGGGCTTTCCGTACTGCTTATAAGACCCCGATCGGTTGTACACCTTATCGTCTTGTGTACGGGAAAGCCTGCCACCTCCCCATCGAGCTGGAACATAAGGCGCACTGGCCTTGAAGTGGGCTAACTTCGACATCAACAGAGCCGGTGATCATCACAAGATTCAACTCAACGAGCTAAATGAACTGAGGAATGAAGCTTATGAGAACTCGCTGATCTACAAGGAGAAGACCAAGATCATTCATGACGCAAAAATCAAGAACCGAGAGTTCCACGTTGGTGATCAAGTCTTACTCTTTAACTCTCGGTTGAAGATCTTCTCTGGCAAGTTGAAGAGCCGCTGGTCTGGTCCATTCACCGTCGCCAAAGTCTTTCCTTATGGGACCATTGAGCTTTCTCAGCCGAATGGGCCCAATTTCAAGGTGAATGGCCAGCGTCTGAAGCTGTACTTTGGTGAGGACATCTCTCATGAGATGATTCCATCCCTCACCATGTTTCCCATGAACTAAATTTGGGTCGAGTCAGGCTCGTGACTCGGTGATAAAAAACAAGCGCTTCTCGGGAGGCAACCCGTGATCTATCCTTTACTGCTTTCATAATAAGTGTAGGGGAGCCCCGTATGTGTTGGTTGTCTTGTTTCTTGTGCTGTGCAGGGATTAAAGCTTCAAAGATCCATCTTGATGACTTTTGACGAACCGTGATACCGCGTTCCCATCTTCCCGGTTCTATCCTAAACTCTTGTGATTAAATATTTCATATTTTATATGTTCACATTGAAATCTCCATAGTTGTCCTTTCCTTAGCAAGATTTAAACAAAGTGCACAATGTCCTAAGTGTAGGGGAGTTTACTCCCACATGCTTAAACATTGAGGACAATGTTTATCTCAAGTGTAGGGGGGACTTCTATCGAAGTAAGTGGTCTTTTCCTTGCATTTTCCCTCATTTTAACCGGAAAATTTGATTTTTAGATATTTTCCAAAATTTTTAATCTATTTTGGCCTAGTTGTATAGTTGCATTTTCCTTTATTATGATTATTTTCTTTCCTTGCTAGAATAGATTTTCAATAAAGTGGTTTAAGATTTTTCTTAGTCTTGAATATTTTGACTCAACCCGAGTTTACTTATGTAAGTTTACTCTAGCTAGTATCCTTAACGTGTTTAAGTCAAGTTTTGCTAGGCTTTTATATAGGGAGCTATAAAACGCGAAAGTCTTAACTCTCACGGGTTAAGAACAAGAACTTTTCGCAAGTTCCTATAATTGATCCTAGAGAGTCGTTTATCAAGGGAACTTTAAAATGCGATTTCTAAAACTTTAAAAAGTCTAAGAATTTGCAAGATCCTATAGGCGACTCGAAAACCCAAAACTTTGATTTAATAGGCTAAGCATCCACGAGTCTCATTCCTTGAGATTTTAATCTGTGGAGAACGAGAGATGATAGAGTCAATTATAAGTTCGGTATTCTTTCGTGAATTTATGTGAGTTAATTATAAGCCTACTCTCCCTTCGCTTGTTAATAAATTTATCTGCAATAAATAAGGTTGTACGATTTAAAAGGTTACTTAGCTTCTAGCCCTAGATCGTTTAAAAGTTTCTCGGTACGGATTAGAGTTCATAGCCAAGGCATAACTTATTGAAGCGGGATGCGAAGATTGGCGAGTCCGAAAAGGCACTAACAAGGCATGAGGGCTACAGTTTGTTGCTAAAGATCCAAAAGTGATGTGAAGAATCATTTATCGAAAATCAATATGAAGGATCGAGACACACGACGAAAAGCAAATACTCCCCAAAAGATTATGGAGAAGTCTATCCAAAAAGACCCTAACAAGGTATGAGGATAAATAGATCCAAGTCCTAAAAGGAGGCGGATCGTTGTACATCAAAGTCCAAAATAAAGATTGGAGAAAAATGAAGAAGTCGTGGTCCGAATATGAAGAATCTCTCAAAAAGTTCAAGTGAAGAAATTCCTAGTATGAAGAGAAGACCACTATTTCAAGAACGTCTCTCACAGATTCGAAGTATGAAGTCGCAGCCAAATATCGGTCCGAGAAAGGTCTCAAATCGTGAAGCGAGTTATGCCAAGATATGGACTTTATGAGGTCCCGAGAAGCAGTTTTAAAAGATTTGGTCCTTTAGCTAACTATTGATTAAATCGTTCACTTTATTTTCGGCCTAAATAACTATCGAAATAAGTCAAACAATGCATCCTCGAGATCATTCAAGACAAAAATAAAATATAAGAGATACACCTAGGAATAAGGGAGTCTAAGTGAGTAATTGGCCCACATGAGTTCGTGATAGTTTGCTAACTTATAATAACAATGATCTCGTTTTTAATCTTGGTATGGGGAACGTGAAACTTGAGGATGATAAACGTTCGTGGCTGCCAAAACCAATGTAAGTGTTTGATTTCTTTACTTGTTCTATCTTTTTATGTTTAGTATTTAATAAAGGCCAATGTGGGTTATTTATGATGGAAAATGTAAACCGTGCTTTAAATTAATACATTGCATGAGGGCATTGCAATGGTCAAGTGTAGGGGATTTAATAAGTGTGAAAACACTTATCCTTTTACCGCTTATTTCCAATAATAACAAGACCAAAACGTGTGATTTATGTCGTAAAAGTCGGAATTATGCGTGGTTTGTGTTTTTATTGTGTTTTAGGACCAAAAGATTAAAAAGGAAGAAAACACGGTCTTTCACGGGCTTTTATCGAAGAAAACGAGAAAAGACGAAGTCAAAAGATCAAGAGTGCAAAAAGAACGGAAGTCCAAGACCTATTCTAAAGATTTATCGAAGAACAAGTCTAAAGACGGAAGTTAATGAAGTCGAAGAACTCGAGTCTAAATAAATGAAGAAATGTTAAGACGAGTTAATTAATCCCGAGACGACATCGAGAAAGACAAAGAACTAAAGTCGAGTCGAGAAGGAAAAGAAAGAAGAAAGCACCACACATGCCTCCCACTTCCCTATAAATACCCTCCTAATCACATTAGGAGGGGGTTAGCTAGTTTTTATTTTTTAGTTTACTTTCTAGTTTTAGAGAGAGAAAGTTCTAAACTTTCTCTCACTAAGTTTTTCATTCTTCCTTTCTTTTAAGCTTTCATCATTCTTGTATTTGGATTTCATCTATCTATTCAAGTTAAGCTTTTTGTTCTCTAATCTTCCTCTACCTTTCTTTATTTTACTTGTTCTTAATCCGAAAACTCATGTTTAATCCGAATGGTTCTCGATTCGTTTTGATTGTGGTGGTATTTCGTGATTAACAAGTTAAGTTTTCTTATACTACATAAGCTGTTGGACGAATAAGCTTTAAGCTCTTCATGCTTATTGGCTTATTTGATTGATTGGCTTATTTACTCTTTAAGTTTTTCTAAAAAGATTTATTGTTTTTAAATCCGTCTCATGAAGTTTGAATGTTCTAGGTTTCAAAAGTTTTATAATTTGCGTTTATTTACTCTTTCATAAGTTTGAAAAAGGCTTATCGGTTACTGCTTATTAGTTGGAGCTTATTTCCCTTTTGGACGCCTCTGCCATCTTAAGAGGGTTTTACTTGGTCTCGATTTGATTACGATTGCATAGGGTGCGATCAGTTTGTTACTTCCCTGGTGCGATCCTTGCCTACAATCACTTCTTGTGATCTGGGTGTGATCGGTTCTCTCCCTTTTGCTTTGATCGCATTGATTGCGATTGGTTGGTTACGATCCGGAACCACGATCTAAGACCACGATCCCGCATTGCGATCGTGGTTGCGATCTGGTAGTACGATTGCTCTTCATCGTACTAGTGAGTACGATCGGATCTCTTCTGTTGAATTCCCCTTGAGTGCGATTGGTAGTTACGATCTCCACATTACGAACAGGTTGCGATTGGTGGGTACGATCCCATTGCGAACAGGTTACGATGGTAGGTTACGATAGTGTGTCACGATGGAGCATTGCGATGGGATGGCTGCGATCTGAGTGCGATCGCAGTGCATCTTTCTTTTAGAACTTGTTCTATTTTTCTAAGTTTTCAAATTCACTTTTTCCCGCTTTTAGTCTTAGTAAATTGTAAACATCTCTTCTAGTTTTAAATCATTTACAATTTAGTTTCCAAAGTTTCAAACTTTCATTTGTAGTTTAATTCTAAGATTTCCATTTTCCTCAACGACAACTTTTAACTACTTGCATTTAGACTAAAAATTAGATAACTAAACCAAACCATTCTCTCGTTCACCAAAAGACGATTGAGTCGCACTTTAGACCATTAGTCAATTCGAAAAGACTTGGGACAACAAGATTTTATACTTAGCCAAAAGTAGAGTATTAATTAGCAACTTCTAATACTTTAAATGAAAGTTATAAAAAAGAAAAAAAAACTCTTGCGTAAGAAAAGGACAAAATAAAAATCCCAACTTATGGAGGCCGAATCACTGGTTTTCACTCCGAAGTGTTGTTGTTGCAACCCAAAACAAGTCTTCGGAAAAAAGAGAGGATAAAAATCAAGTGGCATCCAGAAATATTACTCGAGAGAAGCAAAAGGAAGCAAGGCGAATATTGTCGAAAATGTCACATTTACTAAACTGTTGCGAATGAAAAGTAACACTGTTAGAATACCTCGAAAGCCACCAACAATTAGAAGAAAAGATCACAGATAATCGGCGAGCCTTTCCTTTAACCGCATGCTACGAAATAAACCAACCATTCCAATGCTCATACGAAAAATAATTAGGAAAAGAATTATCGCATCATTTGCGAACAAGCATCCAAATGTACTTGGCGAATTAATATATATTTTACATGAGAGAGAGAGAGAGAGAGAGAGAGAGAGAGAGAGAGAGAGAGAGAGAGAGAGAGAGAGAGAGAGATATATATATATATATATATATATATAGAGAGAGAGAGAGAGAGAGAGAGAGGCTTTGAAGGATGCAAATGCGTGATATGGAGTTGCAGCTGTTTTGTAAGTGATGATTTTATTATTTTAACGTTTACTACCATTTTGTTATAAACAAATTCTTTGTTTATCCTTTTAACATATCCAGTTGTTTTGATTGTGCTATTTGCAAGCTACAACTATGTTTGAGAACAAGTCTTACATTAGTTTTTTTTTTGGGTTAGCATATTTTGTTTTTTAATCACGTAATCACATTTATATGTACCTGTTTATCACATTACAAAAATATAATACAAATTATTGAATACGTTTCCTTTTTTTTGATTTTTTTTACTATTTTGTTTCGTGTACGTATATTTCATTATCACCAATTGCACACTTTACATTTGTAGATACATATTTGATTATCTCTAACTTCTAATTTTTTAGACGTCACTTTCAAATACCCGTGATTTGAGAAATCCTAATTTATTCTTTAAAGTTGTAATCATTAAATGATAATACTATAAACCAATTTAATGCATTACGTCAAAACATTTATATTATAATTAAATATTTAACTATTTTTTTAATCAATAATAACTGAGTTTTGGCATCCATCATTTTTTTTACTAAACCATTTATTAATTGATGGTCATTCTTGACGAAGACAAAGTTTTCACTAACACTACCACCAACGTGAACTAGAAAAACTTTGCACAATTTATGACCACATCTACGTGTGTATACGTATGTTGCATTCGAATAAAAGATTGATGTTTTTTTATTTTTGTTTGTATTTTGACTTTTGTGTTTCATATGTTTGAGTACTACTAACTGGGATACTTTACGTTTACTTGTTCATATCTGACTTTTTCTAAATAACAATTTTGTGATTCGCAATGTCATTTACTATCTTTTTTGATGTTTCCTTTAAGATACCCGTGAATTTCACGGGTCTTTTAGCTAGTGTCTAATATAACATAGTTTTGTACAGCTCTTTAAAGCATCAGTTGTGCAACTCTTAAAGCAGCAATATAATAAATTTTTTCCAAAGATAACTAAGCCTCTCACTTTGACACGTGGCATATAAACAAATTAAAAATCCATCTAAACCAGTTTAAGCAATAACATTAAAATCGCATTAAATAGCATTAATGTACAACTTCTTTAAGCAATAACATTAAAATCGCTTTAAAAACATTACCATAATTAAAAATCCATCTAAACCAGTTTCATAGACAAAAGGAAAAAATTTGGAATTGTTGGTAAAAAAAACACGGACATTTATCTACACGTTTTAAAGTTAAAAGTAATTTTGTTAAAAAAAATTAAACAAGTATTATTTAAAAGATGAAGTAATAATTAATTTAAAAATATAAAAAAGTACAAAAAATTTAACAAATATGAATAGCTGTCTTAAAATAAATGTTTGTACAAGTTCCTAAAATTTTGTCATTAAATATGTAATAAAACAAATCTCTAATTAACTTATAAAATTAAATCGGTTTTTAAAAAAAAAATAATAAAAAACGGAAATAATTCATTCAAATGAAACTTTGTATTTTTGGTAGCTAGCATATTAGAATGCAAACTTTTCAAAAGCCATTATAATATGGTTTATTTTTTTGTAGCACATTAAAAATGTAGTGTTTTATGTTTATGTAATACTATTTTTGGTAGCACATTAAAATGTAATAATGTGGATATTGACTCTGGGTTTCAAACGCCATAACAAATTCAGTGGAATAACGCGTTTGTGTTTATGGATCGTGTAAAACTATATATGGTAGCACATTAAGATGTAATTTTTTCACACGCCATCTATTTGTTTGATTTAGGGTTATGTTAGATTCATTTTATTCAAAAATTTCTATTATTTATATTTATGTTGATTTGGGTATTTTTTTTTAATTTTCTGTTTCAAGTTGTTGCAATTCCTACCCAGATAGATGACGATTTCGACATCTTCTACACCACAGGTAACTTTTTGTAAGCTGATTAATTTCTACTACTATTAATTTTCTCCTTCTTTTCTTAATTGTTAATTACTATGTTAATTTATATTTATGTGCAGGTTGTTGTAACGCTCAATTGTAAAGTGGAGGGGGAATGACTGTGATATGGGTGTTGCCACGAGGCCTAAGTCGAATAAGAAGTATGGGGGTGCGCTCACTATGCTTAGCAAAAATAAATTATGGCTTCTGATATTCTTTTGTACTGGGTACATTTTCATCTCCATTACAGGCGTCTTGGCAACAAGGGCACAAGTTGGCCGGGGGCTACAACAGCCAGTGTTACGTTATTAAGTATATGGGTTATTTCAGGCGTATTGGCAATAAGGGCACAAGTTGGTCTGGGATTGTCTTATATTACGTTCTAACAAGGGGAATAACAATGAATTTTTTTCCTCAATGAAAAACATGAAACCTTGGTCTTTGTTAATGTGACTGGTAAGTAATGGTTTTTTCCCTCAAATACTTTATGTTCAATTACTCCGTATTAGTCGATCCGTGGAATAACAATTAATTTCCTAATGTGACTTTCATATTGAATTTACATTCTATTTATCTTTTTTTAAAGATACTTTAGGTAAAGTAGCTTTTCCAATGTGAATTTTAGGTTGAATTTACATCCGATCATCAACTACTCTTATATTGTGATGGTTTAGTTGTATTTAATTTCAGGAGAATTATTTCAGTTTTTCATACTTTGACTAATTAATACAAAGATTGTTGGGTATAATTCAAACGATATATAAGTACCTCCATTTAATTGTAACAATTTCAGCGGATAGCTTTTCAGCGAATAGCTTTTTAACACGATTGTAAATGTTTGATACACATGTGGCCTCACGGTTGTAAACGTTTGGAAACATGTGTTCGTGTAGTTTGTTTGTGAATAAACAGGTACAAATACATAGACAAACGTTCAAGTGGTAAATTGTAGTTTGTTTGTGAATTTAACGTTACAAGTCCATGCTCGAACAAACATGCAAGTGTAGATGCGAGAAATATAGACTTTGATAAATATGTTAACGTCAGGTAAAGGGTCACTCCATTTAACTTGAGTATTGATACTCTGTTTCATCTAGAAGAAAAAGTAACATATACTTTTTTTAGCAAGACACCATGAGTAGTATCGGAAGTGGGTAATTCTTGCATTCATTGTGTATTTCGAGTTACATAGTAATTTGGTGGTTAAGAATATAATGAAATAGGGTACGAAACTTGCCCAACTTTGTACTTGAACACTGTTATTTACTATGGCTAATTACCCTAAGATGACACTTAGTTTCTTTAAATACCTCATGCGATTTATACGACTTATGCTACTTATTGAAATTTCTCATATACAATTTTTTTTAATTTTGTACTAAGTTGCATAGGTCGCATGGAGTATTTAGAGAAATATTAATTTGATCGGTAAAAAAATAAATGATGAGCAATTTTGGAGCATTTATAGAATAAGCCCTATTTACTACTCCATCAAACTCCTATAAATTAACTAATTGTAAAGAAATAATTCAACATGACAAAATTAGCTTAGTTTGCTAAGATACGTTTGTTACCAAAAAACTTGTGAAAAAACTGAACTTATAATTGGAAAGAAACTGAAAGGAAAGGAAGGGTACAAAAAGGACAACATGTTCTATATTTCTACCAAAGAAAAAATGAGATAACAATAGAGGTGAGACAGGAACTTCATTAGTCTAACTTGTACTAAAAGAACGCATATAAGTGAAACAACATCGTTTTGTATTCCCGCAACAAAGCGAGTTTTTGAAAACCAAAAACTACTTCTAAGTTTACATTCCTTCATCTATTTGACTGTAGGCTTCATTACACATTTATGTCATTTGTACGAACTTCATATTTGAATAATATCTTTTGTCTATCTCTTTAAAATACCCGTGAATTTCACGGGTCTTTTAGCTAGTTAAATATATAACCAAACACGAACGTGATCGCATCAGCTATAACAATAGGGTTTTAATGAAAATCCCTAGAGTAAACCACATTATCGTCTCTCATCAACCACTCCTTGTAACTCTCATTGAAAACACCAACATAATTAATCCAGTGCAATCCATATCCCCGTCATCGCAGCCTCATCGTGATACTTTATAGGAAATTAGATGTAAACAAAGTTGACATCGTAAAGTGGTTAAATGTCTCAGCCCATTATGTAACAAATCCAATGTTTTTTATTAAAGTTATTTGACACATGAACATTATTTCTAGTGTCAAAACCAAGGCAAGAAAAATAGGCAAGAAGCTTATACATATTTTTGGAGTTGTTGTTATAATAATCTTGTTGTAAGTTTTCTAGCTATATTTTTTGTGCATGCACTAATTTATACATAAACGTTTATTATATATTATCGATTAGAGAAAAGTTATTTTGGAGCCTTGTTTTTTGGTGGAAACCAAGGGACAAATCCCCACCCTTCACTTAGCTTTGATCTAAGGGTGGAGATTAATCTAAGATTTAATTGGTTAATCCTATTTTCTTGTCCCAATGTATATACCAGCTATTTTTTCCAACTAACTTTTATCACTCATTTTTCACACACACAATAACGTGCCCAATTCATCATTCCCAAATTCAAAATCAACTAATCAAACTCTAACCTAATTCAATTAATCAAATCAAAATCGAGAGAAGGTTGAAGCTTGCTAACTTAATCTGGGCCGACTAAGGAGCGTTCTGGTGGGTGGAGAATTTGGTCGGAGTTCCAATCGTTGGTTACGGTGATGATTGGAGGCGGTAACGTGGTGGCTGGAGGTCGCCGGTGGTCTGGTGGGTGGAGAATTTGGTTGGAGTTCCAATCGGTGGTTACGGTGATGATTGGAGGCGGTAACGTGGTGGCTGGAGGTCGCCGGTGGTGGGATACACTTTTATTGAGAATGGATTTCGTCATTGTGGTAACCTTTATGAAGCACGTGAGTTGTTGAGAAAAGTTGGTGAGGTAGACGGATGTTCACCGGATGTAGTGTCGCTACACGTTAACTGTGTAATATCATCAGTGATATTTTATCACCGGTGATACTTTTATTGTTTTTATCACTAGTGAAGTATCACTAGTAATAAACCAATAAAATATCATCTTACTGTGCAATATCATCAGTGATAATTTATCACCGGTGATATTTTTATTGTTTTATCACTAGTGAAGTATCACTAGTAATAAACCAATGAAATATCACGTTACTGTGTAATATCATCGATGATATTTTATCACCGGTGATATTTTTATTGTTTTATCACTAGTAATAAACCAATGAAATATCACGTTACTATATCACCGTTGATATTTTTATTGTTTTATCACAATAAACCAATAAAATATCACGTTACTGTGTAATATCACCGGTGATATATTATTGTTTTATCACTAGTGAAGTATCACTAATAATAAACCAATGAAATATCACGTTACTGTGTAATATCACCGGTGATATTTTATCATCAGTGATATTTTTGTTGTTTTATCACTAGTAATAAACCAATGGTACTGGGATGGAAGGTGGGGTTGGTCTGAACTGCTGAGGGTGACCCATCTGCTGCTGCTATTGTGACCACCTACCTTCATCAGATTTCAAAGCACTTTCATCTTCAATTCTTCTTTTAGGCGTTTCATCAAACACCTTATCATCACCAATCAGCGTTATGAATCGGTTCGTTTTTAATTGATTTTTTTCAGGGATCGGTTGATTTAACCATCATCGGTAATATTTATGAATTGGTTGGTTTTGAATCTTTTTTTTCGAGATGGGTTGTGCTTCGATTGTTCCATTATGTGTTTTTTTAAGATTTTGATCGGGTTTTTAAGGTTACGGTTTGATTTGATTTAAAGAGATAAATGAGAGCTTTTTGATTGTTTAGAGAGAGAGAGAACGTTTGATCTGGATCTGGATCTAAAAATGACTGTTGTTAAAACTTATTAAAGTTTTCAGTTTCAGTCCCTTATAAGAAGTTTCAAAGTTTGGCAGTTTTAGCCCCTCCGTGTTTTTAATCATTTGATCTGGTCCTTGATAATGGATGGTCCAGATCTGTCCCTTGGATTCCACCAAAATACAAGGTTCTTTAATAACCGGACTCTTATCGATTAATATTTTGTATAAATTTTTATTGAACGGATAATTTGAGTTTTTATAGGTGACATTGTGTTGAACTAGTTAAATTTAACTATTAGTATTATGTTTTAGATAATATACATGTTTAAGAGCACGTAATGATAATGACTAATAACTTTAAAATATAAAAAATTTAAAAGTGTTTTCCTAGACATCCCAATGTAAATTTAATTAGAAATTACATGAGTGGTTGTTATATGTACAAATATTGTATATTTGACTTATATCACAATAACTCGTGCTTGCATTCTAGCATTTATATTATGGTTAATAATAATTTTGTGCATATTAGTTATTGAAATGATATAATAAAGAAAAAAGATACCTATTTCAGACATCCTTGACGAGACCTAACATGAGTTTGCGTACATGTATAATCCCATGTATCAATTTACGTATAACAATAACTCGTGCTTTCTTTTGATATTTTAATCTGTTGCAATTACTGAATTTAATCTCTACTGATATTAGTATTGATAAATATCAACATATATGTGTTTTTATTTATAACATATAGAGTTTATATATTATAGAATCATGATCAAATGAGAATAATATATTAAAATAAGGAGGATATGAAGTAATTACAACCACAAAATATAAATGCGCTTACAAAATTGGTGGCAACTTTCTTCAAATTTTTCCTCTCAATATAAAATCTACGACTAGGATTACTTCTCATCCTTATCATTTTAGTTATTATTCAAATTGGTTCTTGGGATATAAATTCTAAGTGAGTATATATTTATTTTATAAATTTATTTAATGCAAATAAAGATAAATAAGTTTACACTTAACTCTTTGTAAATTATTCAATATTCAACAACTACATTTTTAGTAATATCTCTATCTTTTTTTATAGTTTTTAATAAAATCGATACATGTTTTCTTTTACAATTACACATTTATTTTGGTAGGTGAAATTTAAATTTTTTAAACCAAATGTAACCCAATTTTAAATTTTCATAGTGGTCAATAAAAGTTTTATCGTCACAACAATACCAAAGAGTTTTGGCTCGACTCGTACTCACCTTCGAAAAACTCATAGTAGAGAGATTTTGTGGATGAAAGGTTAAGGGTTTGACCATCAACCTTTTTACTCCGGTTGGTTCCCCATTGGGTCAGGAGAGTCGCCAAATCTAATTCCGTATGGAGTGAACAATGATTTGTGCCAAAAGGTACCTAGAGTCAGGTTGTTCCAACCGATTCACACCTTTTTTAGATTGCCGAAACATTTATTTCGAATAATTAAAATTCCTTGATTTGATATAAGGTTTTATCATACTCATTTTTGTTCTCAGTTCATGAACTCATATCTGTTAGATATTTAGATTATTTGACCGGCCTCGATTTTCGGTTTAGGACCCATTAGATATAGAGTTCATATTATGTTGCTTATTAGCAAAGCTATGTATTTAGTATAAATACATATTTATCTCATACACGTGGGGGATTTAATACTAAATCTTTATTTTCTATTTTACATGGTATCTAGCGTTAGGTAAGATCAACCAAGAAAATTTACTATCATTCGGTTAACAGCTACTTGCAGGTTACCCAAAGGGATCTCCGTATTTTCTCATAATTTTTTTTATATTTCATATACAATCCATAAACCCTAAAACCTAGTGGTAAAAACTTTTGAGTTGCTCGATCAACCATATTTTTTTCTTCCTTGTCTATTTGTTTTCATTGTCTTAGAACATCATTGTTGACAACAAAAGTTTCTAATCGAATTACCACCCCTCTTAAAAACAAAGAAAGCGATGATGTAAAAAATAGCAAAACACCGTAAAAATAAAGGTAACTACAAAGCATTAAACAACTTTGTTGCTAAATTTAAATCCATTTTGTTCAAACCAACAAAAAAGAAATGGGAAAAATAAGAAACGACTTTTAACATACATTCGAGTTTGTCCGTATGAAAGGTTGTTGTTGAATATATGTGAAAGTTTTAGACGATTAGATTATTGGACCAAGCCCGATTGCGGTTTTAGGGTCGATTAAATTTATGGTTTATATAATGCTAGTATATCTTATTAAAGCCATGCATCTAGTATAAATACATATGTCATCTCATACATGTGGAGCACTCAATGATATATTTCTTTTTCTAGGAAAAATGGCACAAAATATACAAAACCTAAGAGCGAGTTCCAATCAAAGTATTGCCTTTTTTCATGCATAAAAATACACTTAATATCAATTTTTTTGGCCAATTTGGATATTTTGTTAAATACTTAACGATAATCCGTTAAATCTTACATTTTAACTCCATCGTCACTACCACCACCATTAATCATCATCGTTAACAAATACCCAATTGAACAAGTCAGATTAGGGGTGAGGTATACAAACCTAGGATATGACCTAAATAGCCATCCGTTAGTTCAAACGGTTGTCATCCATACAAATGAGGTATAAGACGACATGTTTGATCGCCTGCAATTCGACTCTTGATTCGTATTATCTCAAACTTTCTTTTGACGTATACCATAGTGCCAAACCGACTTCTAATGTATTGGTATTTCTTATCCGCTATTCCATGAAGGGAATGTTCATTATGGTTCTTGTATTTAATAGCGAGTTTAGTATTGTGATTTAAGTGAACACAATATATGTTGATATCCTTTGTTGCTTTTGGTCATCAATTGGTTGGCCTTTTGAAAGGTGTCAAGTGTCACTCACTCATACGCGGTTAAAGGTTTGAGAAAATAAAAAAATATTTGTTTTTCCCTTTCATTAAAAGGTGGTTAAAGGTAGTTACGGTTAAGAACGTTTGCTTTTTCCATGTCATTAAGAAGCAAAGGTCAATATATAAAGGCAAAAACATCTATAATAATTATATGTGAATAAAGTTTCTTAACACATCTTAATGTCCTTTTTAAAACACTTTTGTTTTTCCTTTTTTGTTATGTTTTTAATCTGGTTGTTTTTTTCTTGTGTTGAAATTTGTTTATTTCTTTGGCTTTCCCTTCCATATTAAAAGCACGTTTTATGGACATCACCACATATTTTTTCATAAACAAAAATGTAGAGATTCGATAATAATTAAGTTGTTCGTGTCGTGTTCATATTAATGGGGTTGAGCTGATAGATTCACGCACGTGAGCCTAAATGTGGTCTCTAAAATATTACTTGCTCGACTGTCTTATGTCTTATAATAAGTGTTCATAATTAAAATTTATTTAGTAACGAAATCCCACTAACGAAACTCTTCATCAATATTGTTTCTACACACTAATTTGATTTTCGTTGGTTGAAAGACCAAGTGAATAATTATTTTTAGATATCCAAAAATAGTAATATAACCACTAAAAATGAGACTTGTGGAAAAAAAATCTTGGGATAATTCTTGAAATGCTCCAAAATTACTCATTATTTCTTTTTTTGCATTCACCAAACTAAAATTTTTCTAAATGCTCCATGCGACTTATGCAACTTATTGAAATTTCTCAATTTTTTTATTTTGTAAAAAGTTGCATAAATCGCATAAGTCGCATGGAGCATTTAGAGAAATTTGGATTTGATGGGTGAAAAAAGAAAATAATGAGTGATCTTGGGGTATTTCAAGAATTATCTCTAAAAACTTTTACTATAATTGATAACATTAAAAATGTGTTGTACTTTATTGTGTAACAAGTTTATTTTTATGTTTAAACACTAAAAACAGTTGATTTCTCCACAGTTTTTTGCCACGGTATAGTGAAGTGTGGAATTTTTTTTATATGAATCATAATTTTGTCACATTTGTAAGTGTCACAAGTATTTGAAAAATAATCCACAAATATATATGTGTACTATTATACAAAGCTACACTTATAAGTGAAACAATTTTTTTTATTAAAATGCCACATTTATAAGTGTAGATATTTTGACACATTGACCACACTTTTTAGGTGTGGATATTTAACAACTCTAAATCTTTTGCAATTTGCCATAGTTATAAGTGTGAACATTCAAAAAATGTTTTCACACTTTTAACTATATGCATTTAAAAATATTTCTACACTTATATGTGTTATTATTTGTCACATCCATTAATGCCACATATAGCAAACCATGAGGAATATAATTTTTCACATTTTTAACGGTGACTATTTAACCTTAAAAATGTGGAAACTTTAACTAATTTTTTTTTTTTAAGTGAAACGATATTATTTTAATTGATAACATTAAAAATGTGTTACTTTTTTGTGTAACAAATTTATTTTTATGTTTAAACGATTTTATTTTTCGCAGAAATGTAAATATGTAATCGTAAGAACTTGGCATATTATTAAGATAATTTTTAAAAAAACAGACAGCTAATGTTACACGAGAATCTTAAAGTAGTAAACAAACATGAGTAATGTTTTACAACATTAATAGTTGTAGAACTGGAAAACGAAACTTAGTTGCCATGCTAATCATTCGTTACTTTATTTCAATCCACACGATATTTTCTCCATTTCAATATACAATATGACAACAAGACCCTTGTTTTGGATTTGTTCCTGTATGAGCATGTATCTGGTTTTAGTGCTATAAAAATATTACTTTAATAACCATGAATTGAATTATCATGTGAAATACACGTACGTAACGTTTTCAAAAGTTGGAGATATCCTGGGGTTGTTGCCTCGATACTTGAGCTCGATGATTAAGAACTAAATGTAAAACATGTGTTAAGTCACATCTATTTTTCATGTGATAAGCCGAAAACGTCAGCTTCCTCGTTTAGTCGTTTTATATCTAAAAGCATTTTTTGTGAAAAGCCAATTTTCTGGATATCCACATGTATAATCTTAAAATTAGATTAATTTATGGGCAGGCACTTATAATGTGTTCATAAGTAAAATACATAGACACTTGCAACTTTGTACCCGAGTTTCTTAAATATCGACAGCATATTTCACTCCAAAAACATTTCGTTATTCCAAAGACGCACATATAAATAATATCTAGTTGAAGGATCTATTATATATATTAAACATGATCTTTAATCTTTAACACAAATTCAGCGAGATTGGTAAAAAACATATAATCTTTAACACAAAATAGTATGGACATTTGGGCTGGGAATCCATAAATGCCATATGTAAACTAGTTTCCGAGTTTAATTAATTTTCATTTTTGTTGACGGGTATCGATCTTGATTCTTTATGCCCGCGTAGGATTTGTACCATTGTACTTCTAGCGCTAGCTATGGCTTTTACCATTTTGAGCATATCTTCGCCATTCCAGAAAGTTACTATTATATTGTATGCATAACCACACGGATGTAAAAAATAGAGTGACAGAAAGGACTAAACATCACTGATATAAAAAATAATATTGAGCTTCTACAATTAAGATGTTTGAACTTGTAATCGGTCTCTCAAGCTATTGAAACAGAGTATTTTGTGCATTTATGTTTTCAACTTTCAATGAAACACAGTATTGTAATACATGTAGTGAGCGCTGTGTACTAATGGAGTAATGGACATCCGTACAAACGAACTGAAGTATGCATATATACACAGACGTGTATATTATCTAACTATACTAGCTTAGATTATTGTTTACTTAGATCTGATTCAGGTTCAAGTTGCAATAATCATTGATTGTCTAGAGGTTATGGGTTCAAGCCTAAAGTAGTTTAACATTAGTTTATAACAAATACATCTAAGATACGAATTTTCGGTAATTATGAACACAAGCAAATATTTTTGCTATCTTTGAAAAAAAAAGATGCAAGTAAAAGTTACTAACAAATTTCGTGTTTAGATGGATTTGAAATATCATGTGGATGCTATGTTTGTGTGATCATACATATCCTTCAAATTTTCTGTAATCATGTAAACATATAAAAAAATTCAAGCATAAAACACAAACATATATAATTAATAATTAAAACCAACAACAAAGTTTATTACAGAAAGCATAGGGAACAACAACAATTATCAGACAATTAAGCTATACAGAATCATATATTGATTCTATTACTTTGTCTTAATCTTAGCATCACCAACACTCCCAGATAACACATTACTGAAACACACTCACAAACACACACATTCCATTTTCATGCCATGACTTTAATCTCAGGCTGTTTTAACTTCGAAGCTTCATGAGCCGAGCAAATCACCACTTGTGCCCATCGCTTCAATCTTAACTTTACCTTCTTCGGATCCTCTTCTGTAAAAGTAATTAATTCACATCAAATTAAAGTAAAACAAAGAAAACAGAAAAAAAAAAAGAAAAAAAAAGGAAAAAAAACATTTATTAACTTCATTTATTAAAATCACTTACTGGAATCAATCATGAACCTGGAATTCGAGAACGAATCAACAGTTAATGAAGAAGATTTAGACATCTCTCCACTCTTGGACTGTCCATTCATAGCAACATACATTTCAAGTGCTGGAAAAGCTCGTTTAAGTTTTGGATTCAATTCGGTTTTCGTATCCAACCCAAAACCTAACTCAAAAACACCTTTTAGCTCCTTGATATCTTCATCAGTGACATCAAACTTAGATATGGAATCTAGGCTCATGCTACGACGGTGCAAGTTACGACGGGTTTGTTTGTGTTTTAGCTTCTCCCATTCTTTGTCCCGGTCAATGTCTGGTGACCAAGACCGGGTTTTGAACAGAAAAGGAGCTCGTTTCTTTGAGTCTGCCATAAGAACCACCCTCTGCGGCTAAATGAGTGAGAAGAAAGGGTATAAATAGAAGACTCATGTGGGTCCAGTTAAGATTAGAAACCTGAAATGATGAAATTATACTGCGGGTAGTGTACATTGTGGGCCATGTTTTGTGGTTGGGCTTCTTGCTATTTGAAGCAGGTATATTTAAAACTTATTCTTTTGATCGGTTGTTATGTATATTGACATAATTTGATAGTTTGTTAACCATCAAAGAGCTTTTGTAGAGTCGAAAAGTAGTCTAGGTATTAGAACGACGATTATAAGCATTATAGTTTTTTCTCGACTCTATGAAACGACACAATTGTTAAGCACGAGCATGGTGAAAGAAAAATTAGAACGGAGACGATAAATTTTTACAACGAATATTAGCTATTCTAATCAGCTCTAACTTTTCTCTAACTACCGGAAAACAAAGAACAACATAACAATAACTTACCTTCTTCCGGATAAGATCTTTCTTGGATGCGTATTGATATGAATTGATTGTTGTTAACTAACAAAGAGCGTTTACTGAGTCAAAAAGTAGTTTATGTATCAGAATGACGATTATAAGGATTATAGGTTATTTATAGATCTGAAACGACAAATTGTTTAGCACGAGCACGGTGCAAGGTAAATTACAACTAGATTATAAACTTTTACATAGATTATTAGCTATTATATCCGTTAATTCTAAATTTTTCAACAAATTCCAAAAATCAGAGAACACGAGATTTGAGGTTAAGATTCTTCTTGGATGTATATTAATACGATTTGATTTTTATCTAACTAACAAAGAGCGTTTACTAAGACCATAAGTATTCTAGGTATCAGAACCATGTTTTTTTCTCGATTCATTGAAATGGAAATTTTTTAAGCATGAAAACGGTGAAAGACAAATTAGAACGGATATGATAAAATTTTACAATGATTATTAGCTATTATATCCATCAACTCTAACTTTTCTATAACAACCGGAAATCAAAGAAACAAAAAAATACGTTTCCTTCTTCTGGATACGATTTTTTTTGAATGCATATTGATATGATTTGATTGTGTTAACTAATAAAAAGCGTTTATAGAGTCAATAAGTAGTCTTTGCATCAAAACGACGATTATAGGGATTCTAGGTTATTTTTATATCTAAAGCGACAAATTGTTAAGCACGGGCAGGGTGCAAGACAAATTACTGCTAGATTATAAAATTTAAAACGATTATTAGCTATTCTATCCATGAATTCTTACTTTTTCCACATCTACCGAAAATCACAGAATAAGCGAAGTAGAGAAGTAGGTCGCCTTATTCTGGATAAGATTTTTCCTGTATGTATATTAAATACGATTTGAATTTTATTTAACTAAAAAAAGCGCTCACTAAGTCTATGAGCATAAATTATAAGGATTATAAGTTATTTTTAGATTTCCTAGAAAGACATTGTTAAGCACGACCACAATGCAAGACAAATTACAACGGAGATGGTAATGTAGGATGTATACACACAGAAACCAAACTCTAAATATAGTAGATCTAGGTGGCGTGAATAATGATAAGATGACGATGATGATACGAAAATAAAACTAAGAACAAGATGAAGATAAAAAAAGATTAAAACAAAAAGGAAGGATTAGATTAAGAGAGATGAAAGAAAAGAAAAATACAAAGATGGTGTTTTTCATATTGAGAGAAAGCTAACATGTTTCTCTCTCTAAAACTAGTAAATGAAAAAGCACACACACAAATGAGGAGGAATATTGTAACACCCCATTTTGGAAATGGAAATATCACAAGAATTATGGCGTGTCATCAAAGCATACAAGGAAAAATGTCTAAACATTACTTGACCATAAAAAGGAAAATACCGGAATCAAACATCGGTAGTCCAAAAGTAAAGCTCATCACACACAAACATAGTATAATAAAGGAAAGGACTAAACAATGTCCAAAGCATAAGTATCATAAGAAAGGAAATGCATAATGTAAAGAAGGCTAGACAGCTTCCAGTCCATATGCACGTACTCTTAGTGTCTACGAGCGTCCCTGAGTACCTGCCGTTTTGGGAACATAGAAAAGGAAAACGGCTGAGAAAATACGCTCAGTGCACGGATGTACAATAAAGCATGAATAGGATAAACATATAACATAATAACAGCTGAAGAAAACTAAGTCCCGAGTAACCTGGTTAAGTCTTAATAAAACTGGTTTAATAGTTTGAAAGTCTTATGTTTATCTTATAAAAACTGTTTGTCATATTTTACCATTAGCCAATATAGGTCATGAAAATCCACCGTGCATGAATAATTGGAGGGGTGACCTCATCATGCAAAATTAGAGGGGCTGCCTCTAATTTAATATACTGGTTTTTGGGTAGGAGGGATCAGCTCCTTGTGAAGGATGGAAGGCACACACCACATTCACCATGAAATCCTGAATAAAAACATGTAACTAGGATGCACCCATGCGCCCCACATGATAAATATAAATAAATGGCCAAAAGCTGAAGGGACGCCACGAGCAATCACTCTGCCGTGGTGAAGTCATAACATCAGTGCCTCTAATGTTATGGTTATGGTACCTCCATAACTAGGTGAAACTGGTCATGCATGTATATGGCTATAGGTAATCTTAATTAAACATAAGCAATCAAACACATAACTTATACTACGAGAAAACAGTTGGCTGCATACGGGGAATCCTAATAAGGAAAGAATGTCCATACTGAAAGGACGGGAATCCGTACCTTATGTCCAGTGAACGAGAAAGACGAACTACGAGAATCCTACTTCCGAATCACTAGTGCTACATAAATACGTACATGAATAAGTATCTGCTTACTAAATACATAGTTGGTTTTTTGTCATGTCTTAGCTTATTTTATGTGTTCTTACCATGTTTTACTGTTTCTAAGCCTTAAACTGTGTTTTATCTTATATTCTGTTTAATCTGATTAAGTATTTCTGGTATTGCATGTGTTATTATACTCACTGTGTAATAATAAGTAACTTTCCAAAAATAGCAGGTTTCCTAATATAGAAAGTTTCCAAAAATAGAAAGTTTCCAAAAATAGAAAGTTTCCAAAAATAGAAAGTTACCAAAAATAGAAAATTTTCAAAAATAGAAAGTTTCCAAAAATAGAAAGTTTCCAAAAATAGAAAGTTTCCAAAAATAGATTTACTGCTTAAATTAGATAAGTTTATAAAAATAGAAAGTTTCCATAAATAGATTAGCTGCCTTAATTAAATAAGTTTCCATAATTAGATTAGCTGCCTGAAATAAATAAGTTTCTAAAAATAGCTGGTTTCCATAAATAGATTAGCTGCCTTATTTAATTAAGTTTCTAAAAATAGAAAGTTTCCATAATTAGAAATAAGCTGGTTAAATAAGCTAAGTATATAAGCCTAAGTATTTTTCATGATTATTTCTAAGTCATATGATATAGTGTATAGTTTAATAATTATTTCATGTAATTTAATTAAACAATAAGTTATAATATTTAATTAAAGTATAACATGTTTTTAAATAAATAAGTTAAATACTTAGGTTAAAATATGTATTATTATATATTAATAATATAACCTAAGTCATGTTAATTAATTAATTATATCCATGGTTTTAAAATAATTAATTAATTATAAGTCTTAAATATAAATATACTTAGGTTAAAATAATTTCATGATCATTAATAATTAAATAACCTAAGTCATGTTATTAAATTAATCACATCATTTTATTAATTTAATTTTTAACCTAAGATCATAAACATAAAAAAACTAACATACACCATGAACCGGATCTAGACTAAGAAGCATGAACCGGACATGAAATCGACACCGTACCCCGAACCAACTCGGGGTACCCCGTGTTCCCTTGCTGCCGTGGGACCCACACGCACCAACCAAGACCATATGGTCTTGGTGGTGGTCGGCTTGGCAAACCGAAACCCATTCGGGTTCGGTTGCAGCCTGCGGCCAAAACAAACACCCCTTAAAAACACCCTTTTGATTTTATTTAACACCAAAACATGTTAGATCTATGCTTAATTATTATGTTTTTGAAAAAACATTACATGTTCATAATTTATAAAAAGATTAAATCAAAATAAAAGGTTTAAAAAGGTTTTACCGAATTCGTGGAACAAGAGGACGAAGAACCAACACGATCAATCACCAAAACTTCAAGATCAAAGATCAAAAATCACCTTGTATGGTGTTTGTAGGGTGGCGGCACAAAGAGACAAAGGAAGGAGGAGGTTTTAGGTTTTCTTAAAATCTTCTGTAAAGTTTATTTAAGTAGTGAAAAAGTAAATAACCCCCTTTTGTAAATTTGACAAATGGGCTTGGCCCATTTGTCCTTGTTGGCCGCGGGTAGGGACCCCACTTGGGGTACCCGTACCTTTTTCCGTGTCTCGTTATTTAGTTACTCGTTTGTGATTATTTATGTTCGTGTTTTAAATGTTCTCGTTACGTAAATACCGTGATCTAATATATTTAATTACGCTCGTAATAAATATATATACGTAATTAATAATAGTTCGTGTTTTAATTACGTTCATGATTTCATGATCGCATGTTCGTGATTAATTATCGTTAAATAATTATTTCGTGATCGTGCATAATAAATACTTATCGTGTTCTAACACGTACGTAATACGTAAACTCCTAACACGTAATCGTAATAATGCTATATTATGAAAGTTTTAATCTAGTACGTACGATCCTAAGGGTACTATGCATGGTAAAAGCATGCGGGTTTTACAACTCTTCCCCCCAAAAAGAATAATTCGTCCCCGAATTATAGATAAAGTAAACTGGAAAAGAAGAACATACCCGAATTCAAAATATGAAATGAGGGTAAGAAGCCCGGATAGACTCCTCTGTTTCCCAAGTGGCTTCCCGCTCGGTATGATCCCTCCATAGAGTTTTGATGAATGGAATCGTTTTCTTTCTCATGACTCGTTCTTGTCTGTCAAGAACTCGTTCGGGTTCTTCTATAAAAGTAAGATCTTCACGTATCTGTTCCAGTGGATACTGAACCATGTGAAGGGTATGATACTGGTACCCTCTGAGTAAGGACACATGAAACACATTGTGTACATGCGAAAGCTGCGGAGGTAACGCCAATCGATAAGATACTTCACCGACTCGTTCAATGATATCAAACGGTCCGATGAAACGAGGACTGAGCTTCCCTTTAATCCCGAAGCGTCTAACACCACGTGCCGGTAAAACCTTAAGGAAGACGTGATCTCCTACGTTAAAGTGTATATCCCTACGATGCTTATCGGCGTAACTCTTCTGACATGACCGTGCCTCCTGAATTTTCTGCTTAGCTACTGCGATCTTCTCATTGGTCATCTCTATGATTTCCGGTCCTTCAAGTGTTCGCTCGCCAACCTGATCCCAGCAGATTTGGGCGCGACACTTTCTGCCATACAACATCTCAAATGGAGCACACTTGATGCTTGCGTGCCAGCTGTTGTTGTATGCAAATTCCACCAAACAGATGTATTCGTCCCAATCACCCGTCCATTCCAACGCACATGACCTCAACATATCCTCCAATGTCTGAATGGTTCGCTCCGACTGTCCGTCCGTTTGAGGATGAAAAGCCGTGCTAAGCTTAAGTTGTGTACCCCAAGCTTTCTGCAGACTTTTCCAAAAGCGCGAAGTGAAACGAGGATCTCTGTCTAAGACGATGCTGGATGGTGCACCGTGGAGTCTCATGATCTCTCGTCCGTACGTATCTGCGAGTTTACTTACCGGATCTTCCTTGCGGATCGGTAAGAAATGAGCTGATTTGGTAAGTCGATCAACGATAACCCAAATTGCATCGTGCTTCCTTTTGGTAGGCGGAAGACCGGTAACAAAATCCATGGTAATTTTGTCCCACTTCCACTCTGGAATATCTAACGGTTGAAGGAGACCGCCTGATCACTGATGCTCGATCTTAACCTGTTGGCAGGTAAGACATTTGGAGACGTAAGTGGCCACATCCTGTTTCATACCACTCCACCAAAAGTACTGTTTGATGTCATGGTACATTTTAGTCGAACCAGGATGTATCGAGAATGGGGAGATATGATCTTCAGCTAACAAAGCTTCCCGGAGTTCTTGGTCATCAGGAACACAAAGTCTAGTTCCCTGCCATACGATACCATATGCATCTACTCTGAATTCTGTCTGCTTCTCCAAATTCTGTACTATCGCCCAGATTTCTCCGTCATCTTTCTGAGCTTCCTTGATCTTAGATAGTAACTCGGGTTCTACTCTAAGATTAGCCCAGTAACCGTGCTGTCCACGTACCATGATCTCGATGTCTAGTCGCTCCAAGTCTCTGATGATTTCCTCTTCGATTTAAATGCCGTTGATCATTCCGGACTTCCTGCTAAGAGCATCTGCTACTACATTTGCCATTCCGGGATGATACTGTAGATTAATGTCATAATCTTTCAACAGCTCTAACCATCTCCTCTGCCTCATGTTCAATTCACGCTGAGTGAAGATATACTTCAAGCTCTTGTGGTCCGTGAAAATGTCACATGATTCTCCATATAAGTAGTGCCTCCATATCTTCAATGCAAACACGACTGCAGCAAGTTCCAGGTCGTGCGTGGGGTAATTTTCTTCATAAGGCTTAAGTTGTCGTGAAGCGTACGCGATCACTTTCCTATGTTGCATGAGAACATAGCCAAGTCCCTTCCCTGATGCATCACTGTAGATTTGAAATCCACCCGTACCAGATGGTAGAGTAAGAATAGGTGCATATACTAGCTTCTGCTTCAGGTCTTCAAAGCTCTTCTCTCGATCTTCAGTCCAGACGAATTTCTCCCCTTTCCGCATCAGTTTGGTCAATGGTAGTGCTAGTCGGGAAAAGTTCTCCACGAACCTACGGTAATAGCCAGCTAAGCCTAAGAAACTGCGGACTTCCGTCGCTGATGTCGGCCTTGGCCACTTAGTAATGGCCTCAACCTTCGCTGGATCCATAGTGATTCCTTCTGCTGATACAATGTGACCTAAGAATGCCACCTTGTCTAACCAAAACTCACACTTGGAGAATTTAGCATACAACTGCTTCTGGCGAAGAATCTGTAGTACTGTACGAAGATGGTCTTCGTGTTCCTCCTTGGACTTTGAGAAAATCAGGATGTCATCGATGAAAACAATGACGAACTTGTCCAGAAATTCATGGAAGATTCTGTTCATCAGATCCATGAACACTGCTAGAGCATTTTTCAGGCCAAATGGCATAACTACAAACTCGTAGTGGCCATAACAGGTACGAAAGGCAGTCTTAGTGATGTCCTGCTCCTTGACCCGTAGCTGATGATAGCCTGACCTAAGATCGATCTTGGAAAAGTGTTTGGCCCCTTGGAGTTGGTCAAACAGATCGTCAATGCGTGGCAGTGGATACCTATTCTGAATGGTAATCTTGTTGAGCTCGCGATAGTCTATGCAAAGACGCATACTGCCGTCCTTCTTCTTAACAAACAAGACCGGTGCGCCCTATGGAGATGCACTCGGTCGAATGAAACCTCGTTCAAGAAGTTCTTGCAGTTGATCCTTCAGCTCCTTCAGCTCTATGGGAGCCATGCGACAAGGAGCCTTGGAGACTGGTTCAGCTCCTGGAACCAGTTCGATACTGAATTCCACTTCTCGTGCAGGTGGTATGCCCGGAAGTTCTGCTGGAAACACATCTTGGAATTCCGACACTATTGGTTGATCCTGAATCGATGGAGATTCAGCATCCATGTCGTGAACCGTAGCTAGATAACCCTCGCAGCCATGTGACAGTAGTGCACGCGCTTGCAGGGTGGATATGACTTGTACAGACCGTCCAGGTATGAACCCATTATGAATGTACTCTGGTGCATTGACATCACCGAAGATAACTCGATATGAATGGCAGTCTATGGTAGCATGATACTTGGATAGGCAATCCATGCCCAAAATCATGTCGAAGTCATTCATGTCCAGCGGAAGTGCGTCGACAGGCCGAACCTTATCATCAAATTCTAGGGGAAGACTCTTGTATACATGGGTGATTAATACATAGTCCCTCAAAGGCGTGGAAATAGTAAGCCTATTCTCTAGTGGCAAGGGAGGCATCCTAATGTTCTTAGCATAAGCAGTAGAAATAACCGAGTGAGTAGCACCCGTATCGAAAAGAACACATGCAGCTTGACCATACATATACAAGATTCTAGTGATGGTACCTGTAGACTTGTTGGCCTGGTCTCGAGATGTCGTGTAGACACGTCCGGCAGTAGGAGGCGGTTTGGTATCAGCATGTCCCAATGTACCCTCCATCTCGCCCTTACGGCAATCCTTCATAATATGGCCAGGAAGACCACACTTGAAGCACGCATCAGTATTACGGCGACATGGTCCTGGGTGCCTACGGTGGCAAGTAGAGCAAAGAGGATGAGTGTATCCTCCAGCAGGTGCTCTAGCTGGCTGGGAACCTGAACATTTTACATATGACATGATAGTTGGGTACAAAGGACAAAGCGGATAATCGTAAGATTAAATACCAGTGATAGCTGGACGGCTAGGCTGCGAACCTCTCTGGTTCTGGTTCCTACCGTTTCCATGGTTCCTGGTAGAAGTTTGCTAAAGTGTCAGAATATAAGTTATAACATAAAACATAAGGAATTTCGTAAGTATTAGGACCTGCTGCTGTTGGAGTGCCCGACGTTGTTACGGTAATTGTCATTACCGCCACGCCTATCCGTAGCAGAACGGTCGTTAGTCTGACCGTTTCCCTTGGGCTGATGAGGCTGCTGCTGAGTAGCCGGCTGAGACCGGTCCCCAGTTTTCTGCCTGGAAGATACATTTAGGAGATGAATAATTGACATATGGAAAGTATACGGATTGGTCACCGCTTGAATACGTTTACCTCTTGTCGGGTCTTTCAGCTTCCCCGAACTCATCCCTCTCCTACAGCATCTCCAGTTTTCGTGCTGCATCGGCCACTTGTGCTACAATGTTGAACGTAGCACACACCAGATTGGTTGCGACCGATGTGCGAAGAGCCCACCTAAAGTGATGTGCCTGCTCTTCAGGAGTACCTGCTGCCGCACCAAGGAAACCAGCCAAGCGAAGAAAGCGCTGCATAAACTCGTTGCTATTCTCCCCAGCTCTCTGTCGGATCCCATAGTACTCTCTCTTGAGCTTGTCCTGCTAAGCCTTGGGAAAGAACTGCTCCATCACCCTGTCCTTGAACTGAGCCCAAGTCAAACCAGCAACCCACTCATCACCACCTTCAGATTGCATCAATGCTAACCACCAGTTGAGTACATCGCCTTCGAACCGATAGCATGCCAACCTCGCCTTGTATGCGGGGTCACAGCCCATAGCGTTGAAAATCTTCTCGATGTGAGCCAACCAGCTTTCAGCATCGCTGGGGCTATCTGTCTTCTCAAAAGCTCGAGGGCGGAGCTTGTTGAATCTCTCCAGCCATACTGCTAATGTCACTGGAGGAGGAGGAGGAGGAGGAGGTGGCTGATTGTGCTGCTGATTGTTGGCAGCTTGAACTTCAGCCCTGATGTCATTCCTCAGTTGAGGAAGCAAGGCTTGCATGGCAGCCTGAATTGCAGCATTGAGCTGCTCCTGTTCGCGTGTGAGAACCATCTGACAGTATAACATAAAACATATGATTAAACAGATCAAAACATAAAATATAAATATATATACATGAAAAAAATTTGTACTAAAAATTCACGAGAAAAAATTTATTCAAGAAAATTTTGTGTATGAATGCATGATGCAGTTTTATGAAAACTTTTGTATGCTCGAGAGTGAACGCCTCTGGTCAGTTCACCCAAAACAAAAGACATATCTAGGGGACGCCTATGGGTCGGTCCCAAATCTAAAAGTTTCGATAAAACACATGCGACTAAATAGGGCCAGTCCTGTACCAACCATTACTTAGTCAAAAACCCTGCAACAATGACATGTATATGTATGCTTAAAAATGATGAATGCATGAAAAAAACTGTCAGTTCTAGGAAGACCGTAGTGACTACCCACTAATCACAGGTCATATTTGAGAGCCTACAGGTCGAAGCCTTGGCTCTGATACCATAATTGTAACACCCCATTTTGGAAATGGAAATATCACAGGAATTATGGCGTGTCATCAAAGCATACAAGGAAAAATGTCTAGACATTACTTGACCATAAAAAGGAAAATACCGGAATCAAACATCGGTAGTCCAAAAGTAAAGCTCATCACACACAAACATAGTATAATAAAGGAAAGGACTAAACAATGTCCAAAGCATAAGTATCATAAGAAAGGAAATGCATAATGTAAAGAAGGCTAGACAGCTTCCAGTCCATATGCACGTACTCTTAGTGTCTACGAGCGTCCCTGAGTACCTGCCGTTTTGGGAACATAGAAAAGGAAAACGGATGAGCAAATACGCTCAGTGCACGGATGTACAATAAAGCATGAATAGGATAAACATAAAACATAATAACAGCGGAAGGAAACTAAGTCCCGAGTAACCTGGTTAAGTCTTAATAAAAGTGGTTTAATAGTTTGGAAGTCTTATGTTTATCTTATAAAAACTGTTTGTCATATTTTACCATTAGCCAATATAGGTCATGAAAATCCACGCATGAATAATTGGAGGGGTGACCTCATCATGCAAAATTAGAGGGGCTGCCTCTAATTTAATATACTGGTTTTTGGGTAGGAGGGATCAGCTCCTTGTGAAGGATGCAAGGCACACACCACATTCACCATGAAATCCTGAATAAAAACATGTAACTAGGATGCACCCATACGCCCTACATGATAAATATAAATAAATGGCCAAAAGCTGAAGGTATGCCACGAGCAATCACTCCGCCATGTTGAAGTCATAACATCAGTGCCTCTAATGTTATGGTTATGGTACCTCCATAACTAGGTGAAACTGGTCATGCATGTATATGGCTATAGGTAATCTTAATTAAACATAAGCAATCAAACACATAACTTATACTACGGGAAAACAGTTGGCTGCATACGGGGAATCCTAATAAGGAAAGAATGTCCATACTGAAAGGACGGGAATCCGTACCTTATGTCCAGTGAACGAGAAAGACGAACTGCAAGAATCCTACTTCTGAATCACTAGTGCTACATAAATACGTACATGAATAAGTATCTGCTTACTAAATACATAGGTGGTTTTATGTCATGTCTTAGCTTATTTTATGTGTTCTTACCATGTTTTACTGTTTCTAATCCTTAAACTGTGTTTTATCTTATATTCTGTTTAATCTGATTAAGTATTTCTGGTATTTCATGTGTTATTATACTAACTGTGTAATAATAAGTAACTTTCCAAAAATAGCAGGTTTCTTAAAATAGAAAGTTTCCAAAAATAGAAAGTTTCCAAAAAAAGAAAGTTTCCAAAAATAGAAAGTTTCCAAAAATAGAAAGTTACTAAAAATAGAAAGTTTCTAAAAATAGAAAGTTTCCAAAAATAGAAAGTTTCCAAAAAATAGATTTACTGTTTAAAATAGATAAGTTTCTAAAAATATAAAGTTTCCATAAATAGATTAGCTGTCTTAATTAAATAAGTTTCCATAATTAGATTAGCTGCCTGAAATAAATAAGTTTCTAAAAATAGCTGGTTTCCATAAATAGATTAGCTGCCTTATTTAATTAAGTTTCTAAAAATAGAAAGTTTCCATAATTAGAAATAAGTTGGTTAAATAAGCTAAGTATATAAGCCTAAGTGTTTTTCATGATTATTTCTAAGTCATATGATATAGTGTATAGTTTAATAATTATTTCATGTAATTTAATTAAACTATAGGTTATAATATTTAATTAAAGTATAACATGTTTTTAATTAAATAAGTTAAATACTTAGGTTAAAATATGTATTATTATATATTAATAATATAACCTAAGTCATGTTAATTAATTAATTATATCCATGGTTTTAAAATAATTAATTAATTATAAGTCTTAAATATAAATATACTTAGGTTAAAATAATTTCATGATCATTAAAAATTAAATAACCTAAGTCATGTTATTAAATTAATCACATCATTTTATTAATTTAATTTTTAACCTAAGATCATAAACATAAAAAAACTAACATACACCATGAACCGGATCTAGACTAAGAAGCATGAACCGGACATGAAATCGACACCGTACCCCAAACCAACTCGGGGTACCCCGTGTTCCCTTGCTACCGTGGGACCCACACGCACCAACCAAGACCATATGGTCTTGGTGGTGGTCGGCTTGGCAAACCGAAACCCATTCGGGTTCGGTTGCAGCCTGCGGCCAAAACAAACACCCCTTAAAAACACCCTTTTGATTTTATTTAACACCAAAACATGTTAGATCTACGCTTAATTATTATGTTTTTGTAAAAACATTACATGTTCATAATTTATAAAAAGATTAAATCAAAAGAAAAGGTTTAAAAAGGTTTTACCGAATTCGTGGATCAAGAGGACGAAGAACCAACACGATCAATCACCAAAACTTCAAGATCAAAGATTAAAAATCACCTTGTATGGTGTTTGTAGGGTGGCGGCACAAAGAGACAAAGGAAGGAGGAGGTTTTAGGTTTTCTTAAAATCTTCTGTAAAGTTTATTTGAGTAGTGAAAAAGTAAATAACCCCCTTTTGTAAATTTGACGAATGGGCTTGGCCCATTTGTCCTTGTTGGCCGCGGGTAGGGACCCCACTTGGGGTACCCGTACCTTTTTCCGTGTCTCGTTAATTAGTTACTCGTTTGTGATTATTTATGTTCGTGTTTTAAATGTTCTCGTTACGTAAATACCGTGATCTAATATATTTAATTACGCTCGTAATAAATATATATACGTAATTAATAATAGTTCGTGTTTTAATTACGTTCATGATTTCATGATCGCATGTTCGTGATTAATTATCGTTAAATAATTATTTCGTGATCGTGCATAGTAAATACTTATCGTGTTCTAACACGTACGTAATACGTAAACTCTTAACACGTAATTGTAATCATGCTATATTAGGAAAGTTTTAATCTAGTACGTACGATCCTAAGGGTATTATGCATGGTAAAAGCATGCGGGTTTTACAAATATCCTATTTATACTATGCCTCTTACGGGTAGGAGGCCTTCCTCATTTGTGTGTTCGGGAATAATTCCCGTTACATAAAAAATAATAACATAGAACTCTCGACACCGTTGAATAGCATTTTCTACGAACTTCGCAACGGTATATTATATGACCATCACTTTAAATAAGGCTAACAATCTCCCCCTAAGGGGTGGTCATTTAATATGTGACTTCACTTCTTTGTTGTTGCAGACTTTAAAGCTCGTTGTCTTGAGAGTTCCTTCATAGTTCCTTTCATGACTTGTGATATTGGATCTTTAATCTTTGCCTTTACTTGATCTTTAAACTTTACCGACTTGTGTTCTTGTGTCTTACCCACATAATCATACTTCGCGTTGTATTGAAAGCTTGTTAACAATCTCCCTTGATGATCATAGTAGCGGAAGTCTTTGTCTTTAGATGTTCTTGAGCTTTCTTCATTTATTTGAGTATGTGGTTTTGAATCACGACTCTTGAGGTTACGTCATCGTTTGCATTCCTACGGTTTTCTGGCTGTGGTAGCCGTTATCAGTACTAGAACATCTTGAAAGATAATTCATGGTAAAGAGTGAATCATGCAGTTCCATTTTGTTGATTAAGTCGTTTGTTCATTTCTTGGAACAACTTTTCTAGTTGACACAAGTTTGATTCATATAGAATCTCATAAGTTACCTACCGCAATGCTGTTTGATGATGACACTGGAAGAATATCCATTCTTCACTGTAAATACTAATGAGTATTACTCTGAATGTTCTGGCAAGATCATAAAGATATTACGTCGAGACCTGGAACAAGTTTGTATCAAGAAAGAATCAAACTACTGTTGCTTTCCAGTTAACATATGTTCAATTCAAGTGAATCTTACATATGACCTACCGCAGTGCTGTTTGATGTTAACACTGGAAGGATTTCCATTCATCACTGTGAATACTAGAGAGTACACTCTGAATGTTCTGGCAATATCGCAAGGATAGAGCGTAGAACTCTATAAATTATCGCTTGTGTTCTATGAACAACAATTGATATATGGAATAAGTGTCCTAATGAGATTTTTGATGAATCTCGTAGGCTCTAGACTCTATAAGTGCACATTTATTTGGTGATCGGAGGCTGGAGCAGACTGCCACCTTTTCAATATCTACTATCTCAGAGTGAGAAAGTTGATAGAAATGAGTTGAACTCCATGACAATAAAACAAACTTCATTTAAGAGAAGCTTGAGTAGGATGGGAAGGGTTGTGCATTGCATCACTGGGTCCATGATGCTTTGTCTTCAATACCAGAAATCATCAAAGTGATTCTGGTAATAGATGTATTGACCCGGTTTCTAACTAAGTTGTATGGAGGGCTGCTTTCATTACACCCTTTATCCTTGCATTTCTTTTTCATTCTTCAACCCCTTCAATTACCAAGACGTCATTATCAGAACCTTGGTGTGATTGTTCCAGTGCTAGCTTAAGTCATTAGTCGGCATTATTCCCATACACTCAACAACTCCATCTTTCCTAAGGACTTCTAAGTTCAAATGGATTATCCCTAGGAAGATCCCTCTAGTTCTGGTTGGATCATATGACGAATACCTAACCATCTTTTGACACCAATATCTTCGTGAATTAATGTGTTGAAGGGTATAGATATCATAACCAGAAAACCGTTTGAAAAAGCAATCAAGGTGTTGATGAAATCAATGTTTACACCCTGATAGTTTTCTATATCACCAAAAATGCCCCCTACATATGTGCATCATAAAGTGAAAGGTATTTGTACATATTAGGACGAGAAATCACTCATATCAAAGATCTTATCTAAAAAATGAAGCATTTTGATCACATTTTTAATCACTATTCTCCCCCTCAAAAATTGCATGTGTTTGTGAAATTTTTATATACTAGTGATGTAACATGGAGAGAATAATGTTTCATGAAAACTTGGAACTATATCTTATGATATTTTTATACTCCCCCTTGAAAACAGATTCTTTTTAAAATAGGGGAGTATATGAGCATAAAATTTCGAAAGAATTTGAAAATATCTTGAACAATTATGCTCAAAACAGAGAAAATTTAATTTCCAGTTGTTGAGGAATAATGTACATAAATGAAGATTTTTCTTGTGTTCATGAGCTTAAAAATTTGAGTGTTTGATATAAGCCCATGACCGAGAAAAAAATGAATTTCCAGTTGTTGAGGATAAGTCATAGACTTTCCTTTCTTTGGGACTGGGTTATAGTCTGACATGTGACTATAAGCCATTATGAGAAAGATAAAAAATACATGTTTTGTAAACATTTGAAACTCTCATTCGAACTTTATGTACATACTCGTGTCGTTATTGAGCGACATTTCTAAGTATGTCCATATTATCGATGTTGAGAGACATGTCGAAGAAGAATATTTTTGGTATTTTTGAAAGATTTTTTATATTTTTTATTTTGTTTTTATAGGTTTTATATTTTGTATTTTGATTTTCTGATAGATATATACAAGGTTTGCAAATGTGCAAGATGTTCAAGCTCATCGGGAGTGAAACTACGAAAACCAAGTTGCCGAACCAAGAATTCAAATCTGTCTTGAGAAAGAGCTTTGGTGAAGATGTCGGCCAGTTGGTAGTCCGTCTTGACAAAATACAGTTCGATCATTCCTCTTTACAAGTGTTCCTTTATGAAACGGAAACGGACAACTATGTGCTTGGTCTTGGAGTGTTGGACCGGGTTGCAAGATATGGCTATGGCTGATTGTGAGTCACAATAAATAGGGGATTTGTTAAAGTGAAAGCCATAATACGTGCAGTGTGTTCTCATCCAAAGGACTTGAGCACTACACACGGATAGAGACACATATTCTGCTTCCGTGGTGGACAACGTCATACAATCTTGGTTTCTTGAGGACCAGCTCACTAGCTTCTCGCCTAAGAATTGTGCTCCACCGGAGGTGCTCTTGTATGTATCATGACACCCTGCATGGTCGGCATATGAAAATCCAGCTAGATTAAAACCATAATCCTTTGTATACCAGACACCCATGTAAACGGTTCCCCGAAGATAATGAAAGATTCTTTTAACCTCTTTGAGATGCTTCTCGGTTGGCTTAGCCTGGTACCGAGCACATATAAAAGTAGCATGCACAATGTCCGGTCTGCTTGAGGTTATGTACATAAGGGACCCGATCATGCTTCGGTATTTTGTAGCATCTACAAATGTCCCTTTCTTATCCAAATCAAGCTTGTGTTTAGTGTCCATTGGAGTACCAATAGGATCATAGTTTTCCATTCCAAATTTCTTTAGAATTTCGAGCACATATTTGGACTGATTTATAAAATACAACGGGGGGATTGTTTAACTTGGAGACCAAGGAAAAATGTCATTTTCCCCATCATCGACATTTTGAAGCGGCTTTTCATAAGGTCGGAAAATAAAATGGAATATTTTGGGTTAGTAGAAACAAATATTATATCATTTACAAAGACATGAGCAACCAAGATGTCGTTGCCGTAGTGCTTGAAAAACAACGTTGGATCAATGGTTCCTTTGCTGAAGTGATTTTGGAGAAGAGATGATGATTATTCGTCTTAACATACCCTCGGTGCTTGTTTCAAACCATAGATTGCCTTTTTCAACTTGTAGACATGGCTTGGATGGTCGGTGTTGATGAAACCTTTAGGTTGACATACATACACATCTTCTTTTAACGGACCATGTAAGAAAGCCGTCTTCACGTACATTTGGTACACAGTGAACGATTTGTGTGCAACATATGCCAAGAAGATCCTAATAGCTTCCATTCGAGCAACCAGGGCAAACGATTCGGCGAAATCAATTCCCTCCTGCTGTTTATAACCTCTCACAACCAAACGAGTCTTCTTTCTTATGACCGTTTTCTCTTCATCCATCTTGTTTTTGAATAACCAAATTAAAGTAAGAGGATCCACATTATCCGGGCGTGGCGCTAACTCCCATACATCAAGCCATATGAATTTATTGAGCTCTTCTTGCATAGACTCAATCCATGATGCGTCGGTCATTGCTTCTTTAACATTTGTTGGTTTCATTGTGCTGACCAATAGTGCATAGATACACATATCACCGTCGGTACGCAGCTGATTTCTTGTCAAGTCTGGCCGTGAGAGATTGCCAATCACTTGAACTAAAGGATGATCTTAGTCCATTTGTGTTCATGTGCAAATGTATGATAAATTTGATTCGAGCTCGATGGATCCACATATGGTGTTGAAGGCTGATTTGTACTTGTGGAAGCCGCAAATGGATTAACAAACTCACGTTTGTTGAGCATCGCATTTTTTGCATTCTCAGAAACTATTTCATTCTGAAGATGAACATGATTAGGAGTTTGCTGAGAATGTTGTGGAGACGCGTTAGCATGCTGAGAAGTGCTTGGAATATTTGGACTCACTATGGTTGAGGTTGATGCAGACGGTGCAGAAGAAGATGTCGTTGGTGTAGATGTATTTAGAGTTTCATTAACCACAGTGGCAGGTACAGCCGAGTCATTTTGAGTGGCATATGACGATGAAGACCCTCCATATATTCATCATAAATTGGCCCAAATAAAATTTCCAAATCACGTTCTGAGAGTTGTAACGATGATATTGCTGACGGTACATATTGAAGCGTAAGTCCTGAACTGACGTGTCCAGAAGTCTATCCTTGAAGCTCGGGATTTAAACTTCGATGTTGAGATGCCATTCCCGAGAGTTCATCAAGGGTAACATTCATAGTCTCCATTACCTTTCTTGTCCTTCGGTTGTAAACTCTGTAAGAACAAGCTGTTGAAGAATAACCAATGAAGAATCCAATATCACCTATATGTTCAAGTATCCAGTATCTTCACGATCATTCTTTGGATAACACAGTGCCCCGAATATATGTATAAACGATATATCTGGTTTTCGTCCATTAATGATTTCATAAGGTGTTTTGTTGAATCAGATGTGAATAATGGAGCGGTTTTGAGTATAACATACAGTTGCAATGGCATCGGCCCAAAGGAATAACGGTGCACTAGAGGAGAGAAGCATCGTCCGAGCAGCTTCAACTAACGTACCATTCCTCCATTCCACAACTCCATTCTGCTCTAGAGTTCTTACAGCCGAGGTTTGATGAGAAATCTCAACTTCGTCAAAATAAGCTTTCAGTTGCTGATTAGTGAATTCTGTGCCATTATCTGTTCTTACAATGATGACAAGAGCTTGCAGTAGTACTGATGTATTCTTTAAGAAATTGATAATTACACCAGGGGCTTCATCTTTTGAAGCAATAAAATGAACCCATGTGTAACGAGAATAATCATCCACAATCACAAGGATATACCACTGTAACACCCCCGTTTTACCTTATAGTAGTGGAAAGTAATTTTTAGGGTATTACTATCAAAGTACCATAGTCATAATAATAGAAAATGCTCAAAAAAAAATTTATAAATATTAACGTCATCATTCATTTATTCAGAGTTAAATAAAAACAACTGTACAATAATGTACATCACAAGTTTTTCCCAAAGATCTAGTTTTATTTTCTAGAATGATAAATTTATTCAAGACACCACCATCCGCAGCCCGTCAGTCCTCATTCACCTGAAATATATGCCTTAAAGTCAACACAATGGTTGAGTGAATTCATAGGTTTTTAAACAATATTTGAATACAAGTACGACTCCAGGGCTACATTACTATACACCCAAGTTTTTAAATTCATCAGTTTATATTGCACTATCTCATGACCCTGAAACTAGACATTATCAAGAAAACCCAACAAATTTGCCCTTAGGTAGGAAGTTTACCCCGCTATCCTAAATAACAAAATAAAGTATATCTGTTTAGCCTAGGTAGGAACCATTAGCTGCTAGCAAGTGCGACTTGCCCAGATAGGAGATGTCAGTCTCTAATAGTAATATTCACAATATTAGCGCTCATTAAATAATTAGCGGTCCACGATCAAAAAGGGACTTAACTGTAACAAGTAAACGTAGTGTGAATATTCATATAGGCAGCATACAAATACACTTGTATTCCAGTTTTAGCATATATCCCCCCCACGGGGTTTCAAATCATTTATAAAATTTTAAAAGTGAGGCTATGAACTCACCTTAGCCTAGAGAGTCTTGATTAAATCAGCTATACCCAATCACAACCTTCTCAAAATATTTAAGTTAACATACAATATATAGATATATCAAGTCATACTCTCTAAGTTCAATCTTTTATTATTTCATTTATTTATTCTTTGATTCTTATATTTTGTAATTATAGTATCATTGTTCGGGCCATTATACTTAGAAGCCATTCTATAAACGTTTGAGGGGCGAGAGCACATTAAATCGTAAACTCAACCACTCAGTCAGAACGTAATATCGAGATGGAACTTCTTTATACAAAGATCCCTACTAACATGACACATTATATTTTATTACATTTTATGTTCTTTAGTTTCAATATTTGCAAAAATAGTCCTTATAGTTATATTTGGCATAATTACACTTTTAACCCTTTAAGTATATAGTTTCATTATATTGCAATTTAATCCTTCATTATTTAACCTTAGGGTCTCAAAATTTACAACTTTTATTATTATAGCTTTAAATTTCTTAAACTGACACTTTTGGCCCAAAATGTCAAATAGTTTCAAAAAATGATAGTTTTGTTCCCTATACTTGTAAAAATCATATAACTTCTTAAAAATGTACCAAATGATCTAGAATTTTAAAACAAAGTTTCAAAACAGATTTATAATCATAATAAAAACATTTTATCAAAATTATAGCTCTTGAAATGGATTTTAAGTCATTATTTCATGTAAAATACAAAACTAGGGTTTTAAGACATCTTTAACTTATAACTTTCATTTAAATTGATGAAATGACTTAGTTATTTTTGGATTTTCTTTCTTACATAATTTTGGCATTATAAAAAGTCTTAGAATTCATTATAACATGATCAAAGCTTGTTTAGTATAGAAATTACCTAGGTAGCTCCAAAATGGCTCCTTATGGCTTACTATGAACATTACTTGCTATCAAAGATTCAAGGGATTCAATGGCTACCTTCTAGACCTGGTTTCTGGTCTTGTGGTTGTCCTAAGACGTTTATAGAAGTGGAAATGGAGAATGGGTAGGAGATACTTAAGAAACAGGGTGCAAGTCTCTTAATATGCCATACAACTCTATTTATAGTACTAGCAACACTTAAGCTCAAAGTTTGGCATCTAAACGTGTAACATAGATAGAGGGATGACTAATGAAGACTAGTGAAGCTCTACACAAGTTTATAGGTCCTAAATTTGATCTAATCTTCACTTATGGCTACAAAATATGTCACGGCAAGGTTTAGATAAGAATGGTGATGTGTAGCAAGCAAGGAGGTGATGCACCTACTTGTAACCAATCCTAAAATATCTTAGAAGTTATAAATATCTGATATTTGAATTTTTAATGGAGGTAAATGGTTTAAAAATAGGTTTTGGAGGGAAAATAAACCGGGTCCTAAATCTAGGGCTTGTAACTTATGGTTTGTGTTTTTGGTGATTAGGAGTGAATTATTAAAGCTTAATTAGGGTTTATACATTCTATTTAAGATATTTGGGTCCTTGGTTGAAGTTTAACAAAGTTTTGATGTGAAAATGGGAAGTATACTTTTGTAGATTAGGGTTTTCTAATGATCTAGGGCTTAATCTTAGTAAATGTAATTATCCTCTTCTTAGATACTTATGTAAGCTTAATTTAGGTCCTAGACATTGTGTCTTAAGTTTCCAAAGAGTTCTCACACTTGGTTTAATGGTTTAGTTTTGGTAAACATGTCTAAATAGTGAAATACCTATTTTGAACTAATAAGTCATGCATCGAAATCTTGTACCTTGTGCATTAGGTTACTTATACATTGTCTTAACATAATCTTTTAATCTTAATGAAGTCCTATGAGTTTTTGTAGACTTTTCCTAAAAGACTAGGTTATGATTCCATGTAGATTTCTTAATATAAGGGTTTCTATGTCATTAAGCCTAATGAATTTCTATTTTGGGTAATTAGGGTTTGTATCTTAATGTAATATTATTCTAAGTCTTATATAGTATGTTTATGACTTCTATGGGTTCTATATTCTTAGTTTAAGGGTTTATATAGGTTGATCATAGTCTAGGGTTATTTAAGTAAGCTTAAGGTTCTATGCTTTGCAAACTTGTACTTTATGCTTTAATAATTTGTAACTTAGTTTAAGATAAATGTATGATTATATTATGATACTTAGTTGAGTTTTATAATTTTTTGCAAAATATTAGAGTCTAATCCATTATAGATTGGATTTTATATGCTAATCTTAGTTTTAGGTCATTTTCTTGTAATTAGCTTGTGATTAGTGAATATTAGTGTTTTGTGATTATTTACCTTTTCTTTATATGGTAGATTAAAATTTGTATAAAGTGTTTAATAATAGTACATAGTTATTTTATGTTATATTGCTTAGAATATTAATTTATTCTAGGGTTTCTATGGCTGTTTAGGGTATCCTTGTTGTATTTAAGTTGTTCTTATTCATTATTTGTACATATAGTTATCTTTAGAACTCAGACTTGATATATACATAGTGTATGTAACATATAGGCATATGTGGATGCGATAATTGAGATAGTGAGTATCCATATATTCCACAATTTGGTCACATATCATAATAAAAAGCAAAAATTTCTTAGTAAAATCACCTCTTTATTTATAAACATAGATATTACATTAGTCATAACTACTGGATGTTATAACCGTTTTCCATTAATGCTTTTGATTCTCATTGGGCTACACAAATCCATATGTAGGAGATGTAACCTATTCGTGGAAGTGGGAACATGTTTGCGTTTGTGAGGCTTCTTCTTAATTTTACCTTGCTCACATGAAGGACAAATATGGTCTTTTGTATATTTGAACTTTAGAAGACCGGTAACGAGATCATCTTTTGCTAGATGGGTGATGGCTTCGAAATTGAGATGGGATAACCTTTGATGCCATAACCATGACTTTGTTGATGTGGCCCGGGCCATGAGACAAATTGGAGAAGTAACCGACATTTTAAAGAGATCAATGGTGTAAAGGTTGGTGGTACGATTTCCTTTAAACAAATCAATCCATTCAAGATCTCTTACGAAACATGTATGACTTCTGAAGACTACCTCTAAGTCCGAGTCACAGAATTGCCCAACTGAGAACAAATTGTGTCCCAAGCCATCAACAAAAGAGACTCTTGTGATTATGATATTTCCCAAATGAAGATTACCATAGCCTAAAATAGACGCGACATGATCATATCCAAATCGAACAGTTCCCATGAATCACTAAATAAAGTTCTTGAGAAGATTTCGATTCCCAGTCATATGCTTGGAACAACCTGAATCCATGCACTAGAGACAAATTTCAACAGCCTGCCAATGATAAGAGAAAAAGATTTTGGCAACCGATGAAATAGGTTCCTGTAGGGTTAGATGATAATTAAGACTTATCAAATACCGATACTTCATTGTTAGTATGAGATCTACTAGTATCGATAACTTTTGCCACTACAGTCAAAATTTCTACCAGTAGGCAACCACTTAGAGGTAAATCTAGGGCTACTAGGCTTAGCAAGACTTTTTGTGGACCCTACGTACGTACTTGTCGGAACATACACCTTATCCTTAGAAGTGTTATGTTTTTCATTCATGGAAAGCTTGTCAATTTGGGTGTATCCACCATAGTTCAAACCATTCATAGTCAAATCACAATCATCATGACTGATAGTAAAGAAACATTTATTACATTTAGCATAAATAACTTCGGATTTTTCATTCCAAATAGCAAGCTTAAAGTCATTACATTCAAATGAATTATGTTTCTGATTATGATTAAAAACAGTAAATTTTTAGGGTGTTCTTCGACTTCCACATTATTGATCTTGGGGCGACTACTTCTAGAGGCAAAAAGGGACCCTATCACTCCTTGTAGTGCTCGTAGGTTGTGTCCTTCTGCTCTTAGTGTATTTGTTTATTGTTGTAGAAGAAGACACACGTATGTTAGAATTAGCACTTTTTAAATCGATAACTTGTGGTTGAGATATAGTGGTCGGTTTTGTCATAACTCTTGCTTTATGTTGTTGGTTTGGCACATAGGTGTCTACCCTAGGTTGAGAGGAAGGAATAACGCGAAATATTCTTGGGGTAATCATAACAGTTTTTGTTCCAGCAACCTTTGGAAAAGGTGTTACAACAATACAAGGAGTTCCCGAGGTTGTTGGTTTCTGAATCAGAGTATCCACAATCGTACTAGGCTCATAAGTCTTGTCTTTTAACAAGGCCTTTAACTTGCAGTTCTCACAGATTTTATTGGTTAGTTTATGGTAGACACACTTGATGTGTTCTACAGCCGCTTATATGAAACAATATCAGATTCTAACTTTGCAAACTTAGCCTTAAGCGTTTGAACATTCCCATCACTAGCATTCTCTAACCCAGGAGAAGCCAGATTCTTTCCCTTAACATCTCCTAACTGAGCTTGAAACCGTTCGATTTGTTTTTGCATTTCATTGTAAGCTTTATCGTACGAACTTTTGTCATATTTGCATTCATCACATTTTTTGACAATTTATTCTAAAGATCGGTGAATTCTTTATCCTTTTTAATGAAATAAGATTCCATTTTCTCTTTCATATGTTCAAGCTCAGTCTAGAGGGTTTCATTATCAGACACAGAGATATTTAACGCAACGGGACTACTATCACCACTGTCACTTGCTTTAGAGAGTCGTTCAAGGTCGTTTTCCAAAACTTTAATTTTATCAAGAGATTCATCAGCGTCCTTTGCCAAAGATTTAAAGTCTTGAAAAAAGTTGGTTGCTTCTTTTAGAAAAGCGGTTTCAAAATTGCTTATCCTAGCATCAACTTGATTAATAATTGGATTAATATTAGTTTTGAAGAACTTTTTGAACCTCAAGCTGAATGGGTGATGCAAAATTTCCTCCAGTAATTTTGGAATTAACAACACGTTTAAAGAATGACAAATTTATCTTTTACCTCGTTTAGATATCGTCGGGCAACACTCGGTTTAGGAGGATCATCCGACAACTCCTCACTTGGTATCAAAAACATTTCAGTACTTGTTTTAGACCGAAAAAAATTTGTTGGATGATTAATTTTCGGATAATAAACCGGTGTGATTTCTTTGTTAAGCTTTTTAATCATAAATGACTCTCTTCGGCAAGTTCAACGGTTTCTTCTGAATCATGCATAATAGGAGGATCATGTTTATCTAGAAACACATTACCATTATATAAACTTTGTTGAGTGGCCTAAGCTTGCTTAAGATATTCAGGATTAAGAGGAAGAGGACAACCTAAAGCTAATTTGTAACGAGTGTGATACATTTCATTCACTTATGGGGCAAGCATGTTAATAATCTATATAGATTGACCTTGTTTTATTAAAAGGTTATCTAATTCTATAATCTTATCCTCATCATTGAAAATATCCTTAAGAATCCCATTTTCTCGAATTTTCAAATCATGTTTCAGCTTTTTCCTTTTTTTTCTTTAAGATCAGAAATAATAGATCTTTTATTTGAAAACTGTGTATTAAGAGAGGTGATTTCATCATTCAAATCTCTTATCTTTTTGGCACTACTTAAATGTTGAGCATTTAATTTTCTGGCGGTACATTTTTCTTGATAAACCGATGTTGCATTAGCTTGTTCAAGTTCTTTAGTATTAGCATGGTGAATTTCAAAACTTTTCTCCCTTTCCTTATATCCCACAAGCTCAGTGGTCAAATTAGTATTAGTTTCTCTAAACTTATTGTTGACCACCTTGACATGATCAATATCCTTAGCAAGCTTATCGAGTAATGATTTTTAATACGCATGCGTCTCGTCAGGAAGAGTTGTAGGCTGGGCGAATTGATCTACACTGAGGTCCACACTGGGCGCATTCGAAATAATATTACTATTATTCATTTGGTCCCCGTGTGTCTCATTGTAACGCTCAAGTATCTCAGTATACTCTTCCTCCTGATTAGACATACTATATATATCATTATCATCAAATCGTGGGTGTACCTCAGAGGGACCGTCTGGATCATAAACGGGAGCTCAATCATCATGAATTCCCGAGGTTGATGCTTGCTGTAAGTTTGCCATCAAGATGTAGTTGGCAGTCACCTCTTCTTCCTCGTCATATTCAGCTACAGAAGGCATAAGATCAAATTCCTCAGCTTGAACTTGAATTCCTTCCTCTTTCGTTTGTGCTATGAGAAGCTGAGTCTGAAGGTATGTAGCATCCCTCTTCTTTTCGGCTGTGCAATCTCGAGCATAATGACCAAATCCCCTGCGATTGTAGCACTGGACCTAGCGATTTTTTTCCATTACCCGTACGCGTATTCCAACCCTTGCAGCCACTATATTTCCCATCTGATTACCAACCATTGGCACAACAATTAACCCATTCTGATTTCCTACATTCTGAACTCCCTGATTCTGACCACGGTTTTGTCCAAATTGATTGCTTGTATTCCCAACTATCTGCCCTGCATTTTGACCATACTATTTTCCCACATTCTGAACACCATATTGTTGAAACTGAGTCCCTAGGTTCCCTCCAACTACCAATTGACAATATTGATTCGCATTCACGAATGGTTGAGCAATGTGCCTATTTCTTGTGTTCGAGGAGATTCTCTGATTGTTGTTGGTTGGGCTAATGGTGAATTTAAATTCCTTTGCAAGAAGTGCTAGACCAGTATTAATCGCATGAGTAGGATCGGCGATGTCATCAAAGCAATCACAAGGTTGTCGCAAGTAGTTCATAGCAGTAGGAAGTTGATATCCATACGTGGTGAGTTGTTGTTGTTGTTGGTGTTGTGGCATGAAGTTACTCGAGGAGGGTTGATGGTAGGGTACCATGGGATATGACATAGATGACAGAGAGTTTGCCATAGAAAGCCAATGGATCTTATGCTTTGGCACGTCGTTTTGCCCTAACTTTGTTAGCTTCATCTTGTTTCATCTTCAAATAATCATATACTTGAGTGTATTCCACTACATGAAGATCCTTGGTTTGATTGACGAGGGTAACATATCGTGACCATTCAGATGGAAGATTATCAAGAAATTTGATGTTGGTAGCAATTTGTGCAGGTTCATGTTTGTTTCTTCTAAGATGATTCATAAGGGTTGAAACTGAGGTTGGTGGTACGATTTCCTTTAAACAAATCAATCCATTCAAGATCTCTTACGAAACATGTATGACTTCTGAAGACTACCTCTAAGTCCGAGTCACAGAATTGCCCAACTGAGAACAAATTGTGTCCCAAGCCATCAACAAAAGAGACTCTTGTGATTATGATATTTCCCAAATGAAGATTACCATAGCCTAAAATAGACGCGACATGATCATATCCAAATCGAACAGTTCCCATGAATCACTAAATAAAGTTCTTGAGAAGATTTCGATTCCCAGTCATATGCTTGGAACAACCTGAATCCATGCACTAGAGACAAATTTCAACAGCCTGCCAATGATAAGAGAAAAAGATTTTGGCAACCGATGAAATAGGTTCCTGTAGGGTTAGATGATAATTAAGACTTATCAAATACCGATACTTCATTGTTAGTATGAGATCTACTAGTATCGATAACTTTTGCCACTATAGTCAAAATTTCTACCAGTAGGCAACCACTTAGAGGTAAATCTAGGGCTACTAGGCTTAGCAAGACTTTTTGTGGACCCTACGTACGTACTTGTCGGAACATACACCTTATCCTTAGAAGTGTTATGTTTTTCATTCATGGAAAGCTTGTCAATTTGGGTGTATCCACCATAGTTCAAACCATTCATAGTCAAATCACAATCATCATGACTGATAGTAAAGAAACATTTATTACATTTAGCATAAATAACTTCGGATTTTTCATTCCAAATAGCAAGCTTAAAGTCATTACATTCAAATGAATTATGTTTCTGATTATGATTAAAAACAGTAAATTTTTAGGGTGTTCTTCGACTTCCACATTATTGATCTTGGGGCGACTACTTCTAGAGGCAAAAAGGGACCCTATCATTCCTTGTAGTGCTCGTAGGTTGTGTCCTTCTGCTCTTAGTGTATTTGTTTATTGTTGTAGAAGAAGACACACGTATGTTAGAATTAGCACTTTTTAAATCGATAACTTGTGGTTGAGATATAGTGGTCGGTTTTGTCCTAACTCTTGCTTTATGTTGTTGGTTTGGCACATAGGTGTCTACCCTAGGTTGAGAGGAAGGAATAACGCGAAATATTCTTGGGGTAATCATAACAGTTTTTGTTCCAGCAACCTTTGGAAAAGGTGTTACAACAATACAAGGAGTTCCCGAGGTTGTTGGTTTCTGAATCAGAGTATCCACAATCGTACTAGGCTCATAAGTCTTGTCTTTTAACAAGGCCTTTAACTTGCAGTTCTCACAGATTTTATTGGTTAGTTTCTGGTAGACACACTTGATGTGTTCTACAGCCGCTTATATGAAACAATATCAGATTCTAACTTTGCAAACTTAGCCTTAAGCGTTTGAACATTCCCATCACTAGCATTCTCTAACCCAGGAGAAGCCAGATTCTTTCCCTTAACATCTCCTAACTGAGCTTGAAACCGTTCGATTTGTTTTTGCATTTCATTGTAAGCTTTATCGTACGAACTTTTGTCATATTTGCATTCATCACATTTTTTGACAATTTATTCTAAAGATCGGTGAATTCTTTATCCTTTTTAATGAAATAAGATTCCATTTTCTCTTTCATATGTTCAAGCTCAGTCTAGAGGGTTTCATTATCAGACACAGAGATATTTAACGCAACGGGACTACTATCACCACTGTCACTTGCTTTAGAGAGTCGTTCAAGGTCGTTTTCCAAAACTTTAATTTTATCAAGAGATTCATCAGCGTCCTTTGCCAAAGATTTAAAGTCTTGAAAAAAGTTGGTTGCTTCTTTTAGAAAAGCGGTTTCAAAATTGCTTATCCTAGCATCAACTTGATTAATAATTGGATTAATATTAGTTTTGAAGAACTTTTTGAACCTCAAGCTGAATGGGTGATGCAAAATTTCCTCCAGTAATTTTGGAATTAACAACACGTTTAAAGAATGACAAATTTATCTTTTACCTCGTTTAGATATCGTCGGGCAACACTCGGTTTAGGAGGATCATCCGACAACTCCTCACTTGGTATCAAAAACATTTCAGTACTTGTTTTAGACCGAAAAAAATTTGTTGGATGATTAATTTTCGGATAATAAACCGGTGTGATTTCTTTGTTAAGCTTTTTAATCATAAATGACTCTCTTCGGCAAGTTCAACGGTTTCTTCTGAATCATGCATAATAGGAGGATCATGTTTATCTAGAAACACATTACCATTATATAAACTTTGTTGAGTGGCCTAAGCTTGCTTAAGATATTCAGGATTAAGAGGAAGAGGACAACCTAAAGCTAATTTGTAACGAGTGTGATACATTTCATTCACTTATGGGGCAAGCATGTTAATAATCTATATAGATTGACCTTGTTTTATTAAAAGGTTATCTAATTCTATAATCTTATCCTCATCATTGAAAATATCCTTAAGAATCCCATCTTCTCGAATTTTCAAATCATGTTTCAGCTTTTTCCTTTTTTTTCTTTAAGATCAGAAATAATAGATCTTTTATTTGAAAACTGTGTATTAAGAGAGGTGATTTCATCATTCAAATCTCTTATCTTTTTGGCACTACTTAAATGTTGAGCATTTAATTTTCTGGCGGTACATTTTTCTTGATAAACCGATGTTGCATTAGCTTGTTCAAGTTCTTTAGTATTAGCATGGTGAATTTCAAAACTTTTCTCCCTTTCCTTATATCCCACAAGCTCAGTGGTCAAATTAGTATTAGTTTCTCTAAACTTATTGGTGACCACCTTGACATGATCAATATCCTTAGCAAGCTTATCGAGTAATGATTTTTAATACGCATGCGTCTCGTCAGGAAGAGTTGTAGGCTGGGCGAATTGATCTACACTGAGGTCCACACTGGGCGCATTCGAAATAATATTACTATTATTCATTTGGTCCCCGTGTGTCTCATTGTAACGCTCAAGTATCTCAGTATACTCTTCCTCCTGATTAGACATACTATATATATCATTATCATCAAATCGTGGGTGTACCTCAGAGGGACCGTCTGGATCATAAACGGGAGCTCAATCATCATGAATTCCCGAGGTTGATGCTTGCTGTAAGTTTGCCATCAAGATGTAGTTGGCAGTCACCTCTTCTTCCTCGTCATATTCAGCTACAGAAGGCATAAGATCAAATTCCTCAGCTTGAACTTGAATTCCTTCCTCTTTCGTTTGTGCTATGAGAAGCTGAGTCTGAAGGTATGTAGCATCCCTCTTCTTTTCGGCTGTGCAATCTCGAGCATAATGACCAAATCCCCTGCGATTGTAGCACTGGACCTAGCGATTTTTTTCCATTACCCGTACGCGTATTCCAACCCTTGCAGCCACTATATTTCCCATCTGATTACCAACCATTGGCACAACAATTAACCCATTCTGATTTCCTACATTCTGAACTCCCTGATTCTGACCACGGTTTTGTCCAAATTGATTGCTTGTATTCCCAACTATCTGCCCTGCATTTTGACCATACTATTTTCCCACATTCTGAACACCATATTGTTGAAACTGAGTCCCTAGGTTCCCTCCAACTACCAATTGACAATATTGATTCGCATTCACGAATGGTTGAGCAATGTGCCTATTTCTTGTGTTCGAGGAGATTCTCTGATTGTTGTTGGTTGGGCTAATGGTGAATTTAAATTCCTTTGCAAGAAGTGCTAGACCAGTATTAATCGCATGAGTAGGATCGGCGATGTCATCAAAGCAATCACAAGGTTGTCGCAAGTAGTTCATAGCAGTAGGAAGTTGATATCCATACGTGGTGAGTTGTTGTTGTTGTTGGTGTTGTGGCATGAAGTTACTCGAGGAGGGTTGATGGTAGGGTACCATGGGATATGACATAGATGACAGAGAGTTTGCCATAGAAAGCCAATGGATCTTATGCTTTGGCACGTCGTTTTGCCCTAACTTTGTTAGCTTCATCTTGTTTCATCTTCAAATAATCATATACTTGAGTGTATTCCACTACATGAAGATCCTTGGTTTGATTGACGAGGGTAACATATCGTGACCATTCAGATGGAAGATTATCAAGAAATTTGATGTTGGTAGCAATTTGTGCAGGTTCATGTTTGTTTCTTCTAAGATGATTCATAAGGGTTGAAACTGAGGATAGTAAGGTTCAATTTGTTCCCCTTCAGTAGACGTAAACTTCTCCCATTCACGAAGCAACTTAGTCTCTTTCTCTTGTAAACCAATTTCACTTCCCTTCATAATTTTCTGAATTCTGAGCCACATCTCGTGTGCTGTTTCACAACTATCGACAACACCATAAACATCTTCACTAAGTCCTATAAGAATGACTTGAATTGCTTGATCATCATCGTCTAGTTGTTTAGATTCATCTTCAGTTAATTCTTCATCCGTTTGGTCATGACTAGAGTCGGCCAGTGGGTTAGCACTCGTGGGATCCCCAGGCACAGTGATTGTTCGTCTAACATAAGGACCTTTTTGGATAGAGTTTACAATCATCTTTCCAAATGGTTTACATTTTGCACAACGAAGAAGACGACTAGCCCATGTAGTGTAATTCTCATTGGTAAGCATTGGAGGACGATTCTCAATACCCGCAGCATAAATGTCTTGTTGAGACGTCATTGTAGAATTCATGTGTAAACTAGGATCACAATTCGTAGAAAGCGCGTTTCAAATTCTCGAATAATCACACTTCGCCGAAAATTTTCAGTCCGATATAAAATACCTCAGTTCGATATAAAAGAAACCGAAAAATTTTCAAGTTGCCAAGTTTTGAAATCGTGTTAGAAATAGCCAAAAACTAGTATGTAGAAAATTTGATATAAGAAGACGTAAAAATGGTACGAGTGTATGATTTCACAATAATGGCTAACTTCACAATATATCCCCACTTCGCAATAATCCTCAAAATCTGAGTTCGTAATAACTGACTTCGCAAAATCGATTTTCGCAATAATTGTTCAAAACATGAGTTCTCAATAACAGAGTTCGCAATAAATGACTTCGCTTCGCAATAACTGTTTTTGGAATATTTTGAAAGTTGTTTTCGCAATAACTGACTTCGCAAAACCTAATTTTGCAATATTGTTGAATTCACAATAAATTTACAACTTCGCAATAAAATCCTAACTTCGCAATAAAACCATTGACTTCGCAAAAATAGCTGAGTTCAGAATTTCAAGGGTTCTAAGTTCGAAAAAAAGCAGGATCTCGCAATAAACCTTATTGAACATTGTCTTTGCAATATCTAGGGTTTTGAGACACAAGTTTTCACAAGAATGAGGTTTTAAACACACGAAAACTCAAAGAAAACACGAAAAAAACGCTAACGACGAATCCCTTGGCGAATGATACCACTTGTAGGATACACACGAAAACCAAACTCTAAATATAGTAGATCTAGGTGGCATGAATAATGATAAGATGATGATGATACGAAAATAAAACTAAGAACAAGATGAAGATAAAAAAAAGATTAAAACAAAAAGGAAGGATTAAATTAAGAGAGATGGAAGAAAAGAAAAATACAAAGATGGTGTTTTTCCTAGTGAGAGAAAGCTAACATGTTTCTCTCTCTAAAACTAGTAAATGGAAATGCACGCACACAAATGAGGAGTAATATCCTATTTATGCTATGCCACTTACGGGTAGAAGGCCTTTCTCATTTGCGTGTTCAGAACTGATTCCCGTTACATAAACAATAATAACATAGAACTCTCGACACCGTTGAATAGAATTTTCCACGAGCTTCACAACAGTATATTATATGACCATTACTTTAGACACGGCTAATACATTTACAATGATTATTAGTTATTCTATCCATTAATTGTAACTTTTCTGCATCTATTAGAAATCAAAGAACACGAAAATAGGTTACCTTCTTGGGGATAAAATTTATCTTGAATGTTGTACTTATCCTGGAACTACCCAAATTTCTTAATCATTAGTTAGGGTTTTTGTTTTTATAACACGGATCTACAACCAATTAAGAATTTCCAACTCAACGACTTTTTCAAACGCCAAACTTAAATAGAAGGTGTCCATTCGTTTCAACATCTTCGTCTAAAATCAAGAAACAAAAAAGTTTACAAGTCAATGTTGCTAAGATCCAAATGAACTATAGGACGAAATTTAAGAATTTCAAAAGGAGTCGTCTCACATGCCTCCATTTAAAATGGGTCATGTTTTTATTAGTTTTTTAGTTAAATACGTATAATAATAAACATATATGAGCTATAAAATTTGAGTTATATACAATTTTTTTGTATACTTTTATTAGGAGCTCTTTTTTGTTACTGTCTAGGGCATCGAGAACCACGAAATAATAATGCCAAGAAGCAATGTCATCCGGGATTAGGATAAGTTTGTTCCATCATTTTATGTTTGTTTTTTCGAGAGGATATAAAATATTAGAAAATGATCGAATATCAAATGATCGAATATCAAAAGATCTAATACCTTCGTCTTGCTTTTAGTGTCCTCATTACTATTTTAATTTGTCTGAGAACATTCTCCACTTCTCAAATATGAAGTATACATTAAATAGTTTTCTACTTTTATCCATGTCATTAAATTTTTCGAAGGAAAATATTTTCAGTATTTAACGTAGTTGAAGGGTAAGTTTGTCTTTTCAAACATAAAATGTCAACATTCATTAAATCCATCATAAATCATAAAAAATTTGTTGGTCACTATTAAGACGGGACGAAGGGAGGACGATGCAAAAAGATTTTCAAATTGCTTTTTTTAATTAATATAAATTTAGCGTATTTATAATAATATACACATACAGCACTAATATTTTTTCAAAAAATTTTAAAAAATAATAAATTTGAAAAATGTTATAGGACTAAAATACTCCTACTTATAGGACTAAAGTACTCCTACTTATAAAAGACGACACAAGTTAAATAAATAAGTAAGTTAACTAATAAATTTGGTCAATAAAAAACTTTATTGTCGCAACAATACCAAAAAGTTTTGGCTCGACTCGTACTCACCTTCGAAAAACTCATATGCCCACAAAAGAGATTTTGTGGATAAAAGGTTAAGGGTTTGAGTATCGGTCTTTCTTACTCCAATTGGTTCCTGTTCGATCACAAGAGTTGTCAAAGCTATTCTGTATGAAGTGAAAAATAATTTGTGCCAAAAGGTACCTAGTTTCAGGTTGTTTCAATCGATTCACAACTTTTTTACCAAAAGATTTATTTCTAATAATTAAAATGCCTTGATTCGATATAAGGTTTTATCATACGCATTTTTGTTCTCATGTCATGAACTCATATCTGTTAGATGTTTTGATTATTGAACCAAACTCGATTTTCGGTGTTTTTAACAGCGATTTTATTCAAACAAACTAGCAAGGAGCTAGATTACAATGAAATATGATAATGATTTTTAAGCCAATCGTTCCAACCAAACGAGGCTTCACATCTAAATTTACACCAGTAAAAAGAACTAGAATTAATATTATAAAAAATAACCGCCTTCATGGGAATCTTATCATCAAAAAGGAGCTTATTACGATAATTCCACACATACCACCATACTGAGTACCAAACGCCCTCGAAAATCTGCTTTTTTTGGTGTTGTAATCGTTGTTCAAAAATCTGCTTGATATAATGTTTATATTATGCTGCTTATTAACAAAGCTATGTATTTAGTATAAATACATATGTTATCTCATATGTGTGGGGGATTTAATACTAAATCCTTATTTCCTATTTTACATGGTATCCTAACTTCTGGTAAGATCCACCAACAAAATTTACTATCATCCGGTTAACGGCTACATGCAGGTTACCCAAAGGGATCCACATATTTTCTCATAGTTGTTTTTTGCTTAATTTCTTTTTATATTTCATATACAATCCATAAACCCTAAAAATTATTGGTAAAAAATATTTAGTGGCCTTTTTATATTTCATATACAATCCATAAACCCTAAAACTTATTGGTAAAAAATATTTAGTTGCCATCTATCAACCATATATTTTTTCCTCGTCTATTTTTTTCGTTGTCGAAGAACATCGTTGTTGACAACAAAAGTTTCCCATGGAATTACACCCCCCTCCTAAAGACAAAGCAATCCATGATGTAAAAAAATAGTAAACGCCATAAAAATGAAGGAAACTACAAAGCATTAAACAACTATGTTGCCTAATTTAAATACATCTTCATTCCAACCAACAAAAAAGAAAAGGGGAAAATAAGAAACGGCTTTTAACATGCATTTGAGTTTGTTCATCTAAAAGGTTGTTGTTGAATATGAGTGAAAGTGTTAGACGATTAGATTATTCGCTCAAGCCCGATTGCGGGTATAGGGTCCATTAGATTTATGGTTTATATTATGTTATTTCTTAGCAAAGACATGTATCTTGTATAATACATATGTCATCTGATACATGTGAAGCATTCAATGATATATAACTTTTTACTATGACAAATGATACAAAAAGATACAGAACTTTAGGGCGAGTTCCGATCAAAGTATTTCCCTTTCTCTTGCATAAAAATACACTTAATCTATTTTTGTTTTTGTCAATATAGGTGTTTTTTTAAATACTTAATGATAATCCGTTAAATTATACATTTCAACTCCACGGTCACTACCACCATCATCCATCATCATCGCTAATAAATAGCCAATTGAACAAGTCAGGTTAGGGGTTAGGTATACAAACCTAGGATATGACCCAAATAGCAATCCATGTATTCAAACGGTTGTCATCTGTACAAATGAGGCATAAGACGACATGTTTGATCGTCTGCAATTCGACTCTTGTTTCCTACTATCTCAAACTCTCTTTTGACGAATATCACTATGCGGAACTGATTTCTAACATTTTTGTATTTCTTATAGAGAGATTATTATTGTGACTTAAGTGAACACAATGTATGTCGATATGGGCTTCAATATCAATGCGACAATTCTTATGTTTCTTTGGTCATTTATCGGTTTTCATGTGTCACTCACTCATACGCGGTTATAGGTTAGAAAAAAAAATAAAAAAAATATCTTTGTTTTTCCCTTTCATCAAAAGGTGGTTAAAGGTAGTTAGGGTTAAGAACATTTTGTTTATTTTCCATGTCATTAAGAAGCAAAGATCTCTATACAAAGGAAAAAACCTTCATATTATATTATATGTGAATACTGTTTTTTAACACGTCTTAATGTATTTTTTGAAATACTTTTGTTTTTCTTTTTTTGTTATGTTTTTTATCTGGTTGTTTTTTTCCCGTGTTATTCTTTTTCTTTATTTCTTCGGCTTTCCCTTCAATATTAAAAGCACGTTTTACGGACATCACCGCATGCTTTTTCATAAACACGAATGTAGAGATCCGATAATAATCAAGGTGTTTGTCGTGTTCATATTAGCGGGGTAAGCTGATAGATTCACGCACATGAGCTTAAATGTGGACTATAAAATATTACTTGCTCCCACTGTTGTATAATAAGTGTTCATATTCAACATTTATTTAGTTTTACGAAATCCGACTAACTAAACTCTTCACCAATATTGTTTCTACACACTAAATTTGATTTTTGTTGGTTGAAAGACCAAGTGCACAATTATTTTTAGATATCCAAAAATAGTAAAATAAACACTAAAAATGAGAAGAATGGAATAAAAACATTCAATTGATAACATTAAAAATGTGTTACTTTATGTGTAACAAGTTTATTTATGTCTAAACGATTTTATTTTTGTACAAATGTAATCGTAAAAACTTGGCAAATAAATATAACACTTTCATTTATAAATCAGATAAATAAAATTAATTAAATTAACATAAACTAAATAACAGAATATAAATAACAGAAAAACAATCACAGACATAATTATTAACGATAATTAAATAAAACAATAAAATAAAGAAAAGACTTACTAAATCACCAGCAAGTCGAGATACGTGTTAGACACGCTTAGCACTAAAGAGTTGAGGCACGTGTTTGACACGTTTCCCTTAAAACAGATTCCATGTGTGTTTCCCAGGGTACAACAGCCAAAACAGTAAGTTGTATTGTGAGACTTAACAAAACTACCCGAAATTTCACCTTTACAGATGTGTACACCATATGTTGGAAGTCAATAATAATACTTATTTGATTTGATGTGTGAAAAGGCTATGGAATTAGGCCTCTATTTATACATAATAGACTCCCTTCTAGTTTATACATTCCACCGATGTGGGACAAAAAATAAACTATTTTTCCTCTTTAAGCATGATACCAAATGCCTAACTTTGAGACACGATATCTCATTCACATCACCTTCATTTTTGACACATAAAGGCTCATTACGAAGCTCTCTTCAAGGATAACACGAACCTATAAAGTATCACTAATATATATGATACATACATATACATAATTGTGTCCAAAGTTGGTCAAAATTTATATTGCCAACAATATTTTCCAACAATCCCCCACATGAATAGAGATCGGTTGTAATACGCAAAAGTTTTAATAAAATTCCAACAGTTGAATCTTGCATAGGATAGGTAGGTGTGACCCTATGACCCTTCCCTTGTGAGATGCACTTAGTCTCCTAGATCTAAGTAGACGCGATGTCTTTGAACTTAGCCTCTGTTTACGTAGACGACAATACACACTCACACAAGACTCTCCCTAACATTGTCAAGTCCTCATAGTCGTGTTCGTTATGGTCATGAACACTAGCCTGGTTCTGCAAGAGCTCTTAGAAATTACGCCCCCATAATTTGCTTCGAAGCGACCCCTACATTTCTATGATTATGTGATTTCATATAGGTGATTTCATCTTGAATCATTAAAAACATATGTTTTATGATTTCATCTTGAATCATCATGCTTTATGATTTCATCCTGAATCATTTAAGCCATATGTTTAACCTTTCAATAAGTCATATTGTTCTAGGAATAGACTAGGAAAGTTACTGTATTAAGTAACTCCCCCACATTGACGTGACTTACCCCACATTTCTATGATTAGTTTGTCCTATTGAACCAAGATCTTAGGATCTCCAGTCAAGTGGGTTAGGTTTTCCTTCATAGAAACTCATTCCTTCAAGGGCTTTAGTCCCATTCCTTTAGACGACTCACTAACTAACTCTCTGCTTAAGCATTTCGTAAGCGGATCCACGATGTTATCCTTTGATGTTACGTAGTCAATCGTGATAACTCTAGTTGAGAGTAGTTGTCGCAACAATCACAATCTATGATGGATATATCTCGAATTATTGTTTTACATTTGTAATATGAGCTCTGCCAAATTCTATTGACTATCACAGTTTATAAACATGGCCGTTACCGGTATACGCCATATTGGTATGTCCTTTACGAATTAGCGTAAACTTTCCTGTATATTCTATAAATTTATCTCAAATAATAAATTCATATTTCATCATAGATTTAGCTATAATTGTTTGTTTGAAATACTTTCAAGATTTCTAAGACATAGCTTTCCAGTTAGGATAAATACATCCGCTCTAGTGGATCTAGATTCTTATATGTAAGAATCTATATTTGCATTACTCTATCACTTGATAGTAGTAGGATATCTTCCATAATGCAATATTATTAGTATCATAGTACTCAAGTAATACTTATTCAAATAGTCCCCCACTTGAATTACTAATATATCTGCTTGCCTGATTATAAGTTCAAAATCAGATTATATACACTTCATTAGACACATAAGATGCTCAATATTCTTTGAGTATTCAAAATGGGCAACACCCTTACCTCTATTTCAAATAGATTTAAAAAGATGTCATTGGACTCTAGCAAGGCGAGAATCCCCTACATTGAACCTCTCAATAACATTGTATTGTAATGTCTAACTTCAAAACAAATCCATATGGGTTCAAAACAAACCGAATAACTAATGAAGTTCATGTCAAATCTTGACTCCAACATATCATTAGTGGATTTATTCATCTCGTTATCACTTCTAGTGATAAGTATACCATCTCTGTATAAACACAAGAGTACATATTTACTATTGAACACACATATTCTGACATGATATGGTCAAAAAGTTTGATGTCATTGTTTGATAGCTTGCCTTAAACCATATAATGACTTAATTAGCCTACAAACTTTTCTCTCTAGCATAGGAACCATGAAACCCTCAGGCTAGTTCATGTATAGTTTGTTTTCTAAATCCATGTTTAGAAATATCGTTTTCACATCCACATAAGAAACTTCGAAAATTTCTTAATGCGGAAATAAAGTACCATCATAATTGAGGTTATTCGTGTAAGATGCGAGTAAGCATCAAAGGAAGATAGACCTTCTTGTTGTCTAAATTCTTTGATTACTAATCTTGCTTTGCACATGTCAATGGTGACATCGACTTTATCTGCTTTTTGAAGATCCATTTATAGCCTAGTGGTTTACAACTTAAGGTACATCCACGAGCTTCTAATTTTACTTTTGTAAAATAGAATCTATTTCACTTTTAATGACTTCTTTCTATTGATACTCTTTCAAAGAAATTACTGCTTCTCAGTAAGAAGTAGACTCATTTTTTCATTTTTTTACCATAAAATAAACAAAAACCGAATCTAACCAATCTCTCGGTTCATGCCATTTTGTTTCTTATAGGTTTTACTTCTTCTTGGGTCAATCTTGTCTCTCTTTAAAGAGATCAATATCATCTTATTGTCTATGACCTTGGACAACCTCGTCATCTATTCTAGATGATCTTTCAATTTCCTTCATAAACAAGGAATATATTTCCAAAGAATGAATCATTCCTTAATTCCATTACTATGTCTATTTTCGATTCATGTACAATGAAACGATAAGCACTGCTATTCATAACAAATCCCGTGAACATACAATCCATGGGTTTAGGTCCAATCTTTCGAACCATGAATTTCATACGGATATCTTAGCTAGATATCCCCAACATTTGTAAGTACTTATAAAATAGTTTTCTTCTCACCCATAGTTCGTAAGAAGTATCTTATTTTATTTACAAGGGATCTTATCTATAAGATAAGTAATCGATATAATCGCTTTTCCCCACATGCCATGACTTGAACCTGGACTTAAGAACATGGCATTAACCATTTATTCTAAGGCACTATTCTTTTCTATATCAAGAGCAATGAATTTGTGTCTTATTCTAAGTTTAGCATAAAATTTAGAAATGGAGACACATATTCACCTCCAATAACTTCGAATCACCTTGTTATCGATAATAAGTTGGTTCTCAACTTATGTATATAGATCAAGCTTGTCTATATCCTCACTCTCAAGTAAGTGTAATTAGCAATATTTTATACCACATTCAGCCAATATGATGAAGTACACGATACTCTCTACCTTAGTAGGTATCAATTCCAAATCACATAAAACCATGTGAATCATATCAAGGTTTTTGGTTATTTATGTTCAACCAAAATAAAAGACTTATCAATTTGGCTTCAACGTAAGTTCTGATTTTGTAATCCGTGCCAATACAAATATGGGTATCCGACTTGGTTTAATTGGACAACATGTTGAGTAAAAATTTAAAACATGTCAAAGTAAGTCATAACATACATTTAAAAATGACCATTATAAAATATAATTAACTTAGCCATTTTAAAGGCATAACCATATGCACTAAATTTATGTTATTCGTTAAATCGATTTTTATTTGATTCAAACACATATGAAAGCAAAATTTCATTAAGCAACCATCCAGACATAAGATTCCTATGAATCTTCGGCACACACAACGTTGGTTAACTTAGTGTCTTTACTAAATGTGAATCACATCTTCTTTTTCCTTGATATTCACATTGGTAGAGTTGCTCAAACTGGTTCTCTCCATTCTCATTTGCATTATAAGAGTTAATCAAACTCTTATCACCATATACATGACATGATACTGAAGTGCGAATGCACCATTATCTATGGTTGGATTCCATTATGGCCTCGGTTTTCATGTCATTCAGACCATATAACGCATATTTATGGCACAACAAGTTTCTAAATGCTTCAAAGCATCTACCGTACAAGTAAGTATCGGTCTCCCTTTTGATGTCACTCGTGACATTCCAAATGTTATTAAGAGGTCCCATGATTTAGTTGACACTACATTTGGTACTATTAACAACGTGCTAAATTACATAGTGTTTCTTAACCAAAAGCGAATTACATCGAATTTTGTTTAAAACGCAAATGTTTTGTAAGATCCGTTTTACAAAACCTACTTTAAAGGAAGTCTTTCGACTAAACAATTAAAAAAAATCAGCTATAACATAATGCTTAACCAAAAAAGACATAGGTAATATTATGTTGTCAATCTTCATTCAGAAGATCTTAACTTCACATGATCTATTTCTACAATGAAACTTAACAAGGTTTCAGTAGATCCATTATTCTAAAGAAACTCCACAAGGTTTCTATAGATTTACCTTTAAACTCGACAAGGTTTCTATAGATATATCCATAAACTCAACAAGGTTTCAAGAATTATATCTGGTTTATAATTAAACTCGGCCTAATTTACAATGAATTACACAAGTCAAACAAACTCTTCCACTAATTTAATAAAAAATAGTGTATGTAATCTCATATTTAATGATAACTCATACCATTGTCAACATCTCGTTTCAAAGAAATTCTTCTTGATTTTATTGAACACGTTTCAAAAGTCTAATAAAATAAGAGCTTGTATTTTATGAAATCAATGAATACATTTTAATAATCTTATAAAATAGTAACTTATCTTTTATGAGATTTGTGTCAAAGAAACTCCACTTCGTTTCAATGAATCTAAATTCACCATGATTCCAATCATGCTGTAATTGGCGCACCAATTACATTTACAAGATTCACTAGGGTCACAATTCTGTTACCACAAGTAAAGTTGTTAATATTCTCACGGAATACAGTTAAGAACTATTAAAACAATTTGGTATCTAATAAACTTGACATGGTTTATACAAACTTGTACCAAATCTGATTCAAAAAAACTCAATCGTGGCTTCATTAAATCTAGGTTAAAACTATAACATATGTAATAAACACCTAAACGATCAGTTTGAAAATAGATTCATCATGATTTCAACACAAACTAATACGGCAAACTGTTTTTAATCGTTTATAGATCTGTAACACCAGATCTGTTAATTAAAATTCTGTTTACGTGAAAAATGACTTTCCAAAGAAATACAATCTTGGTTTCGAGAGAATGCAGTTTGTATAAAAATCTGGTAATTAAATTAATATGATTTTAGCAAAAACTATAGGGAAAAATATAACACTTTTATTTATAAATCAAATTAATTAAATTAATTAAATTATCATAAACAAAATAATAGAATATAAATAACAGAAAAACAAACACAGACATAATTATAAACGATAATTCAATAAAACAATAAAATAAAGAAAAGACTTACTAAATCACCAGCAAGTCGAGATACGTGTTAGACACGCTTAGCACTAAAGAGCTGAGACACGTGTTTGACACACTTCCGTTAAAACAGATTTGCCGTCTGTTTCCCACGGTGCAACAGCCGAAACAATAAGTTGTACTTTCGGACTTAACAAAACTGCCCGGAATTTCACCTTTACAGATGCGTACTCCATATGTTGGAAATCAATAATAAGACTTATTTGATTTGATGTATGAAAAACTATGGAATTATGCCTCTATTTATACACAATAGACTCCCTTCCAGTTTACTCATCCCACCGATGGGACAAAAAATAAACTATTTTTTTCTTTTTAAGCATGGTATCCAATGCCTAACTTTGAGACACGATATCTCATTCACATCATCTTCATTTTGGACACATAAAAGCTCATTGCGAAGCTTTTTTAAGGAGAACGCGAACCTATAAAATATCACTAATATATATGATACATATATATACATAATTGTGTTCAAAGTTGATCAAAAGTTATTTGCCAACAATATTTTCCAACATATTGTAAATAATTTTAATAAAACAGACAGCTAGCGTTACACGAGAATCTTAATAAATAAACAACAGTAGTTTACAACACTTAAGATTTTAAGTTTAGTCATCATGGTTAGCAAAACTGGAAAAAGAAACTTAGTTGCCATGCTAATCATTCGTTACTTTATTTCAATCCACACGATATTCTCCATTTCAATATACAATATGACAACAAGACCCTTGTTTTGGATTTGTTCCTGTATGAGCATGTATTTGGTTTTAGTGATTTAAAAAAGTTACTTTAATAACCATAAATTCGATTATCATGCGATGAAATACATGTGTTTGGTTTCTTGCATCAATACTTGAGCTCGATGATTAAGAACCAAATGTAAAACATGTGTTAAGTTGCACATATTTTTCATGTGAAAAAGCCAAAATAATATTGTGATTTTTGTCACTATTCACAAACGTCATTTTCCTCGTTTTATATCTAAAAGCATTTTCGTAAAAAGCCAATTTTCTGTATATCCACATGTATAATCCTAAAATTAGTTTATTGGCATACACTTATAATATGGTCATAAGTAAAACACTATATAGGCACTTGCAATTTTGTAATTCATAGGAAACATATACCCGAGTACATTGTTCTCAGAAATAATATCTAGTTGAAGGATCTGTTGTAATATATATTAATTACTATGGAAACAACATGATCTTTAATCTTTAATACAAAATCCGCGAGATTGGTAAATAATCAAGCTATTGTCTGTAACTGGGTCACTACTTGCATGTAGCAAAGATGGAGTAAATAGTATGGACATTTTGGCTACAAATCCATGAATGCCGATAGTAAACTAGTTTCCCGAGTTTAATTTTCATTTTTGGTAACGGGTATCCATCTTGATTCTTTATGCCCGCATTGGATTTGTACAATTGTACTTCTAGCGCCTTGCTAGGCTGCTAGCGCATTTCACATTTTGAGTATATCTTGGTCGTTCCAGAAAGTTACTATTGTATATATAACCACACACGTATGACAGAAAGGAGTAAACATCATAGATATAAAAAATAAGATTCAGCAAATAAATAAGATGTTTGAACAAGTAATCGGTGTCTCAAGCTATTGAAACTGAGTATTTTGTGCATTTATGTTTTCAACTTTCAAGGAAATACAGTATCGTAATACATGTAGCGAGCGCTGTGTACAAATGGACATGCATCCGTACAAACGAACTGAAGTATGCATATATACAGACGCGCATATTATATTTGAAGTATGCTTAGATTATGGCTAATTATATTTGATTCAGTTTTAAGTTGCAATAATCATTAATTGTAGAGTAGCGGCGCTTGTGTTTCTGCATTTACAATAATAATCTGTATGTTAAATTGCTAATATTGTCGAAATTCAGTAAAAGCAAAAGATTAGACAATTATTACAACTTAGAGACATGGTTAAAAACGGCCTCTGGTCTAATGGTATGTGAGTGCCTTACCAGCCTAGAGGTGATGGGTTTAAGCCTAAAAATAGTTTATAACAGATACATCTAAGATACGAATTTTCGGTAATTATGAACACAAGCAAATCTTTGGGTTATGTTCGGAAAAAAAATGCAAGTAAAAGTTACTAACAAATTTCGTGCTTAGATGGATTTGAAATTAAATATCATGTGGATGCTATGTTTATGTGATCATATCATAAAAATTATCTGTTATCAAGTTAAACCATTAAAAAAAAAACAAGCATCAAACACAAACATAATCAATAATTAAAACCAAGAACAAAGTTTATTACAGAAAGCACAGGAAAGAACAACAATAATCAGACAATAAAGATATACAGAAACACACTCACAAACACACTCCCAGATATCACATACTGAAACACACTCACAAACACACACATTACATTTTCATGCCATAACTTTAATCTCAGTCTGTTTCGACTTCGAAGCTTCACGAGCCGAGCAAATCACCACTTGTGCCCATCTCTTCAACCTTAGCTTTACCTTCTTCGGATCCTCTTCTGCATTAGTAATTAATTCACATCAAATTAAAGTAAAACTAACAAAAGAGAAAATAAATGACAAAAAACGATTAATGAAAAAACATTAATTACTTCATTTATTAAAAATCACGTACTGGAATCAATCATGAACCTCGTGTTCGAGAGCGAATCAAAAGTTGATGAAGAAGATTTAGATATCTCTCCACTCTTGGACTGTCCATTCATAGCAACATACATTTCAAGTGCTGGAAAAGCTCGTTTAAGTTTTGGATTCAATTCGGTTTTCGTATCCAACCCAAAACCTAACTCAAAAACACCTTTTAGCTCCTTGATATCTTCATCAGTGACATCAAACTTAGATATGGAATCTAGGCTCATGCTACGACGGTGCAAGTTACGACGGGTTTGTTTGTGTTTTAGCTTCTCCCATTCTTTGTCCCGGTCAATGTCTGGTGACCAAGACCGGGTTTTGAACAGAAAAGGAGCTCGTTTCTTTGAGTCTGCCATAAGAACCACCCTCTGCGGCTAAATGAGTGAGGAGAAAGGGTATAAATAGAAGACTCCTGTGGGTCCAGTTAAGATTAGAAACCTGAAATATGAAATTATACTGCGGGTAGTGTACATTGTGTGGGCCATGTTTTGTGGTTGGGCTTCTTGCTATTTGAAGCAGGTATATTTAAACCTGATGTTAAAAAAAAAGGTATATTTAAACCTTATTCTTTTGTTTTGGTTAATCTGAATTTTTTTGGTGAAAATATATTTTGATCGGTTGTTATGTATATTGACATAATTTGATAGTTTGTTAACCATCAAAGAGCTTTTGTTGAGTCGATAAGTAGTCTAGGTATTAGAACGACGAGTATAAGCATTATAGTTTTTTTTCTGGATTCTTTGAAACGACACAATTGTTAAGCACGAGCACGGTGAGAGAAAAATTAGAACGGAGACGATAAATTTTTACAACGATTATTAGCTATTCTAATCATTCTAATCAGCTCTAACTTTTCTATAACTACCGGAAAACAAAGAAAAAAAAAGTCAGGACTTTTTTTTGGATGCATATTGATATGAATTGATTGTTGTTAACTAACAAACAGCGTTTGAGTAAAAAAATAGTTTATGTATCAGAACGACGATTATAGAGATTATGGGTTATTTATAGATCTGAAACGACAAAATTGTTTAGCACGAGCACGGTGAAAGACAAATTACAACTCGATTATTAATTTTTACAAGGATTATTAGCTATTATATTCATTAATTCTAACTTTTTCAACAAATTCCGGAAATCAGAGAACACGAGATTACATTATCTTCTTCTTGTTAAGATTCTTCCTGGATGTATATTAATACGATTTGATTTTTATCTAACTAACAAAGAGCGTTTACTAAGACCATAAGTACTCTAGGTATCATTACGACGAGTATAGGTATTATAGGTTTTTTCTCGATTCTTTGAAATGGAAATTTTTTTAAGCATGAACACGGTGAAAGACAAATTAGAACGGAGATGACAAAATTTTACAACGATTATTAGCTATTTTGTCCATCAACTCTAACTTTTCTATAACCACCGGAAATCAAAGAACAATAAAAAAGTTTCATTCTTCTGGATAAGATTTTTCTTGGATGCATACTCATATGATTAGATTGTGTAAACTAATAAAAAGCATTTACAGAGTCAATAAGTAGTCTTTGTATCATTACGTCGATTATAGGGATTCTAGGTTATTTTTATATCTGAAGCGACAAAATTGTTAAGCACGAGCAGGGTGCCAGACAAATTACAACTAGATTATAAAATTTTACAATGATTATTAGCTATTCTATCAATTAATTTTAACTTTTTTCACATCTACCGAAAATCAGAATATAAAAGAAGTAGAGAAGTAGGTCGCCTTCTTCCGGATAAGATTTTTCGTGCATGTATATCGATACGATTTTTTTATTAAACTAACAAAGAGTATTCATCGAGTCTATAAGTAGTTTAGGTATAAGAGCGAAAATTATATGGATTATAAGTTATTTTTATATTTCCTTAAAAGACATTGTTAAGCATGAGCACAATGCAAGACAAATTACAACGAAGATGGTAAACTTTTACAATGATTATTAGTTATTATATCCATTAATTGTAACATATCTACATCTATTAGAATCAAAGAACACGAATAGTTTACCTTTTGTGGGGATAAAATTTATCTTGGATAATAATTCTTAATCATTAGTTAATGTTTTTATTTTTATAACGTGGATCTACTACCAATTAAGAATTTCCAACTCACCGACTTTTTCAAACGCCAAACTTAAATAGAAGGTGTCTATTCGTTTCAACATCTTCGTCTAAAATCAAGAAAAAAACAAATTACAAATCAATGTTGCTAAGATCCATATGAACTATACGACGAAATTTCGGGATTTCAAAAAGAGTCGTTTCACATGCCTCCATTTAAAATGGGTCATATTTTTATTAGTTTCAGATAAATAAATATAATAATAAATATATATGAGCTATAAAATTTGTGTTATATACAATTTTTTTGTGTATTTTTATTAGGTGCTCTTTTTAGTTATTGTTTAGGGCGTCGAGAAACACGAAATAATATTTTCAAGAAGCAATATCATCCGGGATTAGAATAAGTTTGTTCCATCCTTTAATGTTTGTTTCTTTGAGAGGATAAAATATATTAGAAAATGATGGAATATCAAAAGATCTAATTCTTTCGTCTCGCTTTTAGTGACCTCATTACTATGTTAATTTGTCTCAGAACATTATCCACTTTCTCAAATATGAAGTATACATTAAATAGTTTTCTAGTTTTATCCATGTCATTAAACTTTTCAAAAGGAAATTAATTTCAATATTTAACATATTTAAAGGATAAGTTTGTCTTTTTAAACATAAAATGTCCACATTCAGTTAATCTATCATAAATCATAAAATATTTGTTGGTGACTATTAAAACGGGATGGAGGGGAAAATGCAAATGGATTTTCAAAATGCTTTTTTTAATTAATATAAATTTGGCCTATTTATAACAATAGACATATAAAGCACTAATATTTTTTCAAAATTTTTTAAAAAATAATAAATTTGAGAAATGTTATAGGACTAAAATACTTGTAGAATCTTGGTAATCTATGATCTAACAAGAGGGTTGATGTTTCTAGTGAGATAAAGTAGAGAGAGAAAGATGAGAGAAAATGTGTGAAATCTATTGATAAAATGAAACAACCAACACCCCTTTCCATGAAGGAAAGGGGTTTATATACCCAAGTCCATTAATGAACTTGGGCCTCCGGCCCATGAACATGCTCATGGGTCGAGCTAATATAAAACGTAGCTAAACTATACTACGAGCCCTTAACTATATTGTTGGAATGACCGAGACTTTCTAAATACAAAAAACGTATTTCCAACAGTCTCCCCCTAAAGGGAGGTCACTCCAAATTACAAAGTCCTAATCTAGCATGTTAGATCTTCGTTCTTGTGCTCGTAGTCCATTTTCTCTTTACTTTATTTTCTTTTCTTATTCTTGTGAATATGTTGATTTACCATCAGGCTTTGGCTTAGAGCATATTCTTTTGGCCTTTCACGTGTAGTTTTTGCCTTCTTGTAATGTTCACCTCTTCGTGACTTCATGTCCCACGTACCTATCCTTTGTTGAATTCATGAGAGTTTCAGAGTTGATACAGCGGAAGACTTTTAGGTCGAACTTTCTTGAATTTTGCTAAAATATTTGATGCAGAAGGAATAAGTATGTGAGGACGACTTCAACTGGTACACCGCAACGCCACCGTCTTCAAATGCAGCAACATAATAAGACACGAATAAAATGGCTTTGACATTTTATTCTGATTCGGTAGCATTTTACCTCCGGTCAGTGAAGACCGTTGGACGATAATAAATATCGTTCTTGTGATAGGTAGCTCTAACTAAATATCTCCTTGACAAGATTTCGTGGGTAAATCCGTTCTCTTTATTCGACCGTTTAAAGCTGACTGCAAACATGAAGAGTGAATCATTTGGATGAGAAATATCCTTATGATTGAAGCCATCAATTCATGAACAAAGTGATTTTCAATTATGATTTTCACCAGCGTTGCTTTCCAGTTGTCACGAGCTTGATTCTAATAGAATCTTGCTTGTCACCTACCGCAGCGTTGTTTGATGTTGACACTGGAAGGATTTCCACTCTTCACTGTGAATACTAAAGCGTGCCACTCTGAGTGTTCTGGCAAGATCACTTGGATTTTGTGTAGAGACCCTGGAACAAGTTTAATCTCAATTAAGAGTCAAACCATCGTTTCTTTCCAGTTATCACAAGATTAGTTCTTAAAGAACCGCACGTGTCACCTACCATGAGCTTGTTTGATATTAGCTCAATCAGGATTTCCATCTTCATTGTAATACTTCCGTATTACTAAGATGTTCTGGAAATATTACAAGAATATTGCGTAGGACTCATAAAAATCTTTCTTGTTTTAAAATTATGTCCTAATGAGACTTTTGATGATCTCGTGGCTCTAGACTTAATAGTGCATTTTGTTTTAGTGAGCGGAGGCTGGAGAGGATTGCCACCTTTTTCAATATCAATTTATTCGGAGTGAAAAAACCAATAGATAACGTGTTGAACTACGTGACATTAAAACAAATATCTTTTGAGAGATATTTGAGTTGGTTGGGAGGGGTTGTGCATCGCATCACTGGGTCCATGATACTTTCGTCTTCAAGATGAGTTGACCTAGTTTCTGCCTAAGTTGTAAGGAGGGCTTCTTTCTTTACACCCTTTATCTTTACATTTCTTTTTTATTCTTCAACCCATTCAATGCATACCAATACATCATCAATAGCACCTTGTTGTGATTATTCCAGTGCTAGTATCAGTATTTGGTCGACATTCAGCTACGTTCACAATCCGTTCCCCATCTTTCCTAAGGATTTCTATTTTCTAACTATGGAATTTTCCTTGGGAACACCCCTCCAGTTCTGGAAGAATCATTGTACTAGTACCTAATCCTACCACCCTTTTTGTCACCACAACCGTCGTGAGTTAAGTGTGTTTTGGGTAAGTATTTGTCTTCATGAAAATTCCTTAAAATCACTGAGGTACTTGTGATATAAATATCAAGAGTTTTTGTACCTTCAGCGTTTTTTGACAACAAAATGCTCCCCTTAACATATGCATAACACATATCAAGTTGGATTTTCTATTAAGCCTTTTTCATTTTTAGCCACGTATATTTACAAGTCTCCTTGATCCCATTTTCTCCCTTTATCCAGAATGTTAACCATCAATATTTTGGATATTAATAGATTAACCAGTCTTTGGGTAATAAAATGAAATCGGTTGGTGGCTATAGAACATACTAATGCTCCCCCTCAAATTAATGAGGGTTAGTTGTAGTGCTTGAGTACGATATATTTTGAAATATTTAGAATCTTGTGAGAAATTCTTGAAAAATATCATACTTTCACACTAAAACAAGCCACAAAAGCCTAATGTACACATGATATATACATATTCACAAGTGAGTATATGGAGTTGACCAGATTTAGTACGATCACCATGTTTAAATGGATCGTTCCATAAGCCTGTGGTGAACTCCATACGGTCTGCCACCCATGAATCGTTCCAGACTGCCGATCAACCGTCGTTCCCTTAACTTCTCCTCAATCTTCTGGATGGTATAATTGGCACTCTTGATGAACCTGCCTGTCCAATCATACTTTACTTCTGGAAGGCCTTGCTTAGAGTTGAGCATCAACAACTTGTCACGAACATGCTTGAGAGTACCATCGCTGAATTTGTGCAGTTTTGATATTCTCATATATTGCTTGACCTCTGCTTCATTTAGGTAGAATGTGCCCATCTCCAGTTTAAGTGTACCCATATATGGCTTCTTATATTGGTGATAATGATTCAAAGGTGTTGTGTGATGTCATTGCAGATTTAGCCTGGATTGATAACTCTCTACACCAAGTTGTAAGTCTTCAACCCGATGCTTGATCACAACTCTTGAGTATATTGGCAAATGTTGGAACTTAAGGCGATGACAATTTTAGGTTCTAGGTGAGGGACCTTGCCTTGAGCCAGGATAAGTAGAAAATCTTCAATATCTACAAGTCGTAGAAATTGGAGATCTCCTTCACATACATCATAAATCTTACCGTCATCTTGTTTGAATTTGATCTCTTGCAAGTATAAATACACGAAAATATGTAGAATAGTAGCTCCCTGTATGCTTGTAATTCGATGGTTTGAAGTGACGAGTTTACATGATTTCTCATGATTAAAAAGTTGTAAGCCAACCTCTTCTTGCCATACCAATGAGAGATACCTAGTTCCGCATATGGATCGTATGCTTTAACAAGTTTTCTACTCCATAGGTTTGGAACCTTATCTTCAATCCAAGGGACATTCTCCAAGTTCACTGCCTTGCCCATGGTTAACGATGTAGCATACTTGTTCGCGCCTTTTTCCAAGTAATCGAGGTCATGGCTAACAAAGTAATCCATCAGGATGTGCCTGGCTGCAGCAATGACAGAAACTGTTAATGGAAGAAGTAATGGAGTTTGTTCACCTGAAGCTGTTGATTTCATTGCTTTCATGAGATCATTTGTGTGATATGCACCCTCATCTTTGGAAATCTTCATAGTATCCCAATAGCTTTTGTCTTTAAGAATCTTTTGAAGTACGTTTGAATCCATGGTAGATAATCCATATTTGTCCACTAGGAATCCAGGGAAGTTGATTGAATTATTGAGAATTTGTGTAAGATCCTTCTTTTCATGGTCAGAGATTGTACGTGCAGTTGCTGCTTGTGTGAGCCAGGGCTGCTCTAGAACAGTCTCGTACACTGAATGTGTCAGCGAACTCAGGATCTGGTTGAGTTATGTCTTCAATATCCATATCAGTGTAATGCTGAACAGTTGTTGGAGGTGGAAAGTGATGTTCCACCGATGGTATCAGTTCGTCTTCATGCATAGGTTCGTCTTCGTGCACAGGTTCTATAGGTTCTATTGGTGAAACAGTAGTAGGAACCTGTTCAGAGGACATACTTGTGTCTTTGGATGTAGATTCTCTGGAGATGAAGGTGCGATGGAGGTTCTTTTGACGGTTTTCTCTATTCCCATCATCACTGGTTAGTGATATGCATGGTGAATCCTCTTTGCTGCTGTCATTAGTTTCATCATCCCCGTCATCCTCTTCGTCTTCACTCTCCTTTTGTTCCTCATCAACATCTTTTTCTTTATTAGCATCACTTTCTTCTTCATCCTCATCGCCTTTCTCAGATTCCTCATCATCTTCACCTTTCTCTGATTCTTCGCCATTTTTACCCGTATCCTCACCTTTACCATCATCACCATTCCCTTCTCCCTTACCAGTACCATAATCATGATCATCATCCTCATCGTCATCACTATCCTCATCCTCTTCCTCTCCGTTATCCTCATCCTCTTCTTCCTCGTCCTCTTCGTCATCCTCATCCTCATCCTCTTCCTCATTCTTATCAGTATTTTCCTCCTCTTCATCCTCTTCCTCATCTTCATCCTTGACATCCTCATCCTCATTTTTAGGCTCTTGACGTTTCCTTTTGTGTGTGGTTTGAGGAACCTTAGTGTCATCCAATGTTGATGTGTGAGAAGCTTCTAGTATCACTTTAGTAAGAGCTCTTTGAAGCTTGTGTTGAGCCTTTGTTTTTGGTAACTCAATCTTGGTTAATCGAGTCTGTAAAGTCTTCATTAACTCAAGGTCGGTAAGGCCTTTTGTTAGTAGTGCTGGAAACTCTTGATGAACACATGACTTGACTTCATATTGAATGATGTTAGTCATAGTATCATTAATGGAATCGATGAAGGCAAGGTTTTCTTTGTCACGTTCTTCCTTTTCGGCAATAAACTCCTCATGTTGCTCTATAGGTTTCTTGACGCTGCCGTATATCTCCTGAAGTTTGGAATCGTCACGTTCTGTGCTCTGAGCAGTCTTGTATCAGGATTAGTCATCCTCGTTTCCATATGTGCAATCTTTTTTGCCTGAGCCTCCAATTGTTTTTGAAGGTTCTGAATGACTGCATCATTGACAGTGAGAAATAGATTGGAGGTGGATGGTACTTGTTGTACTGTTGATGGTGGAGGTGTAACCACGAGTGTTAGAGGGATTTCAGATGGTACAAGTTGCGGGGTGGTGGTTAGTACATGTTGTTGGATGATTGGTGGCGGTGTTGGGACAGTCGTTTGGGCGGTGGTTGGTACTGGTTGTAGGGTGGTGGTTGGTACTTGTTGTTCGATTGTGGGATCAATCAGGGGAACGGTTGTCACAACAGTGCTGAATAATGGTGGCGGATGAGGTGTTTATTGTGTTGTGGGAGTCAACGTCAGGTGAGAGTCGTCTGATGCAATCATTGCTGATGAAGTGGGGAGTGGTTTACTGAGGCATCCCCGTACAGAACAGTTTCCATGTCGTTTCTCCCCCACCTCCTAGAGTTTGGTCTTCATAATCATAGTTGATAAAATCATCTATGATATCATCATCTTGGATTGATTTGTCTTTGGGACCTTCTTCTTTTCTGGTCTCTTGCTCTTCTTCATCAGTTAAACTGTCTGGATTTCCAAAAGCTTCACGGGCTATTTCTTCAAGAGTCTTTGATCCAGGACCACTACCTTTTTTCTTAGCAAGTTTTTCCAACCGACTATTCTGAAGTGCTATTCTCATCTGTTTGTCTTTATACATTGGTGCTGTAGTATCTTTTTCCTCTTCATCTTCATCATGGAGTTGCTCTTTCCCTTTAGCCTTGCCTTTAGCTTTGGGTGAAGAAGTCTTTTGGCGCTTGGCAATGTTTTTCTTCCTTTTACCCTTTTGCTTAGCAGATGGATCTTCTTTTGACCTGTTCATCTATGCTTTAGTATCCCTGAGCATTTGTTTGTATGGTTCACTCTCCTTGATCCCTTCATTGATCATGACATCGGGCACTAGAGCTGGACGCAGTGAGTACTTAGTGGAAATACCGTCAACATTCATATGATCCATCACATACTCTCTATCTGGTGTATGGTAGAAAAAGTTCCCACGCTTATCAATGGATGGCGTACTCTTCATGAAATGATTGATGATGAGCTTTGCGAACCATGGAAATGGAAGATGCATAGACTTCTTCTTGGTGTTAGTGAGCTGGTAGCAAAATTCGTCCCAAAGTAGTAGGGCATAATCCACTTTAGCTCCAATGTAGAGACCCCAAAATATATGTGCCTGAGGGGGTCTCATTGTGTTTGATCCGCTAAACTTGGAAGTGAAACACCGGATAATGATAGTAACAATTGCTTTCCAAGGTTGCCCGATGTGTGAAGTGTGAAACCGAGACAGATTACGAATCTCTCTCATAGTTCAGAGATCGAATTACTCTAAGCATCTCTATTGTCTCTGGGTTAGGCACATGTTGTTATCCTTTTGCTAACTTAGGGAACTTAAATAGTTTCCTGAACTGACTCAAGTCAAGCAACATTTTCTTCTTATTGATCATGAATGTAATAATCTTCTTTGATAATTGTTTGTCCTGTGAGATTGATGCTGTTGCCCAAAACTCATGCATGTAAACTTCAGGTACTGATGTAGTGGCTCTTAAGGCATCTTTCAGTGGTGACATGTCCATGATATCCATTGCGACTTTGAAGGCTGCAAAAGTTGGATCAAAATCGTCTTTCAGACGAAGATTGTTCTCTGCAGGTGGCAGCCTGTCATTGAGTGGAACGAGTTCGAGATCTAGTTGTTGTTGTTGTTCTTTGGTGATCGACATTTTCCTTCTTAGATAAAAAACATATGCAAATGATAGATAAAGGAATATATCATACATTATGTAATTATTTAGCATGGAAAAACGTGTCAAGTCACATAAATTTGCTTAATGACGTTATCTAAGAATAAATCCTAAGTCATTTTATACTTAGGATATCAAATGTTGTCAGATTAAACTTAGAGTAATCATGCATTATGTCAAATAGAAAGGAATCAACACTTAGCAATTTTTAAGTTTCATAACACTTAGGAATTTTTTAAGTTTCACAACTCTTAATCTTGCAATGTTCACATCTCTCAATGTTCACATCTCGCAATGTTCACATCTCGCAATGTCTATTAGTCTACTTTTCGCAATATTTGAATGTCCCATATTTCGCAATGTCAAAAGAGCACATATAGTAATGTCAGTATGGCACATGTTTCGCAATGACAACATGTCGCAATGAGAGCCTATCGCAATGACAACCTATCGCAATGACAACTTGTCGCAATGACCACCTGTCACAATGACAACTTGTCGCAATGACAATCTGTCGCACTGTCAATAGATCCCATGTGTCACAATGTTTATCAGTTAAACATTTCGCAATGACCATCGCAATAACCATCGCATCGCAATACCACTAGGACATGTCACAATGTGCTAGGTGTATATTCCGAGGTGTTTTCATTTTGCTCGATTACGGGTTCGATACAACTTTTTAAACAATTCCAATCACTATCCTATGTTCATCTATCCAAGACCCACGATACCCCTCAATCAATTTCATGTTTAATCAGAAAACATTTCGAAACCTTAATCTTAGTTAAATCGAGATATAGGGTTCGTTTGAATGAAAAGCACATATGAGAAAAGTTAAGCATTAACTGATTAATACCCAAACTTGGATGTAGGATCACAGCAAGTAACAAAGAAAGATCAAAGCTTGGGATTCAACAATAGCGGGAGGGATGATAGGGCTTGTTAATGTGTGTTTTGCAATGAGAATGATAGACACACAGGGGGGGTTGACTTTGGTCAAAACCTAAGACCATTTTGCAAATTTTGCATTTTTGGTCCCCTTGTTTGGTTTTTGTTATAAGTACTTTGTTAAGACCAAGTAGATAATACTTGATGCCTCAGTTCTCTGGAAAACATTTTTTGCACATCTAACGCACTTATCCATATGATCTTAATGCATATTTAAATATATCCTAAGGCCTCAAACATCCTATCTCATATAAAGCACATACCAAGCAAAGCTGACAGAAGACATAAGACGTTTTGCATTTTTTTTGAAAAAATTTTATAGACCAATTTGAAATCCAAGACGAAAAGATATTATCTCCCCCTTAAACACTGACCCATTTTCTAATTAAAGAGTTGTAGTCATTGTTTTGAAGAGTTAAACACCCATGAAAACATTTTCCGTTTAGTGATTTTAAGAAACGATTCTAGTGGCAATAAGATTTCTCTTATTTTAACAAAATAAGTGCACTGAAGCGTACACAAATTTGTGTTAGACCAAGTTATAAAGTGAACTTGATCCCTTACAAGGTTTTAAAGTAAACCTTGCCCGAGAAAATTAATTCCCGTTGTGAGCCAACGTTTTCAAAAAAATACATGACTTTAATGCGAAAAGTGGGCTGCAGACAGAAATAACTACAAGCCATATGGGCATGTTTTAAAATATGTACAACTTTACTACGGACTCTATTTATGGTGTCGTGTCAATTTTAATCGACATTTCTAAGACCGTAAATATTACCGTACTAAAAGACATGCCCGATTTAAAATGAAAAATATTTTTGGATTTTCTTGATTTTATATTTTTTATGGTTTTTGTAGGTTTCATATTTTTGTATTTTCTTTTTGATAGTTTATATATCTACGATAATATACATGATCATGATCAAAGGATACTCGATAATAGTTTACCACCACTATTCTGCAGATTCTTCTGCCAACTCCTGAAGAGTCGCTGGTGAGAATGATTTCATGCCCAGCTTCTCGATCAAAAACTCGATACGTCCTCGATCTAAAGCCTTTGTGAACATGTCAGCCAGTTGATACTCAGTGTTGACAAAATACAGCTCGATCACTCCATTTTCCACTTGCTCTTTGATGAAATTGTAGCGTTTGTCAATATGCTTTGCCCGGGAGTGTTGAACATAGTTGCAGCAAAGGGCAATGTTTGTTGTCACAGTACATTGGAATTTTGTTGAATCCAAGACCGTAGTCAGTCAATTGTGATCTCATCCAAAGAACTTGAGCACAAAAACCGGACATGGCAATGTATTCAGCCTATGTACTTGATATCGCAGCGCTTTTCTGCCTTCTGGATGCCCAACTAATCAGTCTATCTCTAAGAAGTTGCACACTGCCAGAAGTGCTACGTCTAGTATCTTGACACCCAACATGATCCGCATCTGCATAAGATATTAGTGCAATGGAGGAGTCCTTCGGATACCACAGACCACGATGAAGTGTTCCTTTAGGGTACCGAAAAATCCTTTTCACAACATGTAAGTGCTTTTCGATTGGCCGAGCCTGATACGGGGCACACATGCATATAGCAAATTGCAAATCAGGCCTCCTAGCAGTTAGCTAGAGAAGGGTGCCGATCATTCAATGGTAAAGTTTAGGATCGACATCAATCCCATCCCTATCCTCATCCAACTTGGATCTCTCCACCATTGGAGTATCCACGGGGTCACAGTTTTCAAAGTGATACTTTTTCAAAGATTCAAGAGCATATTTGGATTGTTTAATGAAGATGCCTCTAGGATTTTGAGAAATTTGTAACCCTAAGAAAAATGAAAATTTTCCCATGATCGACATCTTAAAGCATGTGGACATGATTTTCTCAAAATGGCCAGACAGTCTTTGAGTAGTGGCAGTAAATATAATATCATCAACATAAATTTGTACCAGTATCATGTCGTTGCCTTCCTTGAGAATGAACAATGTCGGTCCACTTTGCCTTTAGAGAAGCCTTCCGATATGAGATAAGACGATAGGAGATCGTACCACGCGCATGGAGCTTGTTTCAACACATAAAGAGTCTTCTTAAGCTTGTACACATGATTAGGATACTCCGGTTTGACAAATCCATTCGGCTGACTAACATAGACTTCTTCCCTTAATTCACCGTTGAGAAATGCTGTCTTAACATCCATTTGGTAGACGATCATGTTCATGTGAGAAGCATAGGCAAGGAATAGTCTAATTTCCTCCAATCTTGCAACGGGAGCAAAGGATTCTTCAAAGTCAATACCGAATGCTTGTTTGTAACCTCGAGCAACCAATCTAGCCTTGTTCTTTAAAACTCCACCCAACTCATCGAGCTTAACATTAAAAACCAACAATAAAGTAAGAATGTCGATGTTTTCGGGTAAAGGAACTTATTCCCATACTTCACTTCTTTAAAATTCATTAAGTTCCTCTTGCATGGCTTCAATCCATGAAGATTGTATCATTGCTTGTTGCCAAGTTTTATGTTCCTTCTCGAAGAGAAACACATCAAAGTAGCAATATAATGCGTGATCTTATAGTTGATGGTGTGTTAAGACTGGTCGGTCGATGTCACCAATAATATTACGGATTAGGTGATCCTTTGTCCATTTTGTGTTGTGATTTTCAATCCGTGGTGGTCTGGAGTGAATGATTAAAGGAGCTTCCTCTGAGGTAGACGCACCGTTAGGGTTTTCGGGTATTTGTATACCAAAGAATGGAAGCTCTTGTAGGTGAGCAATTTCCAAATCGTGATCATCATTATCCTCTTCAACATCATCAGGAATGAGTGGGGGTGTTGATTCGGGTGTAGTTTGAGAATTGTTGGGGGATGGTGCATCCGGTTCAGTAGTGACTGTAGATGCATCAGATTAATTTCCATTATCTTGAGCAACAAATTCAGGAATCGGAGCTACTACTACAGGTGCTGGAGAATCATCACTTGGAGGATCAAAGAATTCATCAAACATGGGTTGAAATAACTCATCTCACTCGGGCCTTGTAGGTGGTGTTAATGATGGAGAAATAGGATTGTTGGGAGTTAATCCGGAACTAATAGTACCGGTTCCCATCTCATGAAGTTTGGATTCAGAGCTGCGTTGCTCATAAGCCATCGCTGTCAGCTCATCAAAATCGACATCAATAGTTTCTATTATCTTGCCAAGACGACGGTTATAAATCCGGTAAGCTTTCTTTGCGGGTGAGTAACCAATGAAAATTCCTATATCAACCTTCGGTTGATGTTTGCCCAAATTCTCACTATTTTTATTTGGATAACAAAGTGCACCAAACACATGAAGAAATGATATATCAGGTTTACGTCCATGAAGAAGCTCATACGGTGTTTTTCTATGGCGCTTACGAATGATAGAGCGATTTTGGGTGTAACATGCGGTTGCCACTACTTCAGCCCATAAGAAATAAGGAGCATTCGCATAAATCAACCATAGTTCTAGCAGCTTCCATAAGTGTACGATTACGTCTTTCCACGACACCGTCTTGTTGTGGAGTGCGAACAACTGAAGTTTCATGTGAAATACCGACCTCTTCATAGTAGTCTCGTAGAGTCTGATTAACGAACTCAGTTACATTATCAGTTCGAATGTGGCGAACGGTAGCATTAAGACGCACTTGGATCATCGTAACAATTTTGATAATAAATTCTGGTGCTTGATCCTTTGTTGCTAAAAACTTGACACATGTAAACCTAGAAAAATCATCCACCATGACGAGGATGTATGTTTTACCACTCATACTAGTCGTACGCATTGGCCCGCAAAGATCCATGTGCCAAAGATGTAGAATTTCCTGGTTGGTGTCTTCAGATTTAGGTTTGTAAGACTTCTTGGTGCTTTTCCCCAATGAACACGCGGAACATAAATGATCCTTGTTAAACTTGATCTTTGGAAGACCATGAACAAGTTCGTTTTTAGCCAAATGGTTAATTGTATCAAAGTTAAGATGAGATAACTGTCGATGTCACAACCATGACTTGGTCTTAGATGCTTTGGAGATAAGGCATACACGAGAAGCGACCATCATGTTTTCAATAGACAGTGTGTAGAGATTATCCCCTCGAGAACCTTTTAACAAATCATTTCCTGTAAGATCACGAATGAAGCAAGTATGTTGTCGAAAAGCAACCTCAATGTTTGAATCACAAAATTATCCCACGGGGTATAGATTATGACCGAGTCCTTCCATATAATACACCCTTGAAATCGTAACATTCCCAATTTGATATTCACCATATCCCATGATCTTTGCAATGTGGTTGTTACCAAATTTAACCGTGCTTAGAAACTTGCTGACGAATTTTTGAGCATCCAGCGAGCTTCGGTCATATGCTTGGAGCATCCAGAGTCCAAGTACCAGAGGATGATTTGGACCACCTGAAAATATCACCAGACAAAGATGATGTATCGGAATCTAATTGTTCCTCTATGTTAGCAAGTACAGATATAATTATCTTAGATTTGCTATCAGAAGAGTTCTTAGGTTTCCAAATTTTCTTCCAAGATGTCGGCTTAGATTCTAGTTTTCTAAGATACTGAGGTACTTCTTCACTGGTATGCACAATAGTGGACGCAGACCTAGTTAACGGGCACTTTTTCCATTTCTTAGTGCTAGAGTTCCTATTTAAAGGACGCCGAGACCTAACTTCAATGAATGTGATCCTAGTTAAAGGGCACTTAGTTCCATTTATATTGAAGGTCCTACCAGTGGGTTGCCATTGCCATCCAACTTGGGTATTTTTTCCCCGTTGGTTTCCATTCAAGGTTGTTCCTAACGACATACATTTCATTAACATGGTCAACAAGGCATAAATCATGACGTTGAGAAAACATGCATTCATTACAATTCCAACATCTCAAATTAGAATTCACATTTTGCTTAGGTTTCTGCATAGCAACATAGTCTTTTGTCTTAGCTACATGATTCTTTTTATTTAAATCTGAAATAACATTCCTAGGGTGAACTTCTACTTTCTTCTTCATAGTGCTACTACTGGAAGGCTTGATCATATCTTTCTTTACTTGAGATCATTTAGCCTTAGTAGAGGCAGTTACTCCTGTAGAAGGCAATGAAACATTAGTGGCAGATTTTGATTTAGCCTTGATGGGTGTGTGTTTAAAGTAGGCTTGGCTCTTGGGGTCTTATTGAATGGAGTCATGGCAATGGTGGGGTTTTGTTGTTTAAATGGTGCTGATATCGGTTGACCGATATATTCTATGTTGGCCAAACAATCTTGAATACGATCCACATATAGGCAAAGCTCATAAAGAAGATGACTTGAGGGATCTAGAGTACGCATATCATCAACTATATCTATAGCGAGCTCAGCATGTTCTAAGGCATTCTTCATATAGGTTGCAAACTTAGTTGGACTATGCTTAAATTTTGGGTCCCGATAAAGCACATGTGGGTTAGGTGTGGGAGTACTAGAGGACGGTGCAGAGATGGTAGCCGATTTATCAATAACTTCTTGTCCATTGAGTTGAAGTGTCTCCTTTAATTCAGCTAAAACCATGTTTTTGTCTATGAGCTGAATATTTAAGTCAGAGATTTCCTCACACTTTTGGTTCAGTTGGTCAACAAGTGACTTTTGCTCTGTCGCATTAAAAGGGAAGCGTTCTTCTAGTGAACCATAAATTTGTGAGAAACCCTGCTTTACTTTATCAAACTCCCCTAGCATAGAATTAATTCTATTTTATAAGGCATGGTTTTTATTCTCTGCAACCTTTAGTTCCACTTTCTCTTCTAATGACTCTCTCTTAAGTCTCATGATTTCTTCCTCTAATGCCTGAACCACCTGAATCATCTTGTCACTTGTCTCAACGTTGCTTTCACAATCAGTTGTTTTGGAAAGAGTTTCATTTTTTTATTTTTGTTCAATTTCAAGAGATATACAATGTTGTTGAAGCTCATCAAAATGTTTAGAAAGTGAGTTATAAGAATCTTAAAGCTTTAAAAATTTAGCGTTAGATTCGTGACAAGAATGATTATCTACATTATTCACAGGCTCAACAATATTCACAGAGAGATCATGCACATCATCACATTTATTCACAACAGATGTAATCTCAATAACACAATTTATAATCACAACTTGCATCACATCGATAGACACCACTTGTTCCAAGAATCGGTGATATTTGTACAAAATCTTTTCTTTCTCTATTAAATGTTCCTCATAAGCATTATCCATTTCATGGAAAACTTTTTGAACTTGGGCCATTTCGAAATTAAGATTATCTCCGAGATCTAGAAAGCCCTCTTTAAGATTATTTACAAACGGAACGATCTCTTTCTCAAACACCGATTTCATGTGTTCGAAAGCCCATTCTCCGGCAGTTTGAGCCGTTGAAGTCGTACATTCCTTAATGACCTTGTCAAAACCGGTAAAGTATCCTCTAATCTCTTTCAAGCTTAGCAATATTGTACTTACCGGTGGAAGACCCTTTGGAATTTCCTTGGGTTCATTCGGGTTGACAAGTGTAGGAAATATACTAGGGTTTTCTCTAGTAAACATGTAAGTTGGTGTATGGATAAATTCCCTTTGTATATTAAAGCGAGTTCTAAAATCTGTTTTTTTGCATACTCTTGATTAAGTTTATCATAATCAAACTTAGGATATTCCAAAAGCATTTGTGACCGGTTCTCGTCAACTAGTGATATATACTCTGAATCACCTAAATTACTAATCAGATCTAAGACCAAACCTAATTTTGTTGCATCATAAAGTCGCGGGTTGTGGTTAAGAGCTTGCTTTGCATAACACGGGTTAGGTGGCAGGTCTGTTAGACGCGATAGAGTAAATTCCTTAAAAGATGAATGAAACAAGTGTACTAAATGTGAAGCGGAGTATTGTTTTAAAAGCAAAATTTAAGTCTTTTTAATTTTCTCAGACACCTTAATTTTGTGTTTCAACCCTTTTAGACTCTAGAATTTCGAAATCCTTTGCAGTTTTTGAAAATTAGTAACGACTGACTCTTCTTCTTTAAGTTCTTTTAAAAGATTTGCTCTTAATTGTTCAATCTCTAGCAGGTTATCCATTTGGACTTTCCTAAACTTATCAAACTCTAGATTAGTTAAGGTATTGGTCGAAGGAGTTATTCCAAGGTTTGAACCTTTTCCTTGTACAAAGCAAGCTCGACAGATAAGGTCTGATTTACACTTAGGGTTTCAAGGACCGCAATATTCATTTGGCCAAGCATATATGCTAAAACCATGACCAAATCTTGTTGAGCAGAAGAATTCATATTCGTAATAGCTCCCGGTTATGTTTCACTCAAAGTCTGGGGACTCGCATCGATAATGCTATCATTGTTTGTCTCCTCGTTTGATTTACTGACCACCGGAGGCTCTTCCGAATACTAAGACTCTTGCCCAGCTTGATAAGTTACAATAGTAGTATCATTAGTAGTACTTGGTACCTCAGATATTTGGTCAGACCCATAGAGCGAGAGATTTTCCATAAGAGCTTCCCTGGCGGTGTTGTAGTCATCACAGTCTGAATCATATGCATCAAGATCATCCATTGATATGTCGCATTGTGAGTAACAGCTACTGTGAGTCCTTCATTTTCCGCAACTCCTAGATCTGCTAGAAATGATAACTCATCTTCATCTAGCTCACGACCATTTGCTTGAGCTTTTACCAACATGACCATCTTTTCTCAAACCACGAAGCATCCCTTCTCCTTTTAGGTTGCTTACACTCCCTGGCCATGTGTTCTTCCCCTTTGTAGTTGTAGCAGATAATCATCTTCACTTTGCAAGTGGAGTTTCCTCTTGGAGCAATGTTAAATGGGCGTGCACCGGTATTAGATGAACTTGGTCTCCCCTGAAGTGGTTGCACCGTGACTCTACCGTCCTGAATTGTTGCTTGTTGACGAGAGTTAGAAGAATTTCTCAACTGATTATTTGTTAGAGATGGTCCTTTGTAACCTCTTTTGTTAAACGTTTAAGTTATATAGGCAGACATTTGTGCTAGTACATCAGTAGGATTATCCCCTTGTTTGAACTCAGGATCTGGAACCTCATTATCGTAGTAGAAAACTAGTGCTGGTGGAGCTGCATACACACTTGAAGGAGTACTGACATGTTGTGAATAGTGGGGTTGAGGAAATTCTTGTTGATGGTAGGTGATAGCAGGATTTGTAGGTGGATGATAAGGAGAGTATGGTTGTTGAGCATATGGTGATTGATGTGAGTCTCTTTGTGATGATGATGCTGGTAGCTGATATTGTTGCTGATATGATGTAGGTGGTTGTGGAAATATCGAATACTGTGGAAAGCTTGGAGTCTGAAACATGGGCTTGTGATAAGATTGTTGTCCCATAGCATACGGAGTGTTGTTATATGACAATGTTGGATGATTTTCCATTAACGCCAATCGTTCGGAATAAGATCCTTGAGACATGCGTTTCTGGAGCACATGCTTCTCGTGTTGCTGCAAGAAAGCATATAGTTGATCTAAATTTTATTTCTGCAAATCCCGAATCAATTTAACGTCAGTGACGTATTGGATCCACTCTGGGGGCAACGTGTTCAAAAACTTTGTGTTGAGTTGAAACTGAAGAATCGTTAGATTATACACATTCAAATCATTCATCAATGTAGTGAATCGCCAGTAGTAGTCATGAAGAGTTTCCCCTGGAATGTATGAGAACCTATCGAACAAGTCATAAAGTTGACACTCTCGTTCCTGCTTGGAAAGTGAAGTCCCTTGTAACAAAACCGTTACGCGATCCCAAAGCTCCTTTGCTATCTTGTGTTTACTTACCATACGATAAATATCGGGTGGAAGAGCTTGAAGTATAGTATGAACAGCCTTCTCATCCGCATCGGCAATGATTTGGTTGGCAGTAGTTAACTCATGAAATTGCCTTCGTCGAGTCATATTGTCTACAACAATTTCGCCCCAATCGAGTGGTCCTTGCTCAATGGATTTAACCATAAGTCTCCCACTGGGTCGACCAATAATATAAGACATCATGCTACCTTGCAATGCGGAAAATAGCTCTTTGATAAGCAACGGTGGATGGGTATCGGTACCCGAGATTATAGAAAGGTAAGTAAGCGATGTCATTGTAGGCAAGAATGAATGTGAATTCATTTTTTATCACTTGAAGAAATATTACCAAAATGATCGAGCAATGAAATAAGGTTTAGTGTTTTAGTGTTGTTGAAACAATATGTTGTTATCTTTTGGTTGTGTGTTGTTGTGAAAGTCTACAAAGAAATGCAAAGTCTAAAATCCTCTAAGTTGTGCAAAAATTAGACAAGATTTCGCAGTGTTCAAATCAAGCTTCGCAATGTTGAAAAATGCTAAGTCTTCGCAATGTTAGCAAAACTTTCGCAATGTCTCAACTGCCAAGGCTTCGCAATACCCAAATATCCAATCCTTCTTAATACTAAACTTAAATTCTTCGCAATACCCAAAGATCCAATCCTTCGCAATACTCAACTTAAATTCTTCGCAATACCAGAGTTAAACCTTATCGCAATAAGTATCGCAATAACAAGCCAGATTCTTCGCAATACCAAACTTAATCCCTTTCGCAATATGTATCGCAATATCTGTCGCAATAACAAAAGAACTGATCTATCGCAATGTCTATCGCAATCCCTGTCGCAATACATAAACCCTAGCACATTGTGATGGAATTTCAAGCTAAAGTATCACAATATGGTTACTGTTCCGTACTTTGAAAGAAAAATGAGATTTTTGCTTAGAAATCCGTGATTTTAACCAAACTAAATCACCTAAATCTCTACCAAAACTATGTAGAAGATATGTGGATCACTTGGAACACCAAAAACACGAAAAAATTTTGAAGCTTGGGTATAAATCAATCAAAAACACACGAACACACTAAAATAAGCATGAACAACACAAAACACACCTTTATTTCATCCCATGGCTCTTGATACCAATTGTAGAATCTTGGTAATCTATGATCTAACAAGGGGGTTGATGTTTCTAGTGAGAGAAAGTAGATAGAGAAAGATGAGAGAAAATGTGTGAAATCTATTGATAAAATAAAACAACCAACACCCCTTTCCATGAAGGAAAGGGGTTTATATACCCAAGTCCATTAGTGGACTTGGGCCTCCGGCCCATGAACATGCTCATGGGTCAGGCTAATATAAAATTAACTAAACTATACTACGAGCCCTTAACTATATTGTTGGAGTGACCGAGACTTTCTAAATACGAAAAACGTATTTCCAACAATACTCCTACTTATAAACGATGACACAAGTTAAATAAAAGATGTCGCAACAATACCAAAGAATTTTGGCTCGACTCGTACTCACCTTCGAAAAAACTCATATGCCCACTAAAGAGATTTTTTGGATAAAAGGTTAAGAGTTTGAGTATCAGTCTTTCTTACTCCAGTTGGTTCCACGTTAGGTCATGAGATTTGCCAAAGCTATTCCGTATGGAGTGAAAATGATTTGTGCCAAAAGGTACCTAGTTTCAAGTTGTTTCAACCGGTACACACCTTTTTTACGGAAATATTTACTTCCAATAATTATAATTCTTTGATTCGATATAAAGTTTTATCATAGGCATTGTTGTTCTCATGTCATGAACTCATATCCTTTAGATGTTTTGATTATTGGACCGACAATGATTTTCGGTTTAGGATCCATCAGATATAAGGTTTATATTATGTTGCTTATTAACAAACCTATGTATTATCAGTATAAATACATATGTTATCTCATACGTATGGGGGATTTAATACTAAATCTTTATTTTCTATTTACATGGTATCCTAGCTTTAAGTAAGATACACCAACAAAATTTACTATCATCCGATTAACGACTACATGAAGGTTACCCAAAAGGATCACCGTATTTTCTCATAGTTATTTTTTGTTTGACTTCTTTTTATATTTCATATACAATCCATAAACCCTAAAACGTAGCGGTAAAAATGTTGAGTTGCCATCTATCAACAAATTTTTCTTCCTCGTCTATTTGTTTTAGTTGTCTAAGAACATCATTGTTGCATAACAAAAGTTTTCCATAGAATTACCCCCACCTCTTAAAGACAAATCCATCCATGATGTAAAAAATAGTAAACGCCATAAAAATGAAGGAAACTACAAAGCATTAAACAACTATATTGCCAAATTTGAATGCATCTTCGTTCAAGCCAACACACAAGAAATGGGGAAAATAAGAAACGACTTTTAATATGCATTCAAGTTTGTTCGTCTAAAAGTTTGTTGTTGAATATGAAAGTGTTAGACGATTCAATTATTTGCTCCAGTCCGATTACGGGTTTAGGGTCCATTAGATTTGTGACAATCCGTCAATTTATGGTCGATATTTTATTCTCAATATTTAATTAAAAATATTATTTTAACATTATAATACGAACTCACTTATTTTTGGGAAGAAATTTGAATTTACGTCTTGAAGTAGCATTGACTACGTCTAAACCGGAGGATTCAACGTTACGTGTTTACGTTTACATACACCGTCTTTGGTGACAGTCCGACATTTCAGAAAACAAATTTATCCGTGAATATTATTTTGGAGTTTTAAATTTGTGTTGGTTCATAAACTCACAAATTTACGAGAAGAGATTAGGACTTACGATTTTATTTTAACGTCCTTTACGACTAAACCGGAAACCTTAGGATTACGTATTTACGTTTTCGAACTCCGTTTTTGATGAAACAATTTTTATTGGATTTGTTTTGTGACGTTGATTCATAATTTATAAAAACGTTTTTCGTAAAACGACCCGAGGGCACGCAAATCGAGGAAACTAGAATCGAGGAGTACCCGTAAATAAATGGGGATGAGATAAGTGGGACACTTTCCCCACCCCCATCAAAACCGGCCACATTTAGTTACTTACACCATGAGGTGTCACAACCTCATAAGCAAGTACACACTTGTCCATTTTGCTTACAAGTTAAGCACACCTTGAAACAAAACCACTAGCTAACTCTTTTTCCACCATTTGCAACATGCAAACCACCCAAAATTTCCTCTCTACTCTCTCTTTGAGCCGTCCCTCATCCCACTCAAAACCCTCATTTGATCAAAATCAACCACAAAATCTCATGTTATTCATATACATGTTGATGCCCTTTTGAAGCCCTATTGATTGGTGCAAGTTATAACATCCAAGGAGGAGTTTCCATGAAGTGTTAGGGCTGATTTTCCACAAGGAGTCTATGAAGAATGGTGGTCATGAAGATGTTCTTGGTGCATCACAAGTTTCTCCATCCAAATCCATGTCCAAATCATAACCTACATCAACTTGGTGGTATAAAGATTGTCCTCCTCATCTTCTTGTTATTTTGATTATGTAAACATGTATTTTATTTCCTATTTTATATTTATATGATGATTATATGATGATAAAAATGTTATGTGGGGATTTGGTGTTGATAAACATGATTAAAAAGGTGAAAAACTATAAAGAACAAGGCTAAAATCTTGCTTAAAAGTGATGGCTGTATAAAACAGTAAAGAAACAGGTCACGGACTGATAAAATGATGAAGTAGAATCCATTTACAGTAAGCTATATGTCTTGTACACATGTGAGGGTTGGCCATGCAATGGAATCATTGTAATGAGTGAGATATGATCAAAACAAGTTTAAGATACAAATCTGAGTTCACTGTTTTGGACGATTTTTAGAAAATACTTAGAAGATGATTCAACAATATCTATAGGAGGGTTAAATGTATCACATATCATGTAGTTTATGTGATAAAAATTTGAGCTTCTATCTCCATATAGAACTCTAGATATGGCAGTTTTGGTGAAAGTGAAGATAAAAATCAGATTTTGGAAATTAAAGAATAATACTATTATATAAGCACTCAAAATTTAATAGTATAAAATATAAATTAAAATCCACTAACTTATGGATTCTATTTATATAAATATGTAAAATGTGGAATAAGTATATAAATTATAAAAATGGTAGTGGGATAACACTTATAAGTTATAAAACTATAAACACGATTTTTACGACTTTTTCGGCTAATACCGTAAAATTAACGTTTTTGTTAAATAAAACTTAGATGGTTGGACCCGTCTAATGTAAACTTTATAAAACACATATACTGATATATAAACATGTATAACAAGTAAAAACCGATAAAAACCCGAACTATAGGACATACGGACATTAACGAGCTAAGTAAACATATTGGACTAATAATTGGACTAAATAAGTTAAACACTTATAAAAAGAACTTATTGGACTTAACCCATTTGGGCCCAACTTGTAAAGTGTAGATACTGATAATATAAGTATAACATGGATTGATACAAGTTAAAGAACTTATAATAAGTTTATTGGACTTAAAACGCGTAAATAGGTAAAACTAGTAAACTAGTATAAAAGTTATCGACATATAACACTAAAATGAGTAAACGAGAATATGTAAACCCACTTGATCATCATATATATATAATCATCATATGTATACATAAATGTTATTTTTATAAAGTCATTGGACATGAGTCTAAGACGAGTATTATTTGTCTAGGTTTCCGTGATTGAAGCACGTACCGTACGACCGAATTGCCGATAACCCGCCTTCCCATATCAACGTGAGTTCATAGCCTCGCACTCTTTTAAATGTTTTTATAAATGATTTATAAACCCGCGAGGGAGATAACATGTTAGTTTTTATTAAATAGCACACCATTTGTCCCGATTGTTTGTTTATTGATTTTGGACCCGAATGATTGAATGACCCGATTGTATGACCCGATAAATGATTAAAGGACCCGATAGATGAAATTAAATGGATTATTAAAGTTAGGTTATTTCACTAAAAGTCCCATTAGCATGAATTATGAACTACAGGGATTTGGTAGACGCTTATGCATTGAATAGTACTATTTGGGGACGATCACCCCAGTTCGCGCCTTGACGGTTGATCCCCGTCGTGCCACATTGATTGGTAAGCGAATTTATGTAAGAGAAGATTTCCATAGCGTGACCTTTGTGACGACACGCTACTTTAGATGGGCAAAATTGGTATCGGGTTAGCTACCCGTTGTTGGTTTAGTAAGGTAACAATGTCATGCGGCTTATAATAATCCAAAAACTAACAAAATACTACTAGACGCTCCGAATTACGATGTATTGCCTGACTAGCAATACTGGGTCATACTATTGATATTATGTTTGTGTTTTGGTTTTCATAACCATATTCATATAACGGTTTTTATTTTCATACAACGTCGTAAGACGTATTGTATGAAGTTTTTACGACATTGGCTCGTATAATGATTTTTAAGGCTTTTATAACCATATTCATATAACGGTTTTATTTAATCTATACAACGTTGCAAAACGTATTGTATGGTGTTTTAACGACAATGATTCGTATAATGATTTTTAAGGCAAATGCCTATATTATGATTTTCGATAAAGATTTGTATAAAACGACTTTGGCTATTTTATGGCCTATTAAAATGATTTGTACAAGATGACTTTCAGTAATAATTTTATACTGTATTATATTGATGGATTTTATTAAACTCTATGAATTCACTCGGCGTTATCGCTGACCTTTTCTTTTAACATGTTTTATCTCAGGTACTTGAAGGTAATTCTCGGGAAAACAGCAAGAATTCATGGCCCGCACCTAAATACTTATTTCCATTCAAATGCTTTGTAAAACCTGTATTAAATATAATGACTTGGGACCGATGTAACTTTGATATTTATGAATGGAAATGCTTTATTAATAAACGACGCGATTTTTATGTGTTGTCTATGATGTGAGTAATGTGCTATCCCGTAACACCAACTAGTCTTCCGCTGTATCGAGTTGTATAAATTTGGGGGTGTTACAGTTTGGCATCAGAGCTCTCGTTATAGAGAACGAAAGATTTTTAAAACTAAAGGTTTTGAATAAAACATTTCAAAATCTTTTAACTATAAACATTTTTCTAAAAATGTCTAAAAATCTTTTGACTATAACGGTGCCGAAGAATTCCCGAGTTACCGACAAGGCCAGACTGAGAAGTGTTATTTTAATATATATATATATATAACTTGGATTATATATATGATGTAATTTTATTACATGATTGTTTGATGATTATTTTGATATTTATACGAGGTATTTATACGACGAAGATTGTCACAAGTAACCCTAAATCCCCTAGTAAATTAATCGAAGCTATTCTCGTAGGAATTCTAGCTATCCTAGATCTAAACCAAGTTGTGGATATTTATAATCCCAACAAATGGTTGATATTCGTAGAAGTGTAGATATTAGTTGGTTGTGATATTGAAAAAGAATTGGCGAGATTAAATCTGATATCGATGTCCTGACGATCTTTCCTTATAGAGTGGAGTTTGACAAAACGTTACCACCTAGAAAGATGTCATCTGATTCGTTGTCATCCAATTCTTAAATTGAAATCGAAAGGGTGAATGTTGCACTTGAGGCTGTCATTGGAACCATTACCCAAAAGCCTCATGGCACTAGTACCTTTCCGAGAAGTCTAGTTGAATGATCAAGTCATTTCATACTAGTGACTCATTTGATAATTGTTGTTGTAAGAGCTATAGGATTGGAATTAAGTGTTGATTCATATTGAGATTGTATTGCCTTTACAAGGCCGAAAAATAAGATTGAAAGTATTGGAGAATGAGGTAGGATATCAAATTGAGTATAAAAGTGGTTGAAATTTGAATAAAGTAAAATTTAACCCCTATGGAATAAGAAATTGTTAAGAGGAAGTTGTTAAGTTCTGTGATTGAATTATAAGGATTTAATTGATTGTAGGTTTGTGTTAAGTGTTGTTCCTAGGCCATTGTCCACTAACGAGGATGCCCAGTGTCCAACAAATAAATTGAAAAAATATTCTTCTGAATTGGGATCGATGGATCTTCTGGGACAGGCAGGACACCTAATGACTCTTGTAGGTTTGTATTCATTGTGGTATCTTTTAAAAATAATCCCTAACTTAACTGTGACATCAGTTGGTAGGATGAGTTCTGAGAATTGTATGACATAGTGACACGTAATGTGTTACGGTACAATTTTGACTTGTTTGTGATTAATGAAAAAGACTACCTTTGATTGCTAAATCCTACATGTATCGATGTTATCTATCATTTCTTGCTTGTTCCTAATGTTCGCATTAGTGATGCAACCATTGAACAAGTACTCATATTGATTGAGTTACGTTGTGAATTATTCTTTTAGAGTGCCATCGAGATCATGAACCTCATGATTATTTGGCTAAGCTCATTTCCTATCATATTGTAGTTAGTTCTTGGTGAACAACTCTTCATCACTCTTTTGCAGATCACACATTATTTTTATAAAGTTAAAACGGTATCCTTTGAGGAAATTAAATTTTCATCACTATAAGGATTATTCAAATTAAGATTTATAAGTGATTGATATCAAAATGAAGTTGTTTATGAGACGCTTTGGAAACTTAATTATTTCCATAACAAAGAAATTCTTTGTAAATTTATTTTTGATTCTTATTTAAAGAATTAAGCATGAGAATGTTTTTACAAATATGATGATAAAATTTTGACGAACTGAGTATTGCATCGTTAATCTTGAAATTGTATATAGTTGCGCGCCTACATACAATTTGGAATGGACTATGCAAGACTGATTAGTAGTCACCATAAAACTAATGAATAAACACTACATTTTCTTTGAGGATTGTGAAAGATTAAATTTTAATGAGATCTGCAAGAAGTGAAAAATAAGGACATAATGTTAGGGACACCTACATATGTGCCTATAGCATCTATTCTTCTGAGTCGAATTTACTCATCTGTGGAATTTGTCTTATTTGACAATTGATATTTCCATTCTTATCAAATTCTTCCGTAGTGAGATTCTTAGGAAAAGTATTTGATTACCGAGTGTTGATACCCGACTGGATGTATTGACGTTCTTATCATTTCTTATGATTTGATTTCATTTGAATGACCTGGGTGACGATCCGAGGAGCTTTCGAATGCGTACTCAAAATTATGAAAACATGGGATATACTCATATTCGTTAATGTTTTCGTCTGTATCTGATTTGAAATTCTCTCACGTAGATTATGCGTTAACCTTACTCTTTTAAGGTTAGTTATGTCTCCAGATATCCTTGAACTTGTGAAGGATTATGAGTTATTATTAGTCTTTTGAGAAGTTCACATCTTATCAATGATAATGAAACTGGAAAGTTAATAGTGCCAGTAGAATGGATTGATTGATTAAGACAGGACGACATTGTCTAAATCGATGGGAACTCGAATAGAATTCCCATAAATGATAAGATGTTGATTATCAAAAGTGAACTAAATAATTCTTGATGGATGACCATATCCTGCATTTAGACTTAAAAATTATACCGTGAATGATTGTGAACTAGCTATAGATATTATAATCTGGAAGAACCCAATATGAATTTATTAAAAGATGTTTATGTTATCTGAAACCTTAGGAAGTAATTGTTGATGAGTTACCTAGACTTTTGCCATTTAGGCAAGTTGAAATTGGTATTGATTCTATTCCCGGTGCTGCACCTGTGACTTGTGCACTGTATGTCAGCACCATCTGAATTAAAGGAATTACCGTACAACTGAGAGAGTTGTCGGAGAAAGATTTTATTATACCAAGCCTGTCATCATGAAGAGCTATGGTATTATCATTCCTTATATTTATAGATTACTGTGAACTGAGTAAACTGACAATCGAAAACGATATCCATAACTCGAAATGGAAGATTTGTTCGATCATTTACAAGGTTCTAGCGTTTGTTTATAAGATTTGATCCACAGCATGGTTATCATCAACTTCGCATCTGCGGAAAAGATTATGTATTCCAATCACTACATCCAGTACTTGTAATGAACATTATGAGTTTCACGTGATGTCGTTTGGATTAACTAATACACATGTGGCATTCATAAATATGATGAATCACGTGTGTAGGCTGTAATATGATAAATTCATGCTCGTGATCATTAAGGACTATTTATTTGTTTGTTTATAAGAATAAGAATGAGTTAATAATTATTAATAGATTGCCCTTAGATGACTGAGAAATAAAAACTTGTACCTTGAATAATAACACGTGATTAAAGACTTGAACCTTTACATGATTTAACCATGTGATTAATAGATAATGGAATATAAATTGACTCTTCAAAAATTAAGAGCCCTTTTAAGACTTTGGATTTTACCAAAAAGAAATGGAAATATGTTTTGACAAATGTTTTAACAAATGATTTTAAAGGGATTATTCCCTTATACACTAAACATTTAACTAAACTTCCGTTTAGGGGTAAATGTTTGTGTATACCTCAAGATAACTTAAGAAGGATTGAGTAAAACCATTTATACCATAACCTGAAAAATTAAAACGACAATTTTTGCTTTGCAAATAAGAAAACTTTGACCAAAGTATAAACAAAGGTTTTTCGAACATTTACAAATCTTATTAATTATTTTCAATAAATCAACAAAAATCTTGTTAATTAAATTCAAATTTATTTTTGAACATTTTTATAATTGGTCGAACTAAGAAAATTAAATTTTTACGTTATGTTTCATAAAAATTAAATGTTTATTATTTAATTAGTTGTAATAATTATCGACGCTTTAGACGTCAGATTGAGTAAAACAGATAAAGATAATAGTAAAGACGAAACTGAAACATAGAAGATATGAAGAAACAATTTTGAATAAATACGGTTATGATATTTATTTCATCAGAAAGGTGAACGTAATTACTGACGCATAATATAGAAAGAATATCTGAGTGAATTGTGGACATGATAATTATATCATCATGAGAAGTGAATATAGATACCGACGCATTATGTAGAAAAGATAAAGAACCAGTTAGGACATGTTCCTTAATAATGAAGGTGCAAAATAAATTGCCGAACAATATAAAAATATCCGATGATTGTAAAAAGGATAATATAGATAATAAAAGGGGTTCGCGGCTAATGTGAACCATTAAAATTTAGAAGCCGATAGCGTTAAATGATTAAAAGTCCATTTGTGATTGTATAAATATGGAGATTATGAGATATAGTTACGTTGGAATTTGTAAGTATAAGTATTCTATTTATGTCATTTATGACTACAAGTATCTTTGTCTGAAGAGTTGTACTAATGATAAATTATGAAGGCAGACATCGCCTCATACATTAGTAAACGTCTAGCTATTGCAAAGGTCATCATCTGAATTTGATTCGATTTGGGTCATCGTCGACAGACTGACCAAATCTGCTAATATCATTCCCGTTAATGATGAGTGCAAAAGAGTTATGTAAACATAGTGTGCCTGTATCGAACATCTTTATCAAGATCCTCGCTTTGCATCGAATTTCTAGAGATTTGCTCAGAAAACATTGAGAACGAACCTTGATGAGAGTACTTTTTACCACCCCAAATCGAAGGGACAAGGTAAAGTAAAAATACAAAACACTAGAAGTCTTGTTTTATGTTTGAATGATTGACCTTTGGCAATGAACCGTATAATCGTTTTCTTTTAGAAAGATTATCATTGATAATCATCCTATTAGGATTAAGATTGAATCTTGTTAGGATCTAAATATTAGAGCATCTGTAAGAAAGAGTTGAGATGAAGACACCCGACATACACCCATTGTGAGTTGGAAATGTCTTTTAGGTTTAAGGTTTCCTATGATGGCGAACCTATCCTTGCAAAATACCCGACCCGCGAGATCTGAAATGATTGTTGAAATTAGGATCTGATTATTGACTGCCGTTAGTGGGCAAGAGGTTATGTGAATGTGAAATGTAGATCTTGAAGTGCCAAATGGGTAGCGAAGTTATGCCAAAATTTTAACCTTGGAAAAATGAATTCATGATCTGACAAATCATGGGATGTAAGTCCCCGTTGTATGGGACCATTGAGATGATGTAAAAGATTGGTTTGAAAGGCATATAAGCTGGATCTACCCAAGGACTTCGACAGATGCGTGAATTATGTTTCGTATATCGAACTTGATGGAATATCTATCAAGTGAAAATCTGATTGTTCCTTAGTAAAGTTTAGATCGGTGAAAAGTTGCATTCATCAGAAACCCGTGAACATCATGGATAGAGAAAGTAAGTCAACATTTAGCCTGATCTTATTCCCGTAGTTATGTTTGATGAAACTCGCGTATTGTAATGGATTACACTTGTGAGAAAAGACCGAATGTGGAGGAAATACCCACATCGCTTTAACTCTATAAGAAGCGAGTAGTAAGGTAAGATGATCTTTGAGGACAAAGATCCTGTTTAGGGGTAAATGCTGTGACAATCCGTCAATTTATGGTCGATATTTTATTCTCAATATTTAATTAAAAATATTATTTTAACATCATAATATGAACTCACTTATTTTTGGGAAGAAATTTGGATTTACGTCTTGAAGTAGCATTGACTACGTCTAAACCGGAGGATTCAACGTTACGTGCTTACGTTTACATACACCGTCTTTGGTGACAGTCCGACATTTCAGAAAACACTATATCCGTGAATATTATTTTTGAGTTTTAAATTTGTGTTGGTTCATAAACTCACAAATTTACGAGAAGAGATTAGGACTTACGATTTTATTTTAACGTCCTTTACGACTAAACCGGAAACCTTAGGATTACGTATTTACGTTTTCGAACTCCGTTTTTGATGAAAAAATTTTATTGGATTCGTTTTGTGACGTTGATTCATAATTTATAAAAATGTTTTTCGTAAAACGACCCGAGGGCACGCAAATCGAGGAAACTAGAATCGAGGAGTACCCGTAAATAAATAGGGATGAGACAAGTGGGACACTTGCCCCACCCCCATCAAAACCGGCCACATTTAGTTACTTACACCATGAGGTGTCACAACCTCATAAACAAGTACACACTTGTCCATTTTGCTTACAAGTTAAGCACACCTTGAAACAAAACCACTAGCTAACTCTTTTTCCACCATTTGCAACATGCAAACCACCCAAAATTTCCTCTCTACTCTCTCTTTGAACCGTCCCTCGTCCCACTCAAAACCCTCATTTGATCAAAATCAACCACAAAATCTCATGTTATTCATATACATGTTGATGCCCTTTTGAAGCCCTATTGATTGGTGCAAGTTATAACATCCAAGGAGGAGTTTCCATGAAGTGTTAGGGCTGATTTTCCACAAGGAGTCTATGAAGAATGGTGATCATGAAGATGGTCTTGGTGCATCACAAGTTTCTCCATCCAAATCCATGTCCAAATCATAACCTACATCAACTTGGTGGTATAAAGATTGTCCTCCTCATCTTCTTGTTATTTTGATTATGTAAACATGTATTTTATTTCCTATTTTATATGTATATGATGATTATATGATGATAAAAATGTTATGTGGGGATTTGGTGTTGATAAACATGATTAAAAAGGTGAAAAACTATAAAGAACAAGGCTAAAATCTTGCTTAAAAGTGATGGCTATATAAAATAGTAAAGAAACAGGTCATGGACTGATAAAATGATGAAGTAGAATCCATTTACAGTAAGCTATATGTCTTGTACACATGTGAGAGTTGGCCATGCAATGGAATCATTGTAATGAGTGAGATATGATCAAAACAAGTTTAAGATATAAATCTGAGTTCACTGTTTTGGACGATTTTTAGAAAATACTTAGAAGATGATTCAATAGTAGCTATAGTAGAGTTAAATGTAGCACATATCATGTAGTTTATGTGATAAAAATTTGAGCTTCTATCTCCATATAGAACTCTAGATATGGCAGTTTTGGTGAAAGTGAAGATAAAAATCAGATTTTGGAAATTAAAGAATAATACTATTATATAAGCACTCAAAATTTAATAGTATAAAGTATAAATTAAAATCCACTAACTTATGGATTCTATTTACATAAATATGTAAAAGGTGGAATAAGTATATAAATTATAAAAATGGTAGTGGGATAACACTTATAAGTTATAAAACTATAAACACGATTTTTACGACTTTTTCGGCTAATACCGTAAAATTAACGTTTTTGTTAAATAAAACTTAGATGGTTGGACCCGTCTAATGTAAACTTTATAAAAACATATACTGATATATAAACATGTATAACAAGTAAAAACCGATAAAAACCCGAACTATAGGACATACGGACATTAACGAGCTAAGTAAACATATTGGACTAATAATTGGACTAAATAAGTTAAACACTTATAAAAAAGAACTTATTGGACTTAACCCATTTGGGCCCAACTTGTAAAGTGTAGATACTGATAATATAAGTATAACATGGATTGATACAAGTTAAAGAACTTATAATAAGTTTATTGGACTTAAAATGCGTAAATAGGTAAAACTAGTAAACTAGTATAAAAGTTATCGACATATAACACTAAAATGAGTAAACGAGAATATATAAACCCACTTGATCATCATATATATATAATCATCATATGTATACATAAATGTTATTTTTATAAAGTCATTGGACATGAGTCTAAGACGAGTATTATTTGTCTAGGTTTTCGTGATTGAAGCACGTACCGTACGACCGAATTGCCGATAACCCGCCTTCCCATATCAACGTGAGTTCATAGCCTCGCACTCTTTTAAATGTTTTTATAAATGATTTATAAACCCGCGAGGGAGATAACATGTTAGTTTTTATTAAATAGGACACCATTTGTCCCGATTGTTTGTTTATTGATTTTGGACCCGAATGATTGAATGACCCGATAAATGATTAAAGGACCGGATAGATGAAATTAAATGGATTATTAAAGTTAGGTTATGTCACTAAAAGTCCCATTAGCATGAACTGTAAACTACCGGGATTTGGTAGACGCTTATGCATTTAATAGTACTATTTGGGGACGATCACCCCAGTTCGCGCCTTGACGGTTGATCCCCGTCGTGCCACATTGATTGGTAAGCGAATTTATGTATGAGAAGATTTCCATAGCGTGACCTTTGTGACGACACACTACTTTAGATGGGAAAAATTGGTATCGGGTTAGCTACCCGTTGTTGGTTTAGTAAGGTAACAATGTCATGCGGCTTATAATAATCCAAAAACTAACAAAATACTACTAGACGCTCCGAATTACGATGTATTGCCTGACTAGCAATACTGGGTCATACTATTGATATTATGTTTGTGTTTTGGTTTTCATAACCATATTCATATAACGGTTTTTATTTTCATACAACGTAGTAAGACGTATTGTATGACGTTTTTACGACATTGGCTCGTATAATGATTTTTAAGGCTTTTATAACCATATTCATATAACGGTTTTATTTAATCTATACAACGTTGCAAAACGTATTGTATGGTGTTTTAACGATAATGATTCGTATAATGATTTTTAAGGCAAATGCCTATATTATGATTTTCGATAAAGATTTGTATAAAATGACTTTGGCTATTTTATGGCCTATTAAAATGATTTGTACAATATGATTTTCAGTAATAATTTTATACTGATATTATATTGATGGATTTTATTAAACTCTATGAATTCACTCGGTGTTATCGCTGACCTTTTTTTTTTAACATGTTTTATCTCAGGTACTTGAAGGTAATTCTCGGGAAGACAACAAGAATTCATGGCCCGCACCTAAATACTTATTTCCATTCAAATGCTTTGTAAAACCTGTATTAAATATAATGACTTGGGACCGATGTAACTTTGATATTTATGAATGGAAATGCTTTATTAATAAACGACGCGATTTTTATGCGTTGTCTATGATGTGAGTAATGTGATATCCCGTAACACCAACTAGTCTTCCGCTGTATCGAGTTGTATAAATTTGGGGGTGTTACAAGATTTATGGTTTATATTATGTTATTTCTTAGAGAAGCCATGCATCTAGTATAAATACATATGTCATCTCATACATGTGGAGAATTCAATGATATATCTCTTTTTTCTAGGACAAATGATACAAAAATAAACAAACCCTAAGGGCGAGCTCCAATCAAAGTATTGCCCTTTTCTTGCATAAAAAGACACTTAATCTATTTTTTTGTCAATTTAGGTATTTTGTTAAATACTTAACGATAATCCGCTAAATCTTACATTTCAAATGCACTATTACTACCACCACCATCAATCATCATCGCTAACAAATAACCAATTGAACAAGTCAGGTTAGGGGGTTAAGCATATAAACCTAGGATATGGCCCAAATAGCAATCCCTGCATTCAAACGGTTGTCATATGTACAAATGAGGTATAAGACGACATGTTTGATCGTCTGCAATTCGACTCTTGTTTCCCACTATCTCGAACTTCCTTTTGATGAATAACATAGTGTCAAACCGACTTCTAACATTTTTTATTTCTTATAGACTACTCCATGAATGGAATGTTCATTATGGTTCTCATATTTAATAGCGAGATTATTATTGCGACTTAAGCGAACACAATGTATGTTGATATGGGCTTAAATATCAATGCGAGAATTCCTTTGTTGCTTTTGGTCATTTATCGGTTTTCAAGTGTCACTCACTCATACACGGTTAGAGGTTTGAACAAAAAGCATCTTTGGTTTTCCCTTTCATTATAAGGTGGTTAAAGGTAGTTAGCGTTAAGAACATTTTCTTTTTTTCATGTCATTAAGTAGCAAAGACCTCTATACATTTTATCTGGTTGTTCTTTTCTCGTGTTATACTTTTTTTATTTCTTCGGCTTTCCCATACATATTAAAAGCACGTTTTATGGACATCACCACATGTTTTTTGATAAACAAAAATGTAGAGATCCGATAATAATTGATGACGTATAGTCCCTAATCGGGCTATATGCCCAACCTACGGGTACTATCTGTATCTAATCCATTATGTATGGGTTATGACATACAGCGTTGAAGCCCATATAGCCCAATAAGCCGTTGTCGCACGCGGTTTCATTAAATCCGCAATCAAGCCTCATACGATCAGGGTCAAACAAAATTATAGTCTAATTAAGACTACGATTCACCAAAGTTAAGAGGATATACACTATCCTTATTTAAGTGATAAGGATGTCGGTGTATATGGTACTTATCTCTCACTTAGGCCGTAAGATTACGGAAGCCCAACTTGGGTTTCACTGGGTATATAAGGAACCCCCGAGGTTCCACAAATGTACGATTTAGGGGGTGTTTATTTTTTCGTTTATGCCTCTTGGTGAAGAGAGTAGTGAGCCCAAATCTCTTTGAGCATCTTGTTCCCCACTCATATTAAAACCTTCCTCTTCCTACTAAGAGGCTAATTAAGAGCCTCATATGATATCATTTTTAAAAGTAAACAACCCCTTACTTAATACTCACAACCTTCACCGATTATCTCAATCAAATCGTTTACTTACTCTCACGCTAGAGTGTAATCCTGGGATACTATCCCACGGTAAGCCTAACGGGTTTTTGATCTTTAGTGTGCAAAGTCTTCATAAAAGCTCACTTGGTGCAAGAGCCGGAGTCCTCAAACACCCGAATTAAGCCGAATTCGGGTTAAGCGTGGTCCATCCAACTTTTTTATCAACAAGTCGGCGCCATCCGTGGCTCCCCAGACTAAACTCTTAGTATGAATAAGGTGTAACATCTGATAATTTTCCTGACTTGTTAAATGACTATTATACCCTTTGACTTTTAATTAGTCAGCTATGCGCTTGAATTGTGTTTGAACCGGGAAGTTATCCCGTGTTTTCTGAAAAACCGTCTGACGACGTGTAATGACTTGACACTGTACTCAATCATCATTCTGTGAAACTTCTGTGAATCTGACCTAATTGTTGTCACGGTCAATGAATCAACGATCATCCGTGTGATTATTCGTTAACTGTGAATTATGTGATAACTCTGAAAAGTTTTAACCGCGTGATCATTATTTACGTTAACTATGTATTTAACTGCTTCTGTATATGTTTCTGTGTACGCATTTTTACATTTTTGCTATTTAAAGTAAAGAATCATATTATCTATGAATAATTACTTTATGTAACGTGTTTTCGTATTTTACATCATTTTTACGTTTAACCGTCATTAGCATGCATAAAACATTTCATAAATCATAAAATATCATTTTTCGTCGAAAAAGTATAATATTAATTTATTTCATCAAATTTCTATGTTTTACACATTTTTAAACCTAATTGTATACTTTCTGATAAATACCTAAAGTTAATTAACCTTTTTACCTTAAACCTTTTAACTAATTACCATTAGTAAAAATTTTGAAATATTTACCCATGTGGGACCCCTTATACCCGTCCAAAAATATCAAACCAACATGGAGGAAAGTTGAATTTTTGGTTAAGTTCCTTATGCTTCCATAATTTTCCTTTATAATCAAAGCTTACATCACATTTTTCTTAACTTATTATACATGCATTATTAACCTTTTCACCTCAATATATCACCTCAAACACACACAAATCCTCTCTTCTCTCTCTCTCTCTTTGTCTCGGCCAAAAACCAAAACCACAAAAACCACCATTGTTAAAATTTTAAAAGCTTGATTCATGAAGGTTTAGCACTTGTTTTATATAATCAAAGGATTTTATAAATAAAAGGAATCTAGGGTTTTGATACTTCGATTGATTTGGTAAAGCTTGAAGAAGTTCTTTTTCTTTTTGATTATGAGTTGATTTACTTGTAGATCGGGTTATTTTGATTACGTAGATACGCTACATAAGGTTATTTTTAAAAAGACCTATTTTGACTCTTTTATTTTCATGTATAATCTATGTGGATCTATGCATGCATGTTGCTTATCATATGTGTTCTTGAAAATAAAAAGATGAAAATTATTTTTATGTTGGTAAACTTTTAGATTTGTATAATTTATGGATGGATCTATTAGATCCATGTATTTTAAGCATAACTTAAAGTTTTTACAAAATATATGTAAGTATATTTTTAGATCTGCAAACTTAATAATGTTTTTACTATATTATTTATGTTTATAAAAATTTAATGAAAACTAGTAGTGTTACAACTAGTAGTTGTACTTGATAACGGTCGAAATGGATTTTTATAAAAATATAGTATTCTGTCCGAATTTTATATGAAGTAAAAAGGGTTAACAAAATTATTTTGACACTAGATTAGTGTAATATAATGAGTACAAGTTAATACATTCGTTTCGGTATATTATAAGCTAAAAACGGACTTACAATGAGCAAGATATAGTCATTTGAATTCTTTTGTCGGAAAACTTAATTTTTGCGAAAACACTAGAAGTAGTTGCTGTCTAAATTGGTCGAAATAACGTTTTTGAGTTAAATCGAGCTATTTTAAGTGTCAAAATGAGTACTAAATGGTATATATGGTTGTTGGAAGTGTTTTGAAAAGGGTAAAAGCGCGCAATTGAAATATTTGGTTTATTGTTGCAATTGGGCATTGAAAGTTGGCATTTTGCGGAAAATGAGCTATTTGTTGATTGTGGTTTGTGAAAGTGTTGAAAATATGGGAATTTAGAGCGTGATTTGTGTACTAACTAAAAATGGAAAATTTTGAAATGACACCGAAAGGCTCTCGAATTTTCTATAGAAAATATGTTGAATATTTGGCTAAGTTAAATTTGGTAAATTAAAATTTACGCCAAAAGGCTGTCAAAATTCCGTCGAGACAAAAATAAAATTTTTCCCTAAGTATAATGTATTACCTATAACGATATAATTTTGATAAGTCATGTTTTATCTATGAAACAACGCATATGATTGATAAGCAATATACGTTATGAACTTATGTGATATATTTGCTAGCGCCTAAAGTATAGTATTATATTTAGGTTTTCGCTAGTGGTGTTCGCTATTACTTGATCTTAGTTATGCGGTTTGATTCATTGCTTAGTTCCATATTTAACTGCTTTATATGTTTAATATTTTGGGATGCAATAAATGCTTCATACTTGCTTCTGGACGCAATAAAACTGTTTTTCTATGAACGCTCAGTGAGCATTGTTTATGATATAGCTTAAGTAGCTTTATTCATAGTCCCCACTATCATAAATCGTTAATTACTCTGCTGGAGTAAGATCCTATATTATGGATAGATCTATTAAGGTTTGATAACCTCCACTTGGGATAGATCTATTAAAATGTGAACTTGAGTTATCTTGGCTGGATACTCGTTTTGGGCAATTTATATGTGCAACTATTTCATGTTCTGGATCATCAGTTTCGATGTCATGAGCTTAGCTATCATAGATATTGTGAACACCCGATTTATCCTACACTTGGAACTATATCTCCCATAGTTTCATGTGTACATGAACTGAACCTTTGCGGTCCATTTTGTAATGAATTTGAAGTGAAACGTAGATTCTCACCAACTCAATGTTCACCCCTTTTAGCATTTATCTCAGGTATTTGATGATGATAATTATCTACTTATATGAAGTACTTGGAGTCCGCATGCATTTCATGGCTATCTTCGGATATTTGCTTCTTATGCTTTTGAACTATTATCTCGTTGACATTTAAAACTTTATTCTTCCTCTAGTTTGTCTTTTGATAACGGTGACCTTTGTACTTTGATGTTTTAATTTAATTCAACGAGGTATTTTTATAAAACGTCTCATTTAGAGTTGTTCTCTTATACCCTAAACTATGATACAATGACGTAATAGCCCCCGAGCTTTACCACTTTCGTTGGTCACATTTTGGGGTATGACATAAGGGTGGTACGTTCACAAGTTACCAGAAGGGTGGAGGCAAGAAAGCGCAGCCTAACGAAGTGCTTTTAGTTACTACTCAACCAAACTCCAAGACAAGTAGAAACCCTACCAAGGGTGTTGGGGGATAGACACCACAAATGTCGGCCTCTCCTTTATCAACCCCCTCACCTGTTGTAGTTGCTGGAACCTCGACCTCGATGGAAGCACTGAATGCACCTCAGAAGGAAGCACGGGCGACCTCGGACGTCGACATCACGCCACAAGGGAAGCCTGAAACTTCCCACGCACTTAATGGAAGCCTGGACGGCTTCTTCGCGCAAAATTACGAATCCCTCGTTACTCTCATGATAGAGAGAACGAGGAGTGCCCTAATCGATGACCTACGGGTCCGCCTTGACTTTATGAGGGAAGTAGAAGCAATGAAAGGACTTGTTCCTAACAACGAACATCGTTCATCAAAACATAAACAAAGGATGGAAGATCGGATAACAAACCACATGTTTTCAAACGGATCACGTATCTCAAAGGACATGAGGATGGGGAAATAGTGGCTGAAGACTCAGACGACTCAAGAGACCGAGGAGGCCAAGAAACCCCTGCTAACGATGAACAGCGCACGAGAGCCTTGGATAGAGTTGAGCCTCCTCCAAGGGAGAGAGACTCATCCCCAGAACTGCGAGGTCACAGACGGGAACGAAGCCACCGAGTCAAGTCTAAGAGAGGAAGAAGATCCTCAAGCGACAACTCATCCATTTCTGACTCAGATGATCATCATCCTAGGCGTCGCAGAATAAGTTACTCTTCTTCAGACTCTTCCGACCACGCGAGGAGGCGTCGTAAATCATCTAGACAACATCGAAGTCGAAGCAATGAGTATCTATCTCTCGCATGGCGTCGTGAAAAAGTTGATGCGTTCACGAGATGCATCAGAAACTACTCCGAGGATAAGAAGAGGCGTATGCCGTCTAACGTAAAGACTTACGATGTCACCACATACCCAAATGATCATCTGAAGGTCTTCGAGTCACAAACATGGATTGAGCGGTGGCTAGAACCCATGTGGTGCCATATGTTTAACTCCACCCTAATTGGCATCGCCCAGAACTGGTTTGATGAACTCACACACCGAAGTATCGACGGATTTGAGGATCTGCAAAAAGCTTTCTGGAGGAACTACACTCAGCAAAAGAAGTGCGACAAGAGTCCAGTGTCGCTCACAAGAGTTAAGCAAAAACAAGGTGAATCCTTGAAAGATTTTGTGGAGAACTTTAAGAGTGGGTGCAATCACATCAAAGAGTTCCAAGAAATCCTAAAAATTTTTGGTTTCATGGCGGGAATAACCAATCAAAACTTGATAAGGAAACTAAATGACAGGACTCCCGTGACCTTTAATGAGTTAATGCGGTGAGTCAGGTCTTTTATCTAAGGAGAGGCTACAACTGCTGATATGAGGAGGGGGAATTCTAATTACATATCCTAAGAGCAGCCTAAGAGGCAACCCAACAACCAGAACAATAGCTGGAACCTCAACTATCAAGGAACTCAGAGGGGAGGACGCGACAACAACAGCAAGTTTACCCTCCTTAAGATGACACCAAGAGAGATGTTTCTATCAAGAGGTACGAATTTTTCAAAACCCCTAGCAATGTCCAACCCGGTGGAGATGCGCACGGGCAATAAGTGCTGTGAAATCATAGTGATAAGGGACACGAAACCGACTAGTGCATAGAGCTAAAAAGGAACATTGGAAGTTTGGTCAAGGCAGGAAAACTAAACCATCTCATAAAATATTGGAGAGATAGAGTAGACAACAATAAGAACGAGAATAAAAAGACAAGCTCACTACAATCTACATTGTGTAGTCATGGCAACGCAGGACCAAGCAGAGGACTAGTCAAGAATCCTCTCGCGGTACGGAGATCTCGTTCCCTCCCTTACTACAAGCAATGCGGCTGAAGGCCCCTTGGCGATAGAGGTAAGTATGGGAGACCACGTCCTCCGCCATATGTACATTGATAGCGGATCTTCGGAGGATATTTTGTATGAACACTACTTTACACGGCTCCGCCCGGGAATAAAGAGCGAGTTAAGGAGAGTAATGTCACCACCCGCTGGCTTTAGTGGGGAAATAACTTGGCCACTCGGTCGACCAGGGATTCTAGCTATGCGTTTCATACATTCCACGACACATGGAATGCTAAAACTTATGGTGAGGGAAGTATCATTACAATTAACAATACCGACATAGGTAGAGCAGCCACATGTACTCTCCCTCAAGACAATCTCGGTAACCTTGCATGGGAACTAATAGACATGAATAGAGTACCCCAACCCATTGAAGCGCGCATAATGCAGATCCATGAGGGACATCCCTTGAGAAAAAATAAGAAATGTGGGCTGAGTGAACAGGGCATGTTAGAAAAATTTAACATCTCATACAGGTCTCACATGATAGCTAGGTAGCGGGCCCCGACAAGCTTAGCCAACAAAAGGACAAAGGAAGAAGTCGCCGCGCTAAGGAAAATTGGATAACCCAAGCCCCTTGGGTCTTATTTATAGTGGGATTATCGCGAGTTAATGGGCCTGACGCAGGTCTCATCCTAACAAATCCAGAAGGAGTAAAACTCACCTACGCCTTACGTTTTAGGTGTGCGATCACAAGCATGGAGGAGGACTACGAGGCGCTCATAGCAGGATTGAGGATTGCATCTCGCATGGGTGTACATAACTTGATGGCTAACATATACTCCCACTGGATAGTGAATCGCATCTCGAAGAGATACGAGGCTAGGAAGAAGAATATGATCCAGTACTCACAAAAAGCCAAGTCACTGGTCAAGGGCTTCAGAAAATTTACCATACGGGAAACCCCAAGAAGGGCTGATGGAATGGCTGACGCACTAGGCAGGATCGAATCCACCCATTAGGCGAGTCTACCCAGTCAAGTTCTGGTTTATATCGTGGAAAATAAACCCATAGTGGGAGTAGAGACTCCCATAGTCTGTAAAAATAAAGGTCCAACGTGGATGACTCGATAATAGATTATTTGATCAATAGAATAGTCCCACTGGATGAAAGAGATGCACGACAAATGTGTAAGAGGTTAGGTCAATTTAAGATCCGGTATAAAGTACTTTATAAAAGATCGTATTTACAGTTATGGCTGGTAGGAGCGTGACAGGCGTACTACATCACTAGCAGCATTCACGAAGGGCCGTGTCGCAGTCTGGCAGGACCCAAGTCAATTGTAATGGAAGCTCTACGTGTTGGGTATTATTGGCCTAGAATGCACGAGGATGCGAGGGATTTAGTTATTAAGTGCAAAGATTTCCAAACCTATAGGACAACGAATTGCAATTCATAGCGAGAGCCAGCGCCCATTGCACCATCGTTGTTCTACTAGTGGGGAACTAATATCGCAAGTACTCTCTCCGTGACAGGAATCAATTTTTTAGTAGCAGCTATGGACTGCTTAAAGCCAACATAGTCGCAACGGTTACGGGCGAGCTATTAAGTTCGTATGGGAGAACGTTGTTTGTCGTTTCGGTTTGCTAAGAGAGAAGTTCTTATAAAATAGTGGCCAATTCGCGACTAATTTATTCAAACCCTGGTAGGCGACGCTGAACACGACGCAACGGTCTATATCAGCGAAGTATTCACAGGCCAGCGGGTTGCAAGAAAATTAATCCATAGCTGGGGAGTAGATTCAAGGAGGGGCACTCACGCTAGAATTGGAGAAGCTGAAACCGGTTTGAACGCAAAGAGGGGCACTAACGCTAGAATGTGGGGTGCTTCATTCAAAACAGGTGATTTTGTTTATCTCATTAGTGAGTCAAGTTTTTTGTACAACACATGGTCACCCGAGCCTAAATGGGAAGGATCTTACATGGTGACAAAGGCCTTGGGACAAGGCGCATACAATTTTAGCGACTTGGACGACCGTGACTAAGGTCGGTCATGGAACATCAGCGACCTCTAGAGGTGTTATCTTTAAGGATATGGCCTCCGCATGGATACCTTTTAGTTGTAGTCAGCTCCCAATAAATATCCATGTATTTCTTTTTATGCATTATGTCTTTTTTGTATTTCAAAACTTGCAAGTATAAATTAAACACCTTGGTCCCTAGATAGTTCTGCGGCCCTTTCTCTTATTCAATTGTTGTTCTTTAAATTGTATCATTTAATTATCAGTTCTCATTATATTTGGCCTACGGGCGTACATGTACCTATCATTTCTATGAGAAATAAGACGATTGAGTGAACTTACTAATTCAACTTGTCGTGTTAGAGGGATGCAACCTCAGCGACCACGGATCATGTATCCTTGTTAGGCACCTTACTAATCAAGACGTTGTGGCAAGTTTGCCACATACTCCATGACATGCGAAAGACACACTGTGCACGTCTAACAACATTTTGTCAACAATTTGAAACCAGTTATGGTATTAATGGTATGCCGCACGTAATGACCTGTTTCAGCCCATAAGTTAGTCGAGATACACATTATGATGTATACTTACCCTGTCTACCTAAGTTTGGCATTTCGCGAACATTTGTGAATAAGGACTTGAGATATACATATGCTACGACCAAGATGCATAACAAACAAATTACGACAATTTTAATATCACGGACATTCGCATTATGTATTATCATGTTGGCTATAATTATGGAAAAGAAAGTAAATAACATCAGTGTTTACATATGACAAATGTACAATCTAGACTACAGTCATAGGTCAAAACTATTACAGGTTACGTACAAACATTTATACATCAAAAAGATTATTTTTAGCATACATTTGCCGCATGATGAAAGTATCCAGCTAATTACAACATGTCCCCAGTGCGACCTCTTCAACTTATGAGGAAGAAAACTTGATGAGGATATGGTGTGCTCATTCAGTGCTTTCTCCATATACCGTAGTATACGAGCTTCGCGAACTTAGATGGTGGGCACACTGACAGCTACGTCATCGGATCGAGGTAGTGGGTCGTGCCTAAACCAATGAGCGTGCCCTTTTCTTTGAGCCCTTTCTTCTTTGCCGCACACTTGGTATGAAATGTTAATATTTCTTGAAGGGATAATTCCTTATCCACTTTGAATGGGTTCAAAAGTATCACGAGGGTAAGGAAGAATAAGTACCTTCAGTTGTGCGATATCCGGCTTCAGATGGTAATTAGACGCTCCTCTGCGCCTTCCACTTGGTGCCTTGTTAGTGTGAGACCTTCTATTATCACATTAAATTGCCAGTCTTGGCCCGGTTCCACCATATTTATCAAGGGAATGTCGTATTTTTCAAATCTATTAGGGCGGGATCCAGTTTTTCCTGCGCAAGGGGACCGTAGGAGTTTATCTGAAATAAGCTCTTGTTCATCAATCCTTCCTTGACTGTGTGCTCCATAGCCGTACTTTCCCCTGCAGCCGTGGCTGCCACCACTACATCAGCATATGCCTCACCCTTGGCATCTAGGAGAAGACCGTAACAAATTAACCATCTTCTTTCAGCAACAACAGATACTAGATGGGGGTATAACTCCTCATCGTACTCAATGTTCATACAACGGAGTTTTTCCTCCTGATCGTCCACTTGTTGTTGTAGTTTCGCACCAAAGTTTTCCACATTAGCAAAGAATTGATCTTTACCTTTCTCAAGTTGATCCATGGGCCAACGATTCGCTGATAGCTGTGTCTCTAGTTTTATACGTTCTTGAGCTAATGTGGCATGGAGGTTGGTTTATCATCAATAAGTGATAGGATAGTGTCAGTATTCCTTCTGGTCGTGGCCTCCGCTATTTCTAGCTTCACGTTTACACGCACCAGTTTTGTATTCTTCTCCTCCATGGCTTTGGCATGTTATGCTTCCATGGTTTCCGCCTGACGGGCTTTCTTTGAGAATCTCTTACTTACACGGTATACCAGGGTCACGTTGTGAGTCGTAGTCACATCTACCTCATTCATCAACATAACATCGGAAAGAAAATCTAGTCATTGAGCGAGCCCGGGAGGATTGATATTATCCATGCAGTTTTGGCAATCTTGGGTCTCGGTAAAATTGCATGACTCACATATGGACCACCTAGGGTTAAAGATTTATTCGTTGGGTGCTGAAGTGGTTTCATCAGGCGTAGGGACAACTTATGTAGTGGCATGCATTGTTTTCTCAGCATCAAGTGTGATAGTCACTAGAATGGCAGCAGCAAGGATTGAAGAATCAATTGTCTTAGCATCCGATCTGTGATGCATTTTAGGATGCATAGTTAAATATCATATATATAAATAATAATAAAAAAACAGGTCGGGCGAATTTTCAGATGCATAAGAAGTGTTGGAGGGAAGTACCTTTGCTTCTCAATCCGTGGTGGAGCTTTGAATGTAGAATTCGAGGAACTAGCTTCGATTAACCGATCTTTATATGGAGAAGAAGGGGCAATTTTTTCGAGGGCGCGTCTCACAGAGGACGGTTCTTCACCTTCCTTCCGTGCTATTTATTGAGGGAAGTCATAAGAGGTTTCGTTGTGTCTTTTTTCGATAAGATGTGAGTCCGCTTCTTCCTCAGACTCGTGTTCTTCCAAGGAGGTTTTAGCAGCTTGTGACACTTCCAACGCTTCTAGACTCGCGCATTTTTCCTCTTCTTGGCGATGCATTTGAATATACCCGGGTACGCTGCGAAGCGAGGTAGGGCTTAGTATTTGCCCTTCTGTTGGTTCTGGTGGAGGACTTGATCCTCGCACTTATAAATCCATAGTGCGCTCAGCCACAACCACTTTAAGAGGCTGCTCTCCCTCCGCTAATAGGCGTGGCTCATTGGTCACAGTCTTTGGGTGCTGACGTCTTACTAATTGGTAAATACTCATTTCTACATTAAGGATATAGTGCGACTGCAGTATGATATTATTATAGAAAACAACAAGGAAACAAAGAAGGATGACTTACTAATTGGTCACGGTCTTTGGGTGCTGACGTCTTACTAATTGGTAAATACTCATTTCTAACCATGGCCGAATTCGCCATAAAATTGTGGGACTTGGTCTTCGCGCGAAGTAGTGTTATGACTTAGCCCAATCGTGTAAAGAAGCGCTTCTGGGTAGGCCTGTATGGGTAAACGATTGGTGCTGATTAATTTGGCATCAGCGGTACTATACGTGTCAGGCTCGGGTCGCCCATCTCTCATCATGGTCTCTTGTGTAACGAAGTCATAAGCGAAAGGATAAATGACGTTATCTATCTAGAAGAATTTGGTATTCTAGTTCTTTAGAGAATCAAGCTTTTCCTCGTAACACTAGAGGAGCCCTGAGCGCTTTAAAGAGGATACCCAACCGTTGGTCCACGAAGGGTGATAGAAGGCGCGAAAAAGTTTTACTATAGGTTCTATACCAAGAACACAATAGCTGATTTCGAAATTAGATATCTTCATTGCACCTATACGTGCAGTTACGATATATGGATACGGTGGAAGGTTAAGAGATCTACTAGAAATCATGGTAATGGTATGCGGTTATTTGCAAACCCAAAAAATTTCGTATATACTTCTATCCTCTCTGTGAGGAAGCTTCCTATATCAGATTGAGGTCCTGATACTTCAAGATGAAGGTTCATTGGGACATGATATTCTGATGTAAAATGGAGTAATTCTTCCTCGGTGATGCGTGAAGTTATATCGAATAGTTGTTTTACCATTTTCATAAGGTGGGGCAAGTGTAAGGTCGCAATGTTCATATCCTTTTTGCTGGGTTTTTTTGCAATGGATATGAATTTTTATTAATGGCGGCAAGAAATATTTTATTGTGTATAGTATAGTGAAATGGAGGTCGGGGGTATTTATACCTCTAGGGTTAACTATTCAGTCACAGTCACAGGGGTGCACGCCCTGTGTCGTCCACTTGCACAATCTAATGGTGAAAGATGAATCAAGTAGCTTATGTGTCCTGTATTTTTCACATTTACCAAGTGAGTGGATAAAAGGGAGGAAGTAGGTACATATCTTGAAAATTGTAACATCTTTGCTACACTTCTTTTTTGTCACCAACTCAATTATAAGTGCGACTGCATTTGTTTTATAGTCTAGTAGTCGCGACACTCCCTGCGTCTACTAGACTGGGGGGCATGATGATGTATAGTCCCTAGTCGGGCTATAAGCCCGACCCACGGGTACTACCCGTATCCAATCCATTATGTATGCGTTATGACTGATAGCGCCGAAGACCATGTTGCCCAATAAGCCGTTGTGGCATGCGGTTTCATTGAAGCCACACTCTGGCCGCACGCGATCAGGGTAAAACGAGATTATAGTCTAATTTAAGAGGATATAGACTCTCCTTATTTAATTGATAAGCATCTCGGTGTATATGGTAATTATCTCTTACTTCAGCCGCAAGATTAGAGAAGCCCAACTAGGGTTTCACCGGGTATATAAGGAACCCCCGAGGTTCCACAAAGTTACGATTTACTCAATACTCACAACCCTCATCGATTATCTCAAATCAAATCGATTAGTTACTCATGCCGGGGTCTAATCGTGGGATACATTCCCACGGTAAGCCTTAACGGTGTTTGTTCTTTAGTGTGTAGGGTCTTCATAAAAGTTCACTTGTATGAGTCGGAGTCCTCAAACACCCAAATTAAGCCTAGTTCGGGTTAAACGCGGTCCATACAACTTTTGTATTAACAATAATCAAGGTGTTTGTCGTGTTCATGTTAGCGGAGTTAAGCTGATAAATTTACGCACATGAGCTTAAATGTGGTCTCTAAAATATTACTTGCTCCCACTGTCTTATAATAAGCGTTCATATTCAAAATTTATTTAGTTTTATGAAATCCCACTAACTAAACTCTTCACCAATATTGTTTCTACACACTAAAGTGGATTTTTGTTGGGTGAGAGACCAAGTGCACAATTTTTTTTAGATATCCAAAAGATAGTAATATAAACACTAAAAATGAGACGAATCGAATAAAAACTTTCAATTGATAACATTAAAAATATGTTACTTTATGTGTAACAAGTTTATTTATGTCTAAACGATTTTATTTTTGTACAAATGTAGTCGTAAAAACTTGGCATATTATAGATATTTTTAATAAAACAGACAGCTAGCGTTACACGAGAATTGGATCTTAATAAACAAACAACACATGAGTAGTTTTACAACACTAACAGTAAGAAACTAAGTTTAGTCATGCTAATCATTCGTTACTTTGTTTCAATCCACACGATATTCTCCATTTCAATATACAATATGACAACAGGACCCTTGTTTTGGATTTGTTCCTGAGCATGTATTTGGTTTTAGTGATTTAAAAAAGTTACTTTAATAACCATAAATTCAATTATCATGTGATGAAATACATGTAACGTTTTTTAAAGTTCAATATACCAGGATTTGTTGCATCAATACTTGAGCTCGATGATGAAGAACCAAATATAATACATGTGTTAAGTTGCACCTATTTTTCATGTGAAAAAGCCAAAAATAATCTTGTGATTTTTGTCACAATTCACAAACGTCACTTTCCTCGTTTTATATCTAAAAGCATTTTTGTAAAATGCCAATTTTCTGTATATCCACATGTATAATCCTAAAATTAGTTTATTGGAAGACACTCGTAATATGGTCATAAGTAAAACACATATATAGGCACTTGCAACTTTGTAATTGTTCTTAAAAATAATATCTAGTTGAAGGATCTGTTGTAATATATATTAATTACTAAACAACATGATCTTTAATCTTTAATACAAAATCGGCGAGATTGGTAAATAATCAAGCTATTGTATTTGTCTGTAACTGGGTCACTACTTGCATGTAGCAATGGAGTAAATAGTATGGACATTTTGGCTACAAATCCATGAATGCCGATAGTAAACTAGTTTCCCGAGTTTAATTTTCATTTTTGGTAACGGGTATCCATCTTGATTCTTTATTCCCGCGTTGGATTTGTACAATTGTACTTCTAGCGCCTTGCTAGGCTGCTAGCGCATTTAACATTTTGAGTATATCTTCGCCGTTCCAGAAAGTTACTATTGTATACATAACCACTGCACACTGACGTATGACAGAAAGGAGTAAACATCATAGATATAAAAAATAAGATTCAGCATCTAATTAAGATGTTTGAACAAGTAATCGGTTTCTCAAGCTATTGAAACTGAGTATTTTGTGCATTTATGTTTTCAACTTTCAATGAAATACAGTATCGTAATACATGTAGCGAGCGCTGTGTACTAATGGACATCCGTACAAACGAACTGAAGTATGCATATATACACAGACGCGCATATTATATTTGAAGTATGCTTAGATTATGGTTAGTTATATTTGATTCAGTTTTAAGTTGCAATAATCATTAATTGTAGAGTAGCGGCGTGTGTATCTGCATTTACAATAATAATCTGTATGTTAAATTGCTAATATTGTCGAAATTAAGTAAAAGCAAAAAAGATTAGACAATTACCACAACTTAGAGACATGGTTAAAAACGGCCTCTGGTCTAATGGTATGTGAGTGCCTTACCAGCCTAGAGGTGAACACAAGCAAATCTTCTGGTTATGTTCGGAAAAAAAATGCAAGAAGTTACTAACAAATTTGGTGCTTACATGGATTTGAAATTAAGTATCATGTGGATGCTATGTTTATGTGATATCATAAATATTATCTGTTATCAAGTTAAACCATTAAAAAAAAACAAGCATAAAACACAAAGATAATCAATAATTAAAACCAAGAACAAAGTTTATTACAGAAAGCTTAGGGAGGAACAACAATAATCAGACAATAAAGATATACATAAACACACTCACAAACACACTCCCAGATATCACATACTGAAACACACTCACAAACACACACATTACATTTTCATGCCATAACTTTAATCTCAGTCTGTTTCGACTTCGAAGCTTCACGAGCAGAGCAAATCACCACTTGTGCCCATCTCTTCAACCTTAGCTTTACCTTCTTCGGATCCTCTTCTGCATAAGTAATTAATTCACATCAAATTAAAGTAAAACTAACAAAAGAGAAAATAAATGACAAAAAACGATTAAGGAAAAAACATTAACTTCTTCATTTATTAAAAATCACGTACTGGAATCAATCATGAACCTCGTGTTCGAGAGCGAATCAAAAGTGGATGAAGAAGATTTAGATATCTCTCCACTCTTGGACTGTCCATTCATAGCAACATACATTTCAAGTGCTGGAAATGCTCGTTTAAGTTTTGGATTCAATTCGGTTTTCGTATCCAACCCAAAACCTAACTCAAAAACACCTTTTAGCTCCTTGATATCTTCATCAGTGACATCAAACTTAGATATGGAATCTAGGCTCATGCTCCGACGGTGCAAGTTACGACGGGTTTGTTTGTGTTTTAGCTTCTCCCATTCTTTGTCCCGGTCAATGTCTGGTGACCACGACCGGGTTTTGAAGAGAAAGGGAGCTCGATTCTTTGAGTCTGCCATAAGAACCACCCTCTGCGGCTAAATGAGTGAGAAGAAAGGGTATAAATAGAAGACTCCTGTGGGTCCAGTTAAGATTAGAAACCTGAAATGATGAAATAATGAGTACTGGGGGTAGTGTTGTGGGCCATGTTTTGTGGTTGGGCTTCGTGCTATTTGAAGCATGTATATTTAAAGGTTATTAGTGATATACGTAATTTGATTGTTTGTTAACAAGCAAAGAGCTTTTGTTGAGTGGATAAGTAGTCTAGGTATCAGAACGACGAGTATAGGTATTATAGGTTTCTTCTTGATTCTTTGAAACGGAAAAATTGTTAAGCACGAGCACGGTGAAAGACAAACTAGAACGGAGACGATAAATTTTTACAACGATTATCAACTATTCTATTCATCAGCACTAACTTTTCTATAACTACCCGAAATTAGAGAAAAAAAATGTTACCTTCTTTTGGATAACATTTTTCTTGGATGCATATTGATATGAATGGATTGTTGTTAACTAACAAAGAGCGTTTGAGTCAATAAGTAGTTTATGTATCAGTACGACCATTATAGAAATTATAGGTTATTTATAGATCTGAAACGAAAAAATTGTTCCACACGAGCACGGTGCAAAACAAATTACATCTAGATTATAAAAATTTACAACGATTAATAGCTATGCTATCCATTAATTCTAAATTTTTCAACATATACAGGAAATTAGAGAACACGAGATTAGGTTATCTTCCTCCGGTTAAGATTCTTCTTGGATGTATATTGATACGATTTGATTTTTATCTAACTACCAAAGAGCGTTTACAGTCTGTAAGTACTCTAGGAATCAGAACGAAGATTATATGTATTATAGGTTTTTTTCCGATTCTTTGAAACAGAAAAATTGTTAATCATCAACACAACACGGTGAATGAAAAAGTAGAAATGAGATGATAAAATTTTACAAGAATTATTAGCTATTCTATCCATCAACTCTAAGTTTTCTATAACAACCGAAAATTAAAGAACAAAAAAATAACTTACCTTCTTCTGGATAAAATTTTTTTATGCATATTGATATGATTTGATTGTTTTTAACTAATAAAAAGCATTTACTAAGTGAATAAGTAGTCTATGTATCAGAACGACGACTATAGGGATCCTAGGTTATTTTTAGATCTGAAGCGACAAAATTGTTAAGCACGAGAAGGGTGCAAGAGAAGGGTGCAAGACATATTACAACTACATTATAAAATTTTACAACGATTATTAGCTATTCTATCCATTAATTTTAACTTTTTCCACATTTACTAAAAATCAGAGAACAAGGGAATATGTTGCCTTTTTCCGGATAAGATTTTTCCTAGATATATATTGATGCGATTTTTTTTTATTTAACTAACAAAGAGCTTTCGTTCAGTCTATAAGTAGTTTAGGCATGAGGCCGAAAATTACGAGGACTATAATTTATTTTTATATTTCCATAAAAGACATTGTTAAGCACGAGCGCAGTGCAAGGCAAATTACAACTAAGATGGTAAACTTTACAATGATTACTAGTTATTCTATCCTTTAATTGTAACTTTTTTACATCTATTAGAAATCAAAGAACACGCAATTAGGTTACCTTCTTCGGGATAAGATTTTTCTTGGATGTTGTACTCATCCTGGAACTGCCAAAAATTCTTAGTCTTTAGTTAAGGTTTTTGGTTTTTATAATGTGGATTTACTACCAATTAAAAATCTCCAACTCAACGACTTTTTCAAACGCCAAACTTGAATAGAATGTGTCCATTCGTTACAATATCTTCGTCAAAAATCAAGAAACAAACGGATTACAAGTCAATCTTGCTAAGATTCAAATGAATTATAGCACGGAATTTCAAAAGGTGTCGTCCCACATGCCTCCATCTAAAATGGGTCATATTTTTATTAGTTTTTCATATAATTACGTATAATAATAAACATATATGACACATAAAAATTTGAGTTATATACAATTTATTTTTTTTATATTTTTATTAGGAGCTCTTTTTGTTATTGTCTAGGGCGTCGAAAACCACGAAATAATATTGCCGAGAAACAATATTATTCGTGATTAGTATAAGTTTGTTCCATTCTTTTATGTTTGTTTTTAGATGATAAAATATATTAGAAAATGGTCGATTATCAAAAGATCTAATTCCTTCGTTCCGCTTTTAGTGTCCTCGTTACTATTTTAATTTGTCTAAGAACATTATCCACTTCTTCAAATATGAAGTATAAATTAAATAGTTTTTCCAGTTTTACCTATGTAATTAAACTTTTATAAGGAAATTAGTTTCAATATTGAATGTAGCTAAGCGGTAAGTTTGTCTTTATAGTATAAATTTTTACATTCATTGAATTTATTATAAATTATGAAAAAAAAATTGTTGGGGATATTAAAATGGGACGGAGACAGGACAATGCTAACGGATTTTCAAAACGCTTTTTTTAATTAATATAAATAAAGTATCTATAATAATACATATAAATGACTAACGTTTTTTCAAAAAGTTTTATAAAGTAATAAATTTGCGAAATGTTATAGGACTTAAATATTCCTACTTATAAAAGACGACACAAGTTAAATAAGTAAGTTAGAACTAAAACCATTAATTATCATCGCTAACGCTACGCTAGCAAACACCGCCGTTGCTATACATATACACATGTAACAGTCTTGTTCAATGGAAAAAGTTCTACATAGACCTTTTCTTTAGCATAGACTCAATCAACCAATTACAACCACCCATTTTTTTCATCTAACAACAAAAATATATTTTTTTAAAATCAATATCATACAAACCGTTAACTGTTACGCAAAATGAAACATACCATCGTGACGAGAATTAAATTATCTTTCAAACGAGGGGCACATGTATATACTTTCGACAAACTTTTTTTCGACTTTTTTTCTTAAGTCACGTCTGAGAGAATCATATATGATTCGTCACGAAACATATATGATTCGTCACGAAACATATATGATTCGTCACGAAACATATATGATTCGTCACGAAACATATATGATTTTCAGAAAATCATATACGATTCATATCACGAATCATATATGATTTTCTGAAAATCCTATATGATTCGTGACGAATCATATATGATTCGTGACGAATCATATGTGTTTCGTGACGAATCATATATGATTCGTGACGAATCATATATGTTTCGTGACGAATCATATATGATTCTCTCAGACGTGACTTAAGAAAAAAAGTCGAAAAAAAAGTTCGTCGAAAGTATATACATGTGCCCCTCGATAGAAAGATGATTTAATTTTCGTTGTAATGGTGTATTTTTTGTCACTTGACGATTTACCGTTTGTGAGTTATTTAATTTTTAAGAAAAAGGTGGAAAGTTAATTTGAATGAATGTGATTGGTTGATATGGTCTATGCTAAAAAGAAGGTATATGTTGATCTCAACTCCTTGTTCAATTATGTTAAAGTCATTCATCATGTATCAACTGGTTGTTAAATAAGGTTTCTAAAAAAAAGTTGTTCCTTAACTTTACATTAAAGTTCCTTTTATTCATGAACGAATTTGGCATCAACTTTTTATAAAAAAAAAATATTATGCTTGCTATTACACATGTTAAATTTTTTTGAGATTAGGATATCCATGTTGAGTTAACCAAAACAATTTTAAAAAGGAAGTGTAAGAAACAATTTTTTTTTGAAGAAAATGATTTCATAACATTATGATATGGGTAAACAATTTAGATAATTAAGCAATACATGATATTTTTTGATTTCATTACTGTCTTGAAACCCTAGCATCTCCAAAAGTCCCAGATAACACACACTAAAACACTCTCCCAAACAGACACTACTTTCGATTTTCATTGCACAACTTTAGTGTTTTCACGTTGTTTCGAAGCTTCACGAACCGAACAAGCAACCACTTGCGTCCATTTCTTTAATCTGAGTTTATCATTCTTCGAATCCTCATCTGCATAATTGATCCTTGTACAAATAGAAAGGACAAACCACACGGACTTAACAAAAAGAGTGACGTACAGAAAGGACTAAACATCACAGATATAAAAATACAGTAATATTTAGCATCTAATTAAGATGTTTGAACAAGCTAGTAATGGGTCTCTCAAGCCATTGAAACGAACTATTTTGTGCATTCATGTTTTAAGCATTGATTGTAGAGTAGTGACGCTTGTGTATCTGCATTTATAATAATAATTGTATATGTTAAATTAGTAATAGTGTGAAAATTCATTATAGCAAAAGATTAAACAATTATTCCAACTTAGAAATATCGGTTAAAAATATGATATTGTGCACAACAATATAGTAGTATAATAATTAAAATAATAGTATATCATTAATCTTTATAAATAATCAATTGATTACTAATTTAACATTAGTTTATAATAAAGACATATGAGCATAATCAAATCTTTTTGCTATCTTTGAAAAACGTAAATACAACAATGAAAAAGATGCAAGTAAAAAAGTTAACGAATTTCGTGTTCACATACATTTGATGACATATCCTCAAAATTTTCTATTATCAAGTTAAAATTAAAAAAAAAAATCAAGCATAAAACACTAACATAATCGATAATAATTAAAACCAACAGAATTTATTGCATAAAGCATTGGCAATTAACAACAACAATAATCAGAGCTATACAATAATTTTAATTCTCACATATCCAACACTCACAGATAACAAATACTAAAACACACTCACAAAGACACACGTTCCATTTTCATGCCATAGCATTAATCTCAGGCATTTTCGATTTCGAAACTCCAAGAGCCGAGCAAATCACCACTTGTGCCCATCTCTTCAATCTCAACTTGACCTTCTTCGGATCCTCTTCTGTAAAAGTAATTTGTTCACATCAAATTAAACTAAAACTATCAAAAGAGAAAGAAAAAAAGAACGATCAATGAAAAATAATACTGTAATAAGTACTTCATTAATTAAAAATCACGTACTTGGATCAATCATGAACCTCATGTTTGGGAGCGAATCAAAAGTTGATGAAGAAGGTCCATACATCTCTCCACTCTTGAGTTGTCCGTTAATAGCAACATACATTTCTAGCGCGGGAAAAGATCGTTTAAGTTTTGGATTCAATTCGTTTTTCACATCCAACCCAAAACCTAACTCGAAAACACCTTTTAGCTCCTTGATATCATCATCGGTAACATCAAACTTAGATATGGAATCTGAAAGTTTATGGACATAAAATTAATATTCGTGTGATAGGATCGAACTCGGAATTACGGGATTGCACACAATACATAAAAGGTTAATTTTATTTATTAAATATATTATATATATATTTATTAAATCAAATCGAGTTTAACTAAACGATGGTTAATTAAATTAAGAGTTAAGTTAAATAACCGTTATGGAAACACCCTTGGGGTCTAGTCGACCGTCGGCAAAGAGGGGGGGGGGGGCAAAGGGAAACTTTTGTTTTCTAATTAGTGTTTTACTTGGAGATCAAGGTTTTGCCAAGCCTATATAAACACATAATGCCTTCATAATTTTTATCCCTCTTTCCCTTTTCTTCTCTTTGAACGCCGGCCAAACAAACACCCTTTAGGGTTTTCTTTGGTTTTTCGATTTTGCTCAAATTCCATAAGAGTTGAAGTTCCGGTTTGCAAGTGCTAGTCTCACGGTTAGCCCGTTACATTACGTGTGTACAAGAGCGTAATATAGTTTACTTTAAACTATATCTTGGTATTGTTCTTCGCAAACCCTAATTGGTGATTCGACGGTTATCTTGTGGATCTACGCTAGGATGAAGGTATGTAACCCTAATCGATTAATTATAATTGTGTTAATAATGATCTTGTTAATTCGCTTCCGCTATAACGTGCTTTGATCTTTGTTATAATTATATAATTGTTATGAATGTCATAAACCATCAGTGGTATCAGAGCCGTTTTAACATGTTATAATTATCGAAATCTACAGTTTTTTAACTAATGGTGATTTGAGTTAAAATTACATGTTGTTTTTTAGGTTTTAACAAAATTAGGGATTTTTTTTTGTTTTTTAAAAATCGGCTTAGCTGAATTTTATATTAAAAAAATTGTAAACCCTAAAATTACATGGTAAAAATCTTTAGATGATTGCATGAATTAATTATTATGTCATGTGTGGTTACGATCCGTAGTTTTTTAATTGTTAAGAATACGTGGGACATCCGTGATGAACATGCATGTTTTTCACGGATCATATGGGATTTATATGTTATTTGCTTTATTGATTCAAAGTTTTAAAATTAGAGAAGACTTTTTATGTTTATAAAAACCCTAGATTTTATGTTCTTTAAATAAATTGTTATGCATGTCGCTATTTGATTTAATTTTTTTTGTACCTACTTGTTTTCTTATGCTTTATACTAATTGTATGTTGTAAACAAGGGTAATTTTTTTAAGAAAAAATAATATTGACTAAATCATATAAAAATTAATGAATTGTTTTGAGATCTAATTTATATATGATTTGCGTTGATTGGAATTGCAATAATAACTTAACGGCCTACTCAATTTTGACAAACTATAAAGTGGGTATAACGCACCGCTGGTCATGTACCCGGTTAAGGAAAGAGGTGTTATGCTTCAGCGTTGACCAAATTCCCGGCTTGCCTGTGCGTCAAAGTTAGAATTACCTACAGTTATTATTTACCAAATTCCTTAAGGTTGATTTAACCGCAAATTCACATCCGAAGCACAATGAATAAAGTTATTGCTTTATGCTTTAGCCAAGTTCTAGGAACGTGAGGCGTGAATTGTTGTGGGTAAAATCTTTAATTGGTTTAACCAATACCTCAACTTGCAAATGTGTGGCAAAATATTTAGTCTCACCAAAAGGTTTACTAAAAGTTTTATTAAACTGATGCTATGGAGATGTATGCATGCTTCTCCATACATGATTTTGACACCAAAATCAATACCCTTAAATTTAAGTCTTATGTCATCTAATTGACGAACACTTGAAGTTACAATTGTCGTCATGTGAGATCTTGGACGATGTTGTAATGGAGAGAAAACTTCATGATTGTATGAGATTGCACATGAAGGTTTTACGTTCTTTAGATTAGTCGACTTGATTGAGTTACTCAGTGAGATCTGGAAACTTAAGGCATAAAGTTGGGATGAAGCATGTTTATGATGCAAAGAGACTTTTGGCAACGTAAATCCCTAAAATATCTAGAAAATGCAAATTTGTTTGTCAATTATTGTACGACAAGTTACCATGTTGAGTACATTTGTCACTAGCAGATCAACTGATGTGATAAGTTTATGTCAATGTGGATTCTAGTTTCAAGGAAAATACTATGGTTTTATTACCAGGGTAATTTTATTTTCTTGAATGCTATTATAAAAAATACTAATGTTTGAACTTATTTCTGTAGAAATGGCTCAACCCGAACACAATATGACTATGAGTTCTGCGTTTAAAGGTTTCTTTGAATGTCTTGAACTTACTGGCCCTAACTTCAATGATTGGTATCGCTCACTAAGAATAGTTTTGAGAGCAGCGGGTACTATCGATATCTTGACTACTCCTTATCCGGAGGATCTTGCTGAAGGAGCATCTGATGCGCAAAGGCTTGAATACGCTGCTAATGTTAAGAAGCACTCTGAGGTGGCTGCATTAATGTTAGGAAGAATGGCTCCTCCACTTCAATAGAAGTATGAGCTATGTTCTCCTAAGCGAATGCTTGATGAGCTCAAGGCTATGTTCGAAAAGCCGTAAGCTGTGGAAATCTACGACTTGGTAGATGCTCTGCATAGTTGCAAGCAAGCTCCTGGAAAGTCTGTAAGTGCCCAATATTTGGAGATGAGGGGTTATATGGAATAGCTCATTGCACTAGGACAACCCTATGATCATAATATGACTATCAACTTGATCAATAGGTCCCTTAACAAGGACTTCAAGGATTTTGTTTGAAACTATAATATGCATTGCACGGGGAAGACAGTTAATGATTTGCATGCAATGCTCATTGACTACGAAAAGGGGTTAAAAGACAAGGAATCTACTTCTACTCCTCCTATGCTTTATGTACAAAATGGTGGAGTGAGTAAGGCAAAACCGCACAAGAACAACAAGAAAGGCAAAGGCAAAGGCAAGGGTGATAAGGGCAAACAATTTGCGACTTATTCTAAACCTAAGCAAAACTTTGTCAAGAAGAATCAATCTCAGAAGGATGAGACTTGTTTCCATTGCAAGGCAAATGGACACTGGAAGAGGAACTGCCCTCTTTATCTCGAAGAGTTGCGAGAAATAAAGAAGAAGGCTAAGCTTAGTGTTGCAGCATCTTCAGGTAACTTATATTTGATAGAGTTATTTAATCTTACATACAAATCAAATTCTTGGGTATATGATACGGGATGTGGTATTAACATTTGTAATACCATGCAGGGATTTGAGTTGGAGAGGAAGCTTACCGATGGGGAACAATTTATGCGTGTGGGCAATGGCGCACAAGTAGCGGTTGAAGCTATAGGAATATTTAATCTAGTTTTACCTTCGGGTTTAGTACTGAGATTAAATAATTGTCATTATGCACCTAAAATTGTTAGGGGTGTTATTTCCTTTTAATATATGTTGGATCTTGGATTTATTCACACTATTGATAATAATAGAACTTCTGTTTTCAAAGATGGTTTATTTTATTTGGATGCATTTTCTGTAAATGGTGTTTTTGAAATTAACATGCATGATAATAACTCCAAGAGAAAGATTAATTCTGTATTTAGCATGAATAAGAAGAGAAAGTTAGACAAGAACTCTTCTTATCTTTGGCATTGTAGACTTGCCCATATTAGGAAGACTCGCATACAAAAGCTTCAATGTGATGGTCTTTTGGAAAATATCAATGATGAATCATTTGATAAATGTGAGTCTTGTATCTCTGGAAAGATGATCAAGAAACCTTTTAATAGCAATATTGAAAGGGCTACTGAACTACTTGGTTTAATACACACTGATGTGAGTGGACCACTTAGACATGTGTCAAGGAAAGGTGCTAGCTACTTATTAACATTTACGGATGATTATAGCCGTTATGGTTATGTTTATTTACTTAAGCATAAACATGAGATATTTGAAACATTCAAAGTGTTTAAAGCAGAAGTAGAACTGCAACTAGGAAAGAATATTAAAGCTCTTCGTTCTGATCGAGTTGGAGAATATTTAAGTCAAGAGTTTTAAGATTATTTAAGTGAGAATGGAATTGTTCAGAAACTTACTTATCCATATACTCCACAACAAAATGGTGTATCTGAAAGGAGAAATCGTACATTATTGGATATGGTACGATCTATGTTTAATCTTACAACTTTACATTTATCCTTCTGGGATTATGCTTTAGAATCTGCTGTTCGTATTCTAAATATGGTTCCCACAAAGAAGGTTGATAAGACACCATATGAACTATGGCATGGCAAGAAGCCATATTTGTCTTATTTAAAGATTTGGGGTTGTGAGGCGCATGTGAAACGTGACTCTAGAGATAAACTCCAACACCGCTCTGTAAAATGTATCTTTATAGGTTAACCTAAGGAAACTATGGGTTACTATTTTTATTATCCGACTGAGAACTGAGTTGTTGTGGCTCGGTAGGGAGACTTCCTTGAAAATGATCTTGTAAATCAAGAATTCAATGGGAGAAATTATGATCTTGAAGAAATTCAAGAAGATACATTGCCTTCTGAAAATACTAGTGAAGAAATTCCAATAGAGCCAAAAAGTCTGGGAGCTCCACCTGAATTAATTCCTCCACGTAGGTCTAAAAGAACTGTACGTGCGCCAAGCAAACAATGTCTTAACATAGAGGATGAGGAGGAGGAGGTAGGGGATCTTGGTGAACCTGCTAACTATGGATCTGCAATGCCTGATCCAGAAAACTCAAAATGGATAGTTGCGATGAATGAGGAAATGAAATCCATGAAAATCAATGATGTTTGGATTTTTTTTGATACACCTAAAAATGCTAAAGTAGTGAAAAATAAGTGGTTATACAAGAAGAAAACCGACATGGATGGTAAAGTACAATCCTATAAAGCACGTTTAGTAGCTAAAGGTTTTACTCAAACTTTTGCCATAGACTATGAGGAGACATTTTCTCCTGTAGCAGACTTACGAGCTATTAGGATTCTCATAGCTATAGCAGCATACTATGACTATGAGATATGGCAAATGGGTGTTAAAACTGCCTTCTTGAATGGTCGCTTAGATGAAGACATCTATATGCAACAACCTGGAGGGTACGTTGATCCTAAATATCCAAACCGTGTGTGCAAACTTCAAAGATCTATTTATGGTTTGAACCAAGCTTCACTTCAATGGAATAAACGATTTGATAAAGAAATCAAAAAGTTCGGATTTATTCAAAATCGAGATGAGTCGTGTGTATATCGCAAAGATAGTGGGAGTGATGTAGTGTTCCTAATTTTATATGTCGATGACATATTAATCATGGGAAGTTACATTCCAAGACTTAAGGAAGTTAAGGATTATCTTGGTAAATGTTTTTCTATGAAGGATTTGGGAGATGTTGCATATATTCTGGGAATTAAAATCTACCGAGATAGTAAAAGACGATTAATTGGTCTTAGTCAAGATGCTTATATTGATAAGATATTCAAGAAGTATAACATGCATAATTCCAAGAAAGGTTTTTCAACCTATGGAAGTTAAGCATAATCTGAGTCATGAGATGGATGCATCAACTCCTGAAGAGGAGGCATACATGCAGAAGGTGCCTTATGTTTCGGCTGTAGGATCTATAATGTATGTTGTTAGATGCACAAGGCCTGATGTGGCGTTTGCTCAGAATTTGGTCAATAGATGCCAACAGAATCCAGGGTAGCTTCATTGGGTTGCTGTTAAACATTTTCTGCAGTATTTGAGGAATACGAAAAGAAATATTTTGGTATTCAGAGGGTAGCCATACAGATAACTAAATGTGGTTTGGATTAGGAATCTTGTTGGAGATCTTGGGATGATGCTTGCAATTAAAGAACCTATAGTTATGTATTGTGAAAATTTTGCCGCAATAATATTTGCTAATGACCCTGGAGTCATGAAAGGCGCCAGACACTTTAAACGTAGATATCACTATGTTCGTGAATAAGTTGAAGCTAGAGAAATAAAATTAATAAAAGTTCACACAGATGATAACGTAGATGATTCTTTTACTAAGGCTTTGCCTAGACCAAAGGTAGTTAAGCATGCCAAAGCGATTGGGCTACAACTAGCTAGCGAATTCATGCAATAAATCTGTGATTACTATTTAGATAAAGGATATTAGACATTATTGAATTGATGAAATAAAGATAAAGTTTTGTTTATCTTCTGTTATTTGATTTTGTATCCTATTTTATATATTTTAATCCATGAATAATTGTTATGTTCTAAATGTCCGTTGTCAATTAATAATATGGTAGTATTATTAAACTAAGACAATTCAAAATAGTGACAAAGTATACTTGATAGTATATTGGTCAATTTTGGATGATATTTGATGGATCAAATATTGGACTTATTCCAACTATATGATTTTGCTTTATGGATCTTCGTCATTAAGTAAATCATAAATAGTTATCCTTAGACCTGAGATAACAGGAAACTGAATAGAATGTAGTGCATTTCTGTGAGATAAACTAACGCTAAACGTAACTGGTAGCCATTAGGATTATTTTCAGAAGTGTTGCAAAGTTCGTAAGTTTCGCTTGTAGTCAAAATGGGATTTGTTTCCTTCAAATTATTTTGAAGTATAAATATAATTGGGCCCCTCGGGGGAGTAGTAAGATGTTTGTGCGGCCGCACACGAATTTGTTTTGGTAATTTTGCTATATCCGTAAACGAGAAACAGAATGGTTAATGAAGGAATGACTGAGATCCATATCCTATTAACGTTGTATTTGAAATGAAAGGATAATAATAAATGATGAATCATTTAAAAGGTTTTGCCAGGAGACCTTACCCGAGTTGTACTAGTGACATTGTTAGTGTAACTAGAAGCTAGTCAATGTAATCACGATATTCAATTTTGTCCAAGTGGGAGCTGAAAGTTTATGGACATAAAATTATTATTCGTGTGATAGCATCGAACTCGGGATTACGGGATTGCACACAATACGTAAAGGGTTAATTTTATTTATTAAATATATTTTATATATATTTATTAAATCAAACCGAGTTTAACTAAACGATGGTTAATTAAATTAAGAGTTAAGTTAAATAACCGTTATGGAATTATAGAAGAAAAAGAAAGCGGAAAAGTTCCGGAAACACCCTTGGGGGTCTAGTCGACCGTCGGCAAGGGGGGGGGGGGAGGCAAAGGGAAACTTTTGTTTCCTAATTAGTGTTTTACTTGGAGATCAAGGTTTTGCCAAGCCTATATAAACACATAATGCCTTCATAACTTTTATCCTTCTCTCCCTTTTCTTCTCTTTGATCGCCGGCCAAACAAACACCCTTTAGGGATTTCTTTGGTTTTTTGATTTTGCTCAAATTCCACAAGAGTTGAAGTTCCGGTTTGCAAGTGCTAGACTCACGGTTTGCCCGTTGCATTACGTGTGCACAAAAGCGTAATATAGTTTTACTTTAAACTATATCTTGGTGTTATTCTTCACAAACCCTAATTGGTGATTCGTCGGTTATCTTGTGGATCTACGCTAGGATAAAGGTATGTAACCCTAATCGATTAATTATAATTATGTTATTAATGATCTTGTTAAATCGTTTCCGCTATAACGTGCTTTGATCTTTGTTATAATTATATAATTGTTATGAATGTCATAAACCTTCAGAATCTAGGCTCATGCTACGACGGTGCAAGTTACGACGGGATTGTTTCTTTTTTAGTTTCTCCCATTCTTTGTCCTGATCTATGTCTGGTGACCACGACCGGGTTTTGAACAGAAAGGGAGCGCGCTCTTGTCTTTGAGTCTGCCTTAGGGACTACCCTCTGCGACTAAATGAGTGAGAAGAAAGGGTATAAATAGAAGACTCATGTGGGTCCAGTTGAGATTAGAAACCTGAAATGATGAAATAATGAGTACTGGGTAGTGTTGTGGGCATGTTTTGTTGATGGGCTTCTTGCTATTTGAAGCATGTATATTTAAATGTTTCTTTTGTTTTGGTTAATTTGAATTTTTTTTGGTAAAAATTATATGTTACTCGGTTGTTATGTATACTTACATAATTTGATTATTTGTTAACCATGAAAGAGATTTTGTTGAGTTGAGTCCATAAGTACTCTAGGTATTAGAACGACGAGTATACGTATTATAGATTTTTTTCGATTCTTTGAAACGGAAAAATTGTTAAGCATGAGCAAGGTAAAAGACGAATTAGAACGGAGACGATAAATTTTGACAACGATTATTAGCTATTCTATCCATCAGTTCTAACTTTTCTATAACTACCAGAAATGAAAGAAAAAAAAGTTACCTTCTTGTGGATAAGATTTTTCTTGGATGCATATTGATATGAACTGATTGTTGTTAACTAACAAAGAGCGTTTAGTGAGTCAGTAAGTAGTTTATGTATCAGATCAAAGATTATAGGGTTTATAGGTTATTTATAGATCTAAAATGACTAATTTGTTCAGCACGAGCACGGTGCAAAACAAATTACAACTAGATTTTAAATTTTTACAATAATTATAAGCTATTCTATCCATTAATTCCAACTTTTTCAACAAATTCCGAAAATCAGAGAACACGAGATTAGGTTATCTTCTTTCGGTTAAGATTCTTCTTGGATGTATTTTGATACGATTGATTTTTATCTAACTAACAAAGAGCATTTACTAAGACTATAAGTACTCTAGGTATCACAACGACGAGTATAGGTATTATTGGTTTTTTCTCGATTCTTTGAAACGGAATATTTTTTAAGCATGAACACGGTGAAAGACAAATTAGAACGGAGATGATAAAATTATACAACGATTATTAGCTATTCTTTCCACCAACTCTAACTTCTCTATAACAATCGGAGATCAAAGAACAGAAAATATAAGTTACCTTCTTCTAGATAAGATTTTTCTTGGATGCATACTGATATGATTTTATTGTTGTTAACTAACAAAGAGCGTTTACTGAGTCAATAAGTAGTTTATGTATCAGAAAGGCGATTATAGGGATTATAGGTTTGTTTTAGATCTAAAACTACAAAGTTGTTAAGCACGAGCAGGGTGCAAAACAAATTTAAACTAGATTATAAACTTTTACAACGGTTATTAGCTATTATATCCGTTAATTCTAATTTTTTACAAATCTTTCAAAAATCAGAGAACAAGAGAATAAGTTACTTTCTTCTGAATAATATTTTTTAAGGATGTATATTGATACGATCTGAACTTTATTTAACTAACAAAGAGCGTTTACTAAGTCTATAAGTAGTCTAGGTATCAGAACAAAATTTAAAGGGATTATAAATTATTTTTAGATTTTCATGAAAGACATTGTTAAGCACGAGCACAACGCAATACAAATTACAACGAAGATGGAAAAATTTTATAATGATTATTAGTTATTCTATCTTTTAATTTTAATTTTTTGCATCTATCTGAAATCAAAGAACAACAAAATAGGTTACCTTCTTGGGGATAAGATTCTTTGATGTTGAACTCAACTTCGAACTGACAAAAATTTATAATCGTTAGTTAAGGTTGTCGGATTTGTAACGTGGATCTACTGCCAAGTAGGAATCTCCAACTCAACGACTTTTTTGAATGTATACTTATATAGAAGGTGTCCTCTCGTTTCAACATCCTCGTCAAAAATCAACTTATTACAAGTCAATGTTGCTAAGATCCAAATGAATTATAGCACGGAATTTAGGGATTTCAAAATATGTCTTCCCATATGCCTCATCTTAAAATGGGTCATATTCTTATTAGTATTTAATATAAATACGTAAAATACTATACATATATGAGCCACACAGTTTAAGTTGTATACAATTTCTTTTAATTTACAGTTATAATAGGACTTTTTTTTAGTGATTAGAGTGACCAAAAACCACGAAATAATATTGCTTAGAAGCAATATTATGCGTGATAAGGATAAGTTTGTTCAACTTTTTAGGTTTTGTTTTGAGAGGATAAAAATATTAGAAACTAGTAGATTATCAAAATATCTAATTCTTTCATCCCACTTTTAATTTCTTTATTATAATTTTAATTTGTCTAAGAAAATTATCCACTTTCACAAATATGAAATATAAGTTTATTAATTTTCGAGTTTTATCCATGTAATTAAATTTTTATAAGTAAATTAGTTTTAATAGTTAATGTAGTTAAACGGGTAATTTATCTTTTTAAGCATAAGATGTCTACATTTATTGAATGTATTATAAATCATAAAAACTTTGTTGGGGACTATTAAAATGGGACAAATGGAGTACAATGCACAAGGATTTTCAAAAGGCATTTTTACTTAATATGAATTTGGCGTATATGAAATAATACATATTAAACATAAACGTATATTCTTAAAATTTAAAAAATAATAAATTGAGGAATGTTATAGGACTAAAATACCCCCAACTACTTATAAAATACGACACAATAAGAATATTAGTTAAATAAGTTACAACTAAAATCATTAATTATCTTCACTCTCACTTACCCCACCCAAATATATATATAAATATATATATATATATATATATATATATATATATATATATATATATATATATATATATATATATATATATATTATATACATAAAAAATTACACACACACAAACGCTGGTATACACTGCCGTTGTGTCCCCCCGATTATAATCTCTTGCCCTGGGTAGTCTGGGTGGATAGCCACCTTTAGGTTGGGCGGCGGTGTCGTTGGCTGTGCCACAACGGTTTTGTGGGGTTTCTACCACAGTCCGACACTCAGCTTGTGGTATCACGGTATTATATTACGTGACAATACCGCCTTCCACTAGAAATTTTATCATTCCATGGGTTGTGGATGGTACGAATCAGATTGCAAGTATATTTGGTCTTCCAATGATATTGTTGTACGAGGATGGTGACTGTATCACCATGAAGTTCATCCAGGTTGTTGTTGAATGTACCATGTCTCCAACTGTTACTAACAGTCGTAGTTGCCCTAACCGCCAGATTACTTCTCCACTGAAACCTGTTAAAGACAATGTGGCTGATATAACTGGTTTTTCACCTCTGACCGTAGCCATTTAAAGCAATGCTCGTAGAGGAATTCTGTCCAGGATCCTCCGTCTATATACATGCGGTGGACAACGTGCCCCCTCCCCTCCCCAGGTTCACTCTGATCGTTAAAGGCCCCTCAGCTATACTTCTTGCGGTTAAAGGAAGGAATGAGATTTCCTTTTCTCGAGAAAATCTTTGGCTGACCCTTTGCTTGGTTATCCGTTGCCATGACTGCACCATGTAGATGGTCGTGAGTTTGTCCATGGGTTGGTCTTTTTTTTTCTCGTTCTTTTGTTTGTCTTTCCCGTCCTTCAACTCCTTGATGGGATGTTTAAGCTTACCTGTTTTTACCATTTCCTCAATTAGCTTGTTGAGTTGCACGCATTCATTTGTTGTGTGCCTCTTTTCAACTTGATATTCACTTTACTTGCTACCTCTACGCCTTTCCACCAGAGAGGTCATCGGCGCTGGTTTCAGGAAATTCTCCCTGTCAGCAGCAAGTTATCTCCCTTGGAGTCATCGTCCGAAGGGTGTACTTATTATATCCACACCCTCCTTTCTGTTGGCCACGATAATCATTGTTCTAGCCGTTATTTCGGTCGTTAGATCGATTTTTAGGCTGATCTTGAGACTTGTAGTTTGAATAACCTTTCCTATTATATGTGATCATGGTTTCTCCACGGATGAAAGCTCTAGTACGCTCCATCAACTCATCAAAGATTCAGGGAACCCTGTCATTCAGGCGCTTGATCAACTCCTGGTTAGTGATTCCGTTCATAAATCTTGATATCTTAAAGAACTCTGGACATGCTTTGACATGTATACATTCGTCTTTGAAGCTTTCCGTGTAATCATCCAAAGATTCGACCTGTCGTCGTTTGACTCTATCAAGCTCGACTGGGATTTTAGCGTATTTCTTTCGCTACGTGATGCTTCTTCTGAAAGCCTTCCGCAACTCCTCGAAGCAGTCGATGCTTCGCCGTCGTAATTTGTCAAACCAGTTTTGTGCACCGCCCATCAATTTGGAATTGAACATATGGCACCATATAGGCTTACGCCAATTCTCAATACGGGCAGCTGACTCAAAGATCGTTTGGTGGACGTCTAGGTCATTCGTACCATTGTAGATCTTGATATTCGATGACATCCTTCTTTTTTTGTCATTTATATTCCCGAATGTGGTTCGTGAACGCATCAACTATCTGGCTACACCATGGGAAAGACAAGTCCCCATTACTTTGCATGCGACATCTGTGCTTGGATTTCCGGTGCCTTGTATCGTTATCCTCGTAGTTTGAGGAGTCGCGTGAGGATGAGTCCTACTTCCTGCGACGTTTACGATAGGGTAGTATAAGTCAGAGCCAAAAGGGTCTCAATTAGGGGGTCGCTCCCTCCTCCTAGATTGACTACGACACCACATTCTATGCCTTCCATCTCGAGAGTTCGGAGTTAGACTCCTTCCCCTCTAACGCTCACCCAGCCTCTCGTGGATGCTTCTTCGGTGAGTGTATTCATTTGGTATCTCAGGACCTCCTCGATCCCTTGACCCTTTAGAAGCTCATCGCTATCAATTTGGTCGTCGAGGACCTTGTCTCCAATTCGCTCGAAGACGTGGGATCTCTTGAGACGTTCCTCCATGTATTTCCCCCTCCTACACCTAGAGGAGTTATTACGACGCCCTTCCTCCTTATAAGGTCGTGGTGAATTTTTGCGCTCGACCCTAAAATTGAGACGAGTCCGTAGATCTCCACAAGATATGTTCCTCATTCTTTTAGTCATGAGGAGGACGAGGGCTTCATAGTTTGGAGTTACGAATTCCTTAAGGCGCGCCTCAGGCATAGGGGTAATTGTGTCTTCTAGTGGTTCTAGTTCAGTGTCCGACTGACATCGCACTTCTCATTGTGGTGATGCTGAAATTCCTATGACCGGTGTCGGCACAGGGGTCGTCATAAGGGGTGGGTCAAGCACCTACGATGGTGTCCAGGATCTTACGTTCCAATTAATCGGTCCTCCGAAAGTTCTAGAGGTCGATTGAGTGGATAAAATAACTGTCTTGTTTGTTTGTGGTCTCTTCCTACAGAGTCCGCTGGTTGGAAGTTTCGCTTCTCGTCTTAGTCATTTTAGAGCTTAGTGTATATAGGGTCCCATGGATAGCGTTAATTTATTGATACAAAGGTTGGATTGATCTTGAATAACCCGAATTAGAGGTAATTCGAGTATTGGAGCTCCGGTTCCTACACCAAGTGAAACTTGTATGAGGGATCTTACACACTAAGAAAATAATCGTTAGGCTTATCGTGATATTGACTCCCACGATAAGACTCTAGCGTGAGAGTAAGTAATCGGTGTAAGGTGATAATCGATTAGGGTTTGGTGATTGTAGTGAATCGTATCTTGAATGGAACCTAGGGGGTTCCTTTTATAGCCGGTGAAGACCAAGTAGGGCTTCCCGAATCTTGTGGCCTAAGATGATAATTACCATATATATAGGATCCTTATCTTCTAAATAAGGAGCATGTATATCCCATCAACTTGGGTGAATCATAGTCCTAATTAGTCTATGATTCGGTATGGCCCTAACCGCGTGCGATCAAGGTGCGACCCGTTGAATACGGCGTATGACCACCTTCATTGGACCACTTAAGAAAATTTCAGTGGTTGATCCCACTCGTAATAGATTGGATACGGTTAGTACCCGTAGGTCGGGTTTCATGGACCGACTAAGGACTATCAGACATCACTATACACATGTGATCGTCTAGTTCAAATTATGTTCAAGACATTCAACTTTTATTAACTAGCTGTTAAATAACGTTTCTAAGAAAAAGGTTGTTTCTTATTTTTACTTTAAAGTTCCTTTTATTCATGAACCAATTTGGCATTAACTTTTTACTAGCAGGCGCATTGCGGTTGCGGGTACTATGTAACATAATTTTTTATGAACAATATTTTAATTTAATGTTCTTCTTGCAAATACATTTCAAAAAACGAGAATTTAAGAGCTATGTAACTTTATCTAATTGTCTAGCCGAACCGATGGTGACTTCGGTTCCTGGTTAAACGTGTTAGTCTTGTTCGGTTTTCAAAACTATATACATCATAATTTTAGGTAAACATATATATGCTTAAATTGTTGTATAAAGTGAATATAAAATTATATTTTTAAGTAATGAAATGTATTAATTATATATTAATACATGAAATGTGACAACATGTGCTTCTGATTATCCGGAGAAAAAAATGATCCCGGCCAGGTCCGGTTTGCTCGATAATTTGTATAGGTTTCGACTATTTTTATTCGGCTCATTTTGGGAAGGTTTTTATTTGCTAGCTAGATCGGTTGGTCTCATCTGGTTTTTAAAACACTATGTGTCAACATATAAATACACAAAACTTTGTTTGTTTTATTAGTTTGTACAATGTATATAATAAAATGTACTTTTAACATTATGAATGTTTTAAAAATAACATTAGTTAATGTGTTTAATGAATTAATAGTATTTTTATAAATAATATTAAATGTGTTGATAAGTCATGCGTGTGATTGTACATTGATTAATTGTATATATTCCATCAATATTTGTATCTTTTTAAATAATAAGGTGTTGTAATAAGAGTATTAAAAGTTGAATTAAAGAGTGCATGTGATGTATTTGTTGTATGCATTAAACCTTATATAACATGTATGAAAACTTGAATTACTTAAAAAAATTAATGATGAGAGAAATACAAATATACTTTATAATAAGATACTATAATAAAAAAAATGTTGTCATCTATTACACATACATGTTAAAATTTCTTTGAGCTCAGGATATCCATATCGAGTTAAAAAAAAACTAATTTAAAAAAAAGCATAAATAACAAACCAAAAAGTTAAAGAAAATGATTTCATAATGAATAAAAAAGTTGTTCCTAAACTTTACATTAAAGTTCTTTTATTCATGAACTAATTTGGCATTAACTTTTTATAAAATAAATATTGTCATGCAATTACATGTTAAGATTTCTTTGAGATCAGGATATCCATGTTGAGTTAACAGAAACTATTTTTAAAAAAGAAGTATAAGAAACAAACAAAAAAATGAAGAAAATGATAATGAATAAAAAAAGGTATTCCTTAACTTTTCATTAAATTTCCTTTTATTCATGAACTAATTTGGCATTAACTTTTTAATAAAAAAAATGTTGTCATGCAATTACACAGGTTAAATTATTTTTGAGATCAGGATATCCATGTTGAGTTAACAGAAACTATTTTTTTTAAAAGCATAAGAAACAAACAAAAAAAATTAAAGAAAATGTTTTCATAATGAATAAAAATGTTGTTCCTTAACTTTTCATTAAATTTCCTTTTATTCATGAACCAATTTGGCATTAACTTTTTATAAAACAAATATTGTCATTAGATATCCATGTTGAGTTAACAAAAACTATTTTAAAAAGCGCATAAGAAACACAAAAACAATGAGGAACATGGTTTCATAACAGTAAGATATGGGTAAGCAATTATCAAACAATTAAGCAATACATGATATTTTTTGATTATATTACTGTCTGAAACCCTAGCATCTCCATCAGTCCCAGATAGCACACACTAAAGCACTCTCCCAAACACACTACATTCGATTTTCATTGCACAACTTTAGTCTCATATTGTTTCGAAGCTTCAAGAATTGAAAAACCAACCACTTGCGCAGATTTCCTTAATCTTAGTTAAACATTCTTCGAATCCTCATCTGCATAAAGATGCATGTACACATACATAATTAATAAATACTAGTTAAATCGAATAAAATAAACAAAAAACCAACAAATTAAAGTTTCTGTTTTTCATTCACACTTACTGGGATTCACAATCAATCTCGAATCCTCATTCAAGTTTGAATCTGAACCCATTGAAGAAGACCTAGACAGGCCTCTCTTACTAAACTGTTGATTCACAGCAGCGTAAAGTTCAAGCGCTGGAAAAGCTTCTTTAAGTTTTGGGTCCAATTCACTATTTGTGTCGAACCCAAAGCCTAACTCGAAACAAGTTGTTAGCTCCTTGATATCTTCATCAGTGACATCACAGTCCGATGTTGAATCGAGGCTTGTGCTACGATGTAAGAAACCATAGTGTCGTTTGATCTTTAATCGTTTCCATTCTTTGTTTCGGTTGTAATCTGGTGACCATGATTGGGGTTTAAGCAGAATTTGAGTTGTCATGACATGTTAGAAATGATATTGTGGTCTGTAGTAGTATGCAAGATCAAATTGGGGGCCAATTAGGGGTATGTTTGGTGATGAGCGGCGGTAGAGCTTTCTGGGGTGATAGCGGTGAATGTGGTGGACCCAAAGCAAGCTTCATCCATATAACCTTAAGCGGGATAGGTGGGAGTAGAGACAGTGGATCTAATTTCCCTAGCATTATCCTACCGACCCATACCTTTCTCGACCGAAGCCATAAGTAGTAGTTTAACGCTTGATCGAAGCGGCAGTTACCAGGTGGATTGAATCCATCGTTTGGGCTCATAATAAATGAAAAGTTGCTCCTACTACCAGCCGAGAGCTTATGAGAGCATTTTGGATTTTAGTATTTGTTTGGCAAAAAGAGTGGTGAGCTTTTTAAATTCTAGTGATCATTTGGCAACAAAGCGGTGAGCATTTCGGAGCGGTGCTACTTTTTAGGAAGACTATTTTTTCAATGCTTGTTTTAAGAAGCGGTGGCAAATGAGCGGTGAGTTGTCACAGCTACATATCACAGCTACCGCTCACAGCTACCGCTCACAGCTACCGCTCACAGCTACCGCTCACAGCTACCGCTCACAGCTACCGCTCACAGCTACCGCTCACAGCTACCGCTCACAGCTACCGCTCACAGCTACTGACTACTGCTCGTGTTGACAAACGCAACCTAGATGTTGGTTTCACTACTATTTTAAGTATGTACTAAATATATATTTTGTGTTTCGGGTATTTAATTTAACATTTTTCTAAGGCTATAGAATGCTCAGTTTACTAAGAGATTTTTCTTTGCAATACTATCCCAACTTGGGTCCGTTTGGTAAGAGTTTTTTTAAATCTTTTTTTACAGCTGTTAGCTTTTTTATTAAAATTATAATCTAATAGCTCTGTTTGGCACAACATTTTTATAGAGCTGTTAGCTTTTTATTTTCAATAAGTAGCTCTTAAATAAAAAGCTGATTCATACAGCTTTTTAATTTGTCAAGAGCTGTTAAAGCTGTAACCTACTTATATAACCTCCAATAATATTATAATTTAGTTAAATATGTCCTTTTAAGTCATTTTACATCTTAATTTTACAGTCAACAGCTAATATACCAAACACTGTTATTAAAATTAGCAACTTTTTAGTAAACAGCTTATAGCTTATAGTTAACAGCTTACAACTAATTTTGCCAAACATACCGAAAAAAACATTTTGCATTGTAAACATGTTTCATCCCCTTTTATGCTTTATGTTTCTAGATCTAACTAAGTAACTTAATTAAGTCGACTAATCTAAAGAACGTAAAACCTTCATGTGCAATCTCATTCAGTCATGAAGTTTTCTCCCCATGTCTCTCTGATACCACTAGTGTCACCAAACAAACCTTTTATATTTTATGAGATGTGATAAATGTAGAGATAAATTATTATTTGTTCTCATTTATTTTTTATTTATTGACATAATATAAGTCATGTAGAAAAAGGAAAACTTTGTTGCTATTTGTTTTATGAAAAAATACGGATATAGTCATTTTGACTATTGAATAATCAATCTCGCGTCATGGCTTAAAGTTTTTGACGAATTTTTCATTATCATTTAATGGTGAGTGTCTTCCTAAAGATGATTTTTAAATGATCAACTGACGTTCCTCAACTATTAAATGGTCAACTTGTCAGTGTATTGTTTCTTGGAAATGTAAAAAAGAAGACATGTGTACGACCCAAAATAGTTACAAAAGTGTACTTTCAGATAACACATGGCAAATATGTATGGAGTTGAGCAGTTGTGCAATTGTGTATAACTAAATCCGATATTTTCATTTGGCTTAACCAAGAAATGAATTGAGAGGGGGAGTTTTGACCAAATCCGTCTTTTTCCTTTTGTTTTAAACGAATAATATTTCTAAGACAAAATAAAATAAGGATGCAAACAATTAAAAAAAAGTTATTTTGGATTTTGTTTTTACTACAATCGAAGGGACAAATTTTAACCATCCATTATCTAAGGTTAAAAAAAACACGAAAGGGTTATTTTTGCCAAAATATTCAAAAGTTGTAAAAAATGACGGAGGAACTAAATTGTAAATATGACGAAAAATAGTTATCACAAGTGATAAAAACAATAAAATACTACTAGTGATAAATCAATGAAACATCACTAGTGATATTTTATTAACATAGTGTGTAATATCCCAATGATATTTCATTGCTTTATCAATAGTGATATTTCATTGCTTTCGCTAGTGAAATATCACTAGTGATAAATCATTACTTCGTCATATTTAAAACTTTAGTACCTCCGCCCGCTTTTATAAATTTTGGACGTTTTGGCAAAAATGACCTCTTCTTGTTTTTTTAAAATCTTAGGTTAATCTTCACTATTAAATCAAAAATAAATGGAAGGTGGATATTTATCCCTTAGTAAGTTAGTATGTAGTAAAATAAAGAAGGATGATCCTCTCAAGTTAGAGCTAACTTGATAGGTAAAGTTAACCAATCACAATAAAGATAAATACAAATGGCTCCCCAAAATTTCACTAAAAAAACTTTTATACATTTATCTTAATTCTTATTGGCCAACATGACCTATCAAGTTGTCTAAAACTTGAGAGGATTTTGATCCAATAAAAAATACAAAATAACTCATCTCCAACTCTTAAAATACGTCAAAAGGAGTAAAATCAATAAGAAGTGACAAATAAAATGATAAGTACATTAATATCATTTTGTAATAATTCCATGTTGATATCAAAGTTGACATCTCCAAAACTAGATAAGGAAGTCATAAATGTTTTTATCAAAAAACATTTCCAATAGGGTCGGTGTATATAAAAAAACACATCAAGTCACTATTAATACTTACATATATTCTTGATTAAATCTTAAAATTTTAGAAGTAGTTGTTTATTTTAATCAAAGTTATTCAATCGTTTTTGGATTCGTAAAATCGAATTAAGATATCAATATCTTACAAAAATGAGATTTTTTAGCAGTTGTAGTTTTATGAAGTTCAATAGTTATTTTGACAGAAATAAAACAAATTTAAATGGATACGGATGAACATTTTAAAGTTTAAAGCTTAGACGTCGTGCTAATATAATGTAATAGAGATGCAATTCGTTTATGTTTCCCATTATTAGATGAGTGATTTTAATGTTGGATTTAATGTCCAAGTTTATAACTAATTGGTAAGACTATTGTCAAGAGCAAAGTCTTTTTTGGTTGCCCTCGGTAAATCGTTAAGAGAACCAATAAGAGAGAAATAATATCAAGGTTTGGTACATCGTATAATATTGATACTATAAGTGGTGTATAGTTTTAGACTGTATACGGAGTGTCTACGTTGTAGTCTTGTTATACCTACTCCGTAGTTGGGAAACATGTTTGGTCCTGCATCGTCCCAAACCATTTCATCTCTATATAAATAGAGGACCCTTTACCTCATTTCTTGCTCATCTCTTCTCATTATATCTAGGTTGATTTCTGTTTGTTATAAGAGTCTTTCATGTATTGAGACCATAGGAGTTCGAATCCCTAAGTTTTATTTTGTTCGTGGGTGTGAGCTATTAGAGGTATCCTTGTTTGGTACTCGCCTCCTAGCTCGACCAAGGTGGTCTACGCATATTAGAAATCGGTTTTCCTAAAAGGTTTGTATTCCTTTTATTTGTTTATAGTATTAGGTTAAGATCTTTTAGGGTTAGTAGCCTTGTTGCCCAAGATTAATAGTTAATTTCCGTTGCGTGTTTATCTAGTTAGGGTATAGGTAACCCTTAAGAGTGGCACAGAGCCTTAACTTAATTCTATTAGAAATTAAATAGTAGATTATTAACATGTAATAAGTATAAATAACTAATTAGACATTATGTTATAGTTTTATAAAATGTATAAAATGTTAATCCTTTAAGTTTTAAACTTGTCAAAATAATCCCTTGTAATTTAAATTTTTAGCAAAATGTACCTTATAGTTTAACTTTGACTTAATGAAAATCAGTCCCATAAGTTTTTAAGTTTCAAAAAAGTTACAATATATACCCTTGCATGGAATTCGATTTACAAAACTACCCCTTTGTCCATGCAAGCTTATTTTAAGGTTCTAATCCATAATTGCATGTTATACTTTATTAAATTAAGCAAAAAATAAGTTATTTGAACGTATCAAAAGTTTATATAATGGGTTCATATGTTCTAACTAACAAAATGGGTCATTTGGTTTAAAATGGGTAAACGTATGGGTTTAAGGATCTGATTCAAAACCAAGTGTTCATATGAAATGTATTAGAACTTATTAACATCTTAGAATAAAAATAAAGAAGATTGAATGTGTAAAAAACTTACAAAATAGGAAACGACCAAATTGGGTTCAAAATGACACATTAGGGTGTTTGCTTCATCACGACTTTGTTACATGATCACTTGGCTTCAAACTTCTTCCAGTAGTTGTCCTTAGTCATATTAAGCTTCTTGGATCATAAATTATATGTGATAATGAGTTTGGGGTGTTTTTCAAATAAATAAGAGAGACACGGCTTATATAAGGATCGAATTAGGATTGTTAGCCAAGTTTAGAAATTGTGACTCCTCCAAAATATACCTAAATTTTTTGATCTATGAGGGTGAGTAATGAAGGTTGGGAGATAGTTATTTTGGTGTTTGTGGCTATGTGATGGAGATGGTATCTATACGAAAGGGATGAAGGGCACTAGAGAATTTTTCGATACCATGTGATGGTGGTGTTGTCATAGAGCTGATTATAGATGACTTATGCAAGTCTTAGGTAGATTAGAATTGGTATAAAGGGTTTAGGTTTAGTTCAAATGTGTTTAATCTAGACGTGTTCATTATGGTTCTTAATTAGGGTTTACATAGGATTATGGTTGGATTGAGGCTAGATTAGTGGTAATGATGAAGATTAAGGTAGGCATAGTGATAGTTTAGGTTTAGATTATGTTTAGGGAAGTTGTAGTACATGTTTAAAGAGTTGTACATGTTTTTGAAATCAAATTATGGTAGGAAATGCCTATATGTGTATTTTGTGCTTTAAAGTGTTGTACTAAGGGTTTAAAAGCTTTAAAATGTTGTAATTAGGGTTTAGGAATAGTATACAAGGTTTACATGTTATGATTCAAGTGTTTGTACTTTATTTAAATATAATTTTGGTGGAAAATTAATGATTTGAATTATATGGATAAACGACTTGTACATTAGGCTTTATAAGGTTGTATATTAGTTTAAGAGGTAAAATATATTCAAACGTTAAGTTATATGAACTTGTACATTTCTCTTGGGATTTTATACCTTTTCAAATGAGTTTTAAAGGGAAAATTGTTTAGATTTGCATATTGAGCATCATTAGGTTGTACATTGTGTATTAAATGTTTGTACATTAGTATTTGATGATAATATGGTCATATTGTGTTATTATGTCTTATACACTTGTTTTGCAAACTTATACATAGGTTTTAGGGGTTAATATACACAAAAGTTACTAATGTTTGCCAAAAAGTTTGATTTTGTTACCAAAGTTTAAAACCTCACAGATAGGTTACTAAAGTTTGGTTTACCAGTATGTATTAACCTATTGACACAGGTAAACCATCTACGTGGAAGTCTACGTGGAATGATAAATAGACAAAGATGTTACTAATGTTTGATAAAAAAAGTTCGATTATGTTACTAAAATTTAAACATTACAGATATGTTACTCAAGTTTTTTAAAAAAGAAAATTAGAAAGGAGTTTTTAAACATTATATCGTATACGTTTTCAAACATTATACTCTTTTTTACGCGTTTGGACGTTTTTTTAAACATTTTTCACTTTTTGTTTTATGTTTTTATACATAAAAAATGTTAAGAACATACAAAAATGAATAAAAACTTAGAAAACATACAAAGACATACGAAAATGTACACACGTATAAAAAATAGATTACATAAAACTAGTATGAAATCGTAAAAAAAAGATAGATATATCTAGTGTTTTTTTATTTTAGTGAAGAAGATAATATAAATAAAATAGGTAAAAATATAAATTGTTTTTATAAAAAATACAAATTTCGGTTCCCACAACAAGAAATAAAGAGACTTATTCTTGCAAAACTTTAAAATTAAATCAATATCCTAGTACATTTAATTATTACTTTAACATTTACACAAAATTTTAAAATCCACATATATATCCAAACACATATTTTTATTACTTTTAAATAGATTTAATATTTTTAACTTTTATATAAAAATTATTTAACATGATTTATTACTTATTTAACCTTCCTGAACAAGTTAAAAAAACATATAGGCTCTAGCAACCAATAAACTAAACCCGTATTTTGAAAGAATATTGAAGTATAATTGTAAGGATATTGACTTAACTTTCAAGTTTGCTAAGGAAATGAATGTAAATGGCCAAAAAAATATGTATAAAGAATACAAAATGTACTAAAATAGACAAAAACGAAGGATAACAGACGAAATAAATATATATGTTTAATCATTTATTAAGTGTTACTTTTTTTAAGGTTTAGTAACCCATTTAATAAATTCGTAAAATATACTAACTTGTTTGTAATGTTTTAAACTTTAGTGATGACGTGGACAAGGGAACCGGTAAATCATCCGGTTGCCCGTCGTATGAGTAACCTGAGGATATTTTTTTAAACGTTCAGTAACCCATAAAACAAACCCGTATACTTGAGTAATCTATCTGTTACGTTTTAAACTTTAGTAACGAAATCAATTTTTTTGGCAAACTTTAGTAACTTGTTTGTATATTACCCTAGGTTTTAGATAGTTGATAGTTTATGAAATTAGGGATTTAAATTGTTATTGTAAGTAATAGGTTCATTCTTAATAATCATTGTAATGGTGATGTTTATATTCATATCATATGGTAATTGTATATTTTAGATCATAGACTTGACATATTTCAATATGTGTTGACAAGTAACATTAGTGTAAGTGGCTATTCTGGTAGTGTGTGTCCGTTTACTTTCTTATTCTTATGTAATTCACTTTACATAGTTTGTCACAAAAGATAAGGCAAAAGTTTCCCTTGAAAAATGGTTATTATATATATCATAGCAATAAAATACGATGTGGAAAATACAAGGTTGTTATAACATTTTAAGTCAATCTTCTCTCTTTTCAATGTCGTTGCTTCCCTCTAGGCCACGAATTGAATTTCAAACTCTCGATTTTTCAACTCTAGATAGGAGTCGGTTTGTTCCTACATCTTTCCCCATTTCTTCGACTTAACATTCTAGTATTTGTCGGCTAAAACGTCAACAAATGAATATCTCCCTGTCGATGACGCAAATGAGTTCTTCTTTGCTCAGTCACGACCAATTGTTCACTGTTCTTAAGTCTTTTCCTCGGACTGACATGATCCATTGATCAAATTAAAACCACCTTGCACTGACCCAAGATGGTTTTAGAAGTCTTGGTTTTTTTGTGTTGACCTGCTGACTTCTTGTAAAAAGAAGGCCTCTCAACATCTTTCCAAGCTTGGTGATCTTTCAACAATGTTCCAACAAGCCTCCAACGTAAAGCGTGCCCGCAAGTCAATTTTTATTGTAAAAACGCTTTGGGTACTCGATGATGTTACACGAACCACTTTCATGATTTTGTAAAATATTATTCATAATGGCACAAAAAAACCGATTATAGGGTGAACCCTATTTTTCCATTTGCTAAGCACCGTGTCGTACCCTCTCGTTGAACTAGACTCATTTTCAATGTACTCAATGTACAACGGTTCAGGCTAAATAAGCTAAAGATGTGATGTTTCTCAAATCATTCAAATATCTAGTTTGTCTCCCCTTCTTTTCTCCTTAAGTCGAATGGCACTCCAAGGGGAATATCCCCCTTGGTTTTGTCTTTTAGACTTTATAGAATCATATAGTAATTAAATTAATTACCCTAAAGTTTTAAGTCTTTTAGTTAATCCTTGTTAAACCTTTTAACTTATTAACTAACAAGATTTAAGTATTCATAAATGTCAGATTAAGTATACGTAACGTTAATGTAAACGATGCCTAAAACGTTATTTGTGATAACTAATCCTTCTAACTTTTGTTTTGTAACCTAAATATCCGCATAAAGGAGTCTTCCCCAGCTTTTGTCTAAAACTAAAATGTTGTGCAAAATCGTGTTTTTAGTGTCCCATAGGCTGAATGTATACAAATTATTATGTAAAAGTTACTTTCTGTTTGGGTGTCTCAAATTCATCTCTAAAACAATTTTATAACAACATTCTTAAGCATGCATACACCAATCGAGTTAGTTTTATCTCGATTTTATAGCATTCTTAAACGTGTTAAGCATATAAAACATGGTTCATATCATTTAGCATACATGATTTAATAATTTAAACAATTTAAACATGCATAACATACTGGAAAACATGTAAATTTGCACATGTAGTTGTAACTAAAGTTTTGCTATCAACTAAAAATCATGTAAACTCGGTTTTTCCAAGTTATTAAGGATCTAATCCTATCTATATTAGCAGTTAATAGATCTATAATTAATTCATTATAATAGATCAAGAAAAATATGTTTTTACATTGTTTTTAGTCATTTTTATGTAATTACATGGCATATGATTTGGCTCTCATACCACTGTTAGAATTTAACAACATAATATATCTAAGATAAATACATCATGAGTAAACGCAGTGAAAAATAAATGGATCACATATGCCTAAAGTAATTAACACAATATTTAGAATTACATACCTTTTCTTGCAACAATGGTGGAATGTACCAAGAACACCAAACAAGAAGCCCTCCTCTTGATTGACACGATTCACCAACTAAAACCTAAGATCAAAGCTACGATCTTCTCCAACCACAAAACACATCAAGAAACCACCCTTGATTGCTAGGTGTTGACACAAGAATACTTGAATAACCAAGACGCAAAACTTCCTCTTGGTTTTGCTTTGCAGTCGACGGCCACAAAAAGAAAAGAAGGGAGAAAGTAATTTTCTAACTTATGAAAAACTGAAGAAAATCCTTTGTATTTATAACACAAAGTTTAAGGCTAAATAAGATAAAGATGTGATCTTTATCAAATCTTCTAAATATTTAGTTTGGTCTCCCCTTCCTTGCTTCCTAAATAGAACGGCACCCCAAGGGGAATATCCCCTTGGTTTTGACTTTGACTTTTAAAAATTATTTATATAGTAATTACATTAATTACCCTAGAGTCTAAAGTTTTTTTAGTTAATCCTTGTTGGACCTTTTAACTTATTAACTAACAACCGTTAAGTATTCATAAATACCATACTATGTATACAGAATAAATATAGCCATATTTTATAATATTTCTTAAAAAATGGTCTCGATGTCTAAGTGTGTGACCTCTTAGGCCCACGTAAATCCATTCGTATAAAATACTAACTATGACTTATGTACATCCCAACATAGTCTTCATAGAGTTTTCTTGCACGCTATTATTTGACATATCACACCAACCTTTACACAACGCGGCCTCTTCCTCCGTGGTCTAGTCTTTTGGCAGTTCCTAGGTATCATACATCTTGGTCTTTGAAGCACGTTTTGATGGCTTCGTAGACAGCTCTTCGATAGGAGAGTCGTCGTCAACTGGAACTGAACCTTGGTACGACCCGTGGCCAATAGAATAATCTTGACTAGGATTTTCATGACCCGAACCTTAACCCTCAAAGTAATCTCGATTATACATCATTGTGTGAAAATCTATATCAATACTAAATCAGATAACCAGAAAATACTATTGATTTTCTTGGGAGGACTTCGATGAATCCATGGTAGGACGATACTATCTAGTTGGTGATTGGTAGAAAGGTTTTGGTTGTTATACGGAAGATTGAATAAACGAATTTGATAAAAAATGTTAGGATTTTATGGCGGTTGTGGTAATTGTAATTGATATTCAAAACCTGTAGGTCAGAAGTGAATGAGTGGTGAGACGCCAGATAATCGAAAATTTGAATCCGATGTTAAATGCGGAACACTTTCTTGAATTATGGATCTTGAGGTTTTTGATTTGAGAATTATCTTATTACATGGTGAATGAATAAGTATTCGAATTGTAGTTTCAATGTCTGAATAGAATGGTAAATGTGTTGGGTATTTATAGTCATAAAGTGTTTACATTTTAAAATTACAAAAAGTTTTTTTGGGTTAATCAAACGGTACTTTTTTAGCTTTCTGTGAGTTTCTTACTTCGTTTCGGCCTCAACCATTTCTCCTTTCATTCGACCGATATCCTAGGCCGGCGATATGGCTCGACCGAGATAGACAATGGTTGAGCAATACACTCGATAGAACCATAGCAACCAACCTCAATGATTTCAAATCGATAAAGCAAAATAGGAGACGAATGAATACTAGCTAGAAGTTAAGCGCCCGTTTGGTGATGACTTTTATCGTCTATGGAATGGATTCAAATTGAATTCAATTATAGTATTTTGTAAGATTTGGTTTTAAAGTATAGTTTGACACCCTAACGTGAAAGTTGGCATCAAAGATTTATAAAAGGCGGGATTGAGGAAAGTAGGTCTTTATCTGTCAAAAATTATAAAAATTATTTTTTAATATTATGTCTATATATAATTTACTTATCCTAATTTTGATGAGCAATTTTACTGAAAAATCATTTTTTGTTTTAAAATATTAAATTCAAAATTTTATTTTCATCTTTTTATAACTCAAAATTTTTCTTACTATTATTAAATTTCTCTCTCTTACTTTTTTTCAGACCTAAACTAATAATAAGGTGTAGTTTGGTTTGAGCGGGGGTAAGGTTAGGATTTGAGAGTGATGACAAAAGTTTGTCGTTTGATTTATGTGGGCTCTAAAAATGAGAATGATTAGTATAATTCTTTTATGTGTTAAACCGGACATAAATGACTTCTTTTGGTATATTTTCGTTAGAAGTGGGCCTAAAGTTTACATCAACCATTCACTTTTATTTTTTTTTCTCACATTACTATTATAACAAATTAATAATTAAAAATTAAATTCATTAAAATATAAATAGTAAATTATTTTATTTATGTTTTTCTCACTATTGATTTAACTCAATAGTATATTAAATTCAAATCAAAACCTAAATTTTAACTTTAAATAAAAACTTAAATTTTAATCTTAAACCCATTTACAAACCAAAAAAGCCCTAAATGTTATTCCAAATCTATTAGCATACCAAACACACACTAAAAGCATATATAGCATAGCATGTCTTGCTGGGGAAATTTTATATGTAATTGAATGGTTAAATTTTACCGTTTGAAATACTTGAGAAATTTGATTAACAAAAATAAAAATAATTCATATTCATTTATATAATTACAAAAGACTCGCAAAAGTACAACTCATTCACTTTTGGTTAGACTTATGTGAAGAATAACATTATAACGTATATTAGAGAGGAGGGTGTGGTGACGAGGGGTACCTCATCGTGCTGAGGTGGCCCCTCGTCGAGGTTCGTCGTGGCTCGTCGCCACACCGATCCCCCCCCCCACCCATTTCGCCGCGTCAATTTCGCAAATGTGAAATGTTGACAACGAGGGTATAGTGGGTGATATAGCCGTTGGCTATTAACGGTTATATTTTAATTAAATAAATTTTTTTCTTATATATAATCCCAATATTCTCATTTTTAACACACACACAACAAAAATCTCTCTTTCAAACAACAAACCTTATACAAAAAATGGAGAACGAATGGTCCGGTGAAGAAGATATGGACGATTTAGATTTCATAACCCAGCTTGAAGAAGAAGAAGCAGAAGAAGAAGCCCAGGCAATACAAAAGCGTAGATACATTAACCGTCAACGTGAAATTGCCGAAGCACGTTTGATGGAAGATTACTTCGGCCCGTATCCAAAGTATCACGAGGAGTATTTCCAGAAGCGGTATCGAATGCGACGTTCTCTTTTCTTATAGATTGTTCAAGGTATTGAAAATTACATTCAAACAAATAATCCTCTACCCAAACACTTTTACTTTTTTACTATCCGCATTGATGCAACGGGTTTAAAAAGTTTTAGTGTAATTATGAAATGCACATTTGCCTTACGCCAATTGGCGTTCGGTACACTGCAGATTCATTATATGGATACTTGCAAATGGGTGCACATTGCGCACGCGATTGTCTTGATTACTTTATGACGTGCGTAATGGATTTGTTTCAACCCGAATTTTTAAGAAAACTCACACTAGCTGACATTCAAAAGCTATATGCCGCTCATAATACGATTCATGGGTTTCCCGGGATGCTTGGTAGTATAGATTGTATGCACTGGGAATGGATTAATTTTCCGAGATCATGGCACGGCCAATTTGGTAGAGGGGATTAAAAAATACCCAACCATAATACTAGAGGCTACTACATACTATCTGTGGATTTGGCATGCATTTTTCGGGGTTGCAGGTTCAAACAATGATATTACCGTTCTCAATCATTCACCCTTATTTGCTAATATTTTGGATGGTAATGAACCCGAGGCCCCGTATGTTGTAAACGGGCAAACTTTTCATAGAGGATACTACCTTGCATATGGTATTTACCCACAATGGTCAGCTTTTATGAAATCATTTAGCATTGCACGCGATGAAAAAACAGCTTTTTTCAAACGCCATCAAGAAGGTGCCCGAAAGGATATTGAAAGGGCATTTGGTGTCTTACAAGGGAGATGGCGTATTATTGCTCAGCCAGCGCGTCAATTTACTGTAAACAAGTTACGTAGAATCATGTACACCTGCATCATATTACACAACATGATTTTGAAAAATCAGGGGGGTGCGATATCTGAAGCTGCAGAAATGTATGTTTGTCCACAGGCAAATATATTAAGGACATGGGTCGAGCGTTATGCAATACGTCAAAGACAACAAAAAGAACTTCGTGATAAGCCGACACATACAAGGCTTCAACGTTGTCTTATTGACCATATTTGGGAGCATCGTCAACCCCAAAATTAGTAGTTTATATTAATTGTTGTGTTTTTAAATTTTCGTATTTTTTTCGTATCGTAATTTTTTTTATTCCGTATTTGTAATTTTTATTTCCGTATTTGTAATGTTTTATTTGTGTAACATAAATTTTAGTTTGTGTGAAAATGAAAAAAAAAGAAAAATAAATGTTAGTGGTGGGGCCTAAATGAAGAAGGGTTGGGTGTGTTGTGAGTGAAGGGGTATTTTGGTTAGTTGTGTTGGTATGATGTGACGCTGAGTTGGCAGGTGACTAGGCAAAAATTTAGGGGTGGGCTTGTCACCACACCCTCCTCTCTTAGTTCCGAAAAAAATTATGAACAGTGAACTGTTTTTTTAATTATTTTCTCGTATTTTTTATTGTTTCTGATACACCTGGCATACCTACACAGCCATATACGTGCCATACCTACTCAGTCATATCCATCCACACACATATGGGTTATTTACTGCAGAGACCCTCTAGAGAGAGGGTTCTCTTGCAGAGACCCGTTCTAAATGGGTTTTCGAATTTGACCCTGTTCTCCGCGCCACTATTGGAGCGGACCATAATCCCAACACGTGTCATGCTCTCATTAAACCAACAAAAAAAATATAAAAAAAGTTCTCCGCGTCCCAAACGGAACGGAGCACATATATGTTCTGTCTGGTCAACTCATCAGCTTTTGCAGAGAATATTATGTTCCCCATACAAAGTTCTCCGCGTCTCATCCCATGGGAATTTATTATCTCCGCGCCATTTTTAAAGCGGACCACAAAAAAACAAACAATTACGTTTCCCAATTTAAATTTTTGACTTGACAGTAAAAGATTTTCTTTTACTGCAATTAAATACGCGTGTATCCCCTATCCGAATTTCATTCATCTCAATGGCAAGTTTTTGTAGCTCATTTGTCAAATTGACACAAAAACTATACCAGTTAGGATAAAGAAGGTGGTATTCAATTTTTTTATTTTGAAGATTTAGTAGCAGTTCGCAGGATAAAGAAGGTGGCAAGGTTTTATAGTTGCTGTTTTTTTTTTGAAGATTGAGTAGCAATTCAAGATTAGTATTCTTCATCAGTATTAATTTAGTATTCTCAAACATGGCAAGATTTGTTCCCATAGAGGTATGTTTTATTATTAATTTAATATAATGTACGTGAGTATTAATATTAATATTGTGTATTAATTTTTATTATTTTAGGATTATCCAGCGAAACTTACATGTAGAAGTAAGATATCCTTGATTGGCGACATTAGGAGTAAATTAGAAGACACCCCTAAAGAAGCTTTATTTAGGGCATCTTGTTTAGGTTGGCTTTGGGATTTAGACTTTACCAGTGACGAAAATTGTGTATTGATACATTATTTAGGATGTTGTCAAGGATATTGTGAAGAAGAAGATGGCATAAATAACCGTTTCACTTACTATGTAAATGGGCATCAATTATATTTTGGGAGGGAGGAATTCTGTTTGGTCACCTCCTTGAAATTTGGCGTGGAATTTAAGGAGGAATTTACATCAGGTCCTATGCCGTTTAAGAGACGAGTATTTGGATCAAGGTATGATGGTCGTGTGATACACGCCGGACATCTAATAGAAAAGATTTTAAGCGATTCTTTTTATGACTTGAATGACAACGATGCGGTTGGCTTGTGCTTGTTAGCGTGTATGGACTTGATACTTTTAGGACATGAGATATCACATTGTATCCCAGAATGGTACTTTAGAATAGTGGATAATAGGGAAGCGTTTAACATGTACCCATGGGGTTCGCACGTATGGCCCACTCTGTATTGGCAACTTAGGGATGCGGTAGGATGGCGTGTTCATCACTTTATAAATGACCTTCCAGAAGGGAAAGTGCATAGCTATACGCTAATTGGATTCACATGGGCATTCAAGGTATTTTTTTTTAGTAATATTAGTAAATTTAACGTACAATAGTTGTAACATTTATTATTTTTTGCAGACCTGAATATTGGAGTGCTTTAGATCAAAAAGTGTGCATTATTATAGATATGTACATAACCATCATAGAGTGAATCGTTGGAGGCGTTTGAGAAGGTTTTATCGAAAGCAGCTTCTCACTTTAATAAACGTAAGTAGTTATTAATTTTGTATTTATTTTCTATTTTTGAAATGTTTTATTACAACACTAATTACATAAATAATTTTTGGGGACTTGAGCCTGTAAATATAACACCAGATGCCGAGGAGGCTCGGGCACGTTGGTGGATTGACAGCAGGGCATATTTTGATGGTGAGATACACGTTCATCCGCCTTATACCTCCTCGTGCTAATCCATACGTCCGTGTTGATCTTCCACAAAACGTATATCATCTTTTGAGTGAACATTCCAAACAGATAAAAGATGTGTATGATTTAATCAAGGCGAATTTCGTGACCTAGTTTATGTTATACTAATTATTATAATAATACGTGTTTAGTAGTTTGTTTAATTATTTTAAGCAGGATTTGAGGCGACCAGAAACTTGTGCAGCCCCGGTCAATCATGGTGTTAGTTCGTTGCTGAGTGGTGTGCCTCGTACGCATGTATAATTTATAAATTTATTTAAAGTGAATATATATTATATTTTTTTAGTGTAAATTAAAATAAAATGAAAATGTTGAAATGCAGGACTTCATGGGTCCGTCTAGAAATTTTGATGACCCTCTGAGTAATCAATTTTTTGACGGTGCTAGGTGGCCTTCACCTAATACGCCGGTTTATCCACAATCTTTCCGTAATAGTGCCCAAATGCCTACACACGGTCAACCAAGTAATATGAGGAACATGTCACCTCTCCCCACTCCACAAACTAACATGGGGCCACCACTAGGATTTGCTGTGAACAATCGTGAGTCGGTTTCTCACATGGGCGAATGTGGTCCATCGAACACTCGTGCTGAACACGGTGTTGTATTTGTAAGTTGATAGGTGTGAAAACACCCATCCTTTTTACCACTTAATTACAATAATAACCGAGCCAAAACGTGTATTTTATGTCATTTATGTCGGAATTATGCGTGGTTTGTGTTTTTGTTGTGATTTAGGACGAAAAGGTGAAAAGTGGAGAAAACACGGGCATTCACGGGCTTTTATCGAAGAAAAAGACGAAAGACGAAGTCGAAAGATCAAGAGTGCGAAAAGAAGGGAAGTCCAAGACCAATTCTGAAGATTTATCGAAGAAAAAGTCAAAAGACGGAAGTTTACTAAAAGTCGAAGAACTCGAGTCTTATTTATGAAGAAAATTCAAGACGAGTTTAAAGAAATCCCAAGACAAAGTCATTGAAGTCAAAAGATTAAAGAAGATTAAGGACTTAAGCATGCAATTAGAGAAAGAAGAAAGAGGGAGGAAGCTTCCTAAGCTTCTCCCTAATCTCTCTATATATAGTTTAGATTGTTTTCATTTCAAGGGGTTGGGTGGCTTGACAACCCATTCTTCCACCATTTTCAATTACCTGCACTTTAATTTCGTGCACCTTAATTTCATGTATTGCACTTTTGATTCATTTAATTTCCAAGTAAGTTTTATTTAATGTTCTTGAATCTTTACTTTTCTTGTTCAATCTCCTTCTACCTTTCTTGTTTGATTTGTTCTTTATCTTTATTGTTCATGTTCTTGATTTTTCATAGTTTTGATTAAGTGGGTTTTGATCATTTTGGTTATGATTGTTAGTTTTGTTGATTTGTTTTGATTGTTTATTGTTAGTTGATCATTTGTGGTTAGTTTGATTTAATCTTTTGGTTTATCTTCTTTAGATTTGGTTAAATTCGTACTTTGTTCTTCATCCCCTGTTCTTCTGTTCATGCTTACTGTTTATGTGCCCAGATTCCGGATCAAGGCTTTTTATTCCGTATCAAATTTGTTCATCCGGAATATCCATTATTCAGGATCAAGCTAATCATTCCGGATCAAACGAGTTCATTCGGAATAGTTATTATTCCGCATCAAGGTTCTTTATTCGGAATACTTGATATTCCGGATCAATCACTTCATTTGGAATACCTTGATATTCCGGATCAAGTCTTTCATCCGGAATATTGATTATTCCGGATCAAGTCTTTCATCCGGAATATTAGTTATTCCGGATCAAGTGTTTCATTCGGAATGTTCAAATATTCCGGATCACTCTTTTATTCCGCATCAACCATTTTTCCCTTTTTATTCCGGATCAAGCCTTATTCCGGATGAGCTGTTAATTCCGGATAAGCAATTATTCCGGATGAACACGTTTATTCCGGATGAAGGCTTTATTCCGAATGAGTTTTTCAGTTTTAGTTTTAAGCTTTATTTTTCCCGCCTTTTTCTTTATTTGCACTTTTACTTGCTTTCCTTTTAGTTTAAGTTTAAGTTTGAGTTATTTACCTTTATTGCTTTTAATTTCTCGTCATTTATTTCCCGTCAAGTTTTTATCTTTCATTGTTGTTTCTTTTTACCGTCTTTTATTTTATCTTTCCAAGTCTTTATTTTTAATTAGTTTTAGACAACGACCATTCTTTTTTATTCCACCAAGAACAACTAATCTCTTGCACTTAACCGGAAATCAATTCGAAGAGATTCCGAGAAAATGAATTTTCAACTAGCAAAATCTAGTTATTAAAATGGCGCCGCTGCCGGCTCTTTTCGTGATGATTAACGGTTTTTTGTGAGAGACGCGTTGGCTTTTGGGATCCGTTCACTTGTGAACGTTATTTTTTGTGTCAAAAATTTTCATAAAAATCCAAAAACATTTGAAAAATCATAAAAAGCATTTGTTTTTCAAAATTTTGCACCAAAAATATTCTTCTTGCTTATCTATTTTTCTTTATGGATTTTTATGTCCATTGCGTCGGGTGTGGGAGACGGTTATACGGGAACGACTCTTGTCAATGGTGTACATGTGAGCGGTGCGGAAACGATATCGACAACACACAATTCGGATTTTGTCCCTTGTGCAACTCGACTAATTCGTCCTTTTTGAACCCACCTCCTGTTCCCCCGTGCATCTATTGTGGAAGCGATTCTCATTGGCATGTTTCGTGCCCGGTTCAATACCCGTATGATCATGGGCAAGAACCGGGGTACAATTATGACAATGATAATAGCTATCCACAAGACGCACCCAGTCTTTCTCCTTACCCGTTTTGCAACAACTATGGGGGTCCTCACGATACTTCTTATTGTCAACCAATGAATTATTATGAGAAAAATCCGTGTCCTCAGTTTTCTTCACCAATGGATTATTATGAACCAAACCCGTGTTCTAATTCTTCTCAACCGATGAACTACTATGAGCCACAACCATGCTATAATTCAAGTTTTCAATACTTTGAGCCCCCACATCACACCCTCAATCATCACTCCTCTCAGCAAATTAGTCTTGATCAACAACTAACTTCTTTGAATGGCATTCTAGAAAGTATCGCTCAACTCCGAGCTGACTTGCATCAGGAAAGGCAACCGTTGCTTGATGTGGACGAAACCTTGAAAACCACCGACACCTTTTTGAGCCAATTTAGTCGTTTTCCCTTCTTTTCTACACCAAAATGTTTAATTACAGCGTGGGATAGAATTGGTGAAATTGAACATACTCGGGGAGATGAACAACAAAAATTGCTTCATGAGCTTCTTAAGGATGTGGAGGTTATCAAAGAAGAATTAGCCGACTACGTCACTCCTAACTGGACTCGTCCCATCTATTATGATGATGATGACGAAGATGATGTCTACACTTTCAACCAATCTTCTGAAGTTGTTGCTCCTACTCTCGATGTTCCTACTGCGTCTAAGGATATAGATTCGTTGAATGAGCTTAGTGATGTTGGTCTCGACAAATTATTGGATGATGAGGTTTGTGACTTACCTGCCATGGAGCCTGAGGACGACGTTGCTCTTACGGAAGAGGCCAATCCTAGTGATGACGATTCTTCTCTCCGCTATGAGAATTTCACTTTTGAAATTTCTCAATCTCCACCAGGAGATGCGGGCGATGACGATTTATTCTCTCCGGCTTACGAGAAGTTCACCGATGAACTTGATCTTGTGGATGATGTGGAAGACGTGCTTCTTCGCGATAGATTACGGAAAGTGCACCTTCTTATTGCTCAAATCGAAGAGTTGACTTCTCCTCCTCTTTCCGAGTCTTTACCTCCATCTATTCCTCCCGTTGAAGATAATGACCCATTGTTGGAAGAAATCGACATTCACTCCATGCCTCTAGGTATTGATGATAATGACATGGAGGAGGATATTATTCTTGATAATTTGCTGCAAGAAGGTATTGACCCAAGTCCCCCTCCCGAGCCCCTTTCATCCTCCCCTTTAGCCACTATCACGGAGGATGAGTGCTTTGACCCGGGAGGTGACACTGATTATGCTATGATTGATACCATTACGGCTTTGCCACTTGCTCAGCATCCATTGTCTTTGGGGGATGACAATGTGCTTACTTTACCCACCCCACCTCCCGTGGATCTCGATTTCACATACTTCTCGTATATTGAAAGGACCTTTCTCCCATTCAAGACTTATCCCCCCCCGCCTCTCCTTTGTTGATGTCAACCGGGAACGAGGACAAGGTCTTTGATCCCGGTATTACATTCGAGGCTTCCCCATGGACCATTTAATTCGGGGACGAGTCAGGCTCGTGACTCGGTTAACAAAAACAAGCGCTTTTTGGGAGGCAACCCAATTATCTATCTATCTTTACCATAAGTGTACGGGAGCCCCGTGGTGTTTCTTGTTTTCTTTCTTATCATGTGCAGGGATTAGAGCTTAAAAGACACACTCTTGATGACTTTTAACAACCGTGATTCCGTGTTCCCTTCTTCCCGGTTCTATCCTAAACTCTTTTTGATTCACTATTTTATATTTCTCAATATTAAAATAGGAATCTCTTTAGTTGTCTCTTCCTTAGCGTGATTTAAACAAAGTGCACAATGTCCTAAGTGTAGGGGAGGTTACTCCCACATGCTTAAACATTGAGGACAATGTTTATATTAAGTGTAGGGGGGACTTCTATCGAAGTTAAGTGGTCTTTTCCTTGTATTTGTCCTCATTTTAACCGGAAAATCAATTTTTCGACATTTTTCAAAATTTTTGATCTATTTTGGCCTATTAGTTTTTACCTTTGTATAGTTATTTTCTTTCTTTACTAGAATAAATTTTAATAAAGTGGTTTTAATTTTCAAACGTTGTGAATCTTTTGACTCAACCCGAGTTTACTTATCTAAGTTTACTCTAGCTAGTATCCTTAACGTGTTAAAGTCAAGTTTTGCTAGGCTTTTATATAGGGAGCTATAAAACGCGAAAGTCTTAACTCTCACGGGTTAAGAACAAGAACTTTTCGCAAGTTCCTATAATTGATCCTAGAGAGTCGTTTATCAAAGGAACTTTAAAATGCGATTTCTAAACTTGAAAAAGTCTAAGAGTTTGCAAGATCCTATAGGCGACTCGAAAACCCAAAACTTTGATTTAATAGGCTAAGCATCCACAAGTCTCATTCCTTGAGATTTTAAACTGTGGAGAACGAGAGATGATAGAGTCAATTATAAGTTTGGTATTCTTTCGTGAATTTATGTGAGTTAATTATAAGTCTATTCTCCCATCGCTTGCTAATAAATTTATCTGCAATATATAAGGTTGTACGATTTGAAAAGTTACTTAGCTTCTAGCCCAAGATCGTTTAAAATTTGCTCGGTATGGATTAGAGTTCATAGCCAAGGCATAACTTATTGAAGCGGGATGCGAAGATTGACGAGTCCGAAAAGGTTCTAACAAGACATGAGGGCTACATTTTGTTGCTAAAGATCCCAAGTGATGTGAAGAATCATTTATCAAAAATCAATATGAAGGATCGAGACACACGACGAAAAGCACGTACTCCCAAAAGATCATGGAGAAATATCCAAAAAAGACCCTAGCAATGTATGAGGATAAATAGATCCAAGTCCTAAAAGGAGGCGGATCGTTGTATATCAAAGTCCAAAATAAAGATTGAAGAAAAATGAAGAAGTCGTGGTCAAAGTATAAAGAATCTCTCAAAACTTCAAGTGAAGAAATTCCTATTATGAAGAGAAGACCATTATTTCATGAACGTCTCTCAAGGTTTGAAGTATGAAGTCGCTGCCAAATATCGGTCTGAGAAAGGTCTCAAATCGCGAAGCGAGTTATGCCAAGATATGAACTTTTTGAGGTCCCGAGAAGCAGTTTTAAAAGATTTTGTCCTTTAGCTAACTATTGATTAAATCGTTCACTTTATTTTCAGCCTTAATAACTATCGAATAAGTCAACAATGCATCTTCGTGATCATTCAAGACAACAATAAAATATAAGAGATACACCTAGGAATAAGGGAGTCTAAGTGAATAATTGGCCCACATGAGTTCATGTTAGTTTGCTAACTTATAATAACAATGATCTCGTTTTTAAGCTTGGTTTGGAGAAAGTGAAAACTTGAGGATGATGATCATTCATGACATTTCCAAAACCCTAAGGTATGATTTTTATTTCTTTACTTGTTTTGTTATTTTCTATTTCTTTAATAAAGGCCAAGACGGATTGATTATGATGAAAAGTGTAATCGTGCTTTGTAACTAATGCATTGCATGAGGACATTGCAATGGTTAAGTGTAGGGGATTTGAAAGGTGTGAAAACACCCATCCTTTTTACCACTTAATTACAATAATAACCGAGCCAAAACGTGTATTTTATGTCATTTATGTCGGAATTATGCGTGGTTTGTGTTTTTGTTGTGATTTAGGACGAAAAGGTGAAAAGTGGAGAAAACACGGGCATTCACGGGCTTTTATCGAAGAAAAAGACGAAAGACGAAGTCGAAAGATCAAGAGTGCGAAAAGAACAGAAGTCCAAGACCAATTCTGAAGATTTATCGAAGAAAAAGTCAAAAGACGGAAGTTTACTAAAAGCCGAAGAACTCGAGTCTTATTTATGAAGAAAATTCAAGACGAGTTTAAAGAAATCCCAAGACAAAGTCATTGAAGTCAAAAGATTAAAGAAGATTAAGGACTTAAGCATGCAATTAGAGAAAGAAGAAAGAGGGAGGAAGCTTCCTAAGCTCCTCCCTAATCTCCCTATATATAGTTTAGATTGTTTTCATTTCAAGGGGTTGGGTGGCTTGACAACCCATTCTTCCACCATTTTCAATTACCTGCACTTTAATTTCTTGCACCTTAATTTCATGTATTGCACTTTTGATTCATTTAATTTCCAAGTAAGTTTTATTTAATGTTCTTGAATCTTTACTTTTCTTGTTCAATCTCTTTCTACCTTTCTTGTTTGATTTGTTCTTTATCTTTATTGTTCATGTTCTTGATTTTTCATAGTTTTGATTAAGTGGGTTTTGATCATTTTGGTTATGATTGTTAGTTTTGTTGATTTGTTTTTATTGTTTATTGTTAGTTGATCAATTGTGGTTAGTTTGATTTAATCTTTTGGTTTATCTTGTTTAGATATGGTTAAATTCGTGCTTTGTTCTTCATCCCCTGTTCTTCTGTTCATGCTTACTGTTTATGTGCCCAGATTCCGTATCAAAGCTTTTTATTCCGTATCAAATTTGTTGATCCGGAATATCCATTATTCCGGATCAAGCTAATCATTCCGGATCAAACGAGTTCATTCGGAATAGTTATTATTCCACATCAAGGTTCTTTATTCGGAATACTTGATATTCCGGATCAATCACTTCATTCGGAATACCTTGATATTCCGGATCAAGTCTTTCATCCGGAATATTGATTATTCCGGATCAAGTCTTTCATCCGGAATATTAGTTATTCCGGATCAAGTGTTTCATTCGGAATGTTCAAATATTCCGGATCACTCTTTCATTCCACATCAACCATTTTTCCCTTTTTATTCCGGATCAAGCCTTATTCCGGATGAGCTGTTTATTCCGGATAAGCAATTATTCCGGATGAACACGTTTATTCCGGATGAAGGCTTTATTCCGAATGAGTTTTTCAGTTTTTAGTTTTAAGCTTTATTTTTCCCGCCTTTTTCTTTATTTGCACTTTTACTTGCTTTCCTTTTAGTTTAAGTTTAAGTTTGAGTTATTTACCTTTATTGCTTTTAATTTCTCGTCATTTATTTCCCGTCAAGTTTTTATCTTTCATTGTTGTTTCTTTTTACCGTCTTTTATTTTATCTTTCCAAGTCTTTATTTTTAATTAGTTTTAGACAACGGCCATTCTTTTTTATTCCACCAAGAACAACTAATCTCTTGCACTTAACCGGAAATCAATTCGAAGAGATTCCGAGAAAACGAATTTTCAACTAGCAAAATCTAGTTATTATAAGTCACCATTAAGGTTTATGGTTTTTATAGTTGTATTAGCTATCTTTGTATATCTTTAACCAATTGTTTAAACTATTTTTAGGATGGCATGAATCGAGAAAAGAGAGAATGTCGACCTGGAAGACAAAAGCAAAGTCCATATGTTTCGTTGCCTCCAACGACGATATTAGTCCCGAAACGAGTTGGAAGACCAAAACCAAGCAACATTCCCAGAACATATCTTCTTTGGATTTTGATATGCCAACAGGCGTCATACTCGATAACGTGGATTTTTATACGGTGATTATTATGATATTTTAATATTTAACTAATTTAAGTATAAGTTAGATAATTACTCTTTAAATATGAATTTTCTTGTATAGGTTCGTCGAGGATTGTATGAGGACTTAGTGACATTCTTACAAAGGCCTTATCGTATTTATTTGGACTGTCACACGAGGGGTTATGTTGTCGAACCAGAGTTTTGGTTGTCACTAGTTCCTGATCACACTGGGACTCTCAGTGTTACTTCATATATTCCATGGGAGAAACGGGGTTGGTTGACTAACGATGTAAGTTTATCAACTAAATTAATTTTGCCTATTTAGTTTAAATTGTATGAACATAGCTAAGTTATATTATTTAAATGCATAAACAGCAAATGAACGCATGGATAGAGTTGATAATTTGAACTAGGCCCCCCAATAGTATTTGGGCAGTTGCAAAGGGAAAGACTACAACACTAGACCCACTGGATAACAAGTACACTTTGGATTTCGATTACTTCATTAGAGGAACTATTGACGGCACGAGCCAGCCGTACCCTTCGTGGGATGTTGTAGAATGGGTACGTATTAATTTGTACATGTTTATTGTGTTTAAAATATGTTATAATGCTTATTTATATAATTAAAATGTTATCTGTAGGTTTTTTTGCCAATCATGCATGGCAATCACTGGGTCTCAGGTGTTATAAACCTAAATTCATCAAATTTCACTATATATGACTCGAACCATTATCAGGAAAGAGGGCAGATGATTTTTAACAAATTAGAAAATTGGAAAACTACTTTGAATGAGTTTTTGTTTGCAGATGGTCACTTTCAAAGAACAAGACGTGCTCCGTATCAATTCTCGTATAGTTACAACCCAGCAGGTTTCAATGTCCCACAACAAGAAAACGGTTACGACTGCGGCGTTATTACATGTTGGCTATTAGAGCAACTTATTCAAGGAAGATCGCCCGAGTACATAAGTCATCCTACAGCCTTCTTCGGACAGTTTAGACTTGAAATGGCAAGAAGGTTTTATGCAACACGTTGTGAGGAGACTGACGATTATGGTTATGATTAGGTTTGATGTTGTTTGTTTGTATTTTATAAACGTGTTTTAAATAAAAGGTTTTCATTTGTAATGTGACATTCGTTATTTGCGTGTTCTTTAATGTGGTATTTATTGTTTATTTGAAATAGAAAATCAATACAAAAAACGATTAAATCACATAAAAGCAATACATATGTAAAACAGAAAGGCAATAAAAACAGAAACTTAAAAAATGATTACATCGTACCAATAAAGCATTACATGTCAGCAATACTATTATTTTTTATCTGTTTTAGATGCTACACTATAAATTCATTTTGGCGATGGTTGTGAAGAATAAGTGATTCTTTGTATTGTCCAAGAAAAAAAGAACCACCGTTTCCTTCAATCCTTGGTACCGTTTCCAAGCCTTCCGAATTACGATTCCATACTTGTAGTTGGTGAAACCATAGTTGCGGGTTCTCATTAACCTGAACTGTTGGTTCAGCCGAATTGTTAATTCCTAAAATTTTTTGGATTTGCTCTATAGGCATCTCAATGTTGAATAATTCTTGAACTGAATTAACAAACACACCAGTAATTTGTAACTGCCAAGCACAAAATACACGTGCGTATTCAGTGTTGTAAGATCCCAAAATCACCAAAGTATTACCTAACTGGACAATATAGTAAGGTGGTGGAATTGTGGAAGTTATCGCATTAGGAATGTCTATAATTTGAAAGTAGCAGTCAATCAAATCAAACGATATAATCATGTAGGATTTGGACCAGTTACCGTTAGGGAAAAAATTCTTTTCAGACCCAACCCAATATATTCTACTGTCAACCACAGCTTGACCTGACCGTTTTAATCTAATTGTGTTGCGTGGTAAACGGTCATTTCCGAGATTGATCCAAGTGTTAGAACTCATTTTTCGCACCGACACATACCATGGACCCTCACCATAGAATGGGTAGTTTATTTTTAAAAGGATCGGGTCTAGAGTGATCGGGTTGATACCAAAACCAAAAATCATTTTTGGAGAATCAGGTTGGTTTAAATAATTTGGTGTTAAAAATGTTACTATTTTTGGAATAGACGGGTTGACAACACAAATGCGAAAGCATTAGTATATGAAAAGCACCATGTACCTTTAGAAGTACCAACATGTTGAATCTCATCGAGATTTTGAAGATAATGTAAAGGGGTGAATGTGAAGTTATCATCGACCGTATACATTCTACCGTTTGTGACATGCTTACATTCCAAAATGAAAGAACATGTGGATGAATAACGCGAACCGTATTCTCGACGAAAGCTTTGACGGATACCTTGTGGTCACGTTATTGCAAGTTTCAGGGATACCTTGTGGTCACGTTGTTGTGGTGACGAAGTTTTTGGGTTTATTCGACTGCGTACATTTTGTAGCAGACTGGTTTAAAAAAGAAAAGTATCAAGCTACATACACAGAGTCAATATATTTTGTTGGAGAGCAACATGAATGGGAGTATCCAAGCCATGTTCGTCCAGTTATTCCTCCTGTAATGTACAGCCGACAGCCTGGCCGACCTAAAAAAACAAATAGAATTTTGTCTCAAGGAGAAAAACCAAGGACGATACACTGTAGCAGATGCAATGAAGTGGGTCACAAGCGAGATCAATGCAAAAAATCATACATCCCTGAGCCATCTAAAATCTTCCCAAAAAAACAAGTAGAAAAATAACCAATCAACTCGACAACATGAGACAATACACTCCTTCCATGAACCAACAGGAAAATCATTTAAGACTTATGGGGAAAATACTTCACAACCCTGGCAAGCACACGAACATAACCAACATATGCAATACCAGGCACATCCATATCATCATGATCAATATCCATCACAAGATTATAACCCAAATGTATCACATCCACATAATCATGATCAATATCCATCACAAGCTTACAATCAAAATATATTCAGTTCCGAAAACTACAATGAAAACGTAGGACCATCAAACCAATATGATCGAACAACATACCCATCTCAACCATTCGATCATTATGGGTCACAAAATAATGCTTCTCAGCATCTTGACAATATCAACCCCAGCTGGCCAAACAGTTTGTTCAACTTATTTTCTTAATAAATTAGTTTATGAATTTTATGCATCTTGAAATAAAGTCTCTTATTATTGTAATATATTTTCTTGTAATATATTTTCTTACATTGAAACTATCTCATAAGGTTGTTGTGCAAACGATATTGTAAAACAATAATTTAAGATTGACAACCATCTCGATACTGTGGGACACATTTATAGAAAATAAAACACATACTTTATACAATGTGTGACGTCATCATACACTTTATACACTGTGTGACATGACGTTTCACTAAAAAAATGTTCTTCGCTTGAATATTGACACGGAGAATGACGTCAGCATACACTTTATATACACTGTGTGACATGACGTTTCACTAAAAAAATGTTCTTCGCTTGAATACTGACGCGGAGAATGACGTCAGCATACACTTTATACACTGTGTGACATAACGTTTCACTGAAAAAATGTTTTTCGCTTGAATATTGACGCGGACAATGACGTCATCATACACTTTATACACTGTGTGACATGACAATTCACTGTTGGATATGACACTTCACAGAATCACTTCCACTACCCCTAATGCATTATAAAAAATTCTGATTGATTCTCTACTATTCAACTTTATTCGTTTTTTTTTTCTACATATGCACATAAATACATATGCCTCTTTTTTGTTCTACCCCACTTGAATCAATAACAATATGTCAACATCCACAAACAATATGTTTGAGTTTGGTGTTCATCACAACGGAATTTTCAAACTTACCCCACTAACATATGAACATGGTTCGTTACTCAATATTAACGTTTCAGAAATGGATTACCAACAGATGCTTACATATATTTCAACCAAATTAACATGTTTATATTACGCAACAATACAAGTGTACGGTCTTTATTACAAGTTGCCACCAAAAAACATGTTAAATGGTATGAAATCACTTCACACAAATCATGATGTTAACATTATGTATGACATCGCAAAGGCTGCTGGGAAGTTAGAAATCTATTGATCTAACTGTAGAAACTAGAAGGGGGGTTGAATAGTTTCTTATATTTACTTGTTAAAATGTGGTTTCCAAAAATCCTTTTTCAAAAACTTAGGCTTAAGGAAATATGTGAAATCTTCTTATGCACAATATGAACAATGATAGTGTAACTAAACTAGTACTAACAAAAATATATCCACAAAGAATAAAGAATGATAGTGTAACTAATCTAATACTAACACATGTATATGCATAAAGAATAAAGAATGTAAAGAGTTAACGGTAAAGAAAGATCAAACCGAACACCAAGGATTTATAGTGGTTCGGCAACGAAGCTCACTCCTCGTTCCTACTCCACTCCTCGAGTACTCCTTACTCGAGAGTTCACTACACAAAAAGCTCCTTATGGTGGAGAAAACCGTACACGTCGCTTAACCAATTTCCGACTCTAAGCTAAAAGTCGAGCCCTAATCGTAGCTAGGACCAATCTACACAACTATACTTAGTACATACACAACTTCCAAATAGACACAACTACTTGGATCTTCACAACTATGACACAACTACAAATGTATAAAATTAGATCTTCAATGGATCTTTGGTGGTGGAATCAACACTTCACAAGGATAGTGTTCTTCTCTTTGCACTTGGAGAGGAAGGGATGGAAGAACAAGATTCACTTCTTAAACAAGTAATAATCAGACAAATGATCAAAGATTTGAGTGATTAAAGAAGGGGTTTGAATCTGGAAATAAATGTGCAAAAGAGGTGAGGTGAAAAGCTGAGAATAGTCCACTATTTAAAGGACAAAGGAGCCAACGGCTATATCTGCCCGCGGTACCTTATCTTGGCCCGCGGTACCTTATCGATAAGGTACCGCCTAGGCACTAAGGTACCGTCGGACTAGACTCTGCTCCTTTTTGTCCTTTAGTGGTGGAGGTCTTATTTGGGTATACAAAATATCCTGAAAGGATATTCTTAACCAAATAAGAATATGCCATTTTCAAATTTCAAATAATTAATTTAATAAAACGTTTTCTTAAAAAGAAAGTTTAATAAAAACTTGTCACACTTAATAAAAAGTGAGTTTTAAGAAAAGATTAAATCACTTGATCACTTGATTAAGGTTAGTACTTGTTTATCCATACCTTAAGTGAAAATGGGTAAAATGAAAAATACTTGAACTCAAGAATTCGGTTTTCGTCATTTTCGTAAATGCTTGTTTTTACATATTGTCGTAATCAAAACTAAACGAGACCGAAAAATACAAGTAACGTTTTTAGTCATTATTGCATTAACACTAACCACGGCCTTAGTTCCAGAAGATGGTTCATTTGAAGACTCATTTGCAAGTATCATTTCTGAAGAAACAAAACTCAAACAACAAGAAGCACTAAGTTATATACACCAAATGCTGACAAGAAAAAACAAAAACCCCGATTACTATGACTATGTTTATTGCGAGTTCAACTTCCTTGGAAAAAAACCAATAACACCATATACACAAACCCGTTTCGATTTTCTTGTTCACAATCATGGCCAACTAGTGATCGATGAAACAAATAACACAAACTACGTCAATGGTGGACAAATGACAATCAACATTCCTAGAATGAAACTACAAGCTCTAAAACAATATTTTAATAATATTGTTGATAAACAAATTCATGCTCTTTATTACAAAGTACCGCACAGAGGCTTTTCAAGCACCATGAAACTAAGAAACAACTATGACATGCATGTGATGTTCGATATTTCGGTGGCAAAAGGAAAGTTAGAAATTTACATTGACCATGAGCGTGTTAATTTTATTATACACAAACATATAATATCAAATGACAGGCTAGCAAGAATGATGTTTGATGTCATAACAGACTACAAGGATGACAGTGAAGAAGAAAAAAGAGAATCAACACAAAATGATTTCACTATCGATCAAATGGTTGAGTGGGCTGAACAAGAGCACTTTCAGAACGAGGAAACTAAACCATGGAAACGTCCAATGGCTATTTCAAATAAACGATGTAATAAATAAATGGTTTTTATGTAGGCTTATGATTTAGCGCCTGTTTCTTTTTACTCATTATGTAACAAATGTAGACAATCACTTTTAATCAAAATGTAACGCATCAATCTATTTTAAACATTTTCCTACTTGATATAACAAATCAGTAAGATCATGTACACTACTCCATTATCTGATCTATCACTATCATTGCCTCCCATTAATGGAATCATTCAATTATTTAAGTCAACACTAAAATTCAATCGACATATGACATAAGCATGTAATTCCATTTGCTTTATAAACCCACTAGTGACTAAAAAATAAACACACAATTCTCTCTCAATTTCTTGATTCAAATCTTTAGACTACATTAAATTATGTAAGAGTCTCCAAATGAAGTACGTGACATCATTATTGCAAGATTGAAAAATGAGGCAGAAGAAGAGATGAGGCTTACCCAAAAACTGTTGATCGAGTTGAATACTTATGCTCAGCGAAAGCGCAATCGTGAGCTACAAACGGCATATGTTCATTCTATGCCACTTACAAATCTGAACACTTATGGTTACATACTCTACTACTGTCGCATGAAGCCGACGAACGTATTATACAAAACTTGACCGCTGCAAGGCAAGAGTTGATGTTAAGCTTAACAAGTAAGCAACAACTCATTTACAACTACAAGTCAATGTAGATTCTACACATGTTTATCTTCCATGTTCTCGTTCAGTAATGTTCTGTTGTTAAAATCATCAAAATAAAGGTTGGTCGTGTACTGATCTACATGTGATGTATTATTTGTTGTGACGTTTTTTATGGTTAACAATCAAGTGTTATTTCTTTCATTGTTCTTAATTTTACAAAGTATACATTACCAACGACTACACATCAACACAAATCAACAATTGCCGTTTTAAAATAATAGACAGAAAAACATACTTTAATGTGTACAATATAGTCATTTAATGGTTATTGTAACTTTGAAAACAAATGAATGTTTCAAAAACTTGATATTAAAGATTTGCTATGGTTCGGAATTTGTTCTCGGTATCTCCTCGAATTGATCACGGTTCAAAGTGGAATGATTTGTTCTTGGTTAATAAAAAGGTGTTGGTTTGTTTATCTATTTTAAACTAATAGCAATTAAATATAAATGTCGTTGAGTGAAAAGAGTTTTAAAGATTAAACTAAAAAGACGAGTTTAAAAATAAATGCTTGAAAACTTAAAGACTGTATTAGAAAAATAATTGAACACTTAATAAAAACTAACACTTGGAAACTTTATAAAAAAACAAGAACTAAAACCATCGGAATATGCTATCGGAAAGTAAGATCGGAATATTTAAAACAGTCACTGATCGGAATAACAAACAACCCTCTGGTCGGAATGTAGCAATCGGAATATGGTGCAAGGGAGCTTATCAGAATGTGATAAATGACCCCAATCTGAATATAAACGAATCCTTGCTGTCGGAATATCACAAAACAATCCTAATCGGAATGTTTAGAAAATAAACCCATCGGAATGTTCAAAAAGAAGTCCAAATCGGAATGTAAACAAAAGGGTGCAAATCGGAATAACCCAAAACCCTTTTCCGATCAAACGATCGGAATAAAGGGGGGTGTTGATCGGAAAGTACCAATCGGAAAAGGGTTTACACCTTTTCTGATTTAAGTGTGATTCGAAAATAAGCCAAGGCAATAAGCTATAGGAATAAGCTAATCACCAAAACTAGCACGAATCTAAAGTGAAATATACCAAATAAGCACAACTAAGAACTTATCCAAACTTAAAATAAGCAATTTTTTAAATTAAACTATAAAAAGATTAACTTTTTAAGCACGAAAAAATTAATGAACAACACGGATCATAAGTTATTCGCACCAAAAGTGAACCAAAATCAAAGAAAGGTAGAAAGAGATGAAAGATTAAAAGCTTAAACTTGCACTTGATTAATGAAATCAACAATACAAAAGTTAAATCTTGAAAGATTAAAAGAAAGAAAGATGAAAACTTAGTGAGAGAAAGTTGAGACTTTCTCTCTCTAAAACTAGAGAAAAATGAAAAACTAAAACTAACTCCCCCCAAAATGGTGAAGTGAAGTCCTATTTATAGGCGTGTGATTGTGGGCTTGTGCATGGGCTTTGGTTTTAGGCTTCTTTTCTTCATTCTTCTTTAGTCTTTACGTTTCTTTAAATTAACATTTCCGACTTTGGATTTTGAGAAGTGTCGGTGAATAATTCCAACTCGTCTTATAATCTTTTGTTTAGTAGACTCGAGTTCTTCGACATATATGAATCTTCAATCTTTGGCCCTTTTCTTCGATAAATCTTCAAATAGGCACAATGACTTCAAATCTTTTGCATCTTTTGGACAATAGACTTCGTCTTGAGTCTTTTTCTTCGATAAAACCCGTGCAATCCCATGTTTTCTTCAATATTCATCCGGTTGACTCTGAAAACACAATAAACACAAAAACCACGCATAATTCCAAACAAATGATATTAAATACGTGTTTTGGTCTTGTTTTAGCCAGAAATAAGTGGTAAAAGGATGGGTGTTTTCACACCTATCAAATCCCCTACACTTAACCATTGCCATGCCCTCATGCAATGCTTAGTGATAAAGCAAATTTACACTTTTCTCATAATCAATCAACCTTGGCTTTATTAACATTCTACTAAACAAAAATTAACGTACTAAGAGAAATTAAAACTTTTAAAGTAATCAAAAGGATAGAAAACCATTTTCACTTGAAAATAGTTATATGGAGATAACTTGCAAAGAGATCAAGGACTTACATTAGGGCTTTGGTGCTGCGAAGATTTATCACCCTCAAGTTTCACGTTCCCCAAACTAAGCTTAAAAACGAGATCATTGTTATTATAAGTTAGCAAATTAAACACTTACACACATGGCTTAATTATATGCTTAAACTCACTTATTCCTAGGTGTATCTCTTATATTTTATTTTTGTCTTAGAATGATCATGAAGATGCATTTTTGGACTTATTTCGATAGTTTATTTAGGCTGAAAGCAAAGTAGGACGATTTGATCAATAGTTAGCTAAAGGACAAAATCTCTTAAAACTGCTTCTCGGGATATCAAAAAGTTCATATCTTGGCATAACTCGGTTCACGATTTGAGACCTTTCTCGGGCCGATATTTGGCATGTACTTCATACTTCATATCTTGAGAGACGTGCTTGAGATAATGGTCTTCTCATCGTTAATAGAGTTTATTCACTTGGAGACTTTTGAGGGGTACTCCAACTTTGTTGACCACGAATTCATGATTATTTCTTCAATCTCTAATTGGGATTTTGAGATACAACGATCCGCCTCCTTTTCGGACTTGGATCTATTTATCCTCATACCTTGTTAGGGTCTTTTCGGATAGACTTCTCCATGATCTTTATGGGAGTTGATTGCTTTTCGTCGTGAGTCTTGATCCTTCATATTGATTTTGGGAATAATGCTTTTCACGTCACTTTGGATCTTTAGCAATAAGATTGAATCCTCATGCCTTGTTAGGGCCTTTTCGGACTCGCCAATCTTCGCGCCCCGCTTCATAAGTTATGCCTTGGCTATGAACTCTTATTATTACCGAGCAACTTTTAAACGATCCTGGGCTAGAAGCTAAGTAACTTTTCAAATCGTACGACCTTACTTATTGCAGATAAATTATTAGCAAGTGATGGGAGAATAGGCACATAATTACACCAAGTGAGCTTGCGCAAGAATACCGACTTATAATTGACTCTATCATTTCTCGTCCTCCACAATTTAAAATCTTAAGTGATGAGACTCGTGGATGCTTAGCCTAATAAACCAATTAAGGTCTACATGGTTAAGGATACTAGCTAGAATAAACTTGGATAAGTCTATTCGGGTTGAGTCAAAATAATCGCAACGGGCCTAATATGTCAAAGATTTCAAAACTAGCTTCACCATTTTATTAATATATTTGACTTTATTGCGGGAAATATACATATGAAAGCAACGATAAAAATTTAAAAATTATGACTAAATGGCCAAAGTTAATAAAAAATTTGAAAAATGTTGAAAAAGATGATTTTCCGGTTAAATGAAGGCATTCTCATGGAAAAGTCCACTTAAAACTTCGATAGAAGTCCCCCCTACACTTAAAATAAACATTGTCCTCAATGTTTAAGCATGTGGGAAAAGTCTCCCCTACACTTATGACATTGTGCACGTTGGTTAAATCAAGCTAAGGAAGAGACGACTAACGTGATCAATTTCAAATGTGAATATGAAGAAAATTGTATCACAATAGTTGAGAGATAGAACCGGATTTCGGATAACACGGGAGCACGTTTCTTCAAAGGTTCCAAAAGTGCATTCATCCCTGTAATCACATCACCACACAAACACAAGCAACCTATAGAGGTCCCCCTACACTTAGGAGGTTAAAACGGAAAAGGATAGATACTCGGGCTGCCTCCCGAGGAGCGCTTGTTTTTGATAACCGAGTCACGAGCCTGACTCGATCCAAAATTAGTTCATGGGAAACGTGGTGAGGGATGGAATCATCTCCTGAGAGATGTCCTCACCAAAGTATAACTTCACTCGTTGTCCATTCACCTTAAAATTGGGTCCATTAGGTTGAGCGAGCTCGAGAGTACCATATGGAAAAATTTGGGCAATGGTGAATGGGCAGGACCAACGAGATTTCAGCTTGCCCGAAAAGATTTTCAACCGAGAGTTAAAGAGTAAAACTTTGTCTCCAACTTGGAACTCTCGGTTTTTAATCTTGGAGTCGTGAATGAGCTTAGTCTTTTCCTTATAGATCAAAGAATTTTCATAAGCCTCATTACGGAGTTCATTCAGCTCATTGAGTTGGATCTTGCGTAGGTCACCGGCTTTGTTGATATCAAAATTAGCCCATTTCAAGGCCCAGTAAGCCTTGTGCTCCAACTCAATGAGGAGGTGGCACGCTTTCTCGTACATGAGACGATATGGTGTACAACCAATCGGAGTCTTGTAAGCGGTACGAAAAGCCCACAAAGCATCATCAAGTTTATCAGCCCATGAGGCACGATGCTCTCCCACGTTTCTTTCAAGAATTCGCTTTAATCCTCGGTTAGAGATTTCAGCCTGGCCATTAGTTTGTGGGTGGTAGGCGGTGGAAAGACGATGATTTACACCATACTTAGCCATGACTCTTGTGAATTGGTCATTGCAAAAATGAGTCCCGCGATCACTAATAATGGCACGAGGCACACCGAATCTAGCGAATAGCGATTTCAAAAAGTTACAAACCACCCTTGCGTCATTAGTAGGTAAAGCTTTGGCTTCAACCCACTTTGAAACGTAGTCAACGGCTACAAGGATGTATTTGTTTCCTTTAGAGGAAGGAAATGGCCCTATAAAGTCGATACCCCAAACATCAAAGATTTCACATTCTTGAATGAAATTCTGAGGCATCTCGTCTTTATGTGTGATCTTGCCTTGTTTTGGCAAGCATCACAACGTTTAACCATCTCGTGAGCGTCACGATAAATGGTGGGCCAATAAAATCCCGAGTCAAACACTTTTTTGGCGGTGTAGTTGGGACCAAAGTGACCACCGGTGGGTCCTTTGTGGCAAGCGTCAAGGATTTCTAAAGCTGCCGGTCCATCAACACATCAGCGAATAATCAAGTCAGCACATTGTTTGAAAAGATACGGGTCATCCCAAAAGTAAGTCCTAATGTCTTTGAAGAACTTCTTCTTTTGTTGGGATGTTAACCCGTCAACGAGAATTCCACCCGCCAAGTAGTTTGCAATGTCCGCAAACCACGGGGTTTCATCAGAATTCGAGTTGATAGACATTAAGGTCTCCAGGGGAAAAGAGTCATTGATCTCTTTGTTCGGATGATCCCCTTGGTAAGGATCCTCAAGTCTACTGAGATGATCCGCGGCTAGGTTTTCAGCTCCTTTTTTATCACGAATTTCGATTTTAAATTCTTGGAGTAGCAAAACCCAACGAAGAAGTCTTGGTTTGGAATCTTGTTTAGTTAACAAGTACTTCAACGCGGAATGATCGGTATACATGATTGTGGTGGAAAGGACAAGATAGGGGCGAAACTTTTCAAAGGCATAGACAACAGCTAAAAGCTCTTTTTCGGTTGTCGTGTAATGCAATTGAGCCCGAGTCATTGTCTTGCTAGCGTAATGGATCGGTTGGAAGTGTTTGTTCACTCTTTGGCCCAAAACCGCTCCAATAGCAAAGTCGCTAGCATCGCACATCAACTCAAAAGGCAGCTCCCAATTAGGGGTAACCAAGAAGGGTGCCTTTGTTAGCTTATCCTTAAGCGAGTTGAAGGCTTCAAGACACTCGTTGGAAAAGATAAAAGGAGTATCTTTTTCCAAGAGGTGGGTCATCGGGCGAGCGATTTTAGAAAAATCTTTGATGAAACGACGGTAGAAGCCCGCATGACCGAGGAAACTTCTCACACCCTTCACGGTTGAAGGTGGAGGCAACTTAGAAATAACATCGACTTTAGCACGGTCTACTTCAAGACCGGCTTTGGAGATCTTGTGTCCTAGCACAATGCCCTCTTTTACCATGAAATGACATTTTTCCCAATTAAGAACAAGGCGAGTGTCTTCACACCGCTGAAGCATACGTTCTAAATTGGCAAGGCAAGCAGAGAAAGAATCGCCATAAACCGAGAAATCATCCATGAATACTTCCATAGTGTCTTCAACCATGTCATGAAAGATAGCCATCATACACCTTTGGAATGTCCTAGGAGCATTGCATAAACCGAAAGGCATACGTATTGTAAGCAAATGTTCCATAGGGACAAGTGAATGTGGTCTTTTCTTGGTCTTTGGGATCGATGGGAATTTGAAAATACCCGGAGAAACCGTCTAAGAAGCAGTAATAGTCATTACCAGCTAGACGCTCGAGCATTTGATCCATGAAAGGAAGAGGAAAGTGATATTTTCTCGTGGCATCATTGAGCTTGCGATAGTCGATACAAACTGATAGGTGTGTAAACACCCATCCTTTTTACCACTTAATTACAATAATAACCGAGCCAAAACGTGTATTTTATGTCTTTTATGTCAGAATTATGCGTGGTTTGTGTTTTTGTTGTGATTTAGGACGAAATTGTGAAAAGTGGAGAAAACACGACATTCACGGGCTTTTATTGAAGAAAAAGATAAAAGATGAAGTCGAGAAGTCAAGAGTGCAAAAAGAAGGGAAGTCCAAGATCAATTCTGAAGATTTATCAAAGAAAAAGTCAAAAGACGGAAGTTTACCAAAAGCCGAAGAACTCGAGTCTTATTTATTGAAGAATATAAAGACGAGTTTAAAGAAATCCCAAGCCATAAGTCATTAACGTCCAAGATTAAAGAAGATTCAAAGGCTTAAGGACTAACGGTGCAATTAACAAAGAGATTAAGAAGGAAGGACCTAATGATGCAATTAAGAGAAAAGGAAGGAGGGGAGGAAGCTTCCTAATCCTCCCCTATATATAGATTAGGCTAGTTAATCATTTTTTTTTGTTGGCTAAGGTGACAATTAGTCTTCCACCTTTTACTTTTATGCACATTTAATTACTTGCACATTTATTTTATTGCACATTTACTTTACCTTGTCTTGCACCTTAATTTTCAAGTAAGTTACTTCTATCTTTATTGCACCTTTACTTTACTTGTTTGATCTCTCATTCTACCTTTCTTTCTTGCTTGATCTTGTTGATTACATGCTTATTGTGTTGCTTATTTGATTAAAGATTGTGTTTTTATGCTTTTGATTGTTTTAGATCATTGATTTTTATAGCTTATTTGTGATTATCTTTAAGTTTTTAAAGTTTTTGTAAAAGTTATTTTCGTATAAAAGTTGTCTTTCGTAAAGCTTATTCATTTCGTGTCTTAAAAGTTGTTAAATTTCAGTTTAGTAGCTTATTTTCATACGGTTTACCTTAGGATTTTCGTCTTGTGCTTATTAGAATTATAGCTTATTTTTCTAGCTTATTTTCATTCTCTTTTACTGTATTCCGATTGGGTTAATCGGAAAAGGGTTATACATTCCGATTGGAGTAATCAGATAAGGGTTTTAATATTCCTATCAGCATTCCGATCTGGGGAGTTTTGGTATTCCGATCAGGACAAGGTAAAGTGGTATTCCGATCTGGTCTAGTGACAGTTATTCCGATTGGTGCTCTTTCCCTCATTCCGATTGAGGTGTTGTGTGGTATTCCGATCAGGTATAGTTTTGATATTCCGATCAGGTGTTCTACTCAACATTCCGACCAAGCTTCACTCCACATTCCGATCAAAGGTAAGCCGTCATTCCGATTTGAGGTTGTTTTTTATTCCGATTGGGAGAAGTGACATATTCCGATTGACATTCCTAACAACATTCCGACGGGAGGTGTGTCTACATTCCGACGGTGAGCCTGATCAGAATATATTCCGATCTGGGGTATTTTCCATGTTTTGTCTTGTTTAATTTTTACATTCTCATTTTAATTCTTGTCTAATTTTAATTTCCGCCACGCTTTAATTTTAAGTCATTTAATTAATTTACTTTCCGTCACGTTTTTAAATATTGCACCCTTTCGTTTAATTAGACTTAGTTTAATTTTAACGCCATTTTACTTTAACGACATTTACTTTTAAGTCTTTGCACATTTAAATTTAAAAACAACCAAAAATATTTGTTTCACCAAAAACAATAGAGTCACACATAGAACCTGTATCAATTCGTTAAGATATCGAGAACAAGAACTTTTTAACCTGAGTAAAATCGAGTTATCAAATGGCGCTGCTGCCGGCTCTTTTCGTAAAGATTAACGGTTTTCTATGAGAGACGCGTTGCTTTTTGGGATCCGTTCACTTGTGAGCGTTATTTTTCTTGCATAAAAAATTTTCAAAAAACCATAAAAATTAAAAATTTCAAAAATCCAAAAAGATTCTATCTTTATCGTGTATATATATTGTCTTTGTGTTTGGTTTCTTTTTCTTTTCCATTTTCAGGTGTATGCGTACTAGATCTTCTAGTTATCAAGAGCCCGAGACTCAAGAAGATTTAGCTATGTCAGGTGTTAACAACAATAATCCACCACACCTCAATAATAACAACATTGTTCTTCCACAACCTGATCTTCGGACAATGGAAGAGCTTTGCCAACCTACCATGTTTGGACGAGGAGGACCGATTGCGCCGATGCAAATCAACGCTCCGGAGTTTTCGTTGAAGCACCACATGATTCAGCAAGTGCAAACTAATCCATTCGCCGGAATGCCTGATGATGATGCCAACAAACACCTCGACAAGTTCATTACAATCACCCAAAGCATGAAGTTGCCTGGTGCCACAATGGATGTTCTTCGCCTACAACTCTTTCCATATACTTTACCACATCATGCCGATAAATGGTTTGATCGTCTCCCGAAGGATTCAATTCATACTTGGGATGACATGACTCAACGCTTTTTATCGCGCTACTTTCCACCATCCATGGTCACAAGCCTTCGCAATCAAATCAGCGGTTTCATGCAAGATCCTGATGAATCTCTTTTTGATGCTTGGGAGAGATATAATGTCTTGATCGATCGTTGTCCAAACCACAACATGCTTCCAGTCACATTGATTGATACTTTCTACAACGGATTGACTTTTCAAGATCGTGATACGATTAATGCAGCCTCCGGTGGCACATTCATGAAAAGGAGACCCGAGGAGTGTAGAGAGTTAATTGAGAACATGACTACTCACCACAAAAACTGGAATTCCTCTGCTTCTTCAAGGAAAAACCCGAGAGTCAATGTCTCTTCTACCTCAGCAAACCCTGATATGACCGAACTCACCCGCATGATGACTGAAATGAGCAAAAGTATCACGCTTCTCGCTTCAAACCAACAACAACAACAAGTTAAAACGGTTGCACCTTCTTGTGAAACATGCGGCGGTCCTCACTCATACACCGATTGTCCTTCGACTCAAGGAAATCCGGAAAATGTGTATGCAGCTTATGGTAATTATTCACCGGAAAATTACCAAGCTCGACCTCAAGGGGATAGAAATTTGCTGAGTTACCGTTCCAACAATTACCTTTCACCCGGTTTTTCTCCTCAAAACCAAAACCCCGCCAACAACTACAATAGAAGCAACCAAATCCCACCAAGAGCTTCTAATCCTTATCAACCACCCGCTCAACAAATCCCACCCATTAATCCTGATGTTGAAGCCATAATGAGAACCCACGGTGAGCAAATCAAGAATCTTCAGAGCCAAATTATCAATCTTAAAGGAGATATTACCAAGCAAGGAAATGAGATTAGATCCGAGCTTCGAGATAATATTCAATCCTCCTTCAGCAATCAAACGAATGACTTGAAGAATATGCTTGCTAGTTTCTTGCCCGCCGCTCAACCTTCTTCTTCAAGTTCTCTACCTTCAAACACCGTCACCAATCCGCGAGCAAATGTGAGTGCTATTACTACTCGTAGTGGAATTACCATTGTTGATCCACCTATCCCACCCCCATAATCTACACCTCCTCCACCACCATTTATCCCTACTCCTCCTACACCTAGCATTATTGCACCATTACCGTCTCCGCCTCGTCATGACGATGTCTCTAGGAAGGAACCTTCAACATCTCAATCTTTACCTACTACACCTGCACCTTCACCACCCAAACCCAATATCCCATATCCTTCTCGTTTAGGTAAGACCAAAATGCTAACCAAGGATGACTCTGAAGTGGCACGCTATGTGAAGGTGATTTCTCAAATGAACTTCAACATTAGCTTTCTTGAAGCACTTGTCCACATGCCCAAATTTGTCAAAGCATTCAAGGAATTGCTTAACAAGAAGGAGAAGCTGATTGAACTCGCCAACACACGCTTAAATGAAAACTGCTCTGCAGTTATTCTTAAAGAACTTCCGGAAAAGCTTGGAGATCCCGGTCGTTTTGTGTTACCTTGCGTTTTCAACAAAACTGAAGAATTTACTGCCCTTGTTGATCTCGGGGCCAGTATTAATTTGATGCCATTGAGTGTTTGGAAAACACTATCAACCGCACTCTCGCTTACCCCGTTGGTATAGCCGAAGACGTGTTCATCAAAGTTGGCACATTTACTTTCCCGGTCGATTTTGTCGTTGTTGATTATGAAATGGACCCTCGTATTCCTTTAATACTTGGTCGGCCATTCTTGAGAACCGGACGAGCTTTAGTGGATGTGGCCGAAGGTGAGTTAATCTTAAGAGTCGGGGATGATGCACAAGTTTTCAAAATGGGGAAGCTTACGAGTACAACCTTTGGAGGCCGCGAATCAGTGAATATGATTAATGTGCATGATGACTTTTTTGTCTACAACAATCCTCTATTCGAATCTTGCATCGATAATCCACTTTTTCACGATGATGTGGATGATTCTCGGTCCACTTTGGAACCTTCTCCCATTTATGATTCTCCACCGGTCTTTGATGCTTATGATGATGAGTCTAGCTCAGATTCGGATGATTTTGATGATTGTACTTCCGAGTATCCCGAGCTGCCCACATATGATGATTTTGATGAGGCCGATACTCTTTCGAGTGATTCTTCACATGATGAAGATCCTCCGCCATCACTCGATCCTACTTTGGACGATTACTCATTTGAGGAAGACTTCTCTACATTTCTCAACACTTACTTCCCTCATGAGAGTGATGCACCTCCTTTGGACTTTGAAGATTATCGTCTTGATCCTACTTTGGATTTGAAGAACATTCTTTCTAAGGAGAAGAAACCGGTCGACACCAATATCCGCAGCACGTATGAGTTAACACCTCTTTGTCCCCCTTCTGAGGACGAGGTTGTGCTTCTTCGTGGATCTTCTTCCCATTCTGCTGAGCCTGAGTGCTATTTTCCCTTAAAGGAAAAGGTGTTCGACCCCGGTATTGCAATCTTTAAGCCATCTCAGTATCCACCTGATGAAATAAAAGGAAAAATCTTTGGAATTATTGAAGACATGCTTGCACCACTTCACCCTTGCTTCCACCATGCTCCATCGCTGCTTAAGGGAACCTTGCCTATTCTTCTTTGGCTTGCCTTGTTCACCTTAATCTTGTGCTATTTGATGGACGAAAACTATGTCTTTGATCCTGGTGGATATATTTCATGCTTCTTCCTATGATGATCAAGGTCGAGTCAGGCTCACGACTCGGTAAACAAAAACCAAGAACTTCTTGGGAGGCAACCCATGCATCTATCTTTTCGCTTTCTTTATCATAAGTGTAGGGGGACCCTTTGGTTTGCTATTTCCTCTCCTCTCTTCTTATAATCAGGGATTCGAGCTTCAATGATCCACTCTTGATGATTCTTGACGACCCGTGACTCCGTGTTCCCTTCTTCCCGGTTCTATCCTAAACTCTTTTCGATTCACTATTTTATATTTTCTCAATATTAAAATAGGAATCTCTTTAGTTGTCTCTTCCTTAGCGAGATTTAAACAACGTGCACAATGTCCTAAGTGTAAGGGAGTTTACTTCCACATGCTTAAACATTGAGGACAATGTTTATCTTAAGTGTAGGGGGACTTCTATCGAAGTTAAGTGGCCTTTTCCTTGTATTTGTCCTCATTTTAACCGGAAAATTTGATTTTTCGACATTTTTCAAAATTTTTGATCTATTTTGGCCTATTAGTTTTTCCTTTTGTATAGTTATTTTCTTTCCTTATTAGAATAAATGTTTAATAAAGTGGTTTTAATTTTCAAACGTTGTGAATCTTTTGACTCAACCCGAGTTTACTTATCTTAGTTTACTCTAGCTAGTATCCTTAACGTGTTTAAGTCAAGTTTTGCTAGGCTGTTATATAGGGAGCTATAAAACGCGAAAGTCTTAACTTTTACGGGTTAAGAACAAGAACTTTTCTCAAGTTCCTATAATTGATCCTAGAGAGTCGTTTATCAAGGGAACTTTAAAACGCGATTTCTAAACTTGAAAAAGTCTAAGAATTTTCAAGATCCTATAGGCGACTCGAAAACCCAAAACTTTGATTTAATAGGCTAAGCATCCACGAGTCTCATTCCTTGAGATTTTAAACTGTGGAGAACGAGAGATGATAGAGCCAATTATAAGTTCGGTATTCTTTCGTGAATTTATGTGAGTTAATTATCAGCCTATTCTCCCATCGCCTGCTAAAAAATTTATCTGCAATAAATAAGGTTGTACGATTTAAAAGGTTACTTAGCTTCTAGCCCAAGATCGTTTAAAAGTTGCTCGGTACGGATTAGAGTTCATAGCCAAGACATAACTTATTGAAGCGGGATGCGAAGATTGGCGAGTCCGAAAAGGCCCTAACAAGGCATGAGGGCTATATTTTGTTGCTAAAGTTCCAAAGTGATGTGAAGAATCATTTATCGAAAATCAATATGAAGGATCGAGACACACGACGAAAAGCAAAAACTCCCCAAAAGTCATGGAGAAGTCTATCCGAAAAGACCCTAGCAAGGTATGAGGATAAATGAAGCCAAGTCCAAAAAGGAGGTGGATCGTTGTATATCAAAGTCCAAAATAAAGATTGGAGAAAAATGAAGAAGTCGTGGTCCAAGTATGAATCTCTCAAAAACTTCAAGTGAAGAAATTCCATTATGAAGAGAAGACCATAATTTCATGAACGTCTCTCAAGGTTTGAAGTATGAAGTCGCTGCCAAATATCGGTCCGAGAAAGGTCTCAAATCGCGAAGCGAGTTATGCCAAGATATGAACTTTATGAGGTCCCGAGAAGAAGTTTTAAAAGATTTTGTCCTTTAGCTAACTATTGATTAAATCGTTCACTTTGTTTTCGGACTAAATAACTATCAAAATAAGTCAACAATGCATCTTCGTGATCATTCAAGACAAAAATAAAATATAAGAGATACCCCTAGGAATAAGGGAGTCTAAGTGAGTAATTGGCCCACATGAGTTCGTGTTAGTTTGCTAACTTATAATAACAATGATCTCGTTTTTAAGCTTGGTTTGGAGAAAGTGAAGACTTGAGAATGATGATTGTTCATGACATTTCCAAAACCCAAGGTATGCTTTTTTATTTCTTTACTTTGAATGTTTGTAATTTTCTATCTCTTTAATAAAGGCCACTATGGATTGATTATGATGAAAAGTGTAAACGTGCTTTGTAACTAATGCATTGCATGAGGACATTGCAATGGTCAAGTGTAGGGGATTTGATAGGTGTGTAAACACCCATCCTTTTTACCACTTAATTACAATAATAACCGAGCCAAAACGTGTATTTTATGTCTTTTATGTCGGAATTATGCGTGGTTTGTGTTTTTGTTGTGATTTAGGACAAAATTGTGAAAAGTGGAGAAAACACGGCATTCACGGGCTTTTATTGAAGAAAAAGATGAAAGATGAAGTCGAGAAGTCAAGAGTGCAAAAAGAACGGAAGTCCAAGACCAATTCTGAAGATTTATCGAAGAAAAAGTCAAAAGACGGAAGTTTACCAAAAGCCGAAGAACTCGAGTCTTATTTATTGAAGAATATAAAGACGAGTTTAAAGAAATCCCGAGCCATAAGTCATTAAAGTCCAAGATTAAATAAGATTCAAAGGCTTAAGGAGTAATGGTGCAATTAACAAAGAGATTAAGAAGGAACGACCTAATGATGCAATTAAGAGAAAAGGAAGGAGGGGGAAGCTTCCTAATCCTCCCCTATATATAGATTAGGCTAGTTAATCATTTTTCTTTGTTGGCTAAGGTGAAAATTAGTCTTCCACCTTTTACTTTTATGCACATTTAATTACTTGCACATTTATTTTATTGCACATTTACTTTACCTTGTCTTGCACCTTAACTTTCAAGTAAGTTACTTTTATCTTTATTGCACCTTTACTTTACTTGTTTGATCTCTCATTCTACCTTTCTTTCTTGCTTGATCTTGTTGATTATATGCTTATTGTGTTGCTTATTTGATTAAAGATTGTGTTTTTATGCTTTTGATTGTTTTAGATCATTGATTTTTATAGCTTATTTGTGATTATCTTTAAGTTTTTAAAGTTTTTGTAAAAGTTATTTCGTATAAAAGTTGTCTTTCGTAAAGCTTATTCATTTCGTGTCTTAAAAGTTGTTAAATTTCAGTTTAGTAGCTTATTTTCATACGGTTTACCTTAGGATTTTCGTCTTGTGCTTATTAGAATTATAGCTTATTTTTCTAGCTTAATTTCATTCTCTTTTACTGTATTCCGATTGGGTTAATCGGAAAAGGGTTATACATTCCGATTGGAGTAATCGGATAAGGGTTTTAATATTCCTATCAGCATTCCGATCTGGGGAGTTTTGGTATTCCGATCAGGACAAGGTAAGTGGTATTCCGATCTGGTCTAGTGACAGTTATTCCGATTGGTGCTCTTTCCCTCATTCCGATCGAGGTATTGTGTGGTATTCCGATCAGGTATAGTTTTGATATTCCGATCAGGTGTTCTACTCAACATTCCGACCAAGCTTCACTCTACATTCCGATCAAAGGTAAGCCGTCATTCCGATCTGAGGTTGTTTGTTATTCCGATTGGGAGAAGTGACATATTCCGATTGACATTCCTAACAACATTCCGACGGGAGGTGTGTCTACATTCCGACGGTGAGCCTGATCGGAATATATTCCGATCTGGGGTATTTTCCATGTTTTGTCTTGTTTAATTTTTACATTCTCATTTTAATTCTTGTCTAATTTTAATTTCCGCCACGCTTTAATTTTAAGTCATTTAATTAATTTACTTTCCGTCACGTTTTTAAATATTGCACCCTTTCGTTTAATTAGACTTAGTTTAATTTTAACGCCATTTTACTTTAACGACATTTACTTTTAAGTCTTTGCACATTTAAATTTAAAAACAACCAAAAATATTTGTTTCACCAAAAACAATAGAGTCACACATAGAACCTGTATCAATTCGTTAAGATATCGAGAACAAGAACTTTTTAACCTGAGTAAAATCGAGTTATCACAAACTCTCCACCCAGTAACGAGACGAGTGGGAAGCAACTCGTTGTGTTCATTGAGAACAACGGTTATTCCTCCCTTCTTGGGCACACAATGGATGGGACTTACCCATGGCGAATCCGAGATAGGGTAAATCAAGCCGGCATCAAGAAGTTTGATAACCTCTTGTTTGATGACGGCATGAATTCGAGGATTAACCCTTCTTTGGCTCTGGTTTGCGGGTTTAAAGTCATCTTCCATGAGAATCTTGTGAATACAAAAGTTCGGATCTATTCCGCGGATATCGGAAATTTTCCAAGCAATTGCCTTCTTATGATCTTTAAGCACGGAGATGAGGCGAGATTTCTCTTATTCGTTCAGGTCCTTAGCAATGATGACGGGCGACTTCTTCTTTTCTTCAAGGAACACGTACTCGAGATGGGGCGGCAACTCCTTAAGTTCTAAATCCGGAGGATTTTCGATGGGAGGTGTATTCAAAGTCGGAGCATCGATAGCAATAACCGTGGGAGATGGTGGAGAAATATTGTCTTCTTTGAGAAGGTTTTCAATGAGGCGAAGATCTTCATCCCAATCGGTGGGAGAATTGTCATGTGCTAAGTTCACATCTCCCATGGTGGCTTCAAAATCTTTCCAAAGGAAATCACCTTCTCCAAATAGAGATAGTGATGAATCAATAGAGGAAACGGTCTCAACATTGGGAGGAGAGGTAGGAATACTTTTACAAGCATCTTTGAAGTGTTCTTCACAAGCCTCATCAAGAACGTCAATACAATTAACACTCTCGTTAGAATAAGGTTGTTTAGAAAGCTTTCCCATGTTGAAGACGATTTTATCGTCACCCACTCTCATGATAAGCTCACCAGCTTCAACATCGATGAGAGTGCGACCGGTCCTCAGGAATGGACGACCAACAGTTAATGGCACACGAGGGTCCATATCGTAGTGGACGACGACGAAATCGGCAGGAAAAGTGAATTTGTCGACTCCTACAAAGACGTCTTCGGCTATCCCCACTGGATAAGCAACCGTACGGTTAGCTAATTCCAAAGTCATTTTGGTGGGGACTAGCTCAGGGAGAGATAATTGCTTCCAAACGCTTAGATGCATTAAATTAATATTGGCACCTAGATCGGCTAGGGCCATGCAATTCTCTACTCCCGGGAAGTTGCAAGGGATTAAGAAACGACCCGGATCACCAAGCTTGGTTGGTAATTTCCTTAAGAGTACTGCAGAGCAATTCTCATTAAGTTGGGTGTTAGCAATATCAAGAAGCTTCTCCTTGTCGCTAAGAAGATCTTTGAACATTTTCGCATATTTGGGCATGTGAGCGAGAGCCTCAGCGAAGGAGATGTTGAAATTCAATTGTTTAAACATTTTAAGGAAGTTCGAAACCTGAATATCGTCCTTGCTTTTGAGCTTCTCTTTCCTCAACCTTGATGGATAAGGTATATCGGAAGAAGAGTAAGGCTTTGGGATCGAAGGATCACTCACATTCTTGGGTGGAGGAGGGGTAGAAGTAAGAGGTGGAGAAATTGGGGAAGTAGAAGGATGAGGAATAGGAGCAGGTGACTCGTTCTCCTTAGTCACAATCACCGGTGGAGGTATAGGAAGCTCGGGTTCCTTGGTACCTTTGCCACTACAAGTGGTGATTGCTTTCATCTCCCCTCTTGGATTCGCAACGATGTTACTCGGAAGAGTACCCGAAGAAGAGGGTTGATTACCTTGGAAGAAACTAACCATCATGTTCCTTAAGTCATTCGTTTGACTTGCCAAAGTGTTTCTCATATCAGCTCTCAGATCGTTTCCTTGTTTCACCATGTCTGCTTTCAAGTTGAGCACTTCCCGCTGGAGATTGTCCATGATCACATCATTAGTCCTCATGTAGGTTCCAATATCTTGAGGTAATACGGTGGGTTGGTTGGGAGGAGCATTGTAGGCGGGTGGTTGATAAGCAGGTTGCTGGTAAACTTGGTTGTTTCTTTGAGGTGGATATGGTTGTTTGTGAGGTGGTAGGTATGGTGCACGAGGTTGTTGTTGAGGAGGGCGATTAAGGTTTTGTTGTTGGTTTGGGTTGTTAGGAGGAAAACCGGGTGGTGAGAGAAAGTTGTTAGAGCGGTAGCTAAGCAAGTTGCGGTCTCCTTGAGGACGAGCTTGATAAGCGGCCGGAGGATAGGTACCGTATGCTGCATTAACATTCTCAGAAGGATAGTCTTGGGTGGCGGTACAAGTGGTGTAAGAGTGAGGACCCCCGCATATTTCACATGGTTGGCTAACAGCATTGACTTGAGCGTCTTGAGCATTTTTAGCGTTGATGTTGTTGGTGTTGTTAGCGGTGTGTGTAACAAGCGATTCAAGAAGCGTAGTAATTTTGTCAAGTCGCTTGTCGCTGTCACTAGTACTAGCACTAGCGGCATTGGTCCGTACACTCTTGGTTTGCACACGAGACTTATTTTCAATAATATCCCAAGCGGCATTGGAAGTCTTAACCAAAATATTACCCCCCGAGGCACTGTTTAGTGAATCTTGGTCATTCATGCTTAAACCATTATAAAAAGTATTAATTTGGTGCACTTTGGTAAAACCATGTTGTGGGCACTTCCTTAAAAGATCTTTGAAACGGTCCCAAGATTCACTAAAAGACTCATCGTACTTTTGTTCAAAATTGATAATTTCATTCCGCAAAGCGGTAGTACGAGAGGGTGGGAAAAAGTAATTTATGAACTTGGTCTCCAAATCCGTCCACGTAAGAATACTTTGTGGCGGTTCCTTAGCAAGCCAATGTCGGGCTTGTCCCTCTAAAGAAAAGGGAAAAAGTTGTAAACGGATTACCTCTTGTGGAACACCATTGAATTTGACCGTATTCGTGAGTTGCAGGAATCTCTTGATGTGGTCATGTGGATCATCAATGGTACGCCCCAAGAATGGTTGAGCAGAGACCATCTGGATAAAGCTGGATTTGAGCTCAAAGTTGTTGGCTGCAATCGCGGGTATGACAATTGGATCATTGTTGCCCTCTACATGTGCTTGTAACAATTCAATCATAGGGCGATTGTCCGGTAGAGGCTCATTGTTGTTGTTATTATTGTTGTTGAGAGGTGGGTTGTTATTGTTGTTATTGTTTTGAGGTGGGTTATTGTTGTTGTTTTGTACATCGGCCATGTCTAAGTCTTCGAGAGGCTCGGGCTCTTGATAAGACGTGGATCGTGTACGCATGCACCTGCAAAAGAACTAACAAAGCAAACAAGAAATATTTTTTGCTTTTTATGGTTTTTTTATAAAAAAAAATTGTATTTTTGAAAATTTTATATTTTTTTAGGGTTTTTGAAAATTTTTATGAAAAAGTAACGTTCACGGTGAACGGATCCCAAAATCCAAGTTCTCACAAAAAAATGTTGATCTTAACGAGAAGAGCCGACAGCGGCGCCATTTGATATTAAAGATTTGCTATGGTTCGGAATTTGTTCTCGGTATCTCCTCGAATTGATCACGGTTCAAAGTGGAATGATTTGTTCTTGGTTAATAAAAAGGTGTTGGTTTGTTTATCTATTTTAAACTAATAGCAATTAAATGTAAATGTCGTTGAGTGAAAAGAGTTTTAAAGATTAAACTAAAAAGACGAGTTTAAAAATAAATGCTTGAAAACTTAAAGACTATATTAGAAAAATACTTGAACACTTAATAAAAACTAACACTTGGAAACTTTATAAAAAAACAAGAACTAAAACCATCGGAATATGCTATCGGAAAGTAATATCGGAATATTTAAAACAGTCACTGATCGGAATAACAAACAACCCTCTGGTCGGAATGTAGCAAGCGGAATATGGTGCAAGGGAGCTTATCGGAATGTGATAAATGACCCCAATCGGAATATAAACGAATCCTTGCTGTCGGAATATCACAAAACAATCCTAATCGGAATGTTTAGAAAATAAACCCATCGGAATGTTCAAAAAGAAGTCCAAATCGGAATGTAAACAAAAGGGTGCAAATCGGAATAACCCAAAACCCTTTTCCGATCAGACGATCGGAATAAAGGGGGGTGTTGATCGGAAAGTACCACTCGGAAAAGGGTTTACACCTTTTCCGATTTAAGTGTGATTCGAAAATAAGCCAAGGCAATAAGCTATAGGAATAAGCTAATCACCAAAACTAGCACGAATCTAAAGTGAAATATATCAAATAAGCACAACTAAGAACTTATCCAAACTTAAAATAAGCAATTTTTTAAATTAAACTATAAAAAGATTAACTTTTTAAGCACGGAAACATTAATGAACAACACGGATCATAAGTTATTCGCACCAAAAGTGAACCAAAATCAAAGAAAGGTAGAAAGAGATGAAAGATTAAAAGCTTAAACTTGCACTTGATTAATGAAATCAACAATACAAAAGTTAAATCTTGAAAGATTAAAAGAAAGAAAGATGAAAACTTAGTGAGAGAAAGTTGAGACTTTCTCTCTCTAAAACTAGAGAAAAATGAAAAACTAAAACTAACTAAAACTAACTCCCCCCAAAATGGTGAAGTGAAGTCCTATTTATAGGCGTGTGATTGTGGGCTTGTGCATGGGCTTTGGTTTTGGGCTTCTTTTCTTCTTTCTTCTTTAGTCTTTACGTTTCTTTAAATAAACGTTTCCGACTTTGGATTTTGAGAAGTGTCGGTGAATAATTACAACTCGTCTTATAATCTTTTGTTTAATAGACTCGATTTCTTCGACATATATGAATCTTCAATCTTTGGCCCTTTTCTTCAATAAATCTTCAAATAGGCACAATGACTTCAAATCTTTTGCATCTTTTGGACAATAGACTTCGTCTTGAGTCTTTTTCTTCGATAAAACCCGTGCAATCCCATGTTTTCTTCAATATTCATCCGGTTGACTCTGAAAACACAATAAACACAAAAACCACGCATAATTTCAAACAAATGATATTAAATACGTGTTTTGGTCTTGTTTTAGCCAGAAATAAGTGGTAAAAGGATGGGTGTTTTCACACCTATCAAAACTCTCAGACACACTTTAACAAAACATAGCTTGCTTATATTAGCTCCAATCATGTGCATTTTTTGTGCGTTTAAAAGCCCTCGTCGTGTAGTTCACAATCATTCGAAAATTAAATTAGTTAAAAAAATTATACACATACATAACAGTCCAGAAGTTGGTGCTCCACAAATATATAAATGTTTCAAAAACTCTCGGACACACTTTAACACATCATATCTTGCTTATATTTGGCTCTAATGATGCCAAACTTTTATGCGTTTGATAGCACGCCTTATAAAGAAAAGAAACCATCATACAAAAAAATCGTTAAAGAAGTTTGAAATATATATAATCAATCCAGAAATTGGTTTTTAATTACTTATGTTTAGTGAAAAAACAAATAAATCTAAATAAAAGTTTAGAAAGAAAAATGTTTAGGAAAGAAAGAAAATAAATAGAAAGAATAAGTGGGTGGACCCGGAGCATTAAAGTTCTCCGCTCCATATGAGGCGCGGCGAACTAGTCAACTTATTTAATTCTGCCAACTTTTATATGCTCCGCTCCATTTGGGACGCGGAGAAATTTTTTTATATTTTTTTTTTTTTGGTTTAATGAGAGCATGACACGTGTTGGGATTATGGTCCGCTCCAATAGTGGCCCGGAGAACAGGGTCAAATTCGAAAACCTATTTAAAATGGGTCTCTAAGAGAACCCTCTCTCTAGTAGTAAATAACCCCACACATATTGTTTCTCTCATAAATCTCACCTACCATTCTTCTCTCTCACACTTTATCAAGCTTTTGTTTCTCTCACTACTGTGTTTTTCGCTCTGCATGGCCTTTTCGCCACAGCCGTCGCCCCCGATCTATGATGGGTTGGTGATGGTCGATGTGGCCTTAGTAGGATCTGTTGGTTTTTTTTCTTTCTAATGATCTTTTGACCAAGATTGTTGCCCTCGATCTTCCAAGGGTTGCTGATGCTTTAAATATTGGTTGGACCTGCTGCTTTTTCGTTTTCTGATGCTATTTTCACCACCACCGTCTCCCTCGATGGATGATGGATTGGTGGTGGTTGGATGTGGGTGATTGTGCATGTACGATGCTCGTTTTCTTTATTGCCCATTGGTGTTTCCTTTTTTGGGTTGCTTATGCAATTACCAATATTCGATCGAATGAGGTTAGGTTTATAACCCTTTGAGTCTTACTCTTTAGTAGTTTGATGATTATTCACATCATAAACTTTTCCTAAACTACATAATGTTCATAAGCTATTGATAAACTATTGTATGTGGATCAATATGGCTGTGTGGGTATGACACGTGTATCAGAAACAATAAAAAATTCAAAAAAAAACAGTTCCCTATTCATAAGCTTTTCCTAAACTAATATACGTTATAATGTGTGGTAAACTAATACATGTTATGACGTTATGATATGCTAGGGGGATTTTTTCTTAAAATGGGATTTTGATATCTATTTGTATTTGGAATTGCTTATTTGAGGTGGTTGTCATCCAGAGCTGATTATATTGCTCCTTTGACTATGTTGTTGTATGAGTTTGGTGTTGCTTGCTTCTTCTTTGACTATGTGTTATCTCAGGCTAAAATTTAAACACGCCGAAATTATTAAACTATATATAGTTTAGGAAAAGCTTATATGAACAGTGAACTGTTTTTTTATTATTATGCTATGATGATTAATAATGGGCTTGGCCAAAGTTGAGACACTCGGTATCTTGGCAAGACAGTCTGTTATGCCTGCAGCCAGGCGGTTGTGTCTGCTTCTTCCATGATTGTGTGTTGTTTGAGCCTACACCTTTGTTTGGTGTTAACAGATATTTGAGTATTCCTGCTGCTTATGTTGCAACTACAGGATTTTTTTAGGCAATTATTACCACTAACAGTCGAGGAAACGTGTGAGACCATCCGCATCTTGGCAGGGCAGCCTATTACGGCTGCAGCAATGGCGGGTGTGTCCTCCGTTTCTTTTATTATGCCTAATATGAGCCAACAGATAATGCAAGACGTGTGACAGAGAAGAATGGTGGGTAATAGCTTATGAGAGAAAAAGAAAAACCAATGCGCATAAGTTGTGTGGGTGTGGCACGTGTGAAAGCAACAATAAAAAAAATTGGGTAAAACATGCGATGATGATAACACATGAGCATTCCTTAGTCAAATCGGCTGTGGAATTCGGATTCTGTGTCACCTGACGGGGCAACGTTCGTACGTTTGCAGCCACTGTGACCATCCCTTATCCAATCGCTCGCATGTATGAGCATATGAATTTTTATACAGCTATGTGTATTCTCTACTTTTGACACCCCCCCCCCCCCCCCCCATTGTTTCCTTATGCAAAGTCGCACGCTATGCCGCTTAGATTTGGAAGCATGTGGTCTATTTATTCGATTAAAAGCTGTAAGTTTTCTACTTACCAAACTTGTATTGCTTTTTAATGTCAACGATTGATATATATAATATGCAGGTCAAGGCTGTCATTGCGACACACAAGGTCACATGGTTGTTGCTTATGGAGAGGTGTAGCCAAGCAACAACGGAAGACGGACAGTCATATATATGTGAGAGTTAGATGAACCGAAACCCTTTGGCCAAGTCGCATGACTGTAAAGTTGTTTTTGTCTTAATAACTTGAGTTCTAATACATGATGTATGATATATTAGACATTAGTTATTAGAGTGAGAAACGTTATAACCAATTTGAAGACCTCCGCAGCGAAGTGCGAGTTTTCAATACTTGTTATATAAGTTCACACAATTTGGTTCGTTAACAAAATAATAATAACTTGGGCCTGCTCATAAAAAAAGCTAATCCTACAAATTTGGAAAAAACAACATTTATTATCAAAATTATTGGTTAAATTGATTATAAAAATTCTTAATGTCTAGATCAAAAGTATTTTAACATTTGATTTATGTTTTATAATTTAGATATATCATGAAATGTTAGTTGTCAGACAAAAGAATGTATACTATCACGAACAACATTTAAGTATCTTTGTATAAAGGGATACTTTGATATATCTTTTATATAATAAAAAAATTAGATTATTTGAGCATTTTAATAAAAAGTGGAGGTTGTAGAAAAAACAATTAGACCAATCAAATGAATAAATTTTGACACATAAGCAAAATCGAGCAATTTGATTGGTAGAAAAAAGTCAAAACTGAATTGAGTTTAGTCAAAATTAAAAATTTTAGTGGAGAAATTTGATGAAAACATAAAGATATATGTGTTAAATTTGTGAAATAAAAACATAGAAAAGGAGGATGAGATTAATAAAACTTTAGTAGTTGAATTTTAAATAAATTAAATTAAATTAAGTGTAAATTTATAATTTTCCATAGTTTTTAGTAACTTTATTAAAAAAAATACCTCCTTAAATTTTATATCCTCTACACTTTATATTTTAAAAATAAAATATACATGTTATATTAAGAAAATCAAAAAATCACATAATTATAAATATTCAAATAAGAACATCAATTATTGTTTAATTCTATTTTGATACTTAACAAAGTCAAGCAATGCAATATACGTAAATTATTATTAATATAAATATAAATATCAAAATGAATGCAAGAGACAAACATTGGTGTGAGATGAAAATAAATAGACGAGAATCTACATATTACAACAACATACATTGTTTCAAGGTCGTTATGTGTTACGAAACACACAATGTCTAGAAAAGAATAGCTAAAATTTCAGTTAAACAAAGTCAATCGTTTGTGCAACAAATATTTATACAAAACATCAATTAATATTATCACATAATGAAAAATCATGTAAAACTCGTGGGTACACGAGCATCGTAACTATTTAAGTTTTAAAAATTTAATATTATTTTAGAAAATAATATTGAGCATTACAAAATAGTGAATTATAAATCGTGTACATGTAAGGTTGATGTAAATGGTTTGTTAATTAATAATTAAGATATAACTATTTAGAATAAAATATCAAAAGCAAAAAGAGTTTTTCGAAAAATAAAAACTTAGGTGAGTTTATATTAATTTACACGGTGCACAGTAAACAACAATATAATCAAACATATAAACATTAGATGTTTAAAAAAAATATAATATACATAAAATTGCAATAACGAAATTCTTATTTACTTTATTTTTTATATTTAAATCCCGTGCGTGCAAGGGTATTAAAACTAGTACACTCGATAAAAATAACAAGTTTCGTTTTTTTTTCTTCACGTTTTCGCCTTTTTTACGTGTTTTCTACTTTTTTCATCGTTGTTGAAACTCGCATGAAAAAACACATATGATTATACACTAATTTTAGTATACTAATAAAATCACATGTGATATTAGTGTTAAGTTACATATGATATGTAATAAAATCATATGTGATTTAAAAGCAACATCACGTATAATCGAATTAGTGTTTAATCACATTTGATTTCTTCATAAAATCATATTTGATTTATTAACACCTATCAAAGGTAATTTTATTAGTATACTCAAATTAGTGTTTAGTCACATTCAATTTCTTCATGCAAGTTTTAACAACGAGGAAAAATTGAAAAAATATATAAAAAAGTGGAAAAAAACATTCATAGAATGCTAATTAAATGCTCACCGTTATGTTATTTTTTCGTTTAACGAATAACTGTTTAACAAATATTAATATTTAAAAAAGATGATAGTGAACTTTTTTAACATTGAGTTTAATCTCATTCATTGGATCAATTAAGAATGGAAGATGATGATTTATGTTTTTTATGATCTATAATTTACTTATTTACAGTTTTTTTTTTGTAATATATGAGTTTTCGATTCGTCATTATAAGTCGATTAATCTCAGTGCAACTATCTTTATGTTAAAATTGTCACAAGTAAATAATCGTAGCCACCATCAAATCTGCACATACACATACAGTAGAATGGTTATTCATAGCATGAAGGATTATGTGTTTTTTTTTTTTTTTAATATATGAGTTTTTGACTCGACATTGTAAGTCGATTAATCTCAGTGCAACTATCATTATAAACAACTTAGAATCCAAGTAAATTACCGTAGCTACCCTCAAATGTACGCATACAGTAGAATGGTTATTCATTTGAGCATGAAGGATTATGACTTATGTGTTGCATATTATAGCTTATTCTATTCCGCGTTTATAATTAGTGTTTTAACTTCAAAAAATATATATTTTAATTATAATTTCAAAATTAAAGAAAGACAAAAAGATACGATTATTACTTTAATTAAATAGTAAAGACGGTGGAACTACTTACCAGAATATAACGTGTTATGAATAGTAATATTTTAACTTTTAAATCCACAAACGTTGTATTTATTAGAATTGATTTTGCTATTAAAAAATTAACGGCGCAGCTTGTTTGTCCGTTTGTCTTCTCTTAATATATAATAGTTATTGAAACAAAATTGAATAGTATCTTACTTTTGCTGTTTGCACTACGACTGATACTGATATGTTTGTATGCAGACGGTGAATTGTTAATTATTGTGGTTTTATTCGTTAGAGAAAATGTCTGGTGACATCACCACCATAATTATTACTTTACGCTCGCTTCAGTCCAATGTTTTAAAACCCGCGTTTTTAGTTGATCCGGTTTAATGATCGGTTCACGGTTCAACTGATTCAACCGATTGAACCGTCGGATCAACCCGGTTATATATATATATATATATATATATATATATGTATATTTTTTTATATATTTAATACATAATATTGTATAATCTTATAACTTATTTTACGTCAAGTTAAATCGATGGAAAATATTTACTTTTTTAGTTCAATATTTATAATATTATAGCAAATTTATGAAAAAATAATTAATTTATATTTATATTTTATATTAGACCATAGTAAAACGATATTAATTTGTGTTTTAAGTTAATTTTGATTTTTTATTTTAACTAACACTAGTCATTATCACTTTAATTATCTTTAAAATTTAAAAATTTTGTGGAAAAAAAGTTTTTGAATTTTTTTTATAAAAAATCGTGACCTAGACGGTAATTCAAATCAGATCAACTCGGGTCAACGAAAATCCGATGATTCAATCCGGTTCTTAAACAAACAAAAACCCGATCACATCCTACCCGGTCTCCGAACCGATTCACGGATCAACCGGCTGGATCAACCCGGTTTTTAAAGCATTGCTTTCATCACTTAAGTGCACTTTTTCTTTATTATTGTACAATTACACCCTTGATCTTTTAAGTTTCTCAGAATCAAACCTTATACTTTGATATAATTTTAGTTGAGAAGCGATTTTTTTTCGGAAGGCAGTTGAGAAATGATTTATATACGTGCCACAAAATTTGATTTTATAGTTTATACATCATGACTATTTCCAACTCTTTTCTCTTGTCATTCAAAGTGTATAATTTACGAGTACTTAACCTTAAACTTCTTATTGAAATGACATTTTTAGTTAAAGAAAACCGAGAATATTTAAGGAAAAAGTCATAATAAAAAGGAGATTTTATGTAAAACTAACAGAATAACGGTTTGTAATATATATAAATGATAAATAAAGTATGTTAATTATGAATAACTCATCAGCCACTAGCTCTTCTACTTATTTCGCCTATAATATAATGCTACCAAATAAATATAAGGTCATTCCAACTACCAAATGGGTACCAGATCATCCCAAGCCACAAACACAACTTACAACCACAAACACAACTTACAGCTACATCTATTGGAGGTCTCAAGTCTATTACTCATTTGTCTTATAATTATGATCCAATGTTGATTTTTATGATCTTTATTTTGCAACGTTGATCTTAAATATCTTTTCTACGTTTTTCTACGTTATATGATAGTAGTTGATATAATTTATATTATTGAAAATACATTTAAAACTTAATTCATTCATATATTTCACATCTTGTGTAACAAAAAAAACTATTTACGATCAAAGCTGCAAAATAAATACCGAAAAAATCAACAATGAACTATAATTACGAAACGAAAAAGGTATATTTTCGAACCTACCATATGCTAAACCATAGAAGGATAGAGGGCATACAAAAAATTATTCAATAGATGAAGGAATGTTTATGCAAAATTGCAAATACAACTTTAAAAAAATAAAAAAAATAAGTAAAGTTTTTTTAAATCTCAAAACCTTTTTGTGAGCTTGAAATCCTTAAATAGAGAGAGTGACTCTTATGAAAGGAACACACAAGACACTTGGCATCTCTTCCAATCCAACCAACAAGAAAGGAAAGTAACCACCACTCTTCTCCTTAAAAAGGTAAATTCGTCTATAAATATTTTAATCCCTTTAGATATTTTGATGACGTGAACATGTGTATAGATATTTTACCTTATTTATTTACTATTTGATCTTTATTTTTTTTAGTAAAATTTACCATTTAATATTGTTGCTGTTGTCTCAATCTTTGTGGGTTTTTCTGCATATAAACCTTTTAGATTTATTTTATCATCTTCTAAAGTAAAAATCCTATATTTTTTGGTTTAAATTTGTTGCTTAACTTTAAAGTCTAAGTTGTTATCATGTTTTTGGATAATGTTTAGCTTTATTCCTTTTTTTTTCTTTTCTTGTGAACTTAAAGAAAAAAAATGAAATCTAAGCTACTTAGGTGTTGATCTTGATATATATGTGCTTATATTCATTTTTATATGTTATGTTCTTTTCAAAGGTATTTTAAGAATATTTATATTACTGATTATGTAGGTAAATGTTAATCTGTTGTATTTATACAACAGATTAACATTTACCTACATAATTAATAATATAAATATTCCTATAATATCTTGTGATTAGGACTTGTTTCTTGAATATTGATTGGATAATGGGAAACATAAAAAAACTATGATAGTAGATATTTTGCTTAGAATATGTTTCACCTTCTTTGATCATGGAAAAAGTATTCAAGTATGCTATTTTCTTACTTCAATAACTTGTACTTCATGCACATTAATTTGCATATTTCTTATGTACTTCATTCACTCTAACAATTTGGATCTAGAGTTCTAGACTACAGTATCTATTCCATGTCCATAATCTTGATAGATTTTAAATGAAAAAGTCTCTAAATGAAAGGGCATTAATGCAGAATCATAGAGATTTGATATTTGAATTTGATTCTTATTTAAAGTCACCTTTTTGATAAAGTTCTAATCTTTATTGTAATACCCTCATATCCACTATTAAGTTTCTATATATTTACAGAATTTTGTATCAAGATTCAAGAGCTCAAGAAAATGACATGATATTGTTAGATTTTGATAGGCTTGTAGTATGATTTAACATTTAAGCAATGAGTTCATTTATCAATTTCAAGAATTGTGGTCCTCAAACCAGTGAGTCGACTATGGCGAACTCGGAGTTGCCCCGACAATCTTCTATCTACACGTTAACCCTCGAAGAATTACAGAATACAGTGGGTGGAAGTGGAAAGGACTTTGGATCAATGAATATGGATGAGCTTTTAAAGAACATTTGGACTGCTGAAGAGACTCAAGAAATGACACCAAACCTCAATTTGAATGCCGTTGATCATGGGAATTTGCAAAAGCAAGGATCTTTGACGTTACCCAGAACGCTTAGTCAGAAAACGGTCGAGGAAGTTTGGAAAGAGCTGGTTAAAGAAAATGGTGGCCATGGTCACAGTGGGTTCAAAAATGTGGATTTGATCAAAGAAGCAAACTTGCAGCCACAAGAGAGGCAACCGGCTTTGGGTGAGATGACACTAGAGTTGTTCTTGCAAAAAGCAGGGGTAGCGGTAGAAAATAGCCAAACTCAAACAAATGGAAGGCTTCGTAATGATGGGCTTTTTGGTGATGGAAGTGGTTTCGTATTTGGGTTTAAAAACCCGAATCAAAATGAAGGGTTCCATCAAAATCAAGGTGTGAGATCTTCTCAACAACCAAAACCCCAGAAAATTCTTCCAAAGCAAGCAGCTACCAACTTCAACACTTCATTGGATGTAGTGAAGAATACTCGGTTGGGCAGTCATGGAAATGGAGTTGCTATAATTGAAAAGACCGATAATCCAATAAAAACTTGCATGGTTCAAGCGGATTTGTTTCCAAATAGTAACTCAAATACATCACCTCAGTCTTATGCATATGGTGAAGGTAGCGTACATGATAGAAAAAGGAGCGGTACTTTGGAGAAAGTGGTGGAAAGAAGGCGTAAGAGGATGATTAAGAATAGAGAGTCTGCTGCAAGGTCAAGAGCTCGGAAACAGGTGAAGTTCTTGAACATCCGTATGGTTAATCTATTTTATAAAATGCGGTAAGTGTCTACATTCATGTATTGTGCATGTTTCTGATATTTAATGGATTTCTAAAATGCCTTGCGGCTACTAATCGTGATATTTATCTAGTATATCATGATGTGAACTTTACTTTGAGTATTCCATTTAAGAATCATTTGTGGAACCTGTGATGCATTAGTTATAGCTAGTTTTTCTAACCTCAGTATGTATTGCTTTATAGGCGTATACATTAGAATTGGAAGCAGAAGTAGCAAAACTGAAAGAACTCAACCACGAGTTAATGAAAAAGCAGGTATGTATCTTACGTGATGGTTATCATCCTTAAGTTCATTAAACAACGTTGTGAAATTTGAATCTTTCTTGCAACCATTATTACTCTTGTATTTCCCATTTCTCCAGGAAGAGATGATGGAGTCGCAGAATATTCAGGTTTGTCGATATATGACCCAAATGATTAAAGACGGCATATATCCTTTTGATTTCTGAAGATATATCCTTTTCTATAAAACGTGTCGGTTTTTGCAGGTACTTGAGAAGATGAAGTTTAGTGGAAGTAAAAGATCATGCTTACGAAGAACCTTAACAGGGCCTTGGTAGATAAATTTATCTAGAAATGGCCATATCTTAAGTAACGCCCAACTTGCAATGGGGGAGAAACGAATCAAGAAATTTGCTCAGGATTTAACTATTTCTGCTCTAGATATAACGTTCCGCGTGTATTTATATTTTGATCTTGTCTCCTAGATGTTGCAAGGATGTATATGTACATAAACTATATAACTTATGGATGTATAATTATATTAAATAGGTATGATATATCTTAGGCCTTTTGTGGTTTGATATCTGGACAGCATGACACTTCTTTGGCATTTTTCTTTTCTTCCAAATTTTGAAATACACTACACACATAGATCACTTGTAAATTAAACAGCCCCAAGGGTGCAAAACCTACGCTACATAACCAACTAAATAGGAGTGTTGCTACATGTGACGTTTTCCTGTAGTGAAACCTACATCTATACAAGAAGCAACATGCCAAATAGACATGTCACATGTTACTAAAAGGAAGTCAAAGGGCTAAAATAGGGTATTTCAAGACATTACCAGGTGCCAGCCACAATGAAACTTTCTTTTGTCGGTCAATAAATCAGCAGCAAACTTTATCTTGTTGAGCTTGATTCTTGAATTTAACCGACAACCCTTGCCATTGACCTGGATTCGGGCTATATAGAGAACCACATAACTTGTAATAGATGAAACCATCACAGCAAAATCCGCTGCTTTAATAGCCTATACTTAAGAGTTAACTTGCTCGGTATTCAAAAACAAGGCCTGCAGCTACACTTTTTGCTCTTCCATGCCCGAAAAACTTGGCGATAATGGCCAATGCAAATTCTGGTGCACTTGAAATACCCCTACAGGTGATTAGTTGACCATCTATGACAACTTGAGAATCGATTACGGTGTTGTTTTCGAGCTTGCTCAGCACATAAGGATGAGCAGTTACTTTCTTGTTCTGGAGGAAGCGTAAATTTTGGTTCAGTAAATTGAAAAGAAAAAAAACAATATCCAGCAAGGATCAGCGGTTTCAGACAAAGATACCATATATGTAGAGGTGGCAAAACGGGCGGGCGGGCGGGCACGGGCACGGGCTAAACGGGCACGGGCTTAAACGGGCACGGGCGAAACGGGCACGGGCTAAACGGGCACGGGCTAAACGGGCACGGGCCAAACGGGCACATGTTATAAAAATCACTAAAATAACAAAAAATAAAAGTAAAAATTATAAATATTGTTTAATACTAGTCAGTTTTTGACATATTTATTTGCAGTGAAGTTATCAAAGTTAAAACATGTTGCTTTTTTTATTTCTGCCCATTATGCCCATTAAGTAAACTACCCGCCCAAAACAGCCCATTCAAAAAGTAAGGGAGCGCCCATTCTGCCCATTGAAGTTGGCAAAAGTGCCCAAATAGCCCATTTGATTGGAAATGGGCGCATATTGCCACCCCTACATATATGTGAACAATTAATCCAAGATTGGTTATTCTTAGAACGATTTATTTTTTTGAACTTTTGTAATCCTGAAAGAATGGGTCATTCTTACACAGTCGCACATTAAGGGTGGGTTGGATAACGACCCAAAACAAGTGATTATTGAGCACAGATGAAAAACCAATCAAAATGGATATGGACTCTTAATAATTTGGAATAAAGCACACGGGCCATCATTGTTCCTTACTCTTGATTTTATATAGAATATATAGTAATATTTAATATATTACATACTATCACAAACTTATATTATTAAAATGGCACTTCTGTAACACGTAGCATACATTAAGTGGCATTTGACATGGTTCCTTTTTAATTAGTATTTTTACTATATTACCCTTTGACCTGTTTTTAAATGAATGGGTTGAAGTTAATTATATCGAAGAACAATGTAGTCAAGGTTAAAGTTAATGACATTAGTGTTATTTACTTACTTGGAGCAAGCCATGTTTCAGAAGAACTGAATGCGAAGAGCACATTGCTCCATATTTCCGTCCACTAGAAACTTGTTCTTTCAACAACTTCTTCAAAATTCTAGATTTTTGTAACCGCTCTATGCCAGAATCTCCTCCCTGGAATTTGGTATTAAGAATAAATAAGGACCATAAGCAAAGCTTAGAACGAAGGAAAAGTCTACTATTGTCAAAACTTAATTAATTTGGCTCACCGGCAGGATAATCAAATCATATATTGATTCAGCAGCATTCTTAATTAGAGTATCCGCAACCATTTTCATACATTGGGACCCTAATATTGGCAAAGTTTTCTCAACAGAAGCAACCGTAACATCTACCTTAGCTCGTCTTAATATATCTACAACTGTAACGACCTCAATATCTTCAGATCCATTTGCAACTGGAATGAGAACCTGATCATGCCAATATATTAACCTTTCAATACACATTATAAAAATCAGCTTAAACCTGTAACTATATTCCCTGAACAAGAAAAGATGAAACTCTTACTCGAGGGGTATGATCAACTGCCCACTCAACTTCATTGAACTCTTTCTTCCTAGAAAGCTCACCGGCAGTGTCCATCAGCTAGTACAAAATTTAAATGAGAAAAAGTCAACTCATGTTGACCATCCATGGATCTATAGCTTGTATTGTAAAGAATGTGATACTAGCAGGTCTCACCAAAAACTTTTCAATCTCCATGGAAGCAGACTCCCCAAAAAGCTGCTCAACTAGTGATACGGAAAACTGAAAGCAAGTACCAGGGCCACGACTTGTAGTTAATTCTTCAGAAACTTGAAGGTTTGTTTTCACAGCCCGAAAAGTTGGAAGCTTGTGCAAAAACGCTGGATGACAAGTTGTCTACAAGAGGGCACACATTGATAGTTAGAACACCAGTCATATAGTTTTGTTTTAAATATATAAGATGTAGTACTTGATCCATATAATCCAATTACACCTTTTTTCTTTTGAGAAGACCCCAGGGCAGAAGTGTGACAGCTGGAGCAGCACAAATAGCCCCATATAGCCGTTTCTCTTCAGCTTGCCTCTTGGTAATTTCTTCTAGTGTTTTACAATCTCTTAGACGAACGGAACCAGGCATGCCTCCCTAGATAAGCATAGGCAAGACAATTGAAGAAAAAATACCTTGAAAAATAGTCGAAAATGGAAAAACAAACACAAGAGACTTAACATCTAGATAATCATTATATATGCATCTTAACAGATTGTTTGTGTTTATTATGGAAAAAGCCTTATCCAACTAAAAAAAAGAGTTCCGACAAACTTTATCCACTTTTCCTCTTTCAAGGCTGTGGTTGGACAGATGGTAACGTGACATTACATTTCAAGCAGATATTAATCACTAATATTTTACACACTTGTATAAAATTTGACGGTTTCATGTTGAAACTAAAGCATATATATAGCACTCAGATTGTGTAATGTGCATAGCAGAAGTGACAGCAATTAAGAGCTTAAATACAGGTTTATATGTGTCAACAGACTTCTGGTCCCCGTTACATCAACTGGGATCTAACTGTAGTAAACTTTCGATATGACGATTGTCATAAAATGGCGACGGATTTTAGCAATAATGAAGTGAAGATCGTGTTATGCAATTATGCCAATATCATCAACAAACAGGTAAAGCTTGATGACGTACAGAACAAGGTTTGAAGTTTGGAGAACTTACAGGAAGAGCAACCAAATCAAAAATTTGATCTGAACATTCAGAAATGGATGTATCAGCAACAAGTATGGTACCTCCAGATAGTCGAACTTCTAGTTCAGGCTCAACTGAAGCAAGAACCACATCCGCACCAGCATGACGCAGCACATTCACCATTATAACAGCTTCCATTTCTTCTGTACCAAGGCCAATTGGGATTAAAACCTACAAAAATCAACACAAAACCACAATCAAAGCTTGTTTAAATTCATGCCGATCAGTTACCAGGCCTCAATCCTTAAAGTATTAACTACTCCATATCTGTACCTAAATTGTGTGCATATATATGAAGTATATTAAGCCAGGAAACAAACTGGAAAGTGAAACACATTTATTACACAATCCAACTCCAAGGTGTACTACTATAAATCCACATGGACATAATAAACTTTAAAAAGTCATGTTCTGTTCCAACGACGTTCCATATACCGTGTTTAGTAACATTCCATATACCATGTTTAGTATGTTTCCTGATCACCTTTGGGTGTTGACCTATTGTAAATTCTTGAGTTATTAATATATACAGTAATACTAAAGTCTTAATCATTAAATTCTGGATGGTTGGTGACTAACGCAGAATTAGAATAGATTTACGATGAGGTTATTTGCCATTATCCCTTCTTTTTAACCTAAAACTAGAAACAGCAGTGGCTTAGTAATCCCTGATTACATTGTATTCTAAAAGCATTAGGCAGAGTTTACGACTATCATTTTTTGTCCTACAGTCCTACACATGTCATAGATCCACCAAGGATTCTCATCTAGGCTACAAGTATACTGTGTAAAATTTTAGCCCCTGAAAGTCAGTCCCATCGAAAAACATATACTATTACGGTGTACATATCGTCTTTTACCTTCAATATCACTAAATATGACGATTCAACCTTTTCATCATTTTGTCCGATCCTAATTACTTGTTATCTAAACAAGATTTCCACATTTTCCATTATCTTATTAACACCATGAAAGTTACTTTCCACGAACAGATTGTCTATTTCCTACTTTGGTTTGCCATCTGGTTTATCCTTGGTTATTCTAATATGATAAGACACCAATTGTTATGTAGCTCTTTTCATATATGCCTAAATCAGATAATACACCATTCTAGTCCCTGAACTAAATGAACATAACACTTAAATTCCAAAAAAATTCATGTTTAGCTATAAAAATCAAAGCAAAAGCAGTAAGCTATTTCTAATAAATTCAAATTTCACCATAGTATGTTTGGCATGGAGCGTTTAAAATCTCATTCCGCAAAGACGGTTTAGCGGCTTTTTTTTCTCTTTCTAAAAGGAGATACTTTTCAAATGCTACCGGAAGCACTCAGAACAACATCATTTACACATTATAATCACTGATACAGCTACGTTACCAAACACTTTGATAAAACAAACCGCTAGTGGCTACTAATTATACCAAAACAATCGTTTCGGCTTATATATAAGTCTTATGGCTTATTGAGTTTTCGGCTTATGTTCCATAAGCTTGCTTTTCATGGCTTATTTCTAAATTTTTCGGCTTGCATAAGCTTATCATGACATGATAAGCTTATATAAAAGTTTAGAAATAAGCCACGAAAAGTGAGCTTATGGAACATAAACTGAAAACCCAATAAGCCATAAGCCCGTTATATAAGCAGAAACAAACACTAAACACATATATGTATATAAATAAAAAGAAGAGCAAGTGAACCTTCTTGACAGGTAATGACGTGGCAGAGTCAACTTAGCAACAATTATATAACAAAAGAAATTATATATCAGGCTAATGGCTTATTGGGTTTTGGGCTTATGTTTCATAAGCTTACTTTTCATGGCTTATTTCTAAACTTTTCGGCTTGTATAAGCTTACCATGACATGGTAAGATTATATAAAAAGTTTAGAAATAAGCCACAAAAACTGAGTTATGAAACATAAACCGAAAACCCAATAAGCCATAAGCCTGATATATAAGCCGGAAATAAAAAGAGCAGAAAGTGAACCTTCTTGACAGGTAACGACGTGGTAGAGTCAAGTTGATTCTCCAAGGGTTCAATTTCAATAACAGAAGCACCTGCAGGTTCAGTTGCAGTTGCAGTTACCTTTGTGATATGTGGTGATAAAGAAAGGGTTTTACGGTGGTTTGGTTTGAAATTGTAACAGGTGGACCGGCGGTGAGTTATGGTGGTTTTTGTTTTTGCCGGAAAATAGGACGACGGTGCAAGATATGATAGAGTTGACATGATGGAAGTGACTAACTGAACTGTAATCACAGTTTATCTATATCTATCAGGTTGGCTGGTGTTGTTTTGGATTAGATTATTATTTTAACTGATTATTTTCTGAACTCTACTTTGACCCTTTTCAGTTGTGAACTCTAAGAGGCTGTTTAGTTAGAGAAAATTTTTCCATTTTTCTAGAAAAATTTTCATTTGAAAAGTGAAAAATAGAAAACCTGTTTAGCAACATCATTTTTCAATATTTTTCAAAAATTACAAAATTTTCATTTTCTAAATTTATATAGAAAATTAGAAAACCCCATTTTACCATTTTCTAAATTTTCACCTTATACCCACCATTTTTTTATTTAACTCATTTCAATAACACGTTACTGTATTCAGTATTCACCGTTCATCATTATTTAAACGTTTTTGTCAGAAAATTTACGTTTTCGTCAGAAATTTACGTTTTCGCCAGTAAATTTAGGTTTTCGTCAGTAATTTTACGTTTTCGTCTGTAAATTTACTTTTTCGTCTGTAAATTTACGTTTTCGTCTGTAAATTTACGTTTTTGTCAGAAAATTTACGTTTTTTTGTTAGAAATTTACGTTTTCGCCAGTAAATTTAGGTTTTCGTCAGTAATTTTACGTTTTCGTCTGTAAATTGACTTTTTCGTCTGTAAATTTACGTTTTCGTCTGTAAATTTACGTTTTTGTCAGAAAATTTACGTTTTCGTCAGTAATTTTACGTTTTCGTCAGTAATTTTAAGTTTTCGTCAGAAAAATTTACGTTTTTGTCAGAAAATTTACGTTTTTGTCAGAAAATTTACGTTTTTTTTGTTAGAAATTTACGTTTTCGCCAGTAAATTTAGGTTTTCGTCAGTAATTTTACGTTTTCGTCTGTAATTTGACTTTTTCGTCTGTAAATTTACGTTTTCGTCTGTAAATTTACGTTTTTGTCAGAAAATTTACGTTTTCGTCAGTAATTTTACGTTTTCGTCAGTAATTTTAAGTTTTCGTCAGAAAATTTACGTTTTTGTCAGAAAATTTACGTTTTCGTCAGAAAATTTACGTTTTCGCCAGTAAATTTAGGTTTTCGTCAGAAAATTTACGTTTTAGTCAGAAAATTTATGCTTTCGTCTGTAAATTTACGTTTTCATCAGAAAATTACGTTCTCGTCAGTAATTTTACGTTTTCGTCAGTAATTTTACGTTTTCGTCAGAAAATTTACGTTTTTGTCAGAAAATTTACGTTTTCGTCAGAAAATTTACGTTTTCGCCAGTAAATTTAGGTTTTCGTCAGAAAATTTACGTTTTAGTCAGAAAATTTACGCTTTCGTCTGTAAATTTACGTTTTCATCAGAAAATTACGTTTTCGTCAGTAATTTTACGTTTTCGTCAGTAATTTTACGTTTTCTTCAGAAAATTTACGTTTTCGTCTGTAAATTTACGTTTTCGTCAGAAAATTTACGTTTTCGTCTTTAAATTTACGTTTTCGTCAGTAAATTTACGTTTTCGTCTATAAATTTACTTTTTCTGACAAAAGCGTAAATTTTAATTTTTCTAACAAAAAAGTAAATTTACTGACGAAAACGTAAATTTACAGACGAAAACGTAAATTTAATTTTTCTGACAAAAAAGTAAATTTACTGACGAAAACGTAAATTTACAGACGAAAACGTAAATTTAATTTTTCTGACAAAAAAGTAAATTTACTGACGAAAACGTGAATTTACAGACGAAAACGTATACTTACTGAAGAAAACGTAAATTTACTGACGAAAACGTAAATGTACTGACGGAAAATTAAATTTTTGACGAAAACGTAAATTTTCTGTCGAAAACGTAAATTTTCTATCGAAAACGTAAATTTACAGACGAAAACGTAAATTTACTGACGAAAACGTAAATTTTCTGACCAAAACGTAAATTTACTAACGAAAACGTAAATTTTCTGACAAAAACGTAAATTTACTGACGAAAACGTAAATTTACTGGCGAAAACGTAAATTTATAGAAAAAAAAGTAAAATTATTGACGAAAACGTAAATTTACTGACGAAAACGTAAATATATACACTAAAACGTAATAATACTGATAAAAAGTAAAAAACTAATTAAAACGTAAAAAAAATTACGAATATATGAAAAAAGAAGACGGAAAAAAACAGACGAAAACGTAAAAAAAAACTAGCAAAAACGTGAAAAAAAGTTGATCATGAAAAAAATGGTTTAAAATAGTTTCGTTTAAACATTGTTTATTTTTTTAGAAAATGAAAAATATTATCTAAACAAGTTTTCAAAATTCTCAACTCTTTTCTAGAAAAGAAAAATCTTTTCTTTTCTAGAAAATTAGAAACAGAAAATTATGAAAATTTTTCCACAACTAAACAGCCCCTAAGTTACGAACTCTCTCTCAGTTCTGAACACCTCGCGACCTCAACTTGAATCCCCACGTCCTTCTATTACAAAAAGCACCATTAAATCCAACAATTTCGTGATTGATTTTCATTTTTTTACTTTTCAATATACCCGTATCTTTTTTGGCTTTCTAAATTACGTATTCACGTAATGTAACGATGAATATTCGGTGACAATCTAAAAACGAATACATGTTACATTTTTACTCATTAATTTTAGTTTTATATTCAGATTAAGATTAAAGTTCCAAAAAATAAATCAAAATAAAATAAATCTAATAAAAAAAAAGTTACAAAATATATAAAAAAAATTATGTTGTATTAAAGAGCATAAGATTTTAACAAATATGGTGAAATTAGATTATAAAAAAAATAAATATATAAAAAAATATTTCAGTTTAAAAATAAAAATTAGTTTTTACTAAGTTGTTAAAAAAGTTGTAAAAAATTAATAATTATCATGATTACACATGTTGTTACTAACTTATAATTCCATAACAAACAATTTTAAATGTTTTAAGACTCTTTAAATTTAAAATTATCCTAAAATAGTTTATTATATAATTAATAAGAAGGAAAATAAGATAAGATTAATTAAAATAGTACAGTAACAAATGCTTTTCTTGTTTAGATACTTTATGTTTATTCCTTTTTTTTTTTTTTTTTTTTTTTTTTTTTATTATAAACCCAATTTTATTAATCACACAAAATTGGAAGGGAGCCGCGAAACAAGCTGCGCGCCCACCCCTTTTTGAATACAAAAACTAAGCCTAGACATCAAAAAACCGCCACTCCTCGCGTCATTAGAATGACAACCAGCTAACCGCTTAAGACGCGAGAGAGTATCCATCGCCTCCTCCTCAAACTCCCCAAAGGTCGAGAAGGCGAATGGAATAAACGAGTAACCATGCTCAGCACAAATAGAAGAATACTTCCTCTTCTTCTTCTGAACAGCCGACCGCAAAGCACTCCCAGAAACCCACGAATCCAACCCCGTCCCTGCAAACGGAGAAACCCCTGTAACATCTAAACACGCATCTTTGCCCTGGGACCAATTGTGTAGTAATAAATCTGCTGGCCGAAGATCACGCCCACCATCAGAAACAAAACCCATATCGGCTTCTTTCCTCACCGACACACCCACCTTAGAACAAATATCAAACAACACATCACGAACAAGATTGTGCCGAAACTTAACCCCCAAATCACTAGCGCAATGAACAGCATGATCACCCCACAGATCCATCCGATGTACATGACAACCCGAGCACAAAGAACCATCAGGAAATAAAGGAATCGACAAACGATAGCACAATACCGCACGAAACTGTCTCGGGTTCATCCGCTGACCCAGCCCATCAATCGGAATAGTGAAGAGGTAATCTTGTGCATGAGGAGCACGCACACAGCTGAGAAGTGCCTCCTGACGACGACTCAACCCGAAACGCGACGTCAAACAACCATCAATGAAACCAAAGTAACTCTTTGCCAAAGACTTCATAAACTGGGGGACAGGAGAGCTAGTGGTGACAGAGAGAGGATTGACACCACAACAAGTCGAGAAAGCATCAAGAGCAGACTGAAAAATAGGGCCCGGCGAAACAATCCCAGACCTCGCCAAAATCCGATCCTGCAAATCACCAGACTGTAAACGAGAAGCAATAAAGGCAAAGCACCTGACATCCTCAGCACATAAAACCCCTAGGCCACCAATACTGATAGGAAGAGTAGCAAGACGCCACTGCAAATCACCAAACCCAGGCCCTGAACCCGTAACAATCAACTCCAAAGACGCGCGTAATGCCTGATCAAACTGTGACAAAACACCCTCAAGAAACCCAGGGGGGCAAGTCCTCAAAGCATACACCAATTTAGAAACACCAGCACAATAACGAAGGAGAAGAAGTTCACATTGCGGGTCATCAAGCCCCCTAATAGCCTCTAACAAAGAAATAGCCTTAGAAACCCGACGCGCAACAAAATTACCAGCAAAACCTGAATCACGACTAATAGAGCCACCAAGAAGCTTGACACCAGACCTCGGACGAGAAATAGAAGCAGGGAAGAGGCCATCTACCAACCCCCGAGGATCCTGCACCGGCCAGAAAAGCTCAGACTTATCAACATTAAGATGTAGCCCACGAGCCGGTCCCTCCACCCTAATAATATCCAGAGCCTTAGCAACCATAAGGGTATCACCAATAATAGTGCCGTCATCAAGGTACCATGCATGAAGGGAGAGCTCACACGCCTGATGAATAGCATGAACAAGTGGATGCAGAGCAAGAGAGAATAATAAGGGACCCAATGGATCACCCTGCTGAACCCCCTGAGAAGACCAAAGAATAGAATCCCCATAATAAAGCCGAGCTGGCCGAGAATAGCAAAACTCCACCCAAGGCGAGATAGCCGGACACCTCAGCCGAACTTCATGAATAATGGTGCTCCTGTCAACAAGATTAAAGGCATTCTGAAAATCCACCAAAAGCATAGAAAGTCCGGCCTCATCCCCTCTCTCCTCCACAAACCTGCTGACAGAATGAAGAACCGCTTCACACCCACCTGGCACCCCCACACCAAACAGAAAGAAACAGATTATTTACATAGTATTTATTATTTACATAGTATTTATTTGTTTTGAACTAAATTATTTACATAGTAGATAAAACAAATACGTAACAACCTCCACTGCTACTTTTGTTTAGCAAAACCAATTCAAATACTTTTTTTTTCGATAATTATGATTCATCGATAAAAACACGTTGTTTAAAAAAACATTATTCTTATAATTTATTATTTTAAACTTTTTATAAAGTGACAATTTTACTCTTTGACCATAATTTAGAATTTCTCTAAAATTTGTAATTATACTCTCAAATGATAATGATATGATAAAATTCATCAAAATATCTTTTAATTTTTGGAAATGGACAACTTGAGAACAAAATGTAAATTATAATTACGAGACGAAAAGATATCAAACACCAAAAAAATAAACATTCAATTTTGTTTAAACATTTAACCAGGTTTTTTTACCCTTCAAGGATCAACAAATAACAATGAAGAGTTTTTTTTTTCTACTAAATTCAGGAATATATTTATATTTTAAAGTTTATAGACATGTTGGAGAACAAGAAAGTTATAACTGGTTATATATTAATCATTTTTCTTTAAAAAAAACTTAAAATAATATTTTATTTACAACTCCCAACTATTTTGGTAATGTTTTATCAACTGTAGATGACATGCTACTCCGTATATTGCAAACTACGCATGTTATTTGTTCGAAAAACATATAATCAGTAGCTAGTAATTAGAGGTGTTATACATGAATCCAATGCAAGAAAATAAATACGAAACGACTTGAAAAAAAGAAGCTGTATCGCATGTGTCAGGTTGTTAGCTGGATTCGTATCGTGAAAAAAAATGAGTTATAAAAAAGCATGATATATGTTGTCATACTTGTCAAACAAAGTCACCAATAAAAATGCAACTAAAAATAATTAAGGATTTTAGTTAGACCGATATCTAAAGTAAAGAATCAAATTAAATAGTTAAACAAAGTTACCAATAAGAATGTTTTAAAAGAAAATTTAGTAGTCATACTATAAATTGTAACTTAAATTAACTTAACCACTTATTTGAATATCGAAAAGCATGGTAAGCTTTTCAAGTTATGAAAATAACGATTAGAAATCAAACAACAAGTAGCACCCGTGGCCTAATGGATAAGGCGTCTGACTTCTAATTAGGCGATTGTGGGTTCGAGTCCCACCGGGTGTGCTTATCTATTTTATGTTATTTTTAATCTTTTTTTTAAAAAAGAATAAAAGAAAGCGTTTTGACAGCTGTGGGATTTGAACCCACGCCCTTTCGGACCAGAGCCTAAATCTGGCGCCTTAGACCACTCGGCCAAACTATCTTATGGTTCATACTTAAACTAAAAGCTAATAATACTAACATTTCAATAAAACCATCTTCTACAAAATCAACTACAAGAAGTATAAAGTTCTCACAAGTAACTTCTAACTGGAGACAAATGGATTAATTCAAAGCTTTTATTGAAATCAGAATTTCTTTTTCTTTTCTTTACATTATAACAACATGAGATAAGATTTACATATTACTTCTTTTGTCTCAAATATATTATTATTGATTGATAAAAATTACACAGTTAGTAGCTTTTTTTCTCTAACTTTTTGCATAAAAATAGTTTTACTTTTAAATAATTAATAAAAAAACTTTTTAAAATTTTGTAATTATAATCGCAATTAATGATAATATAATAATCTCGATCTAAACTTTAGATTTATTTTTAAAAGTGGACAATTAATTTAGAATAACCCGAAAAAAAGGTGAAATATAATTTTAAAACGGATGTAATATCAGTATTGTTGCATCGGTGATTTAGAACTATGACTTATGACCAAGCTGGTTTGTAATTTTGTGAATTTAATTCAGTTGAAGAGTAAGAGGGCATTTGTGTAAAAGAATTCTTTTTTTTCAATTTTTTATTAAATGGTATGATTTTTTTTAAGAAAATAATTGAAAATTTTAGATATAGATTTGTATTTTTTAAAGGAAATAAATAAAATATGATTAAATGGTATTTTATAGTTTTCCTATTTAAAAGTGGAACATGAGATTTTTAAAAAATATATATATTGAAGAAAATGCGATTAAACATGAGTTACGTTTTTCTATTTTTATATAAAAAATTCTTTTAAAAAAGTGAGATATTATTTCTCAACTAAACACACCTTTAACTTTTCCGCTTTTAAAAAAATTACGTGGCGTTAATTTGTGGAAAAATTTCATTGTTTTTTGTTTCTAAGTTTCTAGAAAATAGAATGATTTTTCTCTCTATGGAAGAGTTAAGAAATTTGTTAAAAAGTGAAAAGATGTTTAAATGAAACTACTTTTAATCTGTTTTCTTTTCGTAGTCATTCTTTTATACGATTATAAAAGCAATTAAACATAAATTACAAATAAAAAAGAATATATACACACACATCCCAAACAAACCTACTTAACTGTGTCATATGCAAGGCATAATTTAAAAAATGGCGGCAGATCTCATATCATCAAATCATCTATCTCTTTTGTAATTCAATTGTGTCAACATCCCTGCTGTCTTGGGGTTGATTTTAATCCCCTAAGAGCGAGCGATTTTACACTGGTTTGGATTATTGGGTAGCATATTTGATTTGATCTTTCTTTTTTATTTTTTTTTGTTGTTATTCCGTCTGACCTGTTCCTTCCCCTCATTAAATAACACTCGTTACCATGATCGATTTCGTAATTTCTATTGTGTCGTTTGGTTGGGACTGGGTTAAGCCTGCGATTTTTATCGCTCCTTAATTTGGGATGAACAATAAACATCCTGGTGAATTTTCGATCTTCGTGTTTTGTTAAATGTTTTTTATTTGATTGACAAGCTTAGGGCAGATTCAGTTTTCTTTTTTCTTCGGACACCTCTTCTTTTTCAATTTTAGGGATTTTTTTTTAATTTTTATGGTTTTCTCATTATGAACCCTAATCGGTCTAACGTTGATCTCTTTACTTGAATTGCGAAATCTGTGTTTGTCACTAATTTTCCTGAGTACTTTGTGCCTCGAGATCTTTGGAAGCTTTGTGAGTCCTATGGTAAGGTGGTGGATGTGTTCATTCCGTTTAGGAAATCGAATGAGGGTAAACGCTAGGCTTTTGTTCGTTTCATTAGAGTTCCAAACTTGGAGAGACTGATAGGAGATTTGAATACTATTTGGGTAGGGCGTTTTCATCTACATGCTAATGTGGTTCGTTTTGAATGGTCCTCCAAACCCCAAGGTGTTAAACCCCCAGTATATGCAAATACTTCTAAACCTAATTCGTACGCCCGAGTTATAAAAGAAAGGAAGGACTCCCATTCTTCTCATGGCCATGCTTCTCAGGCCTCTGATGTACCCTCATTGGTTCTTAATGACTCTTGCATCATCGAGTGTGATTTTCAACGTCACGTCATGGGGAAAGTTAAAGATGTGAATTCCGTTCCTAATTTACCGTCCATTCTTGCTAAAGAAGGATTTGAGGATGTGAATTTATGTTACCTAAGAGGTATGTGGGTTATGTTTGAAGTTAAGTCAGAAGAGATCAAAGATTAAGTGATTATTCATGTAGTGTGAACTCTTGGTTTTCTCATATTCAGCTTGCGTCGAATAAGTTTATTAGTAAAGAGAGGATAGTCTGGGTTGATATTGAAGGTCTTCCTATGAATGCTGGACTCGTAATACGTTTGTAAAACTCGGGTTGAGATGGGGAGACGCTTTGGATATTGAAGATGGATATGGCTCAACATTCGCCCGTAAAATATTGTGTATCAAAACAAACCTTCCTCATAATATTCTGGAGTGTTTTAAAGTCATTATTAAAGGCAAGATTTTTTTTGTGCGTGCTAAAGAGCTATTTACTTGGACTCCCCAATTTAGGAACCTGGTTGCTGAAAATCTATCGGATGATGAGGACCCTATCGATGAAACTAATAATACATAACCTGATCCATTGGTTCCTGAAGAAGAGGAGGGTGCAGAGAGTGAGGCAGAAGACGTTTCAGGGGACTGAAGATGGAGATATACCTTCTTCACCAGCAGTTAAGGACACTGTTGCTATACCTAAGGAAGCAACTCAGCAGTCTGATGACCCATTTGAGGTGTATGCACTTTTGAATAGACCTCTTAATGGCCCAGATAACGAGAATAACACCAACACATCTTCATTGGTCCCTCACCCACCTGGATATACCCCGGAGGTTTCACAACAGGAGATTAATAAGGAGTCAACCCCAGTTCACATTAATAAGTCAATACCCCGTACCGATGAAGACAAAGCTGCGTCTGTTAATTCTAAGGTGATGCATTTCTCTCATAATAGCGATATCAATGAATCTTCAGGTGATGTGTCCGTTCATAATTTCACTAAAAATGTTGGTAAGGGTGGTTCTATTCTTCAAGTTTTAGATGATATGATTCGAGTAGGGCAATCTATGGGTTATGATATGGATGGTTGTACTAAGGACATTGAGCGTATTATTGGTACACAAGGGGGCATGAAAGGTTATAAATGAACATCCTTTCTTTGAATGTTCAAGGTCTCGGCCATAAGACCAAAAAAGAATGGGTCAAGGAGTTAAATTCTAAACATAAAGTTAATTTTTTAGCTTTACAGGATAAGATGGAATGTATTTCGCATATGGATGTAAAATTTTTGTGGGGGAATTCTAATTATCAATTTGCCTCGAGTGATTCGGTGGGTAGTTCTGGCGGTATTTTATGTGTTTGGGAGGATTCTATTTTCAAGAAAGATGCAATGACAGTGTCGGATAATTTTATTCCTCTCTTCGGGACTTGGTTCCCTACTAATTCTAAAGTATTAATAGTGGCGGTTTATGCTCCACAGTCTCCGGTTATCAAAAGGATTCCGTGGGAGTATATATCAGGGTTGATTAAGCGATGGAATGGTGACTCTATCGTGTTTGGCAATTTTAATGAGGTTAGACGCGCAGAGGAAAGATTTGGATCTTTATTTAATCATTCTACAGCTAGGAAGTTCAACAGTTTTATTGATTCGTCTGGTCTTTTGGATATTAGCTCTGAGGGGTATTCGTATACATGGGCTCATCCTTCGGCTACTAAGATGAACAAGTTAGATAGGTTTCTTGTGTCGGAAGGGATCATCTTGAATTATCCGGCTATTACATCGGTGTGTCTAGATCGTCATTTATGAGACCATCGTCCAATTCTTCTTGAAGAAGTAGAAGTTGATTTTGGCCCTATTCCTTTTCGTATCTACCACTCATGGTTCAAACGAGAAGGTTTTGATTGCATGGTTGAGTCTTCATGGAAATCATTTCCTCATAATGATCATAATCAACTTATGTTAAGAAAAAACTTCAGTCCTTGAAGATTTGCATTCGTGACTGGATTAAAAACGAGAATGGGCGTCAATCTGCCACCAAACGAGCTTTAATCGACGAGCTCGTTACTATAGACAAAAGTTTGGATCAAGGGGCTGTGGAATATGGCTTGCTTTTTCGTCGTATGGATCTTAACCGTAAACTGTACGACATCAAAAAATCAGAAGCTATGGATTATGTTCAGAAATCGAAAATCCAATGGGCCATAGAAGGTGATGAAAATTCTAAATTCTTTCATGGCATTATTAACAAAAGAGGTCACAATTGTCTATTAGAGGTATCTTTATCGAGGGAGATTGGACTACTGAGTGTCAAGCGATCAAGAATACATTTCGAGACCATTTTGCAAGCCGGTTTAAAAATCCTTCTGGTCCAAGTCTTAAATTTAATATGCAATTCCCAAATCGTTTAAAGCATGAGCAAATAGCATTCCTTGATAGTGCTATCTCTAGGAACGAAATTCGTGATGCAGTTTGGGAATGTGGTGTTAACAAATCACCTGGACCAGATGGGTTTACCTTCGAATTCTTTAGACGGTATTGGAATATTATTGGAATTGAGTTTTGTGAAGCGGTGGACAGATTTTTTTACTGATGGGTGTTTCCCAAGGGGTAGTAATGCATCATTTATCACTTTAATCCCTAAAGTCATCGACGCTAAATTTGTCACGGACTTTAGGCCTATAAGTCTGATTGGTAGTGTTTATAAAGTGGTTACAGAGACCCTTGCCAATAGGTTATCGTCGGTTATCTCGGATCTTGTTTCTGATTCTCAGTTTGCCTTCATTGCTAATCGCCAGATTTTGGATGGTCCATTTATGCTTAATGAAATATTATCGTGGTGTAAACGGAAAAAGAAAAAAACTCTTATCTTTAAAGCTGACTTCGCTAAAGCGTATGATTCTGTACGATAGGACTTTCTTTTAGAAGTGTTACATGCTTTTGGTTTTGGGGCTAATTGGTGTAGATGGATCCGAGGTATCTTCACATCTGCTATGGTATCTGTCCTTGTCAATGGCAGTCCTATTACTGAGTTTCCATTTCATTGCGGTTTGGAACAAGGTGATCCTCTAGCTCCTTTTTTATTTATTCTTATTATGGAGTCTCTTCATATCTCGGTCTCTAAAGCGGTGTCAGACGACATTTTCAAAGGTCTTCGTATTAATGAGTCTCTTACTATATCTCACATTTTTTATTCGGACGACACTGTATTTGTTGGAGAATGGTCTCACGAGAATCTGGTTAATTTGGTGCGAATTCTAAAGTGTTTTCACCTTGCTTCGGGGCTGAAGATCAATCTCCTTAAGAGTTATGCTATGGGTACTGGGGTTTCGAGTGAAGAGGTTAGTTATGGTGCCTCTCTTATCGAATGTGGTACCTTGGAGTGTTGGTTGGTAAATCGATGTCCAGTATTGCAGCTTGGGATGATGTTGTACGGAAATTTTAGTCTAGGCTCTCAAAATGGAAAAGTAAGACTTTATCGATTGGTGGTCGGATGACCCTCGCTAAATCTGTTCTAGGAGCGACCCCCTTATATCATTTGTCGATCTACAAAGCTCCTAGAGGAATATTGAGTGCTCTTGAATTGTTAAGGAGTAAGTTCTTCAACGGGTTTGATATGAAGGAAAGAAAAATCACTTGGATTGCATGGGATAAATTTTTAGCTTCAAAAAAAGGGAGGTCTTGGTATATCTAGTCTTTTCGCACTGAATCGAGCTCTGCTTTTAAAATGGTTGTGGCGTTATACATCTAATGATGGTTCTTTATGGTCAAGATTTATCAAGGCCATTTATGGTAACTCTTTTGGTTTACATTCATTAAAATTTTATTCCCCCTAGAGTGCTATTCTTCGTGAAATACAGGTCTTGGTGGATAAAGGTTTTGATTTTATGTCTCACATCTAGAGACGTGTAGGTAATGGGGCGAATACTAAATTCTGGCAGGATTCTTGGATTTATGGAGTTCCGTTGTATATTCGGTTCCCTCGTTTATTTGCTCTAGAACGTGATAAAGATATCTCGATGGCTGCTAAATGGAGACACTCGGACTTTAAATCTTCGTTTCATCGAGATGTTAGAAATGGAGCAGAACTTCAACAATGGTCAGACATGGTATCCTTACTCGGGTTAGTTAATCTCTCTCTTATAGAAGATCGACGGTTCTGTGATTTAAGTGGGGATCGCGTTTTTCGTATTAAAGTTATTCGCGAGAGAATTGATGATTTACTTCTCCCTACTGCGACGGTAGTTACTCGCTGGTCCAAGCTTGTGCCGATTAAAATTAATGTTTTCGTTTGGCGTGCTCGGTTAAATCGCTTGCCAACTAGATGTAACCTCATTGGTCGTGGAGTGGAGGTTGATTCTGATCTTTGTCCGATCCGCGGGTTAGTTCAAGAAGGTATCAATCACATTCTCTTCAAATGTGATTTGGCGTCCATTGTGTATCGTCGTTTATGTATATGGTGGGATATCAATCATGCAGTTCTTAACTCTTTTTCGGACTGGGATGATTGGTTCCTTTCGATTCGATTACGACTGAAGACTAAACAGCTTTTGGAGGGGAATTTTTGCGTAGCTTGGTGGCACTTATGGAACTTTCGTAACTCTTCCATTTTCAATGTGGTGACTCCCAAGAGGTCGGTGATTTTCGATGATATTGTCTCGCGCCCTTTTTGTGGTGTAATAGTAGGTGTTCTACATCTTTTTCTTGGGATTTTTGTTAAAAAAAACCCGTATTTGATTTCTTTGTAATGTTTCTTTTCTAGCATCTTGCTAGTTCTTTAATAAAATTTGTCGTTCAAAAAAAAAACATAAATTACAAATAAAATTTAACTACAACCATAAGCATTGATTTAATTAGTAGCATACTCGAAATTAACACCAATACAATCTACAACCATAAGCATAAAAATTATTTAACTTGACCGTTTTCGGTCGTTTCACTCGTTTTGGTTGTTATCGAATGCATTTGCACGTTTTTTTTTTTATGTTTTCACATGTTTTTCTACGTTTTTCTTCGTTTTCATATGTTTCACGTGTTGCACTCTTATTTTGTGTTTTCGCATGTTTTCATACGGTTTTTACGTTTCGTTCAATTTCTTAATTATATCTATGTTTGTCTACATTTTATTTGTTTTATAAATTGTCATACGTTTTTGTACTTTAATTGGTAACAAACTGAAAGATTTTATAGGTTTTTGTACGGACGAAAATAGATACAAACATGTGAAAACGCAATAAGAAAACATATATTACGGACGTAAATCGATATAACGTTCAAAAACGTCTAGAAACTTAATAAAAACGTATAAGAACGGACAAATATGTATAAAACCGTACACAAACACTCAAAACCCATAAAACAAACAATAACGTGTAAAGTTAAAAACGAATGAAAACAATGAAAAACGGAGACGAAAAGGTATGGAAACGAACAAAACGGATAAAACGAAAGAAAAAGGATAAAACCGACGAAAAAGAATACTCCAACGATAACGAATAAATCTGATGAAAACGGACGAAAATGATAAAAAGTGTAAAAGACCGGACGCACATGGATAAAATAAACGTAAACAGATTAAACATACGGAAAGGATAAAATCTAACAAATACGTACAAAAAGGGACGAAAAGATACTCCCTCCATCCCACTTTTATTGTCCTCATTTGACTTTTTAAAGTCAATATTTTTTAACTTTGATCTTTAAATATTTTTTTGTGTTACATAATACTTGATGCAAAATATATGAATATATTTTCACTCGTATAATTATCATCAAGCATTATGTAACACAAACAAAAATATTAAAGATTAAAATTGAAAAAAATTGATCATAAAAAGTCAAACGAGGACAATAAAAGTGGGACAGACTAATTAATAAAGAGATTAAAACAGACAAAAATGGATAAAATATGAGAATAACATATAAAAACGAACAAAAGCAATCAAAACAGAGAAAATGGACGAGAAAAGATAAACAGAAGAAGATGAATAAGAACGGACAGTTACAGATAAAACGAAGGAAAGTGTGTAAAAACAAACCAAAATAATTATAGAATTATGTAATCTTTGATGGTAACTCAGAGAGAGAGAGAGAGAGAGAGAGAGAGAGAGAGAGAGAGAGAGAGAGAGAGAGAGAGAGAGAGAGAGAGAGAGAAGGTTTTCTAAAAAAATAAACTAGAGAGAAATGTATGTGTAATATTATGTGAAAAATGAACCAATAACACCCATCTCCATGAATGGAGAGGGTTTATATACCCCAAGTCCACATAATGGACTTGAGTCACCGGCCAAACCATGTGCTTGGTCCGAGTTTGCTTGCATTGTTAATTATTATCTTCATTCTTGTGTTCGTTGTTCCTTCTCTTTCTCTTTTTTATGGATTTGTTGTATAGTCTTTAGTCTTGAAGCATGTTCTTTTGACCTTGACTTGTATGTGATTATGAGAGCATCTTGAGATCATCTTCATGTGTGACCTTTGCCTCCTTGTGGTAATTCCCCTCCACGTGACTTCTCTCACATGCTCATACTTTGTTTAATTCTTGAAAGCTTTGTAGTTGATGCAACGGAAGTCTTGATTTTGGGATTTCTTGAATTGTTGAAGTCTTAAGTATAAGCTTGCGGGGACGACTTCTTTTAGTACACCGCAACACCACCGTCTTCATATGCAGCAACATATATTGACACGAACGAAATGTCTTTGAACATTTCGTCTTAATACGGTAGCATTTACCTCCGGTCGTTGAAGACCGCTAGACGATATTAGATATCGTACTTGTGGCAGGTAGTTCCAATTAAGAACCTCTTTATAGGATTTCGCGGGTGTTCCAGTTCTCTTTACTCGACCGTGTCAAAGCAGACTACAAACATAAAGAGTGAATCATTTGAATAATATTATCCTCATGATTGAAGTTGTCAATTCAGATACCGGGAACAACTATGATTCAATTAAGAACCGCACCATCGTTGCTTTCCAGTTGTCACAAGACTGATTCATATAGAATCTTGCAAGTTACCTACCACAGTGTTGTTTGATGTTAACACTGGAAGGATTTCCTTTCGACACTGTAACACTTAAGAGTGTCACTCTAAATGTTCTGACAAGATCACTATGATATATTGTCTAGAGGCCTGGAACAAGTTTGAATTCAATTAAGAATAAAACCATCGATTCTTTCCAGTTATCACAAGCTTAGTTCATAATGAACCACACACGTCATCTACCATTAGCTGTTTTAATGTTGGCTCAAGCAGGATTTACATCTTCATTGTAATAGTTTCGTATCACTCAGATATTCTGGAGATATTACAAGAATAATATCTTTCTTACTTTTCACGGTATTTGAAGAAGCAAGGAGTAAATGGATAGTGTCCTATTGAGATATTTGATGATCTCTAGGCTCTAGACTCAATCGTGCATTTTAATTTAGTGATCGGAGGTTGGAGAGGATTGCCACCTTTTTAATACCAATTTATTCAGAATGAATAAACCAATAGATAACGTGTTAAACTCCGTGACATTAAAATAAATACCTTTTGAGAGATATTTGAGTTAGCTGGGAAGGGCTATGAATTGCATCACTGGTTCTACGATGTCTATCTTTAATACCGAGCATCATTTAAAATGATCCTGATAGTTTATATGTTGACCCGGTTTTTGCCTAATTTGTAAGAAGGGCTTCTTTATTTTCACTTTTTATCTTTACATTTCTTTTTCATTCTTCAACCCCTTCAGTGCTTACCAATATGTCATTAATAGCACGTTGTTGTGATTATTCCACTGCTAGCTTAAGTAATTGGTCAGCATTTTGCTTCGTTCACAATCTTTATTCATCTTTCCTAGACTGCTATTTCTAGCTATGGGGTGTCCTTGGGAAGATATCTCCGATTCTGCAAGAATCATTGGACCTATACCTATCCTGCCATCCTTTTTTCACCATAAACGCCGTGAATTAAGTATGTTTTGGGTAAGTACTTAGTCACCATGAAAACTTCTTAGAAACTCACTTAGGTACTTGTGATAATAATATCAAAGTTTTTGTACCTTAAGTATTTTTATCACCAAAACGTTATCCCTTAACATATGGTATTACATATGTAAAGTTAGGGTTTCATTAAGTCCTTTTCTCTTTAATTACATATATTTACAAGTCACCTTAATCCCATTTTCTCCCCCCTTTTTTTTTGAACGGCGAGTTAGTAGTTAGTGACTCGAGCCTACAGTGATATTTTGGATACTTGATATTTTGGATACCAATGGATTACCCCGTCGAGGTCAATTGAAATTATAGTCAAATGAAATTATGATTGGCCTTTGTACATATTAATGCTCCCCCTCAAATTAATGAGTGTTAAGTTATAGTGTTCGAGTATGGTTTTAAATATATACAATATGTACATGATCACCACTAGATACTCAAGAATAGTTACCACCGCTATTCTTGTGCATCATCTGGCAACTCTTTGAGAGTCTAAAGGGAAAAGGTTCTTATTCCCAACTTTTCGGCCAAAAACTCAATTCGTGCTCTATCTAAAGCCTTTGTGGAAATATTTTCCAGCTGATACACCTTGTTGACAAAGTGGAGCTCTATTACTCCATTCTTCACTTGCTCCTTGATAAAGCGGTAACGTATGTCAATATGCTTCGACCGAGAGTGTTGAATGTTGTTGCAACATAGGGCAATGACACTTTGGTTATCATAGTACATCAGTATTTTGTTGAAACCTAGACCATAGTCGATTAATTGTGACCCCATCCAAAGGATTTGAGCACAAAAATAGACGTGACTATGTATCTGTCCTAGAAATTGCAGCGCTTTTCTGCCTTTTTTAAGACCAACTAATTAATCTATCTCCCAGTAATTTCAAACTTCTAGAAGTGCTATGTCTTGTATCTTGACAACCGTCGTGGTCCGCGTAGACATATGCCATTAGTTCAATGGATGACTCCTTCGGATACCATAGTCCTCAATTAACGATTCCTTTGAGATACCCAAAGATGTTTTTACAACATGTAGGTTATTTTTGGTAGGTCGAGCTTGATACCGGTCACACATGAAAATTGAAGATCTGGCTTACTAGTTGTGAGATACAGAAGGGTCCCAATCATTCCACAGTTAAGTGAAGGATCAATAGCTTTCACCTCCGGATCCCTATCTAGTTTGGATTTCTCCACATTGGTGTATCCACGGGATCGCGAGATTCAAATTTATACTTTTTTAATATCACTAAAGGACAAAGTATACAAATTATCCCCTCGAGAACCATTTAATAAGCAACCCCTTCTAAGTTACGAATGAAGCATGTATGTTGTTGAAAGGCAAACTCAAGGTTAGAATCATAGAACTATCCAACGGAGAATATATTATGACCAAGTCCTTCCACGTAATACACTCTTGAAACTCTAACATTCCCAATTTGATGTTCAGCATATCATATTATCTTTGTAATATGATCATTTCCAAAGTTTATCGTGCCAAGAAATTTCCTGACGAAATTTTTGAGTTGACACCGATCTCCGGTCAAATGTTTGGAGGAACAAGAGTCAAAATACCAGAGGATGATTTGGACCACCTGCAATTATCAGGAGACAAAGACAATGTATCGAATTCTATAGGTTCCTTTGTGTTAGCAGGTAAAAAATTATTAATCTTAGATTTGCGCACATTAGTTTCCCTAGATATCCAAGGTTTCTTCATGTATATTGGCTTAACGATAGGTTTAAATGGTCTAACATCCTTAGGTATTTGTTCACTAGTAGGCACTAAGGCAGGGGTCGACCTAGTTAAAGGACACCTTTTTTCTTGCTTTAGTGGTGGTGTTCCTAGTTAAAGGACACACATTTTTTACTTTAGTGGAAGTGATCCAAGTTAAAAGGCACTTGTTTCTAACTATAGTGAAAGTCCTACCAGTGGGGCGCCACATGCATCCAACTTGGGTAAACACTTTCCTAGTTGGTTTCCATTATAAGTTATGCTTAAAAGCATACATCTCATTCACATTATCGATAAGGCAAGAATCATGACGATTAGAAATTATGCATTCATTACAATTCCAACATCGTAACACATAATTCATTTTAGGGTTAGGACACTTCACAACCGTAGGACCTTTAGGTTTAGCTACATAATTCCTTTTATTTAAATCAGAAAAAACATTCCTAGGATAGGATTTTACATTCTTCTTCACTTTTCTACTAGTCGAGGGCAAGATCCTATCTTTCTTTGTATTGCCTTTAGGTTGTGATCTTCGATCCCTAGTAGTTGGTTTTACTCCCATAAAATGCAACACGGGAACATTAGCAGCTGGTTTTGATGTTGCTTTACCGGTTTGGACTAGTGGTTGAGATGGTTTAACCCTTGGGCCCTTGTTTATAGGTGTGACGGCAATGATCTTTTGATCGGTTGATTCTGAACTCGTTTGGACAATATAGTCAAGATACGCTAAAGAATAATGAACCCGCTTTAATTATAGACATGGGCCGAGTAAAACTTACTACCAGCTCGTCTATAATTTCCCTAGCATAGTCTGCATGATCTATCACATTCTTCATGTAAGTCGCATAGTGTGCTATATTGTTTTTAAGCAGGGGGTTTCTATGAATCGCTATTGGTTTAGCTTTGGAGGCACTAGAGGACGGTGCTGAGATGGTACCTACGTTATCAACAATTTCCTTTCCTTTGAAACTTTGAAGTGTTTCCTTTAACTCAGCTAAAACCACATCTTTATCTTGAAGTTGCACGTCAAATCAGAAATTTCCACATACTTTTGATTCAGTTGGTCAATCAATGACTTTCTCTGTACATCATTTATGATGAATACGTTTTCTATTGAATCATAAATCTATGTATATTCTTGTTTTACCCGGTCAAGTTCTTTTAGAAGATAGGAAACCTGATTGTCCAATTCGAGGTTTTTAGTATCAGCGGCCTCTAAAATTTCCTCCTTTAATGATTTAACCTCCTTTTCACGTTTATGACGCTTTCTCATTTGTATTTTTAATCAAAAAAGTTTCTCAAAAGATGGAGCATCTTTATTATCACAATCTAAGTTTAATTGAATAATCTCATGTTTGAATTGTTTTTCAATTTTAAGAGAAATACAATGCTATTGGAGTTTATCAAATCGTTTGTAAAGTGAATTATAAGAATCTTGAAGCTTTAAAAATCCAACGTCAATATTTGTGACAAGTTTGAGTATCTACCACATTATTCACATTATCCACAAGAGAAGCATTATATCAACACAGTTATTCGCAAAAGCTTTAACCGTCATGGGCTATCACTTGATCCAAAAGTCGGTCATTTTGGTACAAAACCTTTTTTTTTCAAGACAATGTTGCTCGGTAGCAACGTGCATTTGATTAAAAATGGTTTGAACTTCTTTAATTTCAGAGGCTAAATGTTGATCAAGTGTATGAAAACACGCTTTAAGATTTTTTAAAGACGAAATTATCTCATCATGAAAGGAAGCCTTTGTGTGTTCAATATCCCATGTACCTTTGGTTTGAGCCTTCGGAGTCGTACGTTACTTTATGACCTTGTTGAAATTGGCAAAATGTTGTTTCAGTTCATTCAAGCTTATATACACCATACTTGTCGGTGGAAGTTCTTTTAGAACCTCTATTTCAGCGAATGTAGGAGACGTACTAGGGAGTTCTGAGCTTGAAGATCTTTCAGACACAATAGCTGGTTCGTGATAGTTTTCCCTTTTTTTTTTTTCTAAAACGAGTTTTAAAATCAAGTGCTAAGTTATTATTTATCGCATAATCAATTGGTCTGCAATTATTTTTAGTTATCTCAATTACATCATCTGTCTGTTGTTTGGAAACCATTTTTAACCGGCTCTCTTCAGCAAGCGGCATAGTCTCATCATCATCACGTACATAAGGAGCATTCGCAAAGTTACCAAGCTTGGTACCATCGTAAAGTCTAGGGTCATTCTGTTGAGCCTGCTTTAGATAATACAAATTTGATGGCGTGTCTTTTTGACGTTTTATATCATAATCAAATGATGACGTTAACATGTGTAACGCTTGAGCCGAACAATATTGTTTTAAAAGCATGTTATCTAACTTTCGAATCTGATTAGCCGCGTTAATTTCCATTTCAACCTTTTTAGACTTGAGTATTTCGAAAGTGCTTATAAGTTTTTGAAAATTTGTTGCAACTAACTCTTTTTCTTTCACATGTTTAAAAGATTTGCTATACACAAAGCTAGCTCAGCAGAGAGTGTGTTATTCACACTTAAGGTGTCTAGGACAACAATATTCATTTGGCTAAACATAGATGCATGTACCATAATCATATCTTGTTGATCAAAAGCGGTCATATTCGGAATAGGTGACGGTTGTGTTTCACTCAAAATAGAAGGACACACATTGATATTGCTATCAAATTTTATCCCTTCATTTGAGCTACTAACAGGCTGCTTCTTTTCTGGATACTTAGACTCATGCCCAACTTGATGTGGTACAACACTATTAGCATTGTTAGTGATGTGTACCTTAGATATTTTTTTGAACCATAGACAAACAAATTTTCCATGAGAGCTGCTTTGGCGGTATTGAAATCGTCACAGTCTGAATCATATGCATCGAGATAATTGACTTGATATGCTGCATTTTGAGTGAGAGCTACTTGAATTCCATCATTTTCCGCTACACCTAGTTCTGCTAAAAATGCTAATTCCTCATCATCCAAAGCTTGTTGGAACACTAGTATTAGGATCTTTGTAATTTCATTGCTATAGAAAGCTTGTGCTTGTTGAACATCAAATTTAGAGAGTAGTCAATTTGAGGATCACTTACTTGATTTAAGTAAGCGGTGTGATGAACTTCAGGTGGTTGATAGGTGACTAGTTGAGATGGAGGTGCTTGATGAGTAAGGTGCTGTTGATGAGCACTAACTTGATGTTTTTGATAAGAATAATGTGGTGAGTTCTGAGGTTGATATAAGGTTTGTTGATATGACAACTGTTGAGATGGGTAAGCCAAGTTGTTACGGGGAGTCATTTGATGAGAGGCAAAAAGGGCTAGTGAATCATGATCTTGTGGTTGCGACAAACGAAGTGCATGCACATGTCGTTCATATTGTTTTAAATAAGCTTGAATTTGATCCATGTTTGTTGTATGTAGGTCCTTCACCAACTTAACATCAGTAATAAACTTGCTCTATTATGGGGGTAAAGTGTTCAAAAACTTTGTGTTGACTTGAAGTTGAGCAATGTTCATATTGTATATGTACAATTCATTAAGAAACGTTGCAAATATCCAATAATAATCATGAAGTGACTCCTTTGGAATGTATGCAAACCTATTAAACGCATCATATAACTTACACTCTCGTTCCTACTTGGACAACGAGGTGCCTCGCATCAAAGTGCTGATTCATTCCCATAATTTATTTGCTACTTTCCGATGACTCACAAGGACATAAATATCGGGTGGAAGAACTCGGAGAATAATGTTTGTGGGCTTAATATCACAATTTGCTTGAATTTGTTCCTCAGGGGTCAACTCACTGAATTTTTGAGGTCGTGTCACATTATTTTCCATAATCATAGACCAAGCTAATGATTTGTATACTTATGTAAACCTTGGATTATCTAAAGAGAGAAAGGGTAGAGAGAGAGAGAGGGTTGAACACACACTTAGAGAGAGAAATTAGAAAGAGAAAATGAAATAACTATGTGTGAAAAATGATGAACAACCAACCCTCCCCATCAAAGGAGAGGGTTTATATACCCATGACCAATGGTCATGGGCTTTACATGGAGTGGGCTACCAGCCATAGTAGCATATGGGCCAGACTTTCCTTGTTAAAGCTAACTATTCATCTAACTACAAGCTCATTACATTAATATATTGTTTAAGTGATCGATCCTTCCTAAATACGTAAAACGTATTTACATCATGGCCCATTCTTCACCGATTCTATAATTGTTCGTCCATTTGTTCGGTTCATCATATTTAGCTCCATTAGACTCTTCCATGATTCATAAAGCTCTTTGATAAGCATGGGTGGCCTAGTGTCGGACCCGAGAGAATTGACATATCATAACGAGTCATCATTATGAAATCAATCACTATAAGTCAAAATTACTTTTTAATCGAGAGGTGAAAGGAAGTAGTTGTGCTTTTCATACTAAGAACAATACAAGATTTTACAAATCATGGAGAAACCGAGAAATTAAATTCGCGGGATTTTACAAACAACAAGGAAACCGTAAAAATTCTTTATATCTTTGCTTGATGTTGATGTTTTAAGTTCACTTAAGTCCAAATAATGATTTCCTCAGTCCAATTTATCTTCCCTAAGTCCAAAGTCTAAAAATTTATTCATGTTTTCAATTAACAGTTGATATCTCGCCTAGGTTGTTGTTAGGTCGCCTAGTCCAAATTACTGCTAACTCTCCTTATATAATCAACTCATAGCTCGCTCAGGTACAAGTTGTTTGATAGCTCGCCTAGGTGTAAGTGTTAACTCCCCTATAACAAAAACTTGTTAACTCGCTTGTACCAACTTGTTAGCTCGCCTATGAGAGGCTACGACAGCTTAGAGGTTACGTTAGCTTGCGTGAAGGCGTATGTTATCGCCTGGATAGCTCGCCTAAACAAGAACTATTACCTCGCCTAAATAGCTCGCCTAAACCAAGGCTGATAATTCGCCTACCCAACTTGATAGCTAGCCTGTTTTAGTAGGAGAGCTATCAATGGCGAAACAAAATTTTCTAAGGCTTCTAAAAATGGCATTTTTGGGACTTTTGAGAAAAAGACTTGTACTTTTAGACTCAATAAGGTAGACGGAGACTTAAAGTTGCAAACCTTTTGAAATTTAAGCAAAAAATTTAAAAATCAAGAATCTTACTTTCTTTATGAAATTTAAACAAAAAATCAAACAAATAAAGATGATTTTTGTTAGCCCTAAAATGTGAGCAATTAACAGAATTACAATAGATTATATAGCCGGGACACGCAGGGACTAGTATTGTCATATGCTATAAGTTAGTTTTAATATCGAGCTATATATACCCTCCATACTTCCATAGAGGGGTGATGATTGTCACTTCTTATTCTACTTTCTCTTTATGGGAAATACACACACTTTTCTAGTCTTTCTTGTTTCTCTCTCTAACCATGGCTAAACATCTATTTAATCCTATCAAACCTCCAGATCTATGTCGTGCTAATGTGATCTTTATAATTTATAATTTTCTTGTTTTTGAGCAACATCACATATATCATAAGGATATTAGATCAAAGATTGAACTATTAGTGAAGATTGAAGTACAAAAAATAAGATTTTTTTTATTCGTAGTATATATGTTTATATACACGAATTCAAAACATTAACTCAATCACCCTATGTCTATCTGATAACAATTGTAGAATTATGTAATCATTGATGGTAACTCAGAGAGAGAGAGAGAGAGAGAGAGAGAGAGAGAGAGAGAGAGAGAGGTTGGAGGTTTTCTAAAAGAGAAACTAGAGAGAAATTTATGTGTCATATTATGTGAAAAATGCACCAACAACACCTATCTCCATGAATGAAGAGAGTTTATATATCCAAGTCCACATAATGAACTTGGGCCGCCGGCCAAGCTATGGGCTTGGTCAAAGTTTGCTTACAATGGTAACTATTAACTAACTACGAGCCTGTAGTGCTATTGTTGAAGTGACCGAGTCTTTTAACGGTAAAACCGTATTTCCAACAATAAAAAAAAACAAACGAAGTCCGATAAAAACTGATGAAAACCAAAATGGGCAAAACAGATTAAAACGTGCAAAAGTGGTTAAGATGTACAAAAACGATAAAAAAATAGACAAAGATGGAAACAAAAAGTTATGATAATGTACAAAATGTATAATAGCATACAAAAAAGTATATACAAAATATTTGGACCATTTCCACACCGGGTTTTATTTTGTTAGTAAAAGGAGATTTTCTACTTTTCCAAATAAAATTGGAAAATGAGAATTCTATTATTTATACAAAATAAAAGAAAAAGTGTGAATAAACAAGTTTTCTGATTTTCTATTTTCATATGAAAAAAAATTTTAAAAATTGAAATATTTTTTCCCAACTAAACACACACTTAACTCTTCGGGAGAAAAAACAATGGTTTTGAATCCTGAGAGATTTAACTCATGCACTTTTAGCCCAAAATCTAACGCTTTGAACCATTTGTCAAAACTGTTGTATATCAAACTCCGTACTTTCAACAACCATATCCTCTACTCACCATGCAACTCGTGTATGTTAAACTATTTACCTTTTAATAGACAAAATTACATTTTTAACGAAAAAGATGTAATATAAATAGAGGCCCAAAAGGGAAAAACCAAATATAATAAACTCAAGTTATGAGAAAAACTTAAGAGCCAGACCATAAAAAAGAACTAAAGCTAATATGCGGATTTTAAGACACTAGAGAATTACATGGTTTAAGAATCCAATTGTTTCTAGAAAGTTTCTTTATTGAGCAATGATTTTATATCCAAAGCAAGGAGAGCATAAAAAAATCATCATGTAAGAACACATTAACCTTAGTCTTAGTAGCATAAACTAACTTATTTCGTCACTCGCAAATGATCCAAATCAAGGAAAAACAATTGAAAAGCTTTCAAAATAAGTTTCCTACCGTGAAATGGTAAGTTACCAAATAATGTATCCCCAAGAGATGGGATGTGAATAGAGTTACAATGTCACTAACTACTCCACAACTTAAACTATATAAGTTTTATTTTAGAGCATTGCAATAAACAAAGGTCCTGAGTTTCATCTTCTAAACCACAAAACATTCAAGAAGTATGGTTTATTAGGATCCCAAACCTCGTAAGATTATCTTTGGTCAGGAGACGGTTCCTCGTTAGCCTCTAACACAAATGTTAACTTTTCTAGGAAGCTACGAGTTCCATTTGAAAGGAACATCAATCCTCGCTCCACCAATTAACTTGTTTTAACTGTGAACTTATTCGTTGTATCAAGAGACCAAGTCCGTTTAGTTGTATCAGAATTATCGAAAGATAGCCCGTTGATAAGATGTTCGAGGGAATATAACTTCCTCGCAGTACGCCCTCAGGGCTCTCTTCTCCAGCTCCACCGATTAGCCCATGAACAATCAACCACTACCCTTCTCTCTTAAACTAATCAATTTTATCTGTTTTAAGAGTATAAAATCGAACAAATAAATTACTTAAAAGACTTGTTCCACTCATGCAAGTTCAGTATAGTGTTTGGTTTCCAAAATTCACTTTTTCGCAATAAAATTATCAGGATTAACGTCCAACTTTTCCATTTAGTTGGAACATTATACAATATTGTCCCGAACACGAGAACAAGCCCGAGATCCAAGACCCGATGAGTCAAAACCGCCATTATAGCGAACTTATAATAGACAAAATTACATTATTAAAAAAACTATAAAAACATGCACAAACATTAGGCGGACAAAAGAAACAAAGAAAAACACAAAAACAAAAGAAACACATAAAAAACACAAAAACCAAAGAAACACAGAAACAAAACACCAAACACTAAACAAAACACAAAAGAAACAAAAAAACAAAAGTTGAATCCGTGTGATAACATTATTTTCACACAACCAACCAATGGAAATGTTCGTGCAATTTCTTGCAAGGGTCCGGATGGTGAGACCGGTTCGGACCTGGAGTGGTGTATGATTCGATCTACCTGAAACCAAAGTAATGTGTTAGCCTCGTCCGGGTGTGAGAACCCAGACCAAGCGCAGGCGTGAGAGTAAGTAAAGGATAGAGATCCGAAGTAGAATATAAGAATATAATAATATAAGTAAAATAATAAGGGTAAAAGAGTTAACCTAAACCTTGGACCCAAAGGGGGTATTTATACTAGTCAAATCCCTAAAAGGCCGGGAATGGTGATGGGCCTTGGTTGGCCCGACTGGGGACACACTCTCTATTTTATAGGAAGTGTGTCAGTTGACTTTTCCGTTGACTAGAGCTGATTCCTTCTAGAAGAGTTCGTGCATTTCAGACCCTTTAGTCATGTTCCGGATCGGGTCATGTGTTCCAGACACATACACGAACAAGTCCCCCCCAAGTATTGGTTTGGCCAATTCATTCGGATTGTACTTAACCAAACTAATATTCTGAACGTTTCCTAAATAATAGGAATGGGCTATTATCTTTGTGGAGCCCGATCCCCACTTTCAGCCCATCGAGGCCCAACTACTTTCACCCTAACTTCCCTTGATGATTGACACGTGGCCTCAACATACTCGGATGATGGACACATGCATTTTTACTGTACCTCTCAAATTTCCCCGTATTTTTACCGTGCCTATAAATACTTCCCATTTCGTTTCTCATTAGTGTGTGTTTTTTACTTTGCTATCGAATTTTTCTTCTCTCTACCAATCCGGATCTTCTAGGTTTTTCAGGTACCTTCTTTTACTTACCTTCCTACCTTTCCGGATCTCCTCATAAACGAAATGGCAGACGAAGAGCTTCCTGGGCCCTCCGGTTCTACTCGTTATGCTCCCAAATTCGACATGCCGAAGTATACTTCCACCCTTGACGATGAGTATGTTAAATACATGGTCAAGACTTATCATATTCCTAAAAGCTTTAATCCTCAAGCTGCTCCGGAAGGGATGACGATGGACAAGCTTCCAGCGAACTGTATAGGTCTGTATGAGCAGTTCTTCAAGTTGTCCGGGGTCCCCTTTTCCTCCTTCCATTTAGCCGTTTTGAAGGACTTTGCCGTTCATATCTCCCAGATGGTTCCGCTTGGACTAAATCGAGTAACCACCGTTGAAGTTTATTGTCGGAGCCACTCTATTGATCCTACTGCGGTCCTATTTTTCCTTTATTACAGACTTAGTAAGCAAGGCCATTGGTTCTCTTTCAAGAAAAGATCCGGAAAGGGTTCGCGGAAGCAAATTTTTCATGACACCCTATCTTGTTTGAAGAGATGGAAATGGGAATTCTTTATAATAGATCGCCAAGCCATTCCGGATTTTATGTCTTGGAGGCATGTTGATTCGGAATTAAATGACTACATTCCTCAGGATGGGTTTAACGAATCAGAGTGTCTTGTATATGGCCAGGGTGTCATTAACTTGGGAGTGCCCAAAGTTTCTGCCTCGTTTTTAGATCCGGAAGGGAATGGTATTGACCCCTACTATTGCCACCTCTCCTTTTTTTTATATTTCGCCCTTTTGCTTCCATGATTATAAGTTTGTATCATTTTTGTTGTACTCTTCTCCTTCTTTGCAGTTATTAGCATGTCGGAGTACCTCAGGTTTCCCATCACCACTCCTGGCAAGATCACCAGAGGTGACCGTTTGTCTGATGCTAATCGAGTCACTCCTCATGTTGCCAATTCTTTGGCTGCCGGAGAGCAGTTGAGTGCCCCTACTACGGAGCAGATTGTGGCCATGAATGAATGTGAAGCCGTTAAGGCTGCTCGTGAGAAAAAGAGGTTGGCTACTCTTCGTGCTACTGAAGAGAAAAAGAAGAAGGAGGGGGGAGGTGAGGAGGTTGAAAAGACTAGGGGAAAGAAAAAAGTTTCCGAGAAGGGTGGTTCCTCCGGAGCTCCTCCCAAAACAAGCAAAGCCGTTAGTGACCTTCATCGAAGCATGAAACTCATGATAGTTGAAAAGCCTGTGACCTTTGGTGGTCAAGCTAAAAGAAGGCACGTACAAGTATCCGAAGGTGCGGATGATGGGGGGATGAGATCTTTGATGATAACACCATCATGAGTCCCCTACCACTTCGGTTTGTGAATGTATCTGCTCATGTTGACGATGGTTCTTCCGGACCTATTGATAATCAAGTGGAGGAAACTCTTGAGCCAGAATCCGAAAAGATCAATGATACCACTTCGGAGCCTCGAAAGGATAAAAGTCCTCCTCCTGAATTTTCTCCGCTTGGTCATTCTTATTTGGATGGTGGAAGTTCTAAAGGTGTATTTTCTGTTGATGGTGAGGAACCTGCCAAGCAAAGGGATGGTAAAAAAGAAGCTAGTCCGAATCAACTTCATTCCAACCGTATGTGTTTCCCTCTCGTCTTTTACATATGTCATCTTACTTGCCTTGGCTTTTAATTTTCCTCACTTTTCCGAAACATGTGTGTTTACTCTTGATGAGGAGACGTCCGACCCTAGTGCCAAGTTCGTTCCGGATTGGGGTGTAGGTGTCGCGAGCCGAGTGGCTACTCCTGCGGAATGTCGAGATCTAATGATGCACATGATTCCTCCTGCTATGCAGCGAGAGCTAAGCTCATATCCCCCCTCGCTTGCCGTGAGCCGAAGCTGGTATCAGCTTGCTCGAAGCACTATGGGCATGGTCGATTCACTTCGTCGTTTGGAAGAAGAGTCAAAGTATCAAGGTGATATTTTGGAATCATGTGAGCAATATAAAGTCCTCCTTCGAGAAATGGATCTTAAGCTGTCGAAACAAGTTCAAGCCAATTCTCAACTTTCGTCCCAACTTCAAAATTCCGAAAAGACTTGTGCTTCCAAAGATTATGAGCTTGCTGCAGTTGTGGGTGAGAAGTGGGATTTGTCCGAAAAGCTTAAGGGTCGTGATGCCTGGATTGCTGACCTCGAGGCGACTTTGCATGTGCTTCGTGCTGATAAGGATAGGTATGTCGAGGAGGCCAAGGTATTGAAGGCCGAAAAGGAATAACTGCAAAGTAAGTGCAATACTTCGGAGATGGGGAGGTATAATGCTGTCCGGACGCTACTTCCTGCTGTTGTTTCCAAACTTCTTAACAACCATGAGCACAAGAAGAATATAACAGATTGCTTTAACAAAGCCATTGAGGGTGGCTGGGCCGAGGGTATTAAGGTTTGGAGACTTGTTGAAGAGCAGTTGGCCATTATTGCTGCCACCCCGGGATTTGACTTGTATTGTGATAAGAAGATGGGGCCTATGGTTGATGGCCTTCCGGCTGCTAAGTATCCTTACATCCAAGAGGTTGCCACCAACTTTTACCTGCCCATCGAGCGTCTGATGGAAATTGAACCTGCTCTGGCTCCGGAAAAGGTTGTGGACCCCTCGGCCGAGATCACCAATGATGAAGACACAGGATCCCCTCATGATGATGATGCCTCTGGAACCAAGGACCCCCTGCGGCCTAACTTGTTTATGATCCATCAAAACCAACTATTCTTAAGTTTGACTTTATTCGGATGAATGTAACATTTGCAGACTATTTTTACTTTTTTTTATGTCTTTCTGATTCGGATGACTGTAATGATTACATTATGTTCCTGCATGTTTGCCTTTATTTTTTGTAAATATATGCCTCTTTTGTAGTTCTTGTTTGATGAAACTTTAATTGTAATCTATCTTGCTATGAATGCATTTTCATTTCGGAAGGAACTAATTAAAAATAATCGAACTCTTTCCTAGCCGATAGAAAAGAGAATTGTATGCAACCAGACCCTCCATTTCGAATGGGACTTAAGATAAAGATGATCAAAATTCTCTTCTTTCCGAAGGGAGAGAGAATTGCATACGAATAGGCATTACATTTCGGATAGGACTTAAAGTAAAAATAGTCAAACTCTTCCCTTGCCGAAGGGAGAGAGAATTGTATACGAATGGGCCCTCCTTTTCGGATAGGACTTAAAATAAAAATGATCAAATTCTTCCCTTGCTGAAGGGAGAAAGAATTGAATACGGATAGGCCTTCCTTTTCGGATAGGACTTAAAATAAAAATAATCGAATTCTTCCCTTGCCGAAGGGAGAAAGAATTGAATACGGATACGCCTTCCATTTCGGATAGGACTTAATAATAATAACCAAATTCTTCCCTTGCCGAAGGGAGAAAGAATTGAATACGGATATGCCTTCTATTTCGGATAGGACTTAATAATAATAACCAAATTATCCCCTTGCCGAAGGGAGAAAGAATTGAGTACGGATAGGCCTTCCATTTCGGATAGGACTTAATAATAATAACCAAATTCTTCCCTTGCCGAAGGGAGAAAGAATTGAGTACGGATAGGCATTCCATTTCGCATAGGACTTAATAATAATAACCAAATTCTTCCCTTGCCGAAGGGAGAAAGAATTGTGCTTCTATTAATAGAATGTAATCTAAATGCAATGCCATATTATTCATTCTACTCATAATTGCTGCAAAAGTGCTTTCTCTTTTAGTAACGAGAAGAGAAGCTTTTTCATTCAAAATAATAGACATGAACTTTCCCTTTTGGAGGGAGTGAAGGTTGATACATTTAGGAATAAATCTAGACAACGTAATAAACTGGACTATTCCCTTGCTGAAGGGAGAAAGAGTCGTTACATGATAGAAATGAAATTACAAATAACACTTCCTAAGGTTCATTGCATGCCACACCCTCGGAACTTCTTTGTCTTTCATGGTAAGGAGCTTGTATGAGCCATTCTGGTATGCTTCCTTGACACGGTACGGGCCTTCCCATGTAGGAGCAAGTTTTCCCTCCTTTTGTACTCTGCTTGCTTCATTCTTTCGGAACACAAAATCTCCTGGGCGGAATGTGACTGGGCGAAGTCGCTTGTTGTAGTATTGTTCCACCTTCGTTTTGTACTTTGCTTCTCGGATAGCTGTCATCTCCCTTTTTCTTGTAGTAGGTCCAAGTTTATGCGCAAGGCATCATCATTGTCCTTCTCATTGATCATCATTGTCCGATAGGTAGGCATTCCTATCTCAGTCGGGATAACTGCTTCTGAACGATATGTGAGACTGAAAGGAGTTTTACCATTGCTCTGCTTTAGTGATGTTTGATGGGCCCACAATATGTGTTGTAACTCCTCTGCCCATCCATTCCTGATTCGGCCAAGTCTTGTCTTAATGCCTTCCATGAGGGTTTTATTAGCCCTTTCAACTAAACCATTTCCTTGAGGGTAAGCTACAGCCGTATTGATCTGCTTAATCTCCAAATCCGAACACCAGCTCTTGAATGGTTCATTGATGAACTGCTTAGCATTGTCTGTGACTATTATCTTTGAAATTCTGAATCGGAAAACAACATTATCCCAGAAGAACTTAATAACTTCCTTTCCAGATATTTTCACCAATGGCTTAGCCTCCATCCACTTGGTGAAATAATCAATGGCAACAATTATGTATTTCACGTTTCCAGATGAGGCTTCCAATGGGCCCAAGATGTCCATTCCCATTGATAAAATGGCCCTGGTGTCATGATCGACTTCATCAATTTCTTCGGCAATCTTGCTACCGGTGCATGAATTTGGCATGAATCGCATTTCTCTAGTTCCTCCCTTGCATTTGTGTGCATGGTTGGCCAGTAATACCCAGATCTTAAGGCTTGTGCCACTACCGATCTTTGCTTCAAATGCATGCTGCATGAACCCATGTGTATCTCTCGAAGGACATAACTGGCTTGCAATGGCCCCACACACCGAAGCATTGGTTCTAGGTATCCTTTTTTGAACAAGACTCCGTCAACCATTTCATATTGGTGTAGTTTCAGCCTTAAGCATCGTGCTTCATTCTTATCGGTTGGCCAAATTCTGTCCCGGAGACATTTGACAATAGGAGTCATCCAGTTGTCATCCACTTCTTCCACTATAGTGTTTACTTTGTTCCGGTCGGTAGACCTTCCGTTCAAGACCTCTACTAGTACTTCTTTTGTTAAGTGGTCGAATGCCAACGTTGCCAGTTTGCTTAGGACATCAGCCTTCTGATTCTTACTCCTTGGTATATTTATGAATGAAAAATGAGAAAATTTTGGTATTAAAGCTTTTGCTTCGGCTAGGTACTTTATCATTATATCACAGCTCGCTTCGTATGTTCCGTTGATCTGGTTTGCTACCAACTTTGAGTCTACTCGAACCTCGATCTTTCCCACTTTCATTTGTACTGCAATTCTCAAACCTGCTAGAAGGGCTTCGTATTCTGCCTCATTGTTGGTGGTTTCGAAATTTAACCGGAGAGCATAAGTGTATTCGGTTCCGGTTGAGCTGATGAGAACCAATCCGGCTCCTGCACCTTGGGCACTAAATGCTCCGTCTGTAAAGAGGGTCCATACTTCTATTTCGTCCTTTCTTGGCTTCGGAATAGGCATCTGGAAAAATTCTTCTGTTGCCTGACCTATGGGTGCTTCGGTTAGGAAATCTGCCAAGACTTTCCCCTTGATCGCATTCCTTGGTTTATACTCTATCTTGTAAGCCCCCCAACTCGATTGTGTATGTAGCTAGCTTCTCGGATGCATCTGCCTTGCTTAATATTTGCTTGATTGGTTGGTCTATGATCACATTTATTTCGTGGCCTTCGAAATATCTTCTGAGTCTCCTTGATGCTTTTAGTAAAGCTAAAGCGAGTTTTTCCATAGGAAAATAGTTCTTTTCTGCATCACTGAGCGTTCGACCAATATAATGAACCAGACACTGTCTTCCATTCCTTTCAGTAAGTAGCACTGCGCTGATTGATTCTTGTGATGCTGCCAAGTACATGTACAGTGGTTCCTTTGGCCTTGGAGTAGTAAGGGTTGGCAAGTTCATGATCAACTTCTTCATTTGCTGGAACGCCTCTTCCGCCTCCACGGTCCACTTATACTCATGCTTGTTCTCCTTTGTGATGTTCTTCAAGGTGTTAAAGAATGGAAGTTCCCTTTCGGCAGATCGAGATAGGAATCGATTCAAAGCTGCCAATTTGCCACTTAACGATTGCATTTCCTTCCATGTTTTCGGTGATTGGATATCGAAAATGGCTCTGGTTTTCTTTGGATTCACTTGTATACCTTCCGGAGTGATGATGTATCCTAGGAATTTGCCTTCTTCTACTCCAAACGAGCACTTAATCGGATTTAACTTCATGTTAATTTGTCTGAGGTTGTCAAAGGGTTCTGCCACGTCTGCTAACATGCTCTTTTCATCTTTACTTTTTGTTAGAAGTATTTAAAGTTATGGTCATATAATATACCGTTGCGAAGCTTGTGGAAAAAGCTACTTAATGGTGTCGAGAGTTCTATGTTATTGTTATGCATGTAACGGGAATTAGTCCCGAACACACAAATGAGGAAGGCCTCCTAAACTTGTACGCCTTAGTATAAAAGGTCAATCTAACCTCATTTGTATGTGTGTCTCCCATTTGTATTTTCCATTCTTCTTGTTTTAGAGAGAGAAACTCTCCTTAGTTTCTCTCACTAGGATTACACACTTTGTTTCTTTCTTCCTTCTTCTTCATCTAATCTAATATTTCATTCTTAGTTTTAATCTTGTTATTCATCTATATTTCTTATTCTATAAGTCGTGTGATTATTCTTAACAAGTGGTATCATTCGCCAAGGGATTCGTAGTTAGCTTTGGTTTTGATTTAGTGTTGATTTTAGATTTAGATCTCGTGGGTTTTTGGATTTGATTGTTCGTATTGATCGGGTTTGATTGGGTATCGATTCGTTAGTTTTGATTGTTCGGTGTTCGTGATTTTTGTGGATTCGACTTCATCAGTCTGCTTGTGAAGGGAAGGTCAGATTCCGAAGATACATATTTTTCCAAAAATCTTATATCTTCGGAAAAGGGTTTCTATTTCCGAAGATAATATTTTTCCGAAAATTCCCTTTTTTCCTAAAAACTCCTTTTATCCGAAAATACCCTTTATTCCGAAAAAAAACCCTTCTTTCTCCGAAAATACTGATTTTTTTTTCTGAAAATTACCCTTATTCCGAAAATTATCCTTATTCCGAAAAATACCCTTATTCCGAAAATAACAATTTCTCCGAAAATATCATTTTTCCGAAAATACCCATTTTTTCCCGAAAAACTTCTTTTTATCCGAAAACATTTCATTTTTCCGAAAATCTCACTTTATTCCGAAAATACCCATTTTTCCGAAAATCTTCCTTTTATCCGAAAACATATAATTTTTCCGAAAATCTCACTTTTATCTGAAAAATACCCATTATTCCGAAAATCCTCATTTTTCTGAGAATTGTCATTGTATCCGAAAAAGTGTCATTATTCCGAAAATCTGCAATTATTCCGAAAATTCCAATTATTCCAATTATTCCGAAGATCTCAAAATATTTCGAAAATGATTTCAAAAACGTGTTTTTTGAAAAATTTTAATTGTGCGTTTTTTGGCCTTGGAATTTTTGGTTTCTGGAGAGCATTTTTTTAGGGGATTTACCCACATTTCGGGGATTTAACATCACCATTATGCTTTCTACAAATTGTGATCCTGATTTTCACACGACTTCTACGATGACATATCAATAAGATAATGATGCTGCGGGTATTGAGAATCGTGATAGCACTGCCAGAAAGAAGAGGGATACTGCCTATCTCCAGTCTCAGCTTCTTATAGCACAAAAGGAAGAAGCAGGAATCCCACTTCTAGCTGACGAGTTTGATATCATGGCATCTGCAGCAGAATATGATGAGGAAGAAGAGGTGACTAAAGACTACATCTTGATGGCTAATTCGCAGCAAGCATCAACCTCGGTAACTCAGACTGACAAAGCTCCCGTGTATGATTCAGACGGCTACTCTGAGGTACCCACACGTTTATATGATAATGAGCTATATAATATGTCTAATCAGGAGGAAGATTATACTGAGTCACTTGACCCCTACACTGAGACACACGGGGTTCAAACGAATAATAGCAATATTATTTCTAATGCGCCCAGTGTGGACCTTAGTGGAGATCAAGTAGCACAACCTACAACCCCTCCCGATGAGACGCATGCGTATTATAAATCATTATTTGATAAGCTTGCCAAGGATGTTGCTCATGAGAATGTGGTTAATAATAAGTTTAGAGAAACTAATGCCAAATTGACCACTGAGCTTGTGGGATATAAGGAACGGGAGAAAAGTTTTGAGATTCATCATGCTAAAATCAAGGAAATTGAACGAGCTCATGCTACATCGGTTTATCAAGAAAAATGCACCACAAAGAAATTAAATGCCTTACATTTAAGTAGTGCTAAAAAGATAAGCGAGTTTAATGATGAAATCACCTCTCTTAATAACCAGCTTTCAACTGAAAAATCTATCATTTTGGATTTAAAAGAAGAACGAAAAAAGCTGAAACATGATTTCAAATTCGCGAAGATGAAATTCTTGAGGATTTTTGCAAAGCTCAGGATAGGATTAGGGAATTAGATAATCTTTTGGTAAAACGTGGCCAAACTATGCAAACGATAAATATGCTCGCACCTAAAGTGAATGAGATAAATTACACCCGTTACAAAATGGCTATAATGGTAGTGTGCTCTTGTCTGAGGAGCATGATCCTCCTAGTGTGCATGATTCTGAGGAAACTACTGAACTTGAAGTAGAGACTCGTTTAAGAATGAAAAAGCTTGATAAAGAAGTGACACCCGTTTATTATCCGAAAGTTAATCCTCCAACTGTTTTTGTTCGGTCTAAAATGAGTACTGAAATGCTTTTGATACCGGGTGAGGAATTGTCGGATGATCCTCCTAAACCGAGTGTTGCACGACGATTTCTTAACGAGCTAAAAGATAACTTTGTCATTCTCAAACATGTTGTTAATTAAAAAATTACTGGAGGAAACTTTACTTCACCCGTTCAGATTGAAGTTCAGAAAATTCTTCACAACGAGATTAATCCGATCATTAATCAAGTTGATGCTAGGATAAGCAATCTTGAGAACGCTTTTCTAAAAGAACTAGCCAAATTTGTTGAAGACTTTAAATCTTTGGCGAAGGAGGCTGATGAATCTCTTGATAGAATTAAAGTTTTGGAAAGCGACCTTGCATGTCTCTCGAAAGCAAGTGAAAGTGGTGATTGTGTTGATAGTAACCCCGTTGCGGTAAACATCTCCGTGTCAGACAATGAAACCCTCCAAAATGAGCTTGATCGTACGAAAGAGAAAATGGAGTCTTATGTCATAAAAAAGGACAACGAATTCACCGATCTTTGGAATAAATATGTCAAAAAATGTGATGAATGTAAGGATGCAAAACTTTCGTATGATAAAGCTTACAATGCAATGCAATAAACAATCAAACAGCTGCAAGCTCAGTTAGGAGGTGAATGTCGCGACAGTGAGCCTTCAGAAAACGTTAATAAAAAAGAGTTCACGATTCTTCAACACCGACATGATTTTCTTCAGAAACATTGTCATTCTCTTGAACTTGCTTTTCAAAACAAAGTTGGAAAAGTTCCAAATGATAGTAACTTGCAAGTAAAACTCTCTGAATCATTTCGCGAATTGAATGAGAAGAGTTTGGGAATTACTGACTTGAAAGCGCAGTTGTAAGAAAAGGACATCGCAATCAGTGAGTTGAAGAAACTTGTTGGAAACATGGGTGGGAAAACGGTGGAACCCAATGGTGTGAAACCTGTTGTTCGTCAACCAAATGTGTACAAAGTACCAAAGCCATCTATCTTAGGAAAACCGCCTTCTAATGTTTCTAGGTTACCTCCTAATACGGATGTGCCATCGACTGTACCAAAACCAGCCATATCACCCTATGTTCCTCCATTTAGAAAACCCACTTTTGCTAAACACAACCCTGTGAATGCACCTTGCACTACTCCTAAGAGTACTTCCAACCGTGTGATTCTTACGCCCACAAAGGAATCTAAAGGTTCAAATGACGTTGGTCAAACCAACAACCTAAGGGATGGTAAGCAAAAAGGGAACATTCAGAAAGTAAACCATGTGTATTCAAAACCTAGTCAACCAACAACTGCTAGAGTTCAACACACTCTTAATGGTAGTCAACCAAAACCTAGGATCCCTTTCCAGCAACCTAGGAATTGGCAACCACAAATGAGTAGTCGTGTATCAAACAAGGTGCCTGAACGGTCAACAAAACCTAGGTACACAAGGACTTTCGAGAATCCCAAACTCCCTGTATGCCCTACGTGCAAAAAGGGTATTCACAATGGCAACCATGCTCATTGCATTCTGCAATACCTCTATGAGGTAAATTCTCGTGCCTTCTCACAAAGAAAGAATGCAGAATCCCATAAGACAACACGAAGATTCACATCTGTCACAAAGACAAGAAATGACAAAGAATCTTCAAGGCGGATCAATGTAGGACTTAGTTTCTCTCCAAAGAAGTCTTCAGCTGTGCAAGAGAACACTAGTCCTAGATCTAGTCTTCAGTGGAAACCAACGGTAGGATCTTCAAGGAAGTTGGTCTTAAGTGGATTCCCATCGAGAAGTGTGATGACACCTGCTCCAGCACTAATGCGAGTGTTCTGAATGTAGAAAATGCATTTGTTACTCCTAACACTAGTATTTGTGCAAACTCTTATTCTGTCATTGCAGGACAACAACGGATTGTGAATCCACTTCTTCAAAGGGTTCGAATTCTGTACATTCGACATCACCTTCTTCTGCTGTACAAAGGTCTATTTTGGATTATTTTCGAAAAAATTGAAAAAATCAAAATACAAAAATATAAAACCTATAAAAATAAATAAAAAATGAGAAAATCATTCAAAAATACCAAAAATATTCTTCTCGACATGTCTTTCAGTTTTGATAATATGAACGTGCCTAGAAATGTCGCTCAATAACGACACGGGTGTGTACATAAAGCTCGAATGAAAGTTCAAATGTTTTCAAAACATGTCATTTCTTTTTTTCTTCGTATGATTTGCAATTACTTCAGATTGTGACTCGTGCCTCAAAGAAAGGAAAGTTGATCACGGATGATAACTTATCCTTAACAACGAGAAAATACAATTTTCTCGGTCATGAGCTCTCATTAATAACATTCCAAGGTTTTAAGCTCATGTAAAAGACTTACAGTTAAATGTCATACTGTAACTCGAACTTCAAATAAAGGAGAGTGTATCTTTAAAGATAACTTATCCTAATAACGGATAGAGCTATCTATCACGGGTTGAGCTTGTCACAAAACATTCAAAGTTTTGAGCTCAACACAATGACTTATAGTCACATGTCAGACTATAACCCGGTCCCTAAATAAAGTAAAGTCTTTGACTTATCCTCAACAACGAGAAATTTGTTTTTCTCGGTCATGAGCTTATATCAAAACATTCAAAGTTTTAAGCTCATGAACACAAATTTTCTCGGACCATACTCCCCTATTGTAATTAGACTCTCTTTTCGAGGGGGAGTAAAATGATTTCATAAACTTTGTTCTAAACTTTCATGCAACATTATTCTCTCCATGTTTCATCACTAGTTTCACAAAAATTTCAATCACATGCAATTTTTGAGGGGGAGAATAGCGATAAAATGTCTCATCTTGGATAAGATCTTTGATATAAGTGCTTTCTCTTCCTAATATGTGCACAAACCTTCTTTTTATGATGCACATATGTAGGGGGAGTGTTTTTGGTGACATAGAAAGTTTCACTGGTTACGATACCTATACCTACAACACAATTTCTCACAACGATATTGGTGTCAAAAGGTGGGTAGGTACTCGTCCTATGATCTTACCAGAACCGGAGGGATCTTCCCATGGACATTCCATTAGAACTTAAAAGTCCTTAGGAATGATGGAGTAGTTGAGTGTACAGGAATAATGCCGACCAATGACTTAAGCTAGCACTGAACATCACAACAAGGTGCTAGTTATGACGTCTTGGTAAGCATTGAAGGGGTTGAAGAATGAAAAAAGAAATGTAAGGATAAAGGGTGAAAAGAAATAGCCCTCCATACAACTTAGGCAGAAACCGGGTCAATACATCTACTATCAGAATCACGTTGATGATTTCTGGTATTGAAGACAAAGCATCATGGACCCAGTGATGCAAAGCACAACCCTTCCCAACCTACTCAAGCTTCTCTCAAAAGAAGTTTGTTTTATTGTCACGGAGTTCAACTTATTTCTATCAACTTTCTCACTCCGAGATAGTAGATATTGAAAAGGTGGCAGTCTGCTCCAGCCTCCGATCACCAAATAAACGTGCACTTATAGAGTCTAGAGCCAATGAGATTCGTCAAAGAAATCTCATTAAGACACTTATTTCATATATCAATTGTTGTTCATCATTAGAACACAAGCGATAATTTACAGAGTCCTACGCTCTATCCTTGTGGTATTGCTAGAACATTCAGAGTGATACTCTCTAGTATTCACAGTGACGAATGGAAATCCTTCCAGTGTTCACATCAAACAGCACTGTTGTAGGTCATATGTACGATTCATTTTGAATTGAACATCTGCTAACTGGAAAGCAAAAGTGGTTTGATTCTTATATGATTCAAACTCGTTCCAGGTCTCGTCGCAATATCTTTATGATCTTTCCAGAACATTCAGAGTAATACTTTTCAGTATTTACAGTGACGAATGGAAATCCTTCTAGTGTCATCATCAAACAGCACTGCGGTAGGTAACTTGTGCGATTCTATATGAATCAAACTTGTGTCAACTGGAAAGCAACGATGGTTTGATTCTTAATTGATTCAAACTTGTTTCAGGAAATTGAATTGACGACTTAATCAGCAGAATGAAACTGCATGATTCACTCCTTACTATGATTTATCTTTCGATAAACTCAAGTATTGAGAACGGCTACCACAGCCGAAAACCTTGTCAAGGAAGTTCTTTGAACTTACCTAATCACAGGTACAATATTCTTACTATTTAACGGGAAACCAAAGGAATGCAAACGGTGGCGTAACTTCAAGAGTCGTAATTCAAGACCACATGCTCATATAAATGAAGAAAGCTCAAGAACATCTAAAGACAAAGACTTTCGCTACTCTGATGATCAAGAGAGATTGTTAACAAGCTTTCAAGTCAACACAGAACATGAGTATGTGGGAAAAGACACAAGAACACAAGCTGTCAAAGTTTCAAGATCAAGTCAAGGAAAAGATCAAAGATCCAAGATCAAAAGTCATGAAAGGAACTATGAAGAAATTCTCAAGACATCGAGCTTCAAAGTCTGCAACAACAAAGAAGTGAAGTCACATATTACATGACCACCACTTAGGGGGAGATTGTTAGAAGTATTTAAAGTGATGGTCAAAGAAGCGAAGTCACATATTATATGACCATCCCTTAGGGGGAGATTGTTGGAAGTATTCAAAGTGATGGTCATATAATATACCGTTGTGAAGCTCGTGGAAAAAGCTACTTAATGGTGTCGAGAGTTCTATGTTATTGTTATGTATGTAACGGGAATTAGTCCCGAACACACACAAATGAGGAATGCCTCCTAAACTTGTACGTATTAGTATAAAAGGTCAATCTAACCTCATTTGCGTGTGTGTCTCCCATTGTAATTTTCCATTCTTCTTCTTGTTGTTAGAGAGAGAAACTCTCCTTAGTTTCTCTCACTAAGATTACACTCTTTGTATCTTTCTCTTTCTTCTTCATCTAATCTAATATTCTAGTCTTTGTTTTAATCTTGTTCTTCTTCATCTTTATTTCTTGTTCTATAAGTCGTGTGATTATTCTTAACACTTTTTATCACCATATCATCGATATATGCCTCCATATTTCGTCCTATTTGACTTTGAAAAGCTGAGTCAACTAGTCTCTGATATGTTGCCCCGACATTTTTTAATCCGAAAGGCATCTTGGTGTAGCAAAACGTGCCTTGATCCGTATAAGAAGCTATTTTTTCTTCATCTTCCGGGGCCATTTGAATTTTATGATAGCCCTTATATGCGTCCAAGAAACACTTAAAGCGAGATTCCACCACGGACTCAATCTTTTCATCAATGTCCGGTGGTGAGTAGTAGTCCTTTGGACATGCTGAATTAAGATTTTTAAAATCCACACACATTCTCCACGATCCATCACTCTTTTTGACCATGTCCGGATTGGAAATGTATGTTGGGTACTTTACTGGTCTGACTATTCCTACCGCCACTAGGTCTTCCACTTCTTTAGTTACGGCTTTGCTCTTCTCGGACCCTAGCATTCGTCTCTTCTGACATACCGGATCTAAACTTTCATTAACATTTAAATTATGCTGCATGATTCGTCTCGGCAGTCCTGTCATGTCTGATGGTTCCTATGCGAAAACATCCAAGTTATCTTTTAAAAGGTTCTTTAGTGATGTTTGGCAAGCTTTGGTTAATCCGCCGCTGATAGTAGTGAGCTGTCCCGGATAAGCAGGGTTAATCATGATGCTTTCCGTACCGGATGGTGACTCAGCCGTCACGGCCTTATCTTTGGTTGTTGGAGTTGGTGCTTGTCTTTTTGCTATTTTCCTACATTCCGAGACGATGACTGATCGAGAGACTAGCAAGGCTATTCCTCTCGGGGTGGGAAACTTCATCATGGCATGAATGGTTGATGGTATTGCCCGGAGGATCCGGATGCCTGTTCTTCCAATGATCACGTTATACGGTGATGGGGCGCTAATCACCATGAATTTCATGTGAGTTCTTCGAACTAAGCTATCTGATCCGAAACTGACTTCTAACTCGATCTTTCCTATCGGCTTGACCACCTCTCCAGCGAATCCGACGAGATCAGTTTGTGTGTTTCTCATCTTTGACTTGATGCTTGCTGGTAACTTCTCGAAACAGTGTTCGAACATAATTTCCACCGACGCTCCCTCATCAACGTATACTCTTCTTACTAGATAGCCTCCCAATTCGACCTCTATGATGATTGGATCGTTAGACATCTCATCTTCCTCCAACGGGGGAAAGGTGATTGGGGCTCTCATCCAGCTTTCGGTTGCTTCTCTAGCCTTCCTTTTCTCCCTTTTCGGTATTGTTCGGACCATGTTTATTATCTTGTCTTGCCTCAGAGCTTCTTCTCTTCGATTATCTCATCCTCTCTGGCGTACGTCCCGGACAATGTGATTCAACTTTCCAGATTCTAGGGCTAGCTCAATTTGCTTTCACAATTGGATGCAGTCGTTGGTAAAGTGCGCCTTTTCCTGATGATAATCACAATAACGATCCATGTTTCCATCTCTTGCCGGATTGTTCATTGGACGGGGAGGAGGTAGCCGAAGTTGTGTTTCGGTTGCCAGGATTTCTTTTAGATTCTTTGTCAAGGAATTAACACTTAAGACCGGGGCCACTCTGTTTCGGTCATGATAATTGTTCCGGTTGTATTCATTCCGGTGGTAATTGTCATTTTGAGGCGGTGGGTATGGTGCCATCTTGTCTCTATCCCTGTTTCTGTTGTTGAAGAAATCTCTTCCCTTGTATGTATCTCCTCCATCATTGCTTCTATTGTTGTTCTAACCATGGTAGTTTTGGTTGCGATCGTCCTTTCTTTGGGTGGGAGGGTTGGGCTTTCAGTATGGCTCAGATCCTTCTCCTTTTGGCAGTTCAGTGTTGGCGAATGCTTCTTCGGATCGAACAAAGTCATCCAATCTTTCCATCATTTCGTCCACCGATTCAGGAACTTTGTCTGAATACCTCTTTGCCAGCTCCGGACTCTTAACCGAATCCATGAATGCTGAAATCTTCATGACTTCCGGAACTCCATGGATAAGACCTACTTCGACTGTCCATCGCTCTTTAAAATCTGTTAGTGATTCATCTGCCTTTCTTACAATCTTGGTTATCTCGCAAGGGCCTTTGTGACATAGCTTGCGGATCTAGTATCTCTTGGTAAATGCTTTTCTTAGTTCAGCCCATTCATCAATGCTGTCTGCATCCAAGCTTTCAAGCCATCCCCTTGCTCCCCCTTCTAATGTCTGCTGGAACATCCTGCACCAAACTGGCATTGGCCATTCACCAGAATTGGCTGCTCCGGTGAAGCGGTTCAAATGATCCTCCGGATCTCCCGTAAGGTCATATGTCTTAACAGTGACAGGCATCTTGTACTCGGGTCTGGAGAAGTCAATGATCCTTTGAGTGAGAGGAGATTTGACTGCTTCCTTGAAAGGTTTCTTTAAATCCGCATCGGACACCACCTTGCCTCTTACTATCTTAGTGTTGCTGCTTTCTTCGTCTTCCTCGTTGAAACATAGATGGACGGGTTCCATGGCTTTCCGGTTATGCTCCTTGACCAGTAGCCGCAAGGTTGAGATGTGTTGTTCGAGTTGTTCCTTTGTGAGATTCTGATTGTTCAGTGAGGTCAAGTCGATCGGAAGGTTAGGACCTGTCGGAGTGACAGAAGGAGTAGGACCTGACATTCTAAACAACTGGTAAATAGAATATCAGGTCCCACGGATGGTGCCATATGTTCGTGCAATTTCTTACAAGGGTCCGGATGGTGAGACCGGTTCAGACCTAGAGTGGTGTATGCTTCGGACTACCTGAAACCAAAGTAACGCGTTAGCCTCGTCCGGGTGTGAGAACCCAGACCAAGCTTAGGCGTGAGAGTAAGTAAAGGATAGAGATACGAAGTGGAATATAAGAATATGATAATATAAGTAAAATAATAAGGGTAAAAGAGTTAACCTAAACCTTGGACCCAAAGGGGTATTTATTCTAGTCAAATCCCTAAAAGGCCGGGAATGGTGATGGGCCTTGGTTGGCCCGATTGGAGACACACTCTTTATAGGAAGTGTGTCTGTTGACTTCTCCGTTGACTAGAGCTGATTCCTTCTAGAAGAGTTCGTGCGTTTCGGACCATTTAGTCATGTTCCGGATCGGGTCATGTGTTCCGGACACATACACGAACAGGAAACAAAGCACAAGGATCGGACATGGTCTACCGTGCGTACTATAAATACCCCATAGACCATAACATAATTTCACACTTTCAAACCTAAGATTTAAGGTATAAACTTCATCGTTGTCTCATTCCATATACTTGTTTTTTTGCTTTTTGCCGATCAAAAAAAGCTGAATTGCAATGGCTCGTACAAAGCAAACCGCTCGCAAGTCTAGTGGTGGAAAAGCTCCGAGGAAGCAATTGTCTGCCAATTTTACAGTATGTGATTTCGTTTTGATTTCATAAAGTATAGTATTATTCTACATACTGTTTTGTGACGATTCTAATGCTGCTTATTGTTTTTGAAACTGTTAGAAGTCTGCTCGAAAATCTGTTCCTACAACCGGAGGTGTGAAAAAACCTCACCGGTATCGTGCGGGAAATGTTGCTCTTCGGTGAGTGTCTGTTATTTATGTCAAAACCCTAATCTATAACTATTAACCTTAGAATATGTAAACTCTTCGGTTTGATAATTTTTTAATCATATTTACTGATTGATGATGTTGATGAATACAGTGAAATCCGAAAGTATCAGAAGACCACAGATCTTTTGATCCGTAAATTGCCATTCCAAAGGCTTGTTCGTGAAATCGCATAAGATTTTAAGGTGATTGTTTAATACATATATATCTATTTCTTATTATATACGTAACTAAGAACAAAGTTTATGCTAATAATTGTATTGATAATATTTGGTTGTAGTCTGATCTGCGGTTCCAGAGCCATGCTGTGTTAGCTCTTCAGGAAGCCGCTGAAGCATATTTCATAGGTCTGTTTGAGGATACCAATCTGTGTGCCATTCATGCCAAGAGGGTTACCATTATATATGCCCAAAGATGTTCAGCTGGCTCGTCGTATTCGGGGAGAGCGCGCTTAAATCTATATTAATTAACATCTGTTTCGTTTGAACTTTACATGTTGCCTTCGCATATTGGACCTCTACTTTTTATTTTGGTATCTTGTATGATGATGATTCCTGGTTTAGTTTGATATTGGATATTGTTGCTGAATAAAAAATTTTGGGATTTGATATGATTACATGTGATATTTATTGGTGTTTTCATGATTTTTCATGGACTAATTATTCAGGTTGTTGTTATTGAGCCATGCTAATCTTGTTTGAGTCGAATAATGACGTCACTAAAAAAGATATGTTCAACTGAGGTCTCTTACATACGTGGAAACAGAACAGAATAATTAGATTTGAATTGATATAAAAGATATGTGATCGATCGTTTCATATAATAACAGAGTTGAGTCGGAATCTGTAAAAAACTTATAAACCAACTCAGAATCAACAACACAAACTTATGAGTGAACCCAGCCAACCTCCCCTTGACTCACTTTTAGAGTATATATCAATGATACGGCTAGATAGCCACAATCTTTACAAACAGAAAAGAAAACTAGAGAACCTTTGATCAACACGATCAAGAACACGATATAACAACTCTCACACTTTTTACACGCACAAGAAAAGATGAAACTGAATGAATGAATAAAAAACGAGTTGTTATCCAGCTTATATACTCCAAGTGTAACAGCTGTCCCAAACTTCTAAATGTTGGCAAGTATAGTCCTCCAAGAATGAAACTCTTCCCATCCAAGTGCAAATACTCCCCCTCCAACTTTAGCTAAAATACTTCCAGACCCTCCAAGTTAATAGCTTACTTCTTAATACTCCCCCTTAAGCTCTTAACCTGCAAATGCATTATACAAACCAAGCATACTACAAAATTTCTTATGATCAGATATAAGCAAGCCTTTAGTAAAAATATCTGCAGTATTATTTTCAGATTTAACTTTAATGGGTTTTATATATCCTGCAGATATTTTCTCTCTTAAGAAATATAGATCAATTTCAAAATGCTTGCTTCTTTCATGAAGCACTGGGTTCAAAGAGATTTGAATAGCAGAACTGTTGTCACAGTTCATATCAACTAGTAAAACAACTTTTACTTTCATATCATTAAGCACTTTATGAATCCACATGACTTCACAACAAACATTACACATAGCCCTGTATTCAGCTTCTGTGGAAGATCTAGAAACAACACTTTGTTTCTTACTCTTCCAAGAAACTAAATTGTTTCCCAGAAAAACACAATAACCAGTCAAAGACCTTCTGGTTATCTTACACTTTGCCTAGTCAGAGTCCACAAACACATTTAGCTTACTACAATCTCCTTTCTTAAATGTGATACCTAAACCAGGTTCACCCTTCAAGTATCTCAGAACTTTGAATGCAAGTCTAAGATGAGAAGTCATAGGACTATGCATGACTTGACTAAGACAATGTACTGCATAAGCAATATCAGGTCTAGTCATAGTCAAATATATCAGTTTTCCAACAAGTTTTTGATATGAAGTAATCTCAGTAAGTTTTTTATCCTCACCAAATTTCTTGTTAAGCTTTTTACTATCTGGATTAACTTCAATAGGAGCACCACATGGTTTACACCCCAGCATTCCAAATTCTGACAACAACTCAGTGCAATATTTTCTTTGTGTTAGACAAATACCATTATCAATGTCTATAACCTCAATGCCTAAAAAATATTTAAGTTTTCCAAGATCTTTAATAAGAAACTTGGTACTTAAAAACTGTTTAAATTTATTAACTTCATCAAGGTTATTTCCAGTGATAACAATGTCATCCACATAGACAAGCAAAACTAAGAAAACATTATTGCTATTCTTAATGAATAAAGAGAAGTCATTAGGACTCTGAACAAACCCATTTTCAGTAAGAACAGAAACAAGCTTCTCATTCCACTTTCTAGGAGCTTGCTTTAACCCATATAAGGACTTAACCAATTTACAAACTTTATTATCATTCTCATCACCATAACCTTCAGGAATTTTCATATACACTTCTTCATCCAGTTCACCATATAAAAAAGCATTATTTACATCCAACTGAAATTATGGCCAGTTATTGCTAACAGCAAGACTTAAAACACATCTAACTGTAACAATTTTAACCACTGGTGAAAAAGTTTCATCATAGTTTATTCCTTCTCTTTGATTAAAGCCCTTAGCTACTAATCTAGCTTTAAATCTCTCAACATCACCACTAGATTTATATTTGACTTTCCAAATCCATTTACATGGAATAGCCTTTCTTCCCTCAGGAATATCAGTAATAATCCATGTATTATTCCTGTTTAAGGCTTCCATTTCAAGATTCATGGCCTCAATCCATCTGCTATCTTTGACAGCCTCAGAATAATGAGTAGGCTCATGAATTTTATTAAGATTAGTGGTGAACACAAAATTATCAATGCTTAAATTGGCATAACTAACAACTTTATTAATACTATATTTAACATTCTTGTTAAGCACAAAATCCTTATACTTAGAAGGAAAATTAGTTTTTCTACTTGTTCTCCTAACAGTGTTCTCTGCTGCTGGTTCTGGTGACCAATTAAACATATTTCCAAAAGACTCAATGCCTTCATCCTCAGAGGAATTATCATCATCATTACTAATGTTTGGTATACCCTCAGAAACCTCTTCTGTTGCATACTCAACCCTAGTGTCCTTCCTACTAGAATCTTTATTAGTATTAGATGATCTATCTACCTCAGAAATATTATCTGTATCAGTAGTATGAACACCTTCTTTGCTATTATCAGATTCTACAGTGCTGTCACTAGGTTTATCATTAGTTTCAGGTACAAGCCTATGCTTACTACCTATACTATCTCCATTATCATCATCAGATTCACTAGGCACTTGACTGTTTATGTTAAAAAAATTTAAATCATCAACACCATTTTCAGAAAAAACAAACTCTTTACTAATCACATCATTTTTGAAAGGAAAAACTGTTTCATAAAATTTTACATCTCTTGAAAATAAAAACTTTTTACTTTCCAAACTAAACAGTTTATATGCCTTCTTATCAAAAGCATACCCAACAAAAACACATTTTTCAGACCTAGACTCAAATTTGTCAGAAACATTTAACACATTTGAAAAACACAAACAGCCAAAAACTTTTAAATGGAGAATACTTGGTTTAGACTCATAAACCATTTCATAAGGACTTTTACCAGATAAAACAGCAGTAGGTAACCTGTTAATTAAATAAGTAGCAGTTAGCACACATTCAGACCACATGTTTAATGGAATGCCCCCCCTGAAACATGAGGGCTCTAGATGTATTAAGTAAATGTCTATGTTTTCTTTCCACAACACCATTTTGTTGTGGAGTATAAGCACAAGTGGTTTGATGAACAATACCATTAAGTTTAACAAATTCAGAAAACCTGTTATTAACAAACTCAGTTCCATTATCACTTCTGAAAATCTTAATATTTTTATTAAACTGATTATCAATAAGCTTGACAAAACTTTCAACACATGAAAACACTTCAGTTTTACTCTTTAATAAAAAAACCCACACAGATCTAGTATAGTCATCAACCACTGTTAAAAAATATCTAAATCCTTCTCTACTAGCAACTCTATATGGTCCCCAAACATCAAGATGAACAATATCACCAAGCTGTTTGGTTTTATGATCACTCAAAGAAAAAGACTCTCTAGTTTGTTTAGCCTTATGACAAACATCACAAGGTTCCAAACCTTTAAGTTTAATTTCTGAATTATCTTTTCTCAGAACATCTAGCACTTGATCTGCTGGATGTCCTAACCTATTATGCCAAATAGAACTAGCCATATTACAACTTCTAATATTTTTATTAAACATAGACCTACCTTCATCAAGAAAATATAAACCATCTTTTTCACTACCAGTCCCCATTAGGACATTGTGAGCTAAATCCTGAATCACACAACAATTTTCATTAAAGCTAACATTAACTTTATTATCTTTAGACAATTTCTGGACAGACAAAAGACTCACTTTATATCCAGGAACAACCAGCACATCTTTAATCACCAAATTATTAATTTTAAAACATCCAATTTTTTTCACATATTCTAAAGTCCCATTTGGATGAGCTACACTTATGTGCAAAGAAGACACATCAATAACATCAAATAACAATTTTTCAGAAAAAGTTATATGCTGACTGGCTCCTGAATCAATAATCCATCCAACATAAGTACAATAAGTACTAATATTGGAACTGTAGTTAAAAAATCTACAAGATAAAAAACTAACAACACAATTATTCACTCTAAAGGTACCTGCAATAGTTGCAGAACTCATAGAGTTATCTCCAGAAACATTCAGCAATTTTATGAGCCTTTGATATTGATCAGGAGTAAGATTATGAGCTATATTCTTACCCTGATTACAATTGCCATCATTAACACTAACATTATGAACATTGTTTTGAGCTGTATTATTATTTCTTTTAAAATTAGGAGGATACCCAATTAGCTCAAAACATCTGTCAACAGTATGACCCTTCATGTTACAATGAGTACACAAAAGATTACCATTTCTATACCCATTAGACCCAGTCCTATTACCACTCCAATTATTATTATTTCATTTAGAATTCCCAGTATTAGAATTTCCATTATTATTATTTCTGGTTGAATTCCAATTATTGGAATTCCCACCAGACTTAACAACAAAAGCAGAAGGACTGGTCTTATTATTTTTAGATCCATTTCTATGTGATTCATCCCTGGACAAAGTAGCAAAAGCAGTTCTCAAGTCTGGTATGGGATCAGAAGTGAGAATCTGACTCCTCACAACATTATAGCAATCATCAAGCCCCATCAAGAACTGCATCAGTCTGAGAAGCTGATCATGTTCTTTAAGGGCTTCAGACCCATCACAAGTACAATCAGGTAATTCAACAAGAGCATCAAATTGTCTCCACAAAGAATTACACTCATGATAATATTCAGATAAAGACATACCAGATTGAGTTAAAGTGTATATCTTATGATGAAGATTATATATAACAGAACCATCTTGCTTATTATATGTTTCTTCTAATTCATCCCAAACATCTTGAGCATATTTAGTAAATATTTGTCCTTTATATAAATCAGGTGAAACACAGCCAAGTAACCAAGAAAGCACAACAGCATTACACCTATCCCACTGATCTCTAGCATGACCATCATTAGTATCTTGCACACAATTACCATTAATGAATCCAAGTTTGTTTCTAGTTTGCAAAGCAAGTTTAACAGCAGCAGACCAAACTTTATAATTTTCAGTACCCTCAAGTTTAAAGGTAATCAATTGAGAACCAATATCTTGAGGGTGTAAGTAAAGTGGATCATAAACATCAAATTTAACCACTTCAGCTCCCCCTTTAGGTGGACCATCACCCTTAGGAGAACTAGGACCAGACCCAGACATAGAGAATAACAATAATAACCCAAGAAAACAAGAACACACTCAACAGGTCAAAAAATGCAGTTCTCAGGCTTCCAAACCACTCAATAGGTGGTAGGTCAAGAGCAATGACCTGAAAGTGATCTAAACAAGAACAAACAGAACAAAAAGAAACACAAAACCACCTTGTAACTCCTCTACAACCAAACAAACAACTACCACAAAAAGCCTCAATCAATCAACACCAGTGACTAACTAATCCCATCGACACCTAAAAAACCCCTCTAAAACAAAAAAACCTAAAACTAACAAGAAGGTGAAAGAGGTGTTACGTAGCACGCGCAGCAAAACCAAGCAAGAACTCTGAATAAAGCCTATTCAGAGAAACCAACACCACAAACACAATAGATCAAGAAGATCTAAGAGTCAACGCAGCGGAAAAACAACCTGCACAAGAGCAAACACAACCAACCAATACAATAAAGACAAAAAACTTACCAAGATTAGAACAAACCCTAATATCTGATTTTAGGGTTTTTCTAATTAATCAGCAAAAAACAACAATTAAACCCAATTAATGAACCCACAGTTCATCAATTAGACCAAGAAAACGTTTTAACTTCAATATTCCAGTTATGAAAACTAATTTTAGCGTGAGCCGACATATATACGAAAGAGTTATCTTAGGGCTTGCAATGTCAAGGGTCCAATGCACACTCGATAACATGTCTGTGGTTAAACTATATGGAGCAAATGAAGGATTGTATTTGATGAATTAATGCTTATGTTTTAGGTACCTCTAAAAGAGATTATTGCAGGCTCAACAGTACAACCATCATCCCTTGACAAACTAAAAAACGCATGTAGAACAGTACAACCCAAAAGATTTGAACCCACGTCCTTTCGAAGGACCAAGAAGCAAAAGTCCAATAAAATACAGGATTGATGTAGACGAAAAGAGAAGAAGCACCCGTGGCCTAATGGATAAGGCGTCTGACTTCTAATCAGGCGATTGTGGGTTCGAGTCCCACCGGGTGTGTGCTTGAATTTAAAATTTCTTTTTGCTTTAAAATTTTAAAACCAAATAAAAAGGATTGACAGCTGTGGGATTTGAACCCACGCCCTTTCGGACCAGAGCCTAAATCTGGCGCCTTAGACCACTCGGCCAAACTGTCTGATGTTTGTTAGCTAAACTATCAAATAGTTAACACAACATTTTAATAAACTATAGCTCTGGCGCCTTAGACCACTCGGCCAAACTATCTGATGTTTGACTATTTTTGGATGTGTAACTAGTAAGGTTCTGAGTTATAATGTTAACCTTTGGCACAAGAACTTATGGACATTGGTGTATGAGAAAAATGTCGGGAACTATGAAATGTTGATGTTTTTTTGTATGTTTAAGACACAAGAACTTATAAACATTGCACATTCATTATTAGAACTACTTCTAAGATCACTTATGTGTCTTAGAGACTTGACAAATTGAATGCCAACTTATAGAGCCAAAGATTGCTCTTTTGTAAAAGCCGCAACTAGCTGCACTATTTGGTTAGCCATTTTTCAAACTTAAGGAGGCTTGCCAGATGCCATTGCAGACACGATAGGACTTTGAACAACACGGGTCCCATTTACCTCGTACCACCTTAGATACCCGGAATTACCATAATAGCCAGCATAAGTTGGAGGAGCATCAGTTATAACTTAGCCGTACTATATTTTCCTTCAAAAGAGATTATTGCAGGGTCGACAGTAGCATTCATGCCCGTACTAGGAGTCTCCACCATCACTCGATATGAAGAACCTGACTCCCCAACATTCATTAACACCCTTTGAAAAGTGGTACTTGTGGTATTCGTATTGTTTAAGACCAATATAAAAGAAGGGTAGTTAAGATCAAGTGTCGTATTTGCACAATCAATCTCTGACCTCTTTGAAATGACTCGAATTCCGTTTCTTGAGTAGTTCAACGCACAAAGATAATTGATGTAGTCTTGGGGTTGGATGTCATAAACCAAACCCGGGTCCATTGCTTTATTCGGGTTAACATGACCTGCGCCATAATCTAAAGGGTTACCTTGTTCCCCTGTAGTCATATCCATAATTATACTTTGATTATTATCAAGTATATAAGCCGTTGTCATCATTGCTGATCGGATTGCAGCAGGACTCCAGTCACGATGTGTTGATTTCAACAATGCTGCTATAAATACCCCATAAACAAAAGAAGCACAAAAGAAACACAAAAGAAACACAAAAAAAGTTCAATCCGTGTGATTACATTATTTTCATATATCCAACCAATGACAACAAAGTACAAGGATCGACATTGAATTCTTTTTAAGGCAACAACATATCGTGCCTCCTATAAATACCCCATATTGTATATCATAATTTCACACTTTCAAAACCCTAAGATTTACTATTTCTTCAAACGAAAAGGTATACACTTCATCGGTATCTCATTCATTATACTTGTTTTATTCAAGAAAAACTTCAATACTTTTATAATTTCTTTTTCAGAATCTCAATTGCAATGGCTCGTACAAAGCAAACCGCTCGCAAGTCTAGTGGTGGCAAAGCTCCTAGGAAGCAATTGTATACCAATTTTACAGTATGTGATTTCGTTTTGATTCCATAAAGTACAGTATATTAATCTACATACTGTTTTTCTGGTGATTCTAATGCTGCTAATTGTTTTTTAAACTGATAGAAGTCTGCTCGAAAATCTGTTCCTACAACCGGAGGTGTGAAAAAGCCTCATCACTATCGTCCAGGAACCGTTGCTCTCCGGCGAGTGTCTGTAACTTATGTATAAACCCTAATCTACTATTAACATTAATTTAAATATGTAAACTCTTCGGTTTTGTAAGTAATGTTAGTTGGAGATTTCTCCTTTTTATCATATTTACTAATTGATGATGTTGATGAATACAGTGAAATCCGAAAGTATCAGAAGAGCACAGATCTTTTGATCCGTAAATTGCCATTCCAAAGGCTTGTTCGTGAAATCGCACAAGATTTTAAGGTAATTAATACATATCTATTTGCAATACATTTTTGTTAAGCATAGTAACTAATAACACTGTTTATGCTAATAATTGTATTGATGCATTGATAATATTTGGTCGTGTAGACTGATTTGCGGTTCCAGAGCCATGCTGTGCTAGATTTTCAGGAAGCAGCTGAAGCATACCTCGTAGGTCTGTTTGAGGATACCAATTTGTGTGCCATTCATGCCAAGAGGGTTACCATCATGTCGAAAGATGTTCAGCTGGCACATCGTATTCGGGGCGAGCGCGCTTAAAATCTACTTATTAATATATGTTTCGTTTGAACTTGACATTTTGCCTTTGCATATTGGACCTCTTGTCTTTTTTTTTTATTTGGATAATGGATATTTTGAGAAATTTTGGGATTTGATATGATTATATGTGATATTTATTGGTGTTTTTCATGATTTTTCTATGGATTCTTTTAGAAGGTAGCTTAACTTTTCATTTTATTGTTATCCAGCCATACTTATTTTGCTGGCCAAAATGATGATTATTGTGCTAGCTTAATTGCTGGGTTAAACCCTCCTACCCCTCATCGCATCCTTTTCCATATTTTCTCGTCTTTGTTAAAAAGATTGTTTGATAAGTTTAAGCCATTTCTGTTAGAAGTGGGCGTGGGCACATCTTAACCAGGATTTTACAGCAAAAACATTCTTGACAGCTGTGGGATTTGAACCCACGCCCTTTCGGACCAGCGCCTAAATCTGGCGCCTTAGACCACTCGGCCAAATGGACTAATCCAAAGCTTTTATTGAAACCAAATTAACTTTTTATAGTAATAACAACATGAGGTAAGATTTGCATGTTATTGGTGTTGTTGCATTGATGATTTAGGGTTATGACTTATGATCGCTGATTAGTAATTAGAGGTGTTATACATGAATCCAATGCAAGAAAATAAATACGAAACGACTTGAAAAAAAGAAGCTGTATCGCATGTGTCAGGTTGTTAGCTGGATTCGTATCGTGAAAAAAAGTGAGTTATAAAAAAGCATGATATATGTTGTCATACTTGTCAAACAAAGTCACCAATAAAAATGCAACTAAAAATAATTAAGGATTTTAGTTAGACCGATATCTAAAGTAAAGAATCAAATTAAATAGTTAAACAAAGTTACCAATAAGAATGTTTTAAAAGAAAATTTAGTAGTCATACTATAAATTGTAACTTAAATTAACTTAACCACTTATTTGAATATCGAAAAGCATGGTAAGCTTTTCAAGTTATGAAAATAACGATTAGAAATCAAACAACAAGTAGCACCCGTGGCCTAATGGATAAGGCGTCTGACTTCTAATCAGGCGATTGTGGGTTCGAGTCCCACCGGGTGTGCTTATCTATTTTATGTTATTTTTAATCTTTTTTTTAAAAAAGAATAAAAGAAAGCGTTTTGACAGCTGTGGGATTTGAACCCACGCCCTTTCGGACCAGAGCCTAAATCTGGCGCCTTAGACCACTCGGCCAAACTGTCTGATGTTATTTGTACAAATTTATATATTCCTATCACTAACTGTTTAGCGAATACTACACAAGTTTAGTTGCCTTAGGTTACACTGAGTTAACATTCACAAGCATAGGCGGAACTTGTTAGGAACTTCTATAGCAATTGTATATGCTAACTATCTGACTAGATTAGGGGCAAATTGGATTAATAAGATCATGACTAAAAGGAATGAATCCCTGTTATATATATATATATATATTTACATTTGTGGCTATTTGTTGATGAATGGACTCTGTATAAGGTATGAATATGAGTCAAATTAAACTCATGCATATGGTTCACCTTGCGACTGTGGATGGTAGAGTGAATTTTGATTTGTTAGAACCACATGTGGATATGTGACTTTGTATCATGATTCATAGTGACTCTTGTGTATATGCGAGAAATTCGAAAACTGAGGAATGTTTATGGTATTTGCATGTTTAACATTAAAACTTTATGAATACTGCACATTTGGCAACTTGTAAAGCTGGAGTTAGCTCATTTATGGACAAAAAACAGCAGCTGCAAGCTGCATCCTCAAAAAACTTTACTTAATTAATTGCAGACATAATCGGGCTTCGATTAACATGGGTCTTACTCACCTCATACCAGCTTTGATCCACAGTAACCTCTATCATCAGAGAGATCATTGCAAGGTCATTGGTAAATTGAAGTCTTTCGGCCACATAAAGGAACCGAAGTCTGAGCTGAAGATAACTCAACGGTATTCTTGATATTCTAATCAATCATTGCTGATATGTTGCTCGATTATACGTGGTCGTAGATTAAGTCCTGCCTTTGTAATATTATAATCTGTGGGATCTGAACCCACGCCTTAGGCCACTTGTCCAAACTATCATCTGGTTGATGGCTAAACTAGTAAGTACTTAATACTAACATGCAAGATCTCAAGTCGTATCAAAGTGAGTTCACGATGCCAATATGCCATATATCTGATTGGGTTAGAAAATGGAGAATACTGACTGAGAGGTTCATAAGTAACTTTTTGTTATTTGATGATAACTAAATGTTGAGTATGCTGAACTGCTGAATTAATTTTAAAATGGAGAATACGCACTGATTTTTAACCTATTTTATTATTAAGCTCAGATGTTGAAGTTTCTTACATGCTTAGGACAATGATGGAAAAATTGTGAAGATTATTAGCTATATTATTGTATTAGTGAGTCAGTGATTAGCTGTATGATTATGTCTATCACAATTAGTTGTACTCTAGTCAATGATAGGCTCAAAACCTTATCTTTGTAGACTATAAATGTAATGTGATTCATTGAGAAAGGGGACACAGAAAATCATTCTCATATTGTACATTCTTACATGGTATCGGAGCTCTAGGTACAACCTAGCACAAGTTAGTTGTCCTCCGGTCATCGGTCATTCGCCGATGATTCGGAGGGATCCCACTGATTTTCTTCCGCTTTATTATTTTTCATAATAAGTTTTTTTTCCCCAAATAAACACATCTCATATTATGTTGATTAGCCAATCAAATCAACAAGTTTTGTCTCATCGATAGATCCTTTGTTTGACCGATGGAGATCATTTTCGTTTTTCGCAAATAGTTGCTCGTAAAGTTGCTGCTCCTACCTGAAGGCAAAGCAAGCCATGGCGTAAAAAAAAACGTCACGCAACGGAGGAAGCCGCAAGTAATTAACAACTATGCTGTTGAATACCGTTATGTTTTCATACCAAAAGAACAACAAAGAAGATGCTTGAAGAAACAAAAAAAAAACAAAAGAGATGTGACTTTGCTCCAGTGTGAACGTTCGAAGACCTCCCATTCACACTGCGGGGGTGTATTAGCTATATTATTGTATTAGTGAGTCACTGATTAGCTGTATGATTATGTCAATCACAATTAGTTGTACTCTAGTCAATGATAGGCTCAAAACCTTATCTTTGTAGACTATAAATGTAATGTGATTCATTGAGAAAGGGGACACAGAAAATCATTCTCATATTGTACATTCTCATATTGTCCCCTTTCTCAATGAATCACATTACATTTATAGTTTACAAAGATAAGGTTTTGAGCCTATCATTGACTAGAGTACAACTAATTGTGATTGACATGATCATACAGCTAATCAGTGACTCACTAATACAATAATATAGCTAATAGGATGTAGTAGAGGAGGCAAACAACTGCAACCCATAGTCCAAAGTACCCTGAACATACCTCAAGATCCGTTTAAGAGCCGATAAATGAGGCTCTCGAGGATCATGCATGTGAAGACAAATCTGCTGTACAGCATAAGAAATATCCGGGTGAGTAAACGTGAGGTACTGAAGAGAACCTGCAAGACTCCGGTATAAAGTCGGATCAGAAATCTGATCACCATCACCACTTAGCTTAGACTCTGTATCAACAGGAGTCCGACTAGGATTACAGTTAACCATGTGCGCCCTCTCAAGAATGTCAATAGCATATTTCTTCTGAGATAAAAACATCCCTGAAGAATCCCGTGTAACAGAGATACCTAAAAAATAATTAAGAGCACCCAGATCTGTCATAGCAAACTCTTGATGTAAAGAAGCAATAATTCGTTGTAGTAAAGTCTCAGAAGAAGCAGTGAGAACAATATCATCAACATACAATAATAAGTAAGCAGTATCCATCCCATGCTTGTATATAAATAAAGATGAGTCACAACGACTTTGATGAAATCCAACCCGAATAATATAAGATGCAAATCGCTGAAACCAAACTCTAGGGGCCTGCTTGAGCCCATAGAGAGACCGCTGCAATAAACATACATAATCAGGATGTACTGAATCCCGAAACCCTAGAGGCTGATGCATATAAACTGTCTCAGATAAATCACCATGCAAAAAAGCATTCTTTACATCGAGCTGATGAATCGGCCAATGTCGAGAAGCAGCCAAACTAACAACAGTCCGGATAGTGCCCGGTTTAACAACCGGGCTAAATGTCTCATCAACATCAACCCCCTCTAATTGTGTACTACCATTCGCCACAAGACGAGCCTTGTAGCGACTAAGCGTGCCATCTGCTAAGTACTTATGCCTAAACAACCACATACAACGAACAATATTGGTGTCCGTAGGTCGGGGCACAAGAGTCCAAGTTCTGGTTTTAATAAGCGCATTATATTCATCACACATAGCATTTTGCCAATTTGGATCATTAAACGCATATCGATAAGATTTTGGTAACGGTGAGACAGTGGACACATGACAATTGTACTTCGGATTAGGATGATTAGTCCCGACACGGAAACGTGTGACCATGGGATGAACTGAGACAGGGTTTGGGTTTTGAGGTGGATCAGGAATAATATGAGAGTGAGTAACATTTTGGTTTGGGGTCTTGGGTGTAACTGTAGGCGTAGGTGGAGAGCGGGCTGGTGATTGGTGTTGGGTTGAGGCGAGATGGTGGGTCGTGTTGTGTGGTGTGTGATCCTGGACTGGTGTTTGATCTTGGGTTGTTCCAGAGTGAGTAGAGGTAACAGGTGAGCTGAGATTTTCATTAAGTGGTGTAGTGGTAGGATGTATGTTAGAGTTAATTGGTGTAGCGTGTTGAACAATAGTTGGTTGAGTAACGAGAATGGTTGGTGGGTTTATATCGGGTGAATCATCCAGAAATGCATAAGTAGGTGCGGAGGTGGGTGGATTTGAGCCATATGGAAAAACTGTTTCATCAAATGTAACATGGCGGGATATAATTATTTTATTGGTGTTTATTTCAAGACAACGATATCCACGATGATTGGAAGCGTGTCCCAAAAGTATTGAGGGTGTTGTGCGTGGTTCAAGTTTGTGATTTGGATATAGGTGAGGGTAACATAAACACCCAAAGGTACGTAAGAGGCTATAGTCCGGGGTTTTTCCAAACAAACGGGTATAAGGTATTTCATTAGTAATGGTAGTGGAAGGCAATATATTTAACAAGTAAGTGGCCATATTAAGAGCCTCGACCCAAAATGTTGGTGGAAGATTAGCTTGAAAAAGTAAGGTCCGAATGAGGTTATTGATGGTGCGAACCATTCGTTCAGACTTACCATTTTGTTGGGAGGTTTTTGGACAAGAAAAACGAAACTGAGTGCCATTGTGGGCAAAAAGTTTATGGAAAGTGCGGTTGTCGAACTCACCATCATGATCACACTGAAATGACCGTATTTCACGCTGAAACTGAGTATGAACATAGTTACGAAACAAGACAAATTTAGACAAAACATCAGATTTATTAATCAATGGATAGACCCAAACAAATTGCGAATAATGATCCAGAAAAAAAACATAGTATTTAAAACCTGAGAGACTCGGAATGGGTGAGGTCCACACATCCGAGTGAATAATGTCAAAACAAGAAGTAACGACAGTATCAGGACTAACAAACGGAAGTCTCACGTGTTTCCCAAGTTGACAAGCATGACAAAGAACGGGAGGTTTCTCTTTATTACACGAAATAAAATTATTAGAGACAAGACGACGTAACACTTCACTTCCTGGATGTCCAAGTCGTTGGTGCCACGTATGCTGACTGACAAGAAAGGCGTGAGGAATCGGAGATGGAGCGGTGACAGGGTAAAGATCTCCTGTGCTATCACATCGGAGAAGCACTCGACGAGTCATGAAATCTTTGATAGAAAAACCAAACGCATCAAATTCAACCGTGCAATTGTTATCACGAACAAACTGGCGAACAGAAATTAAGTTTTTCACAATATGGGGAGTAACAAGCACGTTATTTAGGTGAAGAGGTCTAAAGGGAGTTGGCAAAATGCTATGCCCCGTATTGGTGACATGTATAGAATGTCCGTCACCAACCGAGACAAACGGATAAATACACTTACTAAAAACATTATTAAGACTAGTAACTGAATCATTAAGGTGAGAACTCGCACCTGTATCCATATTCCAAGCACCAACAGTGGGATTTTGTAAAGTCATGGTACTAAAAGCATGCGGTATCATCGTCTCATGTCCGGTGTGGTTGTTCATTGTTCCCGAATGTAGACCCATACTAGTAGCCTGCTGGGTTGAGTGAAGATGGGCTGCGTTAGTGAAACCTGGTGGGCCAGCCATATTAACAAATGAGGGGCCTGGGCCTGTTGAAGTTGGTAATGAACTTGGAATGCTAATTTGAGGTGTCAATGGTGTTGTTGTTGTACTACCATGAACCCCCGGTTGCGCCAACAATTCTTGTTGTGGTGGAATAAATGCCAACATATGAGCTTGTTGTGATGACGATTAAAAAATAAATAAATTTGTATAACACCAACCAATAATATGGACTTTTGCTTTGATGTAGGAATGCCAAAACAAAAAAATGAGGGTTAAAGACTGACGTGGATTGTCAATAAGGAAAGGAACATCTATACCTATAATATATATGTTGACCTGATGATATCAAAGATAAAGTGGATGCATCAAAACTACCATACTGTGATCATCAAAGAAACGTATGATAACCAAAACTCGTGACCCAAAGCACGAGAATACTTTACTCAACTGGATTTATGACCCAAAGCACAAATCACCAAGGCGAGATAACCACTTGTTAACCAAAGAACAAGTTACCAAAGGATCAAACTTTAGGGAGAAAAAAAAACGGTTGATTTTGGGCGGCGACTGGATAGTATATTAGTATTTTTAGGGTTAAGGATCGGTGGTTTTGAGCCTATCATTGACTAGAGTACAACTAATTGTGATTGACATAATCATATAGCTAATCAGTGACTCACTAATACAATAATATAGCTAATACATCCTTGGTTGCTTATTCCGATGCGGATTGGGCTGGTTGTCCTACTACTCGGAGATCAACTTCAGGATATTGTGTCTTTCTTGGCAACAACTTACTCTCTTGGTCCTCTAAACGTCAACCAACGCTTTCTCGTTCCAGTGCAGAGGCAGACTATCGTGGTGTTGCCAATGCTGTTGCTGAGACTTGTTGGTTGCGAAATTTACTTCATGAGTTGCATACACCTTTATCTTCCGCTACGCTTGTCTACTGTGATAATGTTAGTGCCGTTTATTTATCTTGCAATCCGGTTCAACATCAACGTACGAAGCATATAGAGATTGATATACATTTATGTTTAACGTGGCAGAGTACACTCTAGTTGCTGTCCCTTTTGTAATTTTGCAAAGGAAACGGCAAGTCACGGCCTCATTAGTTGCCCTTTGGTGATTTTTGTATGGAGGAAAGAGTAGATTTGGTAGCATCTCACTTGTGTGGCGTGTGGTTAAATGTTGAGCATATTTGTCGACCTCTTTATCACTCGAATTTTGTTTCTTGAAAGTTTAAACCATATGTGGATGGTAACCGATGCATGTGTTAATGGTTAATATTGACAACATTATAGGGGTAAACGGATTGAGGTTTTCTCTCTGCATCCACGGCCTAACCAGGATATCCGTGTGACCAGTTTCGGCCATTTCCCTGGCCACTACATCTGTAACTAGTGAGTTTCTGAGACCTATGAGTTACACAGTTCAAATCTTTGATGTATAAGAAAAAGATGTTTTTTGTATGTTTAAGACACAAGAACAGACATCTGCACATTTGTTATTAGAAGTACTCTTAAGAACACTTGTGTGTCTTATAGACTTGACAAAATGGCAACTTATAGAGCTAAAAGTTGCTCTTTTATGCAATAAAAGCAGCAAGTAGCTGCACTTTTGGTTGGCCATTTTTCGATCTCAAGGAGTCATTGCAGACACGATCGGACTTTGAACAACATGGGTCCCATTTACCTCGTACCACCTTAGATACCCAGAATTACCATAATAGCCAGGATAAGTTGGAGGAACATCCGTTATATCAACAGCCACAGTAACTGTAAACTTAGCTGTACTAAATTTTCCTTCAAAAGAGATTATTGCAGGCTCAACAGTAACATTCATACCCGTACTCGGAGTCTCCACCATCACTCGATATGAAGAACCTGACTCCCCAACATTCGTTAACACCCTTTGAAAAGTGGTACTTGTGGTATTTGTATTGTTTAAGACCAATATAAACGAAGGGTAGTTAAGATCAAGCGTCGCATTTGCACAATCAATCTCTGACCTCTTTGAAATGACTCGTATTTCATTTCTTGAGTAGTTCAATGCACAAAGATAGTTGATGTAGTCTTGGGGTTGGACGTCATAAACCAAACCAGGGTCCATTGCTTTATTCGGGTTAACATGACCTGCGCCATAATCTAAAGGGTTGCCTTGTTCCCCTGTAGTCATATCCATAATTATACTTTGATTATTATCGAGTATATAAGCTGTTGTCATCATTGCTGATCGGACTGCAGCAGGACTCCAGTCACGATGTGTTGACTTCAACAATGCTGCTATGCCTACTATATGTGGAGAAGCCATAGAAGTACCCGAAAGGAGCTTATAATCACTTAACAAATAATCATCTCCAATGGATGCACTTTGTCTATTTGGGGCCCACGCAGCCAAAATATCGACTCCAGGTGCCAAGAGATCAGGTTTTAAGATCCAAGGAGATTGTCTGTCGGGTCCTCTTGATGAAAAGTATGCAACTTGTGGAGATGGTTTAGTACCTAACACAGTTTCACCATACTTAACACTAACACTCGCGTTTTTAGTGCTAATTAAGTATTTCCTTAACTTATGCCCAACCTTAGGTTCCAATGCAACCATCGGAGAATTGAATTCTTTTGGCCTCATAAAGGGAACATACTCTGAACTGAAGATAACTCCGGCTGCTCCAATGGATTCCAAGTCACCCGGCTCCCCATCACAAAAAACGTATTTCCCTTTAACATCTTTCGGATCGAGTGATCCATCATCACAATTTTCTTTACTTTTATTTCCATATCCATAGTAAATAGGAACCCTCTCTAACAACAGATTTTCGGGGTAAACCGACTTCCCCACTAAAGTACCATAACTCGGATCATTTGGCTTAATAAACGCAGAAAGCCGGCGGTCTATAGTACCCGCACCAACAGTTGTGATCCAAGGAGCTCCATTAAACATAGTATAACGATGAGGACCCCCATTACCAGCAGAACAAGATACAAAGATTCCTTTCTCCATAGCTGCAAAAGCACCAATCGCAATCGGGTTTCGGGAAAACCGTGTTTCGAAAAACCCTAATGATAAAGACATTAAGTCTACGCCATCTTCTATTGCTTGATCCATTCCAGCCAATGTGTCACTAGCTGCAGCATCAAATGAATTATCTAGAAACAACACTTTGTACATAGCTAACCGCGCATTTGGTGCTATCCCAGTGGCTGTCCCCTTGGCATAACCAAAATAATCAGCGTGTACACGACTACCAGAAGCTGTTGAAGATGTATGCGTACCATGTCCCTCATAATCTCTTGGGGAATCATAATCATCTGTTGTTGAAATATTCTCCCTTCGTTGCTTCATTCCTTGACTAAACGATCGTGCGCCAATGAGTTTCTTATTGCAGAAACCGTCAGTTTCACAAGCACCTCGCCAACGAGAAGGTACTTCCGACATCCCTTTGTCGTGAAAACTCTCACTTTCAGGCCAAATTCCTGTGTCAAGCATGCCAATGATCATATCATCACCAAAACGTGAAACGGGCCATAGCCCTGAATGTTTCTTTAGTCCTAGAAATTTAGGCGTGTGAGTTGTGTGAAGCTTTCCAAGTGTCTCCTCAAATGCTATTACAAAGCCTGATGCATTCTCAAGTTGCGAAAGTTGTGACTTTGTTAGGACTGCACTGAACCCATCCATGACATGGTTGTACGTGTAGAGATGCATTGCAGGAGCTTCAGTTGAAAGTGATGAAAGCATAGAAGTGTACCAGTTGTGGTGACTAGAGTATGGTGATGGCATCATTGATTTGTCCATAAGGACAATGTACGCTTGATAATCATCTGATGAAGCTAACGACGTAATTGATATGATTATCAAAGTTAAAACAAAGGATATGAACTGAAAATCCACAAATCGTGCCATTTTGCACGATTATGTTATAAACTGTGCCTAAAGACATCTTACTTATATAGTTTAGGTTTTCGTCTAAACTGCAGAATGTTTAGATACTATTTAAGAAGAGTCCAACACTAGACGCCACGAGCTAAGGATATGTTTTTTTCTTATTTACATTGTTAATTAATGGTTAAAATCAACATTACTAGGGTAACAATGTAGCTGTGAGTTGTGACCATAACAAAGCTTGCAGTTTGGATTTATGTGTACTGACAAAATGATAACTTAGATTCTGGAGATTCATATGAGGATATATCAAGAAACCAAAGAAAATCTACATTTTGCCAAGGACGTTTATCTATACTTCTATATTACTATATAAAGCATTTGAGACTTTTCTAAAATAGTAAGGCTGGAAATTCAGACTTTTTTATTTACTAAATAAAACAAGTTTGTTTATATCTTAATCAACATTATATATTATAACATTTTCTAACAACTTTTGGGAACAAACTTTTATAACAACTTTTTGTAACAACATTTTTTCTTTTAAAATGAAACATATTTTTATTTATTTATTATTTTTATAATCTAATTTCACTATATTTTTTAAAATTTTGTGTTTTTTAATTCGATATCCATTTTAATATATTTTTATTAACTTTTAGTCTATTTCAATTTTATTGGGGTATTCGATTTTTTAGAACTTTACAATGAGTAAGAGACTAATATTTGCTAGTTTAAAATTCGTTATTAGATACACCGCCGCATTGCGCGGTTACTATTCTAGTAATAAAGAATGTGCTAAGGGGATGAAAAATATTTAAGTAGATCAGTACAGAAGTTCTAAATACCAGCGTATACAAGAATACCTTTGGCATAGTTATAACTTATAAGTGTAATATAATATGGTTTATAAACATTCTTATTCTCTTTTTTTTTCTTCTTTTCATTTGGACTTGAGTATATGTGACGATTCATAGTTAATTTGTAAGGATATCGTAGATCCAAAGCAAAGATTAACATGACTGCGCCCATAAAAATCAGAAAATGATCGAAATGAGCTTGCCAGTAACTTATGGCTGTTGATTTTTTTTAAAGGCGAATATGTATATAACAACTAAACACAAAAATACAACAAAAGCTCCACAAGCTGTTTAAAATAGTTGACTAAAGTAGAAATAATAAAAAAAAAACCTAAAAATACAATAAACAAACAAAAATAAAAGCCAAAATACAAAATACAAGAACTACAAACATAATGCCAATCAAACTACCACATCTCAAAAACAATGATGGCTTTTTTGAACGGCAAATGTATTAAGAAACTAAAAGATATAAATCAAAAGCTCAAAGTAGGAAACAAAAGAAAAAAAATACAAAAAAGTGAATAAAAGACAATAGCCTATAAAAATATCAAGAGAAAACCCTACTGGTTCAAACCCGAAGTTAAGCAAAGGGTGGGGAGAAGACTGTAGAAAAGCAAGATCTAATGATTGAAAGTACTTTTATTAACGTAGAAACCATATAACAAAATGAGAGAGTTTATAAATAATATCCACCACAGTTCAGAACTGGCGTGGATCTATTATCTATATTGATAATAGTTTTACAAAGCAAATGAAAATAAATCAACAAGATGAACAACCCAGAAAACGAAGAATGATATGTGTTGACGCCATTGATGGCTGCACAAAAAACACACCAAACTTAACCCTAACTCAATAAGAGTTAGGGTATTATAGCCAAAAGGTGCAACGGATAACCCTTGTCATGGGCCTTCAACCCAAAAGCCCAACAAGCATCCAACGACTAGCCCATAAACAGCTAGGCAACCAATGTTTCCTTTTGGTCCCTGAAATAAGAATAAATGCACTATTAGTCCTTATAACTTTAAAATATCAGATTAACAAGGATTTTAACATCCCCCTTAATCTGATATTCTATACAGATCAATCATTCCAAGTTTTTTAACCAGGAATTCATGTTGTGGTGTATCCAATCCTTTGGTGAGGATGTCAGCAATTTGATTTGCAGACTCCACCTTTTGAGTTCTAACCACCCCATTCAAGATTTTTTCCTCACAAAGTGAAGGTCAATCTCAAGGTGTTTAATTCTCTCATGGAAAACAGGATTGGCAGCAATCTTAATTGCTGAGTTACTGTCACAATAAAGATCCACAGGCAAAAGATTACTACACCTCAAATCTTTTAGAATTTTAAGGATCCAAATGACTTCACTAGTCACTGAGGCTTCAGCCTCAGCTGATGACTTATAGAGAGTGATTTGTTTCTTACTCTTCCATGATACAAGGTTATCATTCAGGAAAACACAATAACTAGTGACAGACTTCCTAGTAACAATGCACTTAGCCCAATCAGCATCTGAGAAGGCTCTAAGAGTCATACCTGTGTGTTTCTTAACATGAATACCTAAACCTGGAGAACCCTTTAAGTATCTGAGAATCTTGAAAGCAATCCTCAGGTGTGACCTTAAGGGTGAGTGCATAAATTGACTAAGACAATGGACAACATAAGAAATATCAGGTCGGGTATTGGTCAAATATATAAGCTTACCCATAAGCTTTTGATAATCCACAATATTTTCCAACAAGGGATCAGTATCACATGGTTCATTGGAAATGGACAGTTTAGACAAGGGTGTTTTGGAAGGTTTGCAAGCAAGCATGCCGTATTCAGATAAAAGATCAAGAACATACTTTCTTTGATTTAAACAGACTCCATCATTGGTATCAACAACTTCAATCCCCAAAAAGTATTGAAATTTTCCCAAATCTTTAATTCTAAAATTACTTTTCAGAAACATTTTGAAGTTGTCTATTTCTTTCTTGTTATTACCAGTAACAATGATGTCATCCACATAAACAAGAACAACAATGAAACATTTATCACAATGCTTGGTATAAAGAAAATAATCAGATTTGCTTTGCACAAAACCATTTTGAATCATAACAGATGTGAGCTTAGCATTCCACTGTCTAGGAGATTGCTTCAATCCATAAATAGATTTCTTAAGTCTACAAACAAGTTTAGGATTATCAGAGTAAAACCCTTGAGGGGGTTTCATGTAAACAGTCTCATCTAATTCACCATACAAGAAGGCATTGTTAATGTCCAATTGATATAAAGGCCAAGATTGGTTAACAACAAGATTAATAGGGCATCTAACAGTCACCATTTTAACAACAGGAGAAAAGGTTTCCTCATAATCTATCCCTTCCTTTTGACCACACCCCATGGCAACAAGTCTGGCCTTATACCTTTCAATCTCACCACTGGATTTGAACTTAAGTTTCCAAACCCATTTAGAATTCAAGGCAGTCCTACCAACAGGCAATTCAACTAAGTCCCATGTGTCATTTTCAAGCAAAGCAGCAAATTTAATATTCATAGCATCAATCCATTCAGGACTTTGACAAGCTTCAAAAAAATTCCTAGGTTCACTACTCTTATTTAACTGAGTAACAAAGCATAACACATCTCCTTTAATGTTGGAATACCTAACAAATTTCTCAATCCCATACTTAACCTTGGAATTAACAACAAAGTCACTATAATTTTTTGGAAAGACAAAAGGTCTAGAAGACCTTCTCAAACCCTGGTCCTGAGCATTAGTATTAGAAGTACCACCCAAGTTCTGTCCATGCAAGGGAAGAGTTGGGTGGATTTCTAAATTTCCTTCAGATACAGGAATTTCATCAAGTGTAGTAGCCTCAATGTCATTTGGACTGGCATCTGTAGTGTCATTGCTAGAAGCAATGTAACCACTGTCACCTAGACCCAAATGTGGGCTACCAGCACTTGGTGACTTACTGTCACCAGTATGATCATTTGTAACTCTCTCCTCATTATCAGGAAGCTCAGGATTTTCCAAATCAAAAAAGGTCAAAACTTTATTATTTTGAAGAACATCAAAATCTTGATTCTTATTCTTTTTATTCAAAACAGTATCTTTAAAAGGAAAAATGGACTCAAAAAACTTAACATCTCTAGAAACAAAGAACTGATGTCTATCAAGACTATAAAGTTTGTAACCCTTTTGCAAATTAGAAAAACCCATCATAACACATTTTTCAGATCTACTGGTGAGTTTATCATGACTATTCAAGATAGTAGCAAAACAAAGACAACCAAAGGTCCTAATATGAGAGAGATTAGGAGGTGTGTTATACATCATCTCATATGGAGATCTACCATTTAACACAGAAGAGGGTAATCTGTTGATAAGATAAGTAGCAGTTAGAATGCATTCAGTCCAAAATCTTAAGGGTATCCCCCCTGAAACATAAGGCATCTGTCACATTAAGAAGGTGCCTATGTTTCCTTTCAACAACCCCATTTTGTTGTGGAGTATATGGACAAGAAGTTTGATATAAAATCCCTTTGGTGTGGCAGAAGGTTTGAAAGCTATGATTAACAAATTCAGTCCCATTGTCACTTCTGAAAATTTTAACATCTTTTTCAAACTGGTTTTTTAAGAGGTTATAAAAAATCTCAATAGATTTCCCAACTTCATCCTTGGTTTTTAATAAATAGACCCAAACAGCTCTTGTGTAATCATCCACAATGGTCAAAAAATACATATGACCAGTATGACTGGTCACCCTATAAGGTCTCCACAGATCCAAATGTACTAATTCACCAAGATTTTTCGTTTTGTGTTCACTTAATGGAAATGGCTCTCTAGTTTGTTTAGCCCTTTGGCAGATTTCACAAAACTCATTTTGATCAACATAACCTATTTTCAAAGAGTTTTTAAGTACATTCAGAGCTGGGTCAGCAGGGTGACCTAATCTATAATGCCAATCATGTTTAGACAAAGAGCAAGCAATCACATGGGAATCATTAACACACTTGTTACCTTCTATATCTAAATAGTATAAACCACCACATTGTCTACTAGTCCCCAAGATTTTTTTGAGATTGAAATCCTGATTCACAAAGAAACATTTATTCTCATAAAAAAAACTAAAATTTTGTTATCCTTAGCCAATTTGTGAACAGACACTAAAGTGACACAATAATCAGGAATAACAAGCACATCAAACAACACAAGTCCATTAGAAAGTTTAAGATTTCCAATTTTAGAGATGATAGCTTCAGTCCCATTGGGATGAGCCACTTTAATGTTAAGGTGAGAGATATCAAAAACATTTTCCAATTCAGAATCATCATTGGTCATGTGTTGATTAGCCCCAGAATCAACAACCTTCCCATTATACCCACGTTTGGACTTGATGTTGGTATTAGAACAATTTTTTTTTCAAAATTATCATTAAAAATCTTACTATTGTTAAGGTAAATACCTGCCATATTGGCATGAACATTTTTAGAGTCACTAGTGGATCCCTTGTTCTCTTTAAACATAGAGAGTAAGGTAGCAAGTTGCTCATCACTGAAGCCAGATGAAGAGGATGTTCCAACAGAATTGTTGGAAACATTTTTACCCTTGTTACCTTGACCCCCCTTTTTCTTACCAAAGTCAGGAGGGTAACCAATAATTTTGAAACACCTATCAATGGTGTGACCATTATACCCACAATTTTCACAAACAACTTCAGAGTTACTATTACCATTACCATAAGGTCTGAACACAGAAAGTGGTGGGAGTGTTTGAAAGTCCCTAATCAATGCGAGAAACCCTAATCTTAACTTAATCAACACAAGGTATTACTTTTCAAACGTAATCTTATTATTGTATAATAAAGAATTACAAGTGTTATGGATAACACCGTTTGATGACAATGTGTTGTGCACACTTTGAACAACAATAAACCTTAACTTATGAATACAGTCGTAGCTGTTTGATTCACTAAGTTACACGCACTAATGTTCTTAATATTGCTAAGTGTTAAATCTTAATGCAAGGATACACATCCTATTTATAGTGTTACGAGTTTGACTTGAACAGTACTTGATGTCGACTACACAACTTTTACAAGTTCCCACATCAGTCACATGATGTCCTTCTATTCTTGGTAGTCTTCCATTATGCTTTAAGGAACAGTTGTCCAAAACAGTTTCCTTATTCTTCATATTCTCGAACACACAAATGGCATGTCCAAAGTGTGCTGAGAGTTATCAGGGTATTGCCACCCCTGTTAACTCTCAACCCCTCAGAGTCTCTAATACATCTTGGCTGTTATCCATCACAGCCAAGGAGTATGTCTTCAGGTAATCTTCGACTTCCCTGACAATGTCTCTGACATGGACTCCTCTGAGGTTGCTCACAGAGATTCGGATCTCTGTGAGTCTTGTGAAACTTGCCTGCCTCCTAGGCACAGGCAAGGGACTATCTATCAGCCTAATTATGTTTAAATCAATGAACGGGGAATCTAACAAGTTTAGATTCCCAACAATATCCCCCTATTTAAACATAAATAGTGCTAGATCTAACTAAGTTAAGGTAAGTGAGTTTATCAGCTTCTTCTTACACATAACAGATCTAAACAAACATACCTCATGATTTTATTAAGACTTAAAGAAAAGATACAAGTTCAATACATAAGTTAAATAAAAAGATGAAGGTAAAAAGGGCTGATACTATCTTCAATAGTCATCATTTTTGATTCTTTCTTCAGCTTCGGCCACATCTAATCTGTTATCAATTTCATCCTGCAAAGTCTTTGCAAACTTCTTGGAATATTCAGAGTTGATCTTGAGACACTTCTTGTGACAGAGTAGCTGAATAGTTGAAGCCAGGCAAAGCTCATCTTCCCTCTGAAAAGCATATTGGCAGGCTTTGTTCATAAACGCCATTCCTCTTTCAGGCACTGAATAAGTCTGACCATCAACAGGGCCAACTATACCATTAGGAAGGATCAGATCCCTGTGCATGCCATCCACACGAACATCTTCAGTAACAAAAGTTTCATCAATGATTTGGGAAATTCTTCTTCTTTTGTTGCCTGTCTTTGGGGGTCCTTGTTCGAAAAGCTGTGGTGGAGGATCAATCTTGAGTTTGGCAGCTGTTTCCTTGATCCAGTTAAACTTAGCCTTAAGAGTTTTGAGCAGAAGGAAATTTGCCTGTCCAGACTTTTTGGCAGCTAAGGCTTCGAGTTCAAACCATTCTGATAACCCAAGTGTTTTTAACCTGAAGTTGTCAAACACATCCATATTCACCGTTTGATTATCCCTCCATAAGATCATCTGTGGAGTGTTTGTGGACTTGTGAATGGTGTATCTAAACTTGGTTATCTTGCCAGCAGCATACCTGTTGTTTACGCAGGCATCATAGTCAGCTTTGACTTTCTTTAAGGCCTCAGCGCGTTTAAGTTCCATTTCCCTCAACCTTTGTTTTTGTTTTTCTTTTTCAGGAGGTGACATCTTCCTCAGAGTGGCTTCATTTAATTCTTTGGCTGCCTTGAGCTCACTCAGTCTTTTGAATTCTTCAGCCTGTTGCTCTATTTCTTCAGGCGTTAGAGGTCTCTCATCAGAAGGTGTAAAGGTCGAAAATTGGGAAAGGTCTGTTGTGGATCCTCCTGTCTCTAGCATCGCAGCTATCTTCTTAAGTTTAGTGTCAGTATCAACTAAAACTATCTCTTTACCTTTCTTTGAGACAGAGGACTCCACACTTATATTTTTCAAATCATCAGCTCTTTTGAGGAACGCTGTCTGAGCCTGATTTTGAATAGATTTTGGTAGGGAGCTCACAGTGAATTTAAGCTTCTTGGCTGCTGGTTCATCCTCATCCTCAGGTTTGCTGATGTTAACTAGGATCATGGATTTAGATGAGTCAGCGCCATCTTGTGATTGTTGCTCCCCCTGAGTCTGATCCTCATCATCAGGTATTATAACTGGTTCGATGACCTGAAGAGGAACAGGTGTTGTTGAAGGGTTGGCTGAAGATGAGCCTTGTTCAGCAGATGCAAGGCTGAGTTTAGTATTCTTCTCCCCCTCACGTTCATCCTTACTTCTCCTATGCTTGGATGAACGTGCCTGAAATCTTCTTGCAATCTGCTCCACAGAGGCAGCCATGGCACGCTGTCTTTTTCTTGATGCCCTGGCAATCTTCAGCAATAAGTTGGCATTGGCATTGGTGTTTGCCTGAACTCGCCTGACAATAAAACCAGCATGGTTGTATTGCCTGTTGCGCACTGCATTGAAGTGTCTGTTTATGTTGGTTTCTTGTTCTTGGAACAATGCAGGGACAACTGAGTCAATTGCATTCTTGATGCGCGTCGAGAGATGACTTAGTCCTTGAGCCACACCTTTTCTTGTACCCTCCTGAATAGGCTCAGTGACAGCCTCAGTCACAGCCTTCTTTATAATACCTGGAAAGGTGACAGTAAAATTGTGCATCTCTGACTTGATCACGTCCAGCTTTCTTGACAAGCGCTCAATATCAGACTGATGGTGTACAGGCTGAAGATTCTTGATATTGAGGCTTTGTTGAGCAAAATCATCCTCCCTTGGAATCAAGTCGAAGTTAGTCTGGGTAGGATGATCAAACAAAAGGAATTCAGCTGTTGGATCATAAATTGGTCTTTGGAAGACTGTTGTGGCAGATGTAGCAGAGTTTTGTGTGTCAACAGCTTCCTTAAGAGGAGAAGTCTTGTCATCTTCTTTAGGAGGAGAGGCTGAAAGCTGGTCATCCTCATCTTCTTCCTCTTCTTCATCAAACATTCCCTCAGGGAATTCATCCTCAGGCATAGGTTCAAACTCAGCGACATAATCTTCTACAGAAAGCATTTCTTCATCAGCATTGAGCACAAGTTCTTCTTCAATCTGAATGTCCTGAGTAATTGTTTCAGCCTCCTTTTCATGTACCTGAGGTTCTTTGACTGGCTGTACAATTTCAGCCTGCAAGTTTGTTGAAATTAGTAACAGGGAGAATATAAAGTGAATGGTCGCCATTTCGCTGTCCCAGAGAGGCTGAGGGTGATTACTCAGCCACTCCAAAGGATAAATCCTTGGGATTCTTTTAAGTGTGAATGAAGTGTGGTTAATGGTCGCCATTCGCTGCCCCTAGGAAAGCTGAGTGTGATTATTCAGCCCCCCCAAAAGGTAAAAACCTTTGGGACTCTTTTGATTGTGAAACATATGTTGTTTAATGATCGCCATTTCGCTGCCCCTAGGAAAGCTGAGTGTGATTATTCAGCCCCCCCAAAAGGTAAAACCTTTGGGACTCTTTTAAGAGTGAAACATATGTTGTTGTAGGTCGCCTGTTACGCTGCCCCTAGGAAAGCTGAGGGTGATGATTCAGCTCCCCCTGAAAGGATAAATCCTTTGGGACTCTTTTAATGAGGGAACCAAGAGGCTGTGTGAAGTACAGCCATCAAGGTTGAGACATTAATGTATTCAGGTTGTTGTTATCCTGAATACTGTCTAGAGGGTTCAGGGTCATCGGGGTGCTTTATAAACACAAATGAATCACTCCCTGGTGCAAAGACAGAGTGTACAGAAGTCGTAAAGAATTCTAAGTGAAATGACAGACTTCTATGGGTCGAGGATTACCCTAACTTCACCACTCTCTCCTACAGATAAATGAGAGTGGTTGCTTGTGAACCTCTAAAAATGTACACTGATTACCTGTGAGATATCAGCTTGGTTTGGCTGGTTTCCTGTAGTCTCTGCTGACCTAGAGACACTAGACGCCTGTTGTTTGTCAGCCAAAGATTCTGTATCCACAAGAGTATCTGGACCAGAGGCGGTTTCAATCTTCTTTTCCTTGGCCTTGCTAACAGCTTTAGGTTGGGAAGAAGAGGGGATTTTCTTCTTCTTTGGCTGTTGGCCAGATGAAGCCTTGGACTTGGTAGTGTGCTGCCCAGAGGTCAAAGACGTAGACTTGCCAGCGACACTAGAAGTATTCACCTTCTCAGAGGAAGGGAGCAAGGGCTTCTCAGCGTTGGGTACCTGGTTAGCCACGTTCAGCATGTGTGCAGTCACAGGGAAATCCTCAGCTCCTATCTCCTTGTAAATGGCGCCTGTGATGCGATATGGCTTCAGAGCTGTCAAGGCCTTGTTATGGTAGTTCTCTCCCAGCAAACTCTCAAAGATCAGGGACAAATAACGCACATAGCAGATGTTCTTTTCCCTGACCTGATTCCTTCCCTTAAGTTGTTCTACCAGGTTAGAGAAAAGAAGGCTTCCAACGTCAACATCAGCTCCCCATATTAATCCATAAGCAATAGTCTGATGTTTGAACGACATTTGATCTTGTGATCCCTGCATGCCTCCCAGGGACTTCACAATGTGGGTGAAGAGGACACGCCACATAGGAGAAAAATACTTGATCTTCAGAGGGGCTTTAGCAAGGATTTCAGCTGGTGTGAGGGCAGGGTTAATGTCATGACTAGGGTTGAGTGTGGCCAATGCTTCCTTGACAGCCTTTTTGTCAACTGTCTTCAGGCAATCATCTCCATGTTTAAGTCCGGCCACACTGGCAAAATCAGCAAGGGAAAAGGCAAAAGGATGTTCATTGCAAGAAAGGCTAAAGGTAATGGTGTCTTCTTCAACTTCAGCAGAATACCAAAATTCCCTAAGGTATTCTTGGTAAAAGGTGGAACGAGATTTGGTGAAGGCTTCGTTTAGGTCACAATTCTGCATGAAATTTACCAGATCCGAGTAGGTGTTGTTGGGTGCCTTGATCCATCCAATAGCGTTATTTGAGGCGATGATGCTCTCGTTGATCTCGAAGTTCACATTGGAGGCTTTTGGTACTGGAAACGCCATTGATTTAAGGTAGAAGGAGAATGAAAATGGCGGATGGTTGAGAGAGATAAGAGTTTAGAGAGAGAAAAGATGATTTTTGAGAATGGTGGTGGGTGAGAAGAGAAAGAAGACAATATATATATTCAAACTTAGAGTGAACAGTTATTCAACCGCATTAAATGCAAAAGCGAAAATGACTGCTCAAGTGGGTCCCCTTGACCTTTCAAAACGTTTGTCTCCTCGTTATCCGAAACTTAAATGATTAAAAAATGTGAGAATGTTTTTCGCATTTACTTGGAACGTAACTACCTAGTTACATGTGAAAAACATTTAATAAAACATTTAATATAGAATCAATCATTTAATGAACACATTTAATATCAAGCCACAGGCTTTGAAATATTGAGCATCCCTAGCTCAGCAACTAGCCTGTTGAACGTAGGTTCAGCCAAAGGCTTTGTAAAGATATCAGCTAGTTGCAGCTCTGTGGGAACAAAATGCAGCTCAATATCTCCCTTCATAATATGATCCCTGATAAAATGATACCTGATATCAATGTGTTTGGTACGAGAGTGAAGAACAGGGTTGTTGGATATTGCAATGGCGCTGGTGTTGTCACAAAAGATTGGCACTTTGTCATACAAGATTTCATAGTCAGCCAATTGACTTTTCATCCAGAGCACCTGAGCACAACAGCTGGCTGCAGCGACATATTCAGCTTCAGCTGAAGACATAGCCACAGAGTTTTGCTTCTTAGCACTCCATCCAACCAATTTTCCTCCTAGGATTTGACAGCTGCCTGAAGTACTTTTCCTGTCAATACAGCATCCAGCATAATCTGAATCTGAATAGGCCTTGAGATCAAAGCCTGATTCCTTTGGATACCATAGTCCTAGGGATGGTGTTCCTTTGAGATACCTGAAAATTCTCTTAACAGCCACTAGATGGGATTCTTTTGGGTTAGCTTGGTACCTTGCACAGAGACATGTGGAGAATTGGATATTTGGACGACTGGCTGTTAAATACATCAGTGACCCAATCATGCCTCTATATAAAGTCTCATTGACAGAGACCCCTGACTCATCAGGGCCCAAGTTGTTGGGTGGAAGCATGGGACATTTCACTGAAGCACAATCAGCCAAGTCATATTTTTTAAGTAAATCCTTAACATACTTTTCTTGACAAATAGAAATTCCCTTAGGACATTGTTTAATTTGAAAACCCAAAAAGTAAGTTAATTCACCCATCATACTCATCTCATATTTCTTGGTCATTAATTTAGCAAAACGTTTACTAAGATTGACATTTGTTGACCCAAAGATGATATCATCCACATAAATCTGCACAATGATGAAATCACTCTTGTCCTTGAAGGTAAAGAGTGTTTTATCAATAGAACCCCTGACAAATTTGTTTTCAGATAAGAAATTTGAAAGAGTTTCATACCATGCTCTTGGAGCTTGTTTCAGACCATACATTGCTTTGTGAAGTCTGTACACATGGTTGGGAAACTCGCTGCTCTCAAATCCTTCAGGTTGAGCAACATAGACTTCCTCAGCCAAATCACCATTGAGGAAGGCACTCTTTACATCCATCTGATAGACAGTGATGTTCATATAGGCAGCATAAGCAAGAAAGATTCTGATGGCTTCAAGTCTAGCAACAGGTGCAAAAGTTTCATCATAATCAATTCCTTCAGTCTGAGAGTATCCCTGTGCTACCAATCTTGCCTTGTTCCTGATGATGTTCCCAATTTCATCCATCTTGTTTCTATAGATCCATCTAGTGCCTGTGATATTCTTTCCAGGTGGAGCTGGCACTAGTGTCCAAACTTTGTTCCTTTTGAACTGATTGATTTCTTCTTGCATAGCAGATACCCATCCATCTTCTACCAGAGCCTCAGCAACTCTTTTAGGTTCAATTTGAGAAAGAAATTCAGCAAATAGACATTCATTGGCTGAGGCTGACTCAGAGTCTTGGATTCGCTGTCTGGTTGTGACCCCTGCATTTGGTTCCCCAATAATGTTGACAAGAAGAATGTGTTGATCTCTTGACCACTTATTTTGAGGAGCTGGAGTTTCAAGAACAGGGGTACTTGAGGGCACAGCTGGAACAATTTGAATCTCATCCTGCTGACTAGGAGGGCTTTCTTCAAAAACTACTTCAGTGTCTGAGTCTTCTTCAGCCACATCAAGGGAAGCAATTTCATTATCAGCAGGAGCAACTTCAGAGTTTTGAAGAATTGGTGAGTCATTAATATCATGAGAAGGACCATCAGAGATTTGAGGTTCTTCTTCATCAAGTCCCTGAGAGGTAGGAACTTCTATGTTGTGAGTAGACAGAGGATCAAAAGCAGGAACATAAGGAGTGAGAGTGTTGGAGTGGTGATGACTGGTAGGTCTGGGTTCTGTGAACTCATCACTTGGGAAAGAAATATTTTCATTAAAATCTACTTCATCACCTTCTGTTCCTATTCTCTGTATGACTTCATCATCTTCATTAAATCTGACATGGAAAGTTTCTTCTACTTCTTGTCTTCTGATGTTGAATACTCTGAAGGCTTTGGCTGTTGGAGAGTATCCCAAAAAGAATCCATCATCAGCCTTTTCATCAAACTTTCCAAGTTTATCCCTGTAGTTATAAATGAACACAGGGCATCCAAACACATGAAAATAGCTGACGTCTGGAGATCTTTTTCTGAAAACTTCATAGGAGGTTTTGCCATGTCTTTTGACAATGATTGATCTGTTTTGAGTATAGCAGGCAGTGTGTACAGCTTCTCCCCAAAATTGCTTTGGTAAGGCTGCACCATTTAACATAGTTCTTGCTGCTTCAATCAGAGTCCTGTTTCTTCTTTCAGCCACACCATTTTGTTCAGGAGTGCCACCTGAAGAGAAGTTCTGTGAAATCCCTTTTTCATCACAAAATGATTCAAGTTGATGATTCTTGAATTCTGTACCATTATCACTTCTTAGAGCTTTGACTCTAACATCATTCATATTTTCCACTTGTCTGATGAAGGACATGATGGCATCAGCTGCATCACTTTTCCTTCTGAGGAAGAACACCCATGTATATCTTGAAAATTCATCAACTATGACCAAGGTGTATTTGTTGTGATTAATGGTTTGAGGTTTGACAGGCCCAAACAAGTCCATGTGAAGGAGATGTAAGCACTTGTCAATAGAGAATGATTGCCTAGTCTTGAATGAAGACCTGTGATGTTTTCCTTTGACACAGGCAGAACAAGTTTTGTCTTTGGAAAACATTACTGAAGGTAGACCAGCAACCAAGTTTTGAGTGGCTATCTTATTGATGTTCTTGAAGTTGAGATGAGACAGTCTTTTGTGCCACAGCCAGTTGACACTTTCAGAGGCTTTGGCAAGAAAACAATTTGAGCTGTCTTCAGAGCACACAGCCATGTTGATGACATAAACATCTCTCCTTCTAGGTGCAACCAGCACAACATCATTATTTTTGTTGAATATGGTTCCCTGAGTCTTAGTAAACAAAACCTTATAATCAGCATCACATAACTGGCTGATGCTAATAAGATTGTGCTTAAGACCATTCACATATGCAACCCTGGTAAATGTGATCCCATTGCAATTCACTGAGCCATATCCTTCTGTGTCACCTGAAGAGTTATCTCCAAACACCACTTTGGGACCTGGCTCCTTTGAGTATCTGTGCAGGTATTGTTGAATCCCTGTCATGTGTCTAGAACAGCCACTATCTAGATACCATACCGATTCCTTGAGATATTTCTGCACAGATACATAGAAACAGATTAGTTCCTATGGTGAACCCACTTTCCAGTGGGTTCCCTGAATTGCTTGTTAGCAACTCTTGTGTTCCTGAAAAACTTTTGGCGTTGGGATGGACAGTTCATTGTTTCATGGTTATAACTCCCACAGATATCACACCCAGGGAAGTCACCACACTCGTCTGAGTGATGGTCTGTGAACCCACAGAATTTACAGGGAGGATAAGAATTGTAATTTCCCTGTTGCCTTTTGGAACTCTGTGGTCTGTCCCTAGAGGGTGTCTTAGCTCTTTTAGCTGCCATGTGTCTGTCATGATCTAAGGTCGAGTGATGAGAGTTCTTACAAACATTGCAATAAGGTTTGATTAATCTTTCCCCTTTGGGTTCACCTAGGACTGACTTATGTTCATGAGAAGTAGAGCATTCAGCGGAAGGCTTAATGTGTTGTTTCAAGAGTTCTACTTCTTTCATAAGAGACATCAGGCGATCTTCAGTGGTGGGGTCAACCTTATTCACAGCTTTAGTAGAAACAGGCTTAAAAGCAACTTGTTTACCTGTTGGTTTAGCAGGGACACGAAAAACTTTGGCTGGAGGATTCTCAAGATCTATCTTAAGTTCATCCTTAGCAGATCTAGAAGAACTTCTAGGTTCAACTCCAGAGAGTTTGGGCAAGGGTGGAAGCTCAGCCACATCTTTAGAGACAGGGTCATTAGTCAAAGAGGTATCTGACATATGAATAGTCTCTGTAGATTTAAAGACAATGTCTTTGGGTTTGGTGATAATCCTCAGCTTTTTATGCTTAGCAGTTATATCCCTGTTTAAGTCAGCAGGCACTTCATCCCTAAGCAATTCATCTATAGTAAACCTAGCACACAGCCATTTTTCAATAACTTTGTTTAATTCAGTGACTTGGTCATTCAAAGCTATGTTTTTCAAGGTTAATCTAGCTACTTCATTTTGCAGGGATATTTTCTCTAAGTTAACCCGCCTGAGAGTATCACATTCAGCCTTAGCATTAATCATTTCAGTTTTAACAGAGTGAAACTTGTCAAGAAGGTTCTTCCTTTGTTCCTCAACAAAGTGCAAGTCAACAATGGTGTAATCAAGAACATGCTTACGTTCATCACAATCAGACATAGAAAGAAGCCTGTGTACCTTTTTCATTGTGATGTCGACCCATTGTCCTGATCTTGCATCACCTTTTCCAACAGCTGGTTCATCCTCAGCTATTGCCATAAAAGCCCTGACTCTTGTGGTATCTTCTTCATCTGAAGTCAATGGTTCATCATTCCAATCATAGGTTTCAGCAACCAACCCTTTCTCAGCCTTTTTCTCACCACCTTTCTTTTTGGACATAGCTTCAATCTTCAAGTTCATCTGTTCTAACTCAGCCTTAAGTGTCTTGTACTTATTTTTGTAATCTTTCTTCTCAGTGTCTGAAGAATTGGATTGAGATGAGTTGTTATGTTGTTTGAACTTGTAGGATTTGGATGAAGATGATGGATAAGAGGGTGAGGATGTTTTGGTGGAGGGACATTCTTTTTGAAAATGTCCAAGCTTTCCACAGGCAAAACATGTTTCTTTTGACCTGTCAGTTGGCTTGCTAGCTGATCCTACTCTTCCAGATCTTTTGTAGTATCTTCTTTGGTTGGCTAGCAGTGCTCTTTCATGAAATTCTGCATTGAGGTCTGACAAGAACTCTTGGCTGCTACGGGTATCTTCTTCCATATCAGAATCGCTGTCAAGAGGATGTGTTGCAGAGATTAAAGCTTTTGAAGATGCTCCTTGGACTACAAATCTTTCAGTCTCTGATTTGTAGATAGTATCGATCAACCCTTCTTCATAATTGTACTTTCCATAGAGCTGAGCAAGGGTATCATTTTTGATTGAGTTGTTAGCTCTCTGAGTCTGATTCATGCTCAGCCACTTTCTTGGAAGGCTGTTGACAAAAGTGGCATTGATCTCAGCTTGACCAATAGTAACATCATTCATAGCGAGGTCATTTAGAAGAATCTTCAGCCTAGTATAGGTTTGCTGAACTTTTTCACCTTCAAGAGACTTAAAGGCATTAAACTGAAGTCTGAGTGCCTGAATCTTTGTCTCTCTTGTTTCAGAGGGTCCTTCATGGCCAAGAATGAGGTCTGTCCACATCTGTTTAGCTGTGGGACACTGAATGACAGACTTCATGATATGCTTTGGAAGACAGGAAATTATGATGCTTTTGAGACGTTTATCTTGGTTTGCTAATTTCCTATCAGCAGCGGTCCATTGTTTGACAGGCTTGGGAAGAGGGTTTTCTTCAGTAGAAGTAAGTGCCATGGGAATATATGGACCATTTTCTAAAATTTCTAAGAGAAAAGGTTCAAGTCCATCAAGGTATACAAGAAATTGACTCTTCCAACTGGCAAAGTCTTCTTCATCAAAGACTGGTACACTGGTTACGTGTGATCCACCTCTTGAGTCAAGAAGTTGGGGTAGATCATCGTCATTTGGTGGGGCGGTAAGTCTTGGTGAAGATGGGTTTCTGGAAGGTGAGTGAGGGCTAGAGGTTTCCGGCATGGTGGATCTTGATTATAAAACGGAGAACGATGTTTCTTGAAGGTTTTAATATCAAACACCGCTCTGATACCAATTGAAAGTCCCTAATCAATGCGAGAAACCCTAATCTTAACTTAATCAACACAAGGTATTACTTTTCAAACGTAATCTTATTATTGTATAATAAAGAATTACAAGTGTTATGGATAACACCGTTTGATGACAATGTGTTGTGCACACTTTGAACAACAATAAACCTTAACTTATGAATACAGTCGTAGCTGTTTGATTCACTAAGTTACACGCACTAATGTTCTTAATATTGCTAAGTGTTAAATCTTAATGCAAGGATACACATCCTATTTATAGTGTTACGAGTTTGACTTGAACAGTACTTGATGTCGACTACACAACTTTTACAAGTTCCCACATCAGTCACATGATGTCCTTCTATTCTTGGTAGTCTTCCATTATGCTTTAAGGAACAGTTGTCCAAAACAGTTTCCTTATTCTTCATATTCTCGAACACACAAATGGCATGTCCAAAGTGTGCTGAGAGTTATCAGGGTATTGCCACCCCTGTTAACTCTCAACCCCTCAGAGTCCCTAATACATCTTGGCTGTTATCCATCACAGCCAAGGAGTATGTCTTCAGGTAATCTTCGACTTCCCTGACAATGTCTCTGACATGGACTCCTCTGAGGTTGCTCACAGAGATTCGGATCTCTGTGAGTCTTGTGAAACTTGCCTGCCTCCTAGGCACAGGCAAGGGACTATCTATCAGCCTAATTATGTTTAAATCAATGAACAGGGAATCTAACAAGTTTAGATTCCCAACAGTGTTAGGTCTGAAACCTCCAATGTTGCCAGGGTTAGGTCTAAAGTTACTATTGTTGAAATTGCCATGGTTATTGGTCTGATTTCTTTGAGTATTATTTCTAGCAGGCCCATTAGAAAAGAAGGCTGATGTTTGAGTCCTCTGAGAGGAACCACCAAGAGTACCAGATGGTAACCTGTGAGATTCCTCACTGGAAATTATAGCATATGCACCTTTAACATCAGGCAAAGTTTCTCTAGAGAGAATAGAGCTTCTAATGCTCATGTAAGAATCATCCAAACCCATCAAGAATTGCATAAGTTTTAACAACTGATTATGTTTTTTAAATTCACTAGAAGAAGAACACACACAATTAGGCAACTCAATCATAGCATCATATTGTTTCCAATAAGCATTCAATTTGTGGTAATAGTCAGGCAAATTAGTCCCATTTTGCTTTAGAGTGTTGATCTTGTGATGAAGGTTAAAAATGACAGACCCATCAACTTTATGTAAGTTTCTTTCAATTCATTCCAAACATGCTTAGCTCTTTTAGAAAAAATTTGACCAAGGAATAACTCCTCAAAGATTGAGTTCAAAATCCACCCAAGAACCACAGCATTGACTTGATAAAATAAAACATTAACTACATCATTATTCAACTTTTTGACTTTTTATTTTGCAAAGACATAATGTATTGCTTTCATTATTTGAAAAATAACTTTAAGGATCATAAAAGCTCAAATAGATTCATCGTCCTCGACTTTTCACTTTTCCATGCCAAGTGCAAAAACAAGATCATTGTTATTATAAGTTAGCAAACTAACACGAACTCATATGGGACAATTATTCACTTAAACTCCCTTATTCATAGGTGTATCTCTTTTATTTTATTGTTGTCTTGAATGATCACGAGGATGCATTGTTGACTTATTTCGATAATTTATTAGGCCGAAAATAAAGTGAACGATTTAATCAATAGTTAGCTAAAGGACAAAATCTTTTAAAACTGCTTCTCGGGACCTCATAAAGTTCATATCTTGGCATAACTTGCTTCGCAATTTGAGACCTTTCTCGGACCGATATTTGGCAGTGACTTTATACTTCAAACCTTGAGAGACGTTCATGAAATAATGGTCTTCTCTTCATATAGGAATTTCTTCACTTGAAATTTTGAGAGATTCATACTTGGACCACGACTTCTTCATTTTTCTCCAATCTTTATTTGGGATTTTGATATACAACGATCCGCCTCCTTTTTGGACTTGGCTTTATTTATCCTCATACCTTGTTAAGGCCTTTTTGGATAGACTTCTCCATGACTTTTGGGTAGTATTTGCTTTTCGTCGTGTGTCTCGATCCTTCATATTGATTTTTGATAAATGATTCTTCACATCACTTGAGATCTTTAGCAATAAAAGATAGCCCTCATGTCTTGTTAGGACCTTTTTGGACTCGCCAATCTTCGCATCCCGCTTCAATAAGTTATGCCTTGGCTATGAACTCTAATCCATACCGAGCAACTTTTAAACGATCTTAGGCTAGAAGCTAAGTAACTTTTCAAATCGTTCAACCTTATTTATTGTAGATAAATTTATTAGCAAGCGATGGGAGAATAGGCTTATAATTAACTCACATAAATTCCCGAAAGAATACCAAACTTATAATTGGCTCTATCATCTCTTGTTCTCCATATTGTAAAATTTCAAAAATGTGAAATCAATGGATACTTAGCCTATTAAATCAAAGTTTTGGGGTTTCAAGTAATCTATAGGATCTTGCATCTTCTTATACTTTTTCAAGTTTTAGAATTTGCGTTTTAAAGTTCCCTTAATAGACGACTTTCTAGGATCAATTATAGGAACTTGCGAAAAGTTCTTGTTCTTAACACGTATGAATTAAGACTTTCGCATTTTAAAGCTCCCTATATAAAAGCCTAGCAAAACTTAATTCAAATACGTTAAGGAAAAGCTAAGGTTAAAAACCGAGTTGAGTCAAAAACTATTCTTATTTTCACCAACGAAAAGCCTACATTCGTGTCAAAAGCACTTATTTTATTTATTAAAACTTAAAAATAACACTAAAAATTTAAAATTTTTATGAAAAATGAGAAAAAGAATACGTTTGGACACGACAAAAGCAATAGCAAGCGATTATATCGATTGACTCCCCCATGCTAAAACCAAACATTGTCCTCAATGTTTCTTAGCTCAAGAGTAACACCCCTTGCTAAAACACGAAGAGTCTAATGCAAACTCCTAGCATGGAAAGAGCACACACATCTATAAGCCGTTTATTAAGTATGCCTCAAGATAAAACGTTAGTCGATAAAAATCAAGGGTAAAGAGTGTGCCCCTTTATGGCATTCAAAGAATGGAAGATCAAGTGGACCAGCAAAAACCGAACACGAGAGTCTTCAAATATTAGGGTCATACATAAGATTCACAACAAAACACGAACACGAGCTTGAAAGATCAAGCCTTATTAGTTGTTAGAAAATAGAAAGAAGATAGAATGTATGGGACTCCCCCACAAGGCACCTCATTTTTGTTCACCGAGTCATGAGCTCGACTCGATCCCCGCATTCATTGGTCCTTAGGGAAAATGGTGAAAACCGGCATATTGTAATAAAATCCAACATAAAGCATGATGCCGGGGTTAAAGATTACATCCTCGTTGTCGGATGACAAACGAAAGGATAAAACTCCAACACAAATCTCTAATAAGAGATGGTAGTCACAAATAATGGTATGGATGTAGCATGCTCCCCGAGATAAACTCGCACCACGATGATAGAAAAGTCTTTCAATTATTACATCGGTGAAAGGCCGAGATTTCCCTAAATCAACGATTCCAGGGTCGAATACCTCGTCCTCGGTGGAGAAAGGAATAGACAACAAGGTGTCGTCCCCCCATGCTAATCCTAAGTCATATGAAGCACATGGTAAAGGTGGTACAAAAGTCTCAACACTAGTGGTTCCAACTTACATGACTTTGTTGACCTTTTCACTCTTATGAATGTGAATAAAGGGGTCATGGTACTCAAAACGAGTCGCATGAAAAACCCGCACATTAAGATCAAAGCGAGTGGGAAGGATAATAGGAGCAAAAGTAATTTCTCCCTCCGAATCAACATTGTCCTCATCATAAATCGGGTGATCCAACCAAGAGTCTTCATCACCGTCATTAGACTCTTCCTCAAATTCCGAAGGAATGTCTATATAAAGAAACTCATCAACCTCCTTAAAGAAAAGCTCATCATCACAACGGTTGTGAGATGTAGGAGGTATGATGCTCTCAAAATCCTCTTGAAACAACGGATTATTGTTCAATGAAACTTCAAAGAGAGGATTTGAGTAAGTCACGAAAGTGTCGTCATCCTTGTCATCACAAGACATATCCGACAAAGTATCGAGTGTATCACACTCGGATACAAGATCATCATTCTCATTTGAAGGCAATTCATCGGCGAATTCCTCGAGAATGGTAGGTAAAACACAAGAATCACGTTAGATCTCGAGATCGGAAACGTCTTCACTTCCCCGTGGAAGTTGATCAATGATAGCAAAAAGTTCATCGATGAACTTATCACATGAATAGTCACTAACCTCACTCGGTGTGAAGTTAGGAATCAAAGGCTCTTCAATTGAAGATTGTGCCTTAGGAACTTCAACAAAACTTCAAAATCTTTTGGCGCCGCTGCCGGGGATCTTGTGTACAATCTTCAAAACTATCAACCTATATTAAATATTAAAACAGTTTTAAAACAAAAACAACAGGTTAGAACAGTTGGTTAGCACGCAGGGCAAGTGAAGAGAGGGTCGCGAGTTCGAGCCCCAATAATGACATAATTGTGGTATTATTTTTTTGGAAATGGAAATATAGTAACAGAATAAACATCAAGTAACCAAACACACACGTTTGGCTTACTAGATATATTAGTAAATACTCGTACAGTTAAACCAAGACAAATATCAGACAAACTCAAAATTACAGTTACTTTCATTCATAGAAATCTTTCAGTTAAAATACATTATGCATAATCCAAAGTCATACAGTGAATGAAAATGAACAAATGTTCATTGAGCAATACTAAAACAATCAGTTACAATAATCAATCAAAAAGGAGACAAGCATAATCCAGGAATATATCTCATAACAGTAAAACAAATAGCATTCAGATTTTTATGAAAAAAAACATCAGCAGATCTTATAATATAGAAATCCACCCCAAATAAGATTTAACTTATATCCATTTTAACTGGGAAACATTAATACATTATGAAATATTAGTAAATACACAAAACAGTAAACTAACAAGGAATCCCAAACAATGTAACGGTCTAATAATATCAGAATATATCAACGATAATCATATTCCATGTAAGCAACAAAAACACAGCAGTGGTTACTTCAATAATAATGAAATTAAAACACTGAAGACTAGCAACTGTTTAATACTATATCAACGAACTAGAAATTAAAAAAAAACAGCTAGATAATCTTTAAATAAATAAAAAACGATTACACAACAAGACAAATCTTATATCAGCAGACCTAACATGCTCCGAATCTATAGAAGCTTCAATCAAACTCGATATACATATTAAATAACAGAAAACAGTGCACAACAGACTATGTTAGACCTCTATCATCAGATTTAAACAAATAATCATCAGAATCATGGAAAAGTGGTAAATCAAAGTAACAGTAACTTAAAAGCTGAGCTGAACGAGATAAACTACACGAATACCACAACAGAAACGATAAGCCAAACAATCTCATATAATCATATCAAACATCATAAACATTCAGAAAATCAGTTCAAAAATAAATAAAACCTAATATATCAATTAAATAAAACAGAAAATCAGTACAGATATCATAAACATTCAGATTAAACTTCATTATACTGACTCCAGCTAAACATGAAGGTCTATAGCAGATTTGTTACAAGACAAATAGTATATGACAAATTGAATAGACAAATAACAAAGCTAAAACCTAACATTCAGACCATTTTAATTAAAACTTAGCAAGTAACTTTAATAAAATCAGTAAATTAAATGTAAATATGAGCTTGACCATTATTTGACGAAACCGTTGACGGCGAAGAACGGTGCTGAACCGTCTTATCTAAATCGACACCGAAACTATCTCGAACTTATAAACCATGAAAGACCAATCTAACTCCAACTATTTCTCTTATCATCCTTAGACCCTAACAAGCTGCTTGATATTACAGCTTATAGCACGAACCAAGCAAATCATTCGATCCACAACAAAATCCCGAACCTCAGCAACTTATTATTATTTTAAATGTTTATCAGTAGATAAACACATTTCCTTTTTTCTAACTTAATTATCCAATTAAGCTATGACTTCAGCTTATTTGAATAATACTTCACTTATAATTTCAATTTATAACTTTAAATTGTATTTAATTCAATTAATCAAAAATAAATACGTGAGATGCACAAGATATTTAAACAGTAAAAATTAACTTTTATTAAAATAAATCAAACATTACAACTTTAAAGAACATTACAATTTCTAAGATTAAACTAAAATTATAACAGTAAATTAAAAGAAGGGGATCATTACTGATTTTGGAATGGGGGATTTTATAGGGAAGGAGAGAGAGGGTTGTTGATGATGAGAACGATCTTGAGCCTTCGGATTGGTATCTTCTCCTTCTCTCTCCTGTTTGTTAAGATCCAAGGGTGGAGATTGGTTTACCTTCACGCGGATCGCCAACGTGGCTAACCTTTGTGCTACTTCCTTGCTGAGGTGGAGGCAAATCATTGGTCCTTTGATTAAATGGCAGGAAATAGACCAATCAGAGTCCTTTGGTGACGAATCCAAGCTCCACGTGGAGCTTGGTACTTGGAATATTCGTGGCTTCCACGCTCCATATCTTCCTTAATCGTTTGATAAACACGCGTGATAACACTCGCGATTTGATTTGAAGAATCCCCTAAAAATTAGGGTTCTTCATTCTGCTATGTGTTTATCCCCATTTGTTTTCCTTTGCTCGCGTCTTTTTCCTCTTCTACTTATTCTTTTATTTGTTTTGACCTTTTGACCAAATTGAAAAGTTACCCCATACTTTATATTAATCCCCACCGTCTCATGATTTGTATTGGGCTTTGAGACCCTTTACTTCCACCTTCTTAATCTTGGCTATGATGGGCCTTTCCCATATTTTTGGACCCAAAGAGAAATGTAATGAACTCCTATGTCTCCTCATTTGTTTAAGTAAATGGGCTTTTGACCCATTTTAATCAATCCGTTTATAAAACTTGTAAGATGGGCTATTGATGGGCTTTTGAGCCCATTTTCCAAAATGTGGTACCCACTTGTCGTCAAACTTGATAAGTCCGTGAATAAAACGACTTGTTATCGGCTTCCTCGATCTTTTCATCAAACTCGTGTCGTTTTCGCCGGTTTTCGCGAACTTTGGTACCTACACACATCAAACAAGAAACAAGCGAATACAAGGCATTTTCTATTGATTTTGCACAATTATTGTTCGTTTCTAGATACAAATGATATGAGTAATTTAACTCATATCATGACTCTATCCCATTGTTTTCCCAAAACTTCATCAGTTATGGATTTTTACAAGAACCATCAATAAAACCAATTTTGTTTTTACCTTCCAAAGCTAACAACATAGCATTGGCCCAAACTTGGTAATTTTCAGTTCCTTTAAGTTTAACACTCACAACAGTCAACACAACATTATCATTGGGGTGCAAATGTAAGGGATCACTCAGATCCAACTTACTAATGAGTGTGACTGGATCAGTCACACTCAAGGTCTCATCATCACCATGAACAGTGTCATTAACATGATCAGTCATGTTGAAGGGTCAAAAAAGGTATTAAAAGAACTCACAACACTGCAAACTAAGTTCCCAGGCTTCCAAACCACTCAAGGGTGGCAGGTCAAGGGCAAGCAATGAGTGAGGATCCAATAATAATAGGTCAGAAATAAAAAGACAACCAACCCAATAACAAAAAAACAAATAAAGCAGATAGATCAAATAGCAAGTAATAAGAGAGAGTGAGAGATGTTACAGTGATACCCAACAAAGCACAATCGAACTGATATATCTAGATTCACTTAGTCTAGATGCTATCAGAACCTCCAATGACAAACCCTAATTTTTTCCTTCAAGAGAAAAAAATAGGGAAAATCAAATTCAACAAGCAAATCACCCACCAACGTAGTGAAAGATCACCAAGAACCACAAAATCCACCCACAAACAGTAAACTCTAATTTTTTTGAAAAATTAGGGGTTTTCCACTTATGAGGTAGATAATGTCACAAGAGTCCCAAAAACACCAACAATTAGTCACCGGAACCTTTGAATTGAAAGATCCCCAAAAAAAGTCAAACCCTAATTTTTTCAAAAATTGGGGGTTTTGTAAATCGAGAGAGTATAAAGCTATTTCAATAGCAGAATCAAAGAGAAATCAGTTTATAAAGCCAGTATTAAAGAAAAGACCAAAAAAGTTTTATAAAACAAATTTTTTACACAATAACAAAGTCAGATTCGTGAACCTGTCTCTGATACCATGTAGAAAAGAAAGATCTAGTGATTCAAAGTACTTTTATTAACATAGAAACCAGATAACAAAATGAGAGAGTTTATAAATAATATCCACCATAGTTCAGAACTGGTGTGGATCTATTATCTATATTGATAATAGTTTTACAAAGCAAATGAAAATAAATCAACAAGATGAATAACCCAGAAAATGAAGAATGATATGTGTTGACGCCATTGATGGATGCACAAGAAACACACCAAACTTAACCCTAACTCAATAAGAGTTAGGGTATTATAGCCAAAAGGTGCAACGGATAACCCATGTCATGGGCCTTCAACCCAAAAGCCAACAAGCATCCAACGGCTAGCCCATAAACAGCTACGCAACCAATGTTTCCTTTTGGTCCCTGAAATAAGAATAAATGCATTATTAGTCCTTATAACTTTAAAATATCAGATTAACAAGGATTTTAACAAAGATATCCACATGGCCAAGTCTTTAGAGCACCTATTTGAAACTCATAATGGAGCAATCCGTTGGAAATGAGGAAAAAGATCTTTACGGTGAATAGAACGCACATCATCACGAGACGCGTAGACCACTTCATTCCGCCACTTCCAAATATACCCGACCAAGGACCAAGTAACACCACGGAAAACTTTGGCAGCCCACTTGTTAGCGAAAGAGATCCTAGACCCACAAATAAAATCTTGCAAAGAGAACCCTGAAAAATCCATACCCACTATCACATGACGATTTTCAAGGCAGGGATTAAAAGCTCAATGTCCAAGTTACAAAGAGCACAAAGAGTGGACAAGACCGAAAAATCCCTAGAGGACAAGTTTGGCATTGTTGGCAGCCTACAAAAGCACGCCATAAGCAGATGACCGTTTTCAGGATCCTACTATTCCAAGGGGATTTCCTGCCCAAGTTCTAAGAGTCTAAAATATAGTCATGTATAATAGTCGAAAGACGAGAGCTATGCAAACTCTACAGCCAACACTCAGAAGCATCAGGCACATGACATCATCTAACGAGCGACCACAGGAGGAACCCTCCAAATCCGCGCATTTATCCTTAAACGTACGGTCTTTGATTATTCATTAAAAACAATTACTATAACCTAGCTATAAGGACTATTATCATTTTATACAATAGCAAGCAAACGAACGCATATTGGGAATGCCTAAACAACGTTGTTTAAATTTTAGGTTGGACCGTTTAAGACTGTAGTGGACCAAACGACGCCGTTTAATGGTGAAACACAATAAGTTAGAAATGGTTGGTACCATTTAATATTGTCCTAAAACTAAATGACGTCGTTTTGCTGGCTACACTACAACATTCGAGCCCTACCCCATCGATATTTTTGGCCTTTCCCCAGCGACATGTCGATGGGGATACGTTTCCCTAGCGACATGTCGTTGGGGAAAATTCATTAGGGTATGCTCATTGAGAAAGGTATCCCCAACGACTTACCCCAGTGACACGCGGGCCCCACAGACTTTTCCTGGAAGAATAGATTGCCACGGTGGCATCTTTTTCCCCAGCGACATGTCGCTGGGGAAAATCCTTATTAAATAAAAAAATGAAGTTGAACTTAATCTTTTTAGCTAATTACAAAGTTTCCCCAGCGACATGTCGCTGGGGAATCTTTCCTTATGTTTGACTTGTCAACGTGTTGTCGTTGACTTGTCAACGATTTCGAAAGTTTCCCCAGCGACATGTCGCTGGGGAAAATCTCGATACATTTGACTTGTCAACGCTTTGCGTTTGACTTGTCAACGAATAACCAAAGTTTCCCCAGCGACATGTCGCTGGGGAAAAGTCTGTAGGTTTTTTTTAAAATTGCCTGCACAGCAGGCGTTTTCCAGATTTTTTCCAGAAATGTTCCCGAAAAAATCTACCAAAACCTGTAACAAAAACCTGTATTTGCTCACCAAAAGAAACATATAAAGTAAACTTGGAATACAAATCAACACAAACGCGGAATAAGTTCAAACTTGCACCAAAATATAATATAACGTTCTAACTTAGTCAAGGATACTAGGAATAAGTCGGGCGGGATAGTTAAGGATACTAGGGAAACCAGCGTTCTAATTTAGGATAATAGGGAAACAAGTCAAGATGAACATAAAGAAACTATGTACCATACTAACAAACACATATATGACACGACTAACTCGTGTCATCGCCACCATCCTCGCCACCCTCCCGATCCTCAGCATCATCACCTGGGCGAATCCCGCTCCCGCTGGCACCAGCACTCTCATATCTCGAAAAATGATCGCCATACATGCCGTCGTTTCTCAGCAGGCTCATCATGAAATCAACATCCCGATCTCGACGAGTCTCAGGGGGTGGTGACGAAAAGCTCGAGGTAGTACTTGCGTATCCCGGCAATACCATACCCACGCTAGGATGGTGGCCGCGAAACATACCTCCTCGCACCATCCTGTTGATCTCGGCAGTGGTGTGCTCACCCGTCGCCTCTAGCTCCCTCATCTGATCCTGTGTGGTGACAATAACACAAGATAGTAAATATATTAGTCGGGTTACTAGATTATTAATCAATGATTCATTAAAGTGTGTTTTGAAAAGAATACTTACATACAACTGGAGAGACTGCTCATCTATAAATACACCATCTGAATTTGTATGCAAACGATAGAACATGTCGATCTCTGAAGGCTCTTGTTGGGTTTCGGACGCCTTTTGCTATACATACACACGTAAGTAAGATCATTCTAATTAAATGCGGCAATAATAATATGTATGTAAATTGAATAATGATAATAATAAAATAATAAAAATAAAAAACAATAATAATAATAATAAAATAAAAAAATAAAAAATCAATAATAATGTAAAATCAATAATAATAATAATAATTACCATGAGCTGTCGAGTGCAAGGGATCGACCGAGAACCATGTCGGGAGATAAGTGTTGCCTTGGACCGATTTTGGCTGTTTGTTAAAGATCGCTTCTTGTTATCTTCGTCAGTCCAAAACACTATCTGTTTCTCCCACTCTTTAGCTGTGTGCTCGTCGGGTCTGTTCCGCCTAATTTGATCCACATCGTATTCTCCAGTCTCGGGGTCTTTTACACAGTAATCTCACTTCAGACTGGCCTTGCTGGTGTTGTATGATTTTTGTAAATGGGCATTAATGGTATCATAAATATTCGGCCACCGAGGGGTGCTCCTGTGCGGCGCGAGATCGTATTTTTTCTGCAATCAAATACAACACATTGAAAACAGAGTTAGAAATATAATTTATATATTTATTTAAATTCGTTTATTTATTTATATGATATAAATAAATAAACGAATTTAAATAAATATACACAATACAACATATTGAAACACAGAGTTAGAAATATAATTTATATATTTATTTAAATTTGTTTATTTATTTATATGATATAAATAAATAAACGAATTTAAATAAATATACACAATATAACACATTGAAAATGGAGTTAAAAATATAATTTATATATTTATTTAAATTTGTTTATTTATTTATATGATATAAATAAATAAATGAATTTAAATAAATATACACAATACAACACATTGAAAACAGAGTTAGAAATATAATTTATATATTTATTTAAATTCGTTTATTTATTTATATGATATAAATAAATAAATGAATTTAAATAAATCTACACAATACAACACATTAAAAATAGATTTAGCAATATGATTTATATATTTATTTAAATTTGTTTATTTATTTATATGATATAAATAAAAAAACGAATTTAAATAAATATATACAATTAAATAAATGAACACGATAATTAAATAAATATAAAATGATAACTTACCCCAATAGCTGCCCTGGCCGCCGCCTTGTGCCCTTCGGGGACCTTGCTCCACGAAGGGTAATACAAAGGTATTTCCCTAGCGACACACCCGAATAAGTTTCCCTAATGATCTGCGTAGGGGACGACAGGTGTAACAAGGTTACCTCTAGCGGCTACAAAGTCGATCTCGACCGGCCGGTTGTGATTCGCGGCAACCGCATCCAGTAATTTCAGGCAGCGGGTCTTGTCCCGGGTATTCTGCCTGCCGACTCTCCTCCCGCCCAAATTGGGCTTTTGCTTTCCTTTTCCTGCAAAATCAAGTGAGTGATAAAGTCATAAAAGTTAAGGCAAACAAGTTCAATATGTGTATCAAATTTGTATTACAATAATCTAGAAATTCTTACCCCGGTTGACGAAGCAACCCCCACAACCGAATGATGGAGGACGTGGACGTGAAGGATCCTCGCCACCACCGTCCCCGCCGTGTCCCCGTGCAACATCAGTCATCTGTATACACGTACAATTAGCATACATCAGTCATCTGTTTTCAAACAGCTTATCCTAATAAGCTTATCAGGATAAGCTGTTTGAAAACAGCTTATCCTAATAAGCTTATCAGGATAAGCTATTTTCAAACAGCTTATTTCGATAAGCTTATCGGGATAAACTGTTTTCAAACAACTTATCCTGATAAACTTATCAGGATAAGCTGTTTGAAAACAGTTTATTCGGATAAGCTGTTTGAAAACAGTTTATCCCGATAAGCTTATCGGAATAAGCTGTTTTCAAACAACTTATCCTAATAAGCTTATCAGGATAAGCTGTTTGAAAACAGCTTATCCTGATAAGCTTATCAGGATAAGCTATTTTCAAACAGCTTATTCCGATAAGCTTATCGGGATAAACTGTTTTCAAACAGCTTATCCTGATAAACTTATCAGGATAAGCTGTTTGAAAACAGTTTATTTGGATAAGCTGATCAGGATAAGCTGTTTGAAAACAGCTTATCCTGATAAGATTATCAGGATAAGCTGTTTTCAAACAGCTTATTCCGCTAAGCTTATCAGGATAAGCTGTTTGAAACAGTTTATTCGGATAAGCTGATAGGTAACATAACGAGTGTTTGGGTTTGCGTTTTTTACAGTTAAAGAGTGTTTGGATTTACGTTTAATGGAAATTAACAAGTTTATAAATCCCCAACGACATGTCGCTGGGGAAACCAAAATGATAAAAATAAGTAAATAAGTGTTATCAGTTAGAATTAAAAAAACATACTGTTAGTTGTGGTGGTCGGTTGTGGTCGGCTATGGTCGGCTGCTGTCGGCTGTTGTCTGCTGTGGTCGGTTGCGATCGGCTGTGGTCTTCTGCGGTCGACTACAATAACATAAAACATTTAATTAAAAACTCAATCAATAAAAACTATGAATTTATATAAAAATCTTGAATCGAAAAATAAACAAAATCCACCACCACCAAACTTGTTTAAAGAATTATCATTTGGAGGGATTAGAAAAAGAATTATAATTTAGATGGAGAGTGGTTGTGGTGGTGGTGGTGGTGAATGTTGGGAATAAATTAAGGCCAGATCACTTGAGCGCTGACAAGAGTAAAACAAGCGTTGACAGGAGCAAAACAAGCGCTGACAGCTCAAGCGTTGACAAGACAAAGTCAAGCGTTGATACATTGAAGACAAGCACTGATGGGAAGATATACTCTACGCGTTTATTGTATTCTAGATTACTTCAAGTAAAGATAGGAACAACAATGTATTTTCTATATTTATCTTTACCTAGAATAGTTGATACGTAGATTATTGTACAAGGCTTCTTATGTCTATAAAAGAAGACCTTTAGGTTAATGTTTGATATAAGTTTTCATTCGTAAACTACTTTCATTGTAAGCAAGTTTGATATCATTAATTAAAGTGAAAGTTTGTTTATATCATTGTGTGTTCTTGTTTAAGTGTTAATTCTGCATAACACTTAGATTATCATAAGCATATACAAAGGTTTCTCTAAGTGTATTACTTGATCTAATCTCGTATACATAAAGCTAAATCGATCTAAGTTTTGGATCAACAAGTGGTATCAGAGCTTGTTGAGGAACTTTTGATCTTAAAGAACACAAGAACCCTAAGAATCACCCACCCTAATTTTCTCAAAAACCCTAACAACATCATGTCAGAAACAATAACCTCGACCTCCTCACCTTTACCAAACATCAAGATTCCCATGCTTGATGCAACCAACTTTGAATTTTGGAAATTCAACTTTGAGCAATATCTAGGGATCTATGACTACACACTATGGGAGATCATTGAATATGGAAACACATTCGATAAAGCCCAAAAGATTGCTGATGCTATTACTCAAAGATCAGCTATTGCTGGATGTTCTAAAGAAGATAAGAAAGAAAAACCTGAAGATGGTAGAGCTGTGTCTGCTGATGACATAGCAAAGAAAAGGGTTGACATGAAAACCCTAAATATTCTGAAAGTCTCTTTGGGACAAGAGAACCAGCATAAATACAGAGGTTATGATTCTGCTAAAGACCTTTGGGCAGCTCTTGAAGTTGCATATGGTGGCAATGCAGATACCAGGGAAGAAAAGAAGAAACACCTCATGCATGATTATGCTGTTTTCAAGGCTCAACCCAATGAGAAGCTGAGTAGTGTGAGAAGCAGATTGCTTGACATTACAAGAAAATTGTCCATCATGGGGACACAACTTGGTGATGTTGACATTAATGATACCTTTCTTAAAAGTCTTGGTGAGTCGTGGAAGACTGAGGCAAGATCTATTCTTGCCAATAATACTTACAAAAGTTCCACGTTTGATGACATCTACAACAAACTAAGGCTGTTGGAAGATGAAACTCTTTTAGAGCATGGAAGCAAGTCTACCAACAGTAACATGGCCTTCTTCTCTCATAGTGAAGGTCAATTCAATCAGAAGGACTCTTACATGCATCCAGTTACTGGATCATCATGTGTCAGCGCTGGAACAAGTCTTGCCAACGTCTCCTTCTCAGACGCTGACACATTCAAAAGTGACTCCCCAAGAATTAAACCTGCTGGTTTGGATTTGGATACTGTATGTGCTTATATTGCTTCTTTGCCCAATGGTTCAGTGATTACATATGAGGACCTTGAGCAGATAAGTGATGAGCATTTGGAAGAGATGGACATTAAGTGGAACATGGCTCTTGCTAGTATAAGAGCAAACAGGTGGAACAGAAGGTTTAAGAAGAAAATGACTTTCAATACAAAAGACACAGCTGGATTTGATAAATCCAAAGTTGAATTCTACAACTGTCATCGTATGGGGAACTTCATGAGGGAATGCAGATCTCCTAGAAGATCTGATGCTGGTAAACACTCAAGTCAAATTGTCAAAGCTCAGGATCCTAAAGCCATGGTTGCAGTTCAAGGAATTGATGGTATGGGATGGGATTGGAGCTATCTGGCTAAGGATGTGGAAGAGGATAAAGCTTTGGTTGCTGAAATTGAAGAAGAATAGCATGTTGAATATGCTCTCATGGCACACTCCTCCTCTTCATCTGATAATGATGTATACAATGATGCTTTTTGAAGTAAAGGTTGTAAGTTAAACACTGAGAAGCTTAACAAAGAGGTGTTAAGATTATTAAGTGATGTGAGTACTGAAAAGTGCAAACTGTCTAATTACCAACTAGCTCTCACTCAAACTGAGAAAACAGTTTCTGAATACAAGAAAATGGAATTTGACTTAAAAGATAAAATAAATATCTTAAAACATGAGTTAAATGCTAGTATGGATATTAGAAACATCATGGAAAGGGTTAATGGTGAGTTACAGGCTAAATTAGATGAGGCCATTAAGAATAAAGACAATGTTGGCCTTAAAATTCAAAGATTTGATAGAGCCACTCAAACCCTAGGAGACTACGTGAGTAAACAAAGGGATCCTAAGGACATGACTGGGATTGGGATGAAAGACTACTCTGTGGTTCCACCACCAGCTGGTGACTTCTATGGTGTCCAACAAAAGGACCTATCTTGGACTGGTTTGCCAGAACTCCAAGAGGAGGAATTCATTCCTCCACCAAGAGTTGTCACTCCAGTTGAAGAGTATCAACAAAAGTTGACTGACCTGAATGAATGGAAGAAAGCTAACCCTACATTATTTATTAAGGGTGGCTTGCTATGTGAAAGTCCTAATGAGTCAACTCCCATTAAGGTTACAAACCCAATCACTGGTAAAGCTGTTGACCTAGGCTCAAACACTGTTAGAAAACCTAGCATTAAGTATGCAGAGATGTATAGGAATACTAGGTCATCTAAGAGCCAGGTTAGCAATGATGGAACAGGCTTCTTCTCTTCTAGACCTAGGGGTGTGTCTAAAAAAGCCTGTTACACTTGTGGTAGCTTTTCACACTTGGCATATAAGTGTGTCAACGCTCCCAAAGCCAGCGCTGACAGGAATAATTTCAGCGCTGACAGGAACAAAGTCAACGTTGTTAGGAAGTCAAACGCTGTCAGACCAAAACCTTGTGTGCAGCAAAGTCCACAAGTTGTTAGACCTGCCCCATTCTTCACTAGAGGGTCTAACACTCATGGACAAAGACCATTTCAAAAGACAAACACCTGGTCTAATAGGCAATGGGTTTCTGTAGCAAACCCTATATTCAACGCTGACAAGGGTAATCTCAGCATTGACAAGACCAATTCCAACGCTGACAGAAACATGACCAGACCTAAATATTTGCAACCACAGGGTAAGGGGTCTAAAGCTTCTTCAAGCTTAACATGGAGACCCAAGAAAGATCAAAACCCTAATGATAATGGGATTTCATTTTGAAGAGGGGCACCATAGATCAAACACTATTTACAAAGAAGAAAGGCAAGGATGTATTACTTGTCTAGGTCTATGTTGATGACATCATTTTTGGGTCTACTGATCCAAAGATGAGTGAGGATTTCTCCAAGCTTATGACAGACAAATTTAAGATGAGTGCTATGGGGGAGATGAACTTCTTTCTTGGTTTACAAGTTCAGCAGAAAGAAGATGGTATCTTCATCTCCCAGGATAAATATGTGCCTGAGATCTTGAAAAAGTTTGGCTTTTCTCCACATGAAAAGAGGGCTACTACTCCTATGGATAGAGAACACCCTTGGGGAAAGATTGGAGATGGGAAAGATGTTGATGTCAGGCACTATAGATCCATGATTGGATCCTTGATGTATCTTACAGCCTTCAGACCTGACATCATGTTTATTGTGTGTGCTTGTGCACGCCATCAAGTGACTCCCCATTGTGTGTGTGTGCTTGTGAAGAGGATCTTTAGGTACCTAAGATGCTATCCTAGTCTTGGTTTGTGGTACCCAAAGGATTCACCATTGGAGCTGATTGCATATTCAGATAGTGACTATGGAGGTGATAAGTTTGATAGAAAATCCACAACTGGTGGATGTCAGTTTCTTGGGAGCAGGTTGATATCTTGGCAATGTAAGAAGCAAACAGTGGTGGCTAATTCTACAACTGAAGCTGAGTATGTGGCTGCAGCTGCTTGTTGTGGTCAAGTTTTGTGGATTCAGAACCAACTGTTGGACTATGGGTATAATTTCATGCATACCAAGATATTTGTTGACAATAACAGCACTTTATGCATCATTAAGAATCCTGTACATCATTCTAAAACTAAACACATAGAAATTAGACATCATTTTATAAGAGATTGTTTTGAAAAAGGTTTAATACAACCAGATAGGGTGGACACTGAAGAGAATGTGTCAGATTTAGTAACTAAACCTTTTGATGCTGGGAGGTTTCAATACTTGGTAACAAGTATTGGAATGGTCAATCTCACATAATATGTGTTTTAGAGTCTTTTTGTAAAAGTATGTACAGGATGATGCATTGTTATTAGTCTTATTGATGATTTAGATTTTCCACTATATTTTTCTAAAAATGACAAAGGTTGCTTGAACGCTGATAAATGTTTTTGTAACGTTGTTAGCAATATAATTGTCTAACGCTGACAAAGCTTCCCTCAACGCTGTCATGTGTTATCGGGGCGTTGTCAGCAACAATGTTAGTTTTGTGGTTTTTCAATCTCAATGTGCAGGTGGTGTTAGCAGTATACCATTGGATACAGAGTTGCTTATGGATCAATGGAGAAGCATTTGGACAAGTTTTTATTTATGGATGATGGTTGGAATTTTTAATTCCTATCTTGACATAATTTTTTATGTTCATGCATGTTTTTAGCAACTTATGTATCATAGTTTAAGGGGAGGTTTTAGAAACCTTTAAGATGCTTGGGTATCCATATGATACTCTTATCACAATTCTAGATTGTGTCCACAGGTGAGTATGAGTTAGTTTTACTAATCATGAGGCACTGTAGCATGCAAAGTTGATATACTATGCATGCTGCCAAGACATTTTTGGCCTAGAATTGGTTGTGGTCCGTTGGGAGACTTGGGAATTATTTTGTTATGGAATTTACCTGGGAGTAACAAGGAATTTTATAAGGTAACTTGGTTGTTAAGAGTTTTGGTTAGCAAGGGACACTAGAGGACTGTTATGTCTATCTTGCTTAAGCAAGTGTGCATAACTGGACAGTGCTTGCCGCCCTATAATAATTATCAGCTTTTTGGTTATCTTCTCTAGGATAAATTACTTTGTTAAGGTCATTTTTCATTTTTAAACATTTTTATTTTTGGACGCTGACAAGTATTTTTCCAAGCGTTGTTGTGACCAATTTAGACACTGACATGGCTATAGGCAAATGTTGTCAAGATTATAGCCGTTGGGTGTTGATAGGTTATTTTTTACCGTTGACACTCAATGGGTCCTACCCAGTTGTTACTTTTTGACATATTTTTTGGCCGTAATTTTGGGAGTTGATAGACTTCATTTAATGCATGAGATAAAATTATTCTTTTTCAATATTTTCATGATTGTGTTTATGAAAATACTTCTTGTCTAACACAATTTTCTCTTATCAACTTCATCTTCATCAATCAATTTTTAACAGCTTTCAACAATGGCACCAAAGTTTAAACCATCAGAATTGGAATTGGGGTTCAGAAGCCAACACAACATGATCGCGTATCTTGAAGCTGATGATGCTCTGTTTCCTCAATACACAAAAATGGTTGCGTATTTGAACGCATCCCCTCTTAGGTATGCTCTTTCTCATGCACCACTCATTCCAGTCACACATATTAAACAATTTTTGAACACTGTTAGTTCCTCAATAGTTAATAGAGTGACTACATTAACTTCTATTGTTCATGGGAGACCTTGGGTGGCTACTGAGGCTTTGGTACGCCAAGCCTTGCATCTTGATGATTCTGATGGTATAGCCACCCTTCCCATTAGAGAAATAGAACAAGGACTAAGGGTGTGACAATCCGTCATTTTATGGTTGATATTTTATTCTCAGATATTATTTAAAAACATTATTTTAATGTTATATTATGAACTCACTTATTTTTGGGAAGAAATTTGAATTTACGTCTTGAAGTAGCATCGACTACGTCTAAACCGGAGGATTCTACGTTACGTGCTTACGTTTACATACACCGTTTTTTGTGACAGTCCGACATTTCAGAAAATAAATTTATCCGTGAATATTATTTTGAGATTTTAAACTTGTGTTGGTTCATAAAATCACAAAATTACGAGAAGAGATTAGGACTTACGATTATAATTTAACGTCCTTTACGACTAAACCGGAAACCTTAGGATTACGTATTTACGTTTTCGAACTCCGTTTTTTATGAGACAATTTTTATTAGATTCATTTTATGCCGTTGATTCATAATTTATAAAAAAGTTTTTCGTAAAACGACCCGAGGGCACGCAAATCGAGGAAACTACAATCGAGGAGTACCCGTAATTAAATAGGGATGAGGCAAGAATAAACTTACCCCACCCTCACATGGGATGGCCAAGTGTAAGCTACAACACACCATTATGTGTCAAAGCTTAGTAACAAAGCTAAGACACCTGTCTTAACTTTGCCACCAAACCACATGCACACAAAACCACTAAAGCCAAACTAGCAACTCATTATTCAACTCATGCAACACACAACTCTTCCTCTCTCCCCTTGAACGTCCAACACCACCATTATATCACCATCATCATCAAATTTTGACCATAAACAAAAGATATAATCAACATATGTTGATAACTACACAAAAAGATGAAGATTGGAGGTGATTTTAACATATAAAAAGGAGTTTTCATGGAGGTCTTTGGGATGATTTTAAAGAAGGAGTTTAGGGCTGATTTGTTGAAGGTGTCTTCATATCCTTGGTAATCTTGAAGGTGGTCTTCATATTTCATAAGATTGGTTACCAAAACCAAGCCTTGTTCATCCAAAATCTCAACCTTTTCATCACTTTGGTGGTATAGAGATTGTTTCTTCCTATGCTCTTGTTATTTTTATTATGTAATCATGTATTTTCTTTCTTATTGTATATGTATATGATGAATATATGATGATAAAAATGTTGTGTGGGGATCAAGTGTTGATAAATATGATTAAAGAGATGGAAAACCATATGTAAAAAGGTTAAAATCTTGCTTAATAAGTTGGCTGTATAAAAACAGTAACTAACCACATGTTAAACTGATAAAATGGCAAAGTGGAATCAATATACAGTAAGTATTAGGTCTTTTACACATCTGAGAGTTGGCCATACAATGGAATCATTATAATGAGTGAGATATGATTAAAACAAAATTGAAGTACCAATTTGAATAGTCAGTTTTGGACGGACTGTTAGGGATATTTAGAGTTGGATTGAGAAGTAGCTAAAACTAAATTAATTGTAGCACATATCATGTAGTTTATGGTGTCCAAAAATGAGCTTCTATCTCCTTGTAGAACTCAAGATATGGTAAAAATGGTGAAAGTGAAAGTAAAAATCAGATTTTGGGAAATTAAATTATAATAGTATTATAATAGCACTCAAATAAATATAGTATAAAATGTGAATTAAAACCCACTAACTTGATATTACATTTATATAAATATGTATAAGGATAAATAAATGGACATTTTATAAAAATGGTAGTTTGATAAGTTTTATAAGTTATAAAACTATAAACATGATTTTTACGTCTTTTCGTCTAAAACCGAAAGATTAACGTTTTTGTTAAATAAAACTTAGACGGTTGGACCCGTCTGATGTAAACTTTTATAAACTCACATACTGATATATAAACTTATATAACAAGTAAAAACCGATAGAACCCGAACTATAAGACATACGGACATTAACGAGCTAAGTTAGCATATTGGACTAATAATTTAACTAAATAAGTTAAACACTTATAAAAATTACTTATTGGGCTTAACCCATTTGGGCCCAACATATAAAGTATAATACTGATAATAAAAGTATGAAATGGACTAATACAATTTAATGAACTTATAATAGGCTTATTGGACCTAAAACACGTAAATAGGTAAAACTAGTAAACTAGTAAGAAGTTACCAATACATAAACAATAAAATGAGTAAATGAGAAAATGTAAACCCACTTGATCATCATATATATATAATCATCATATGTATACATAATTGATATTTTATAAAGTCATTAGACATGAGTCTAAGACGAGTATTATTTGTCTAAGTTTCCGTGATTGAAGCACGTACCGTACGTCCGAGTTGCCGATAACTCGCTTTCCCACATCAACATGAGTTCATAGCCTCGCACTCTTTTAAATGTTTTTATGAAATGTTTTATAAACCCGCGAGGGAGATAAAATGTTAGTTTTTATAAAATAGGACACCATTTGTCCCGATTGTTTGTTTATTGATTTGGACCCGAATGATTGTATGACCCGATTGTATGACCCGATAAATGATTAAATGACCCGATAGATGAAATTAAATGGATTATTAAAGTTAGGTTATGTCACTAAAAGTCCCATTAGCATGAATTGTGAACTACCGGGATTTGGTAGACGCTTATGCATATAATAGTACTATTTGGGGACGATCACCCCAGTTCGCGCCTTGACGGTTGATCCCCGTCGTGCCACATTGATTGGTAAGCGAATTTATGTATGAGAAGATTTACACAAGCGTGATTATTGTGACGACACGCTAGTTTAGATGGGAAAATTGAGTTTCGGGCTAGCTACCCGTTGTTTGTTGTAGTAAGGTAACAATGTCATGCGGCTTATAATAATCCAAATTAAAGAAATACTGCTATACGCACCGAATTACGATGTATTGCCTGACTAGCAATACAGGGTCATACTATTGATATTATGTTCGCGTTTTGTTTTTTCATAACCATATTCATATAACGATTTTTATTTGATCTATACAACGTTGTAAAACGTATCGTATGATGTTTTTACGACACTGGTTCGTATAATGATTTTTAAGGCAAATGCCTATGTTATGATTTTGATAAGGATTTATATAAAAATGACTTTGGCTATTTTATGGCCTATTACAATGATTTGTACGAAATGATTTTTGGTAATAATTTTATACCAAAGTTATATTGATGGAATTTATTAAACTCTATGAATTCACTCGGCGTTATCGCTGACCCTTTTCTTTTAACATGTTTTATCTCAGGTACTTGAAGGTAATTCTCGGGAAGACAACAAGAATTCATGGCCCACACTTAAATTATAATATCCATTCAAATGTTTTGTAAAACCTGTATTAAATACAATGACTTGAGACCTATGTAAATCTGATATTTATGAATGGAAATGCTTTATTATTAAACGACGCGATTTTTAAGCGTTGTCTATGATGTGAGTAATGTGCTATCCCGTAACACCAACTAGTCTTCCGCTGTATTGAGATTGTATAAATTTGGGGGTGTTACAGTTTGGTACGAGAGCTCTCGTTATAGAGAACGAAAGATTTTTAAAATTAAGGTTTTGAATAAAACATTTCAAAATCTTTTAACTATAAACATTTTCTAAAAATGTCTAAAAATCTTTTGACTATAACGGTGCCGAAGAATTCCAGAGTTACCGACAAGGCCAGACTGAGAAGTGTTATTTTAATATATATATAACTTGGATTATATATATATATATATATGTTGTAATTTGATTACATGATTGTTTGATGATTGTTTTGATATTTAAACTAGGTATTTATACGACGTAGATTGTCACAAGAAACCCTAAATCCCCTAGTAAATTAATCGAAGCTATTCCCATAGGAATTCTAGCTATTCCAGATCTAAACCAAGTTGTGGATATTTATGATCCCAACAAATGGTTGATATTCGTAGTAATGTTGATAGTAGTTGATTATGATTTTGAAGAAGAATTGGCGAGATTAAATCTGATATCGATGTCATGACGATCTTTCCTTATAGAGTGGAGTTTGACAAAACGTTATCACCTGGAAAGATGTCATCTGATTCGTTGTCATCCAATTCTTAAATTGAAATTGAAAGGGTGAATGTTGCACTTGAGGCTGTCATTGGAACCATTACCCAAAAGCCTCATGCCACTAGTACCTTTCCGAGAAGTCTAGTTGAATGATCAAGTCATTTCATACTAGTGACTCATTTGATAATTGTTGTTATAAGAGTTATAGGATTGGAAATTAAGTGTTGATCATATCGAGCTTTTATTGCCCTATTAAGGCCTAAGAATAAAGTTGAAGTATTGGGAAATGAGGTAGGATATCGAATTGAGTATAAAATTAGTTAAAACTTGAATAAAGTGAAACTTAACCTGTATGGAATATGAGATTGTTAAGAGGAAGTCGTTAAGTTCTTTGATTGAATTATGAGGTTTTAAATGATTTAATTTCGTGTTAAGGGTTGTTCCTAGGCCATTGTCCACTAACGAGGATGCCCAGTGTCCAAGAAATAAATTGAAGAAATCTTCTTCTGAATTGGGACCAATGGATCTTCCGGGACATATGGAACACCTAATGACTCTTGTAGGTTAGTATTCATTGTGGTATCTTTTAAAAATAATCCATAACTTAACTGAGACATCAGTTGGTAGGATGAGTTCTTGGGATTATATGACATAGTGACACGTAATGTGTTACGGTACAATTTGACTTGTTTGTGATTAATGAAAAGACTACCTTTGATTGCTAAATTCTACATGTATCGATAATATCTATCTTTTATTACTTCATCCTAATGTTCGCATTAGTGATGCAACCATTGAACAAGTACTCATCTTGATTTGAGTTACGTTGTGGATTATTCTTTTGAGTGCCATCGAGATAATGAACCTCATGATTATTTGGCTAAAGCTCATTTCCTATTATATTGTAGTTAGTTCTTGGTGAACAAGCTTTCACCACTCTTTTGCAGATCACTCATTGTTTTTATAAGATAAAACAGTATACTTTGAAAAAATTGAATTTTCATCACTATATGGATTATTTAAAGTGAGATTTATAAGTGATTGTTATCAAAATGAAGTTGTTTATAAAACACCTTGGAAAACTTAATTGTTTTCATAACAAAGAAAATCTTTGTAAATTTATTTTTGATTCTTATTTAAGAATTAAGCATGAAAATGTTTTTATTATAAACATGATAATAAAATTTTGACGAACTGAGTATTGCATCGTTAATCTTGAAATTGTATATAGTTGCGCGCCTACATTCATTTTGGAATGGACCATGCAAGGCTGATTAGTAGTCACCATAAAACTAATGAATGAACACTACATTTTCTTTGAAGATTGTGAAAGATTAAATTTTATGAGATCTGCAAGAAGTAAAAAATAGGGACATAATGTTAGGGACACCTACATATGTGCCTGTAGCATCTATTCTTCTGAGTCGAATTTACTCATCTTTGGAAATTGTCTTATTTGACAATTGACAATTCTTTCTTGTCCAATTCTCCCGTAGTGAGATTCTTAGGAAAAGTATCTGATTACCGAGTGTTGATACCCGACTGGATGTATCGACGTTCCTATCATTTCTTTTGATTTGATTTCATTTGAATGACCTGGGTAACGATCCGAGGAGCTTTTGAATGCGTACTCGAATGATGAAAACATGGGATATATTCATATTCATTAAATGTTTTCGTCTGTGACTGATTTGAAATTCTCTCGCGTAGATTATGCGTTGACATTACTCTTTTGATGATAGTTGTGTCTCCATATATCCTTGAATTTGTGAAGGGTTATGAATTATTATTAGTCTTTTGAGAAGTTCACATCTTATCGACGGCAATAAAACTGGAAAGTTGATAGTGCCAGTAGAATGGATTGATTGATTATGACATGACGACATTGTCTTAATTGATGGGAACTCGAGTAGAATTCCCCTAAATGATAAGATGTTGATTATCAAAAGTGATCCAAATAATTCTTGATGGATGACCATATCCTGCATTTAGACTTGAAATTATACCATGAATGGCTGTGAATTAGTCATAGATATTATAATCAAGAAAGAACTTAATATGAATGTATTAAAAGATGTTTCCGTTATCTGAAACTTTAGGAGGTATTTGCTGGTGAATTACCTAGACTTTTTCCATTAAGGCAAGTTGAAATTGGTATTGATTATATTTCCGGTGCTGCACATACGGCATGTGCACTGTACGTCAGCACCATCTGGATTAACAGAATTATCGTACAACTGAGAGAGTTGTCGGGGAAAGCTTTGATTCTACCGAGCTCGTCATCCTGAAGAGCTATGGTGTTATTATTCCTTATATTTGTTGAATTACCGTGAACTAGGTAAATTGACGATTAAAAATCTATATCCACTACCCAAGATGTCAGATTTGTTCGATCATTTACAAGGTTCTAGCGTATATTTGAAAATTTGATCCTCGGCATGGTTATCATCAACTTCGCGTCCGCGAAAAAGATTATCTATTCCAATCACTACACCCAGAACTTGTAATGAACATTATGAGTTTCATGTGATGTCGCTTGGATTGACCAATGCACATGTAGTATTCATAAATTTGGTGAATCACGTGTGTAGGCTGTAATTTGATAAATTCATGCTTGTGATCACTAAGGACCATTTATTTGTTTATAAGAATAAGAATGAGTTAGTAATTATTTATAGATTGCCCTGAATTGGCCGAACAATGAAAACCTGTACTTTGAGTATCTAACATGTGATTAAAGACTAAATCCTTTACATTATTTGACCGTGTGATTAATAGAAAATGGAATATATTGATTTTTTCAAAAATTGGAACCATTAAGGCATTGGATTTTACCAAAAAGAAAATGGAAATATGTTTTGACAAATGTTTTAACAAATGATTTTTAAGGGATTATTTCCTTATACACAAATCATTTAACTAAACTCCTGTTTAGGGGTAAATGTTTGTGTAAACCTCAAGACAACCTAAGAGGGATTGAGGAAACCTTTTAAACCATGACTTGAAATTTGAAACGATAATTTTTGCTTTTCAACTAAGAAAACTTTGACCAAAGTATAAACAAAGGTTTTTCGAACATTTACGAATCTTATTAAATATTTTCGATAAATCAACAAAAATCTTGTTAATTAAATTCAAATTTATTTTGAACATTTTATATAATTGATCGAACTAAGAAATTTAAAATTTTTACGTTTACGTTTCATAAAAACTAAACATTTATTATTTAATTATTTGAAATATTTAACGACGCTTTAAATGTCGAATTGAGCAAAACTGATAAAAATGATAGTTGAGACGAAACTAAAACTTGGAAAATGTGAAGCAAGAAATTTTTAATGAATACGGTCTTGATAATTATTTCATCAGGAAAGGTGAATGTAGATACCGACGCATTATGTAGAAAAGATAAAGAACCAATTAGGATGTGTTTCTTAATAATGACTGTGCAAAATAAATTGTCGAACAATATAAAAATAAACGATGTTGTAAAAAGGATAATATAGATAAAAAAGGGGGGTTCGCGGCTAATGTGAACCATTAGAATTGAGAAGCCGATGGCGTTAAATGTATAACATGCCACTTGTGGTTGCCTAAATATGGAGACTTTGGGATATAGTTATGTTGGAATCTTGTAAGTATAAGTATTCTATTCATGATATTTTTGACTAAATGTATCATTATCAGAAGAAGTTGTACTGATGGCAAACTATGAAGGCAGACATTGCCTCATACATTAGTAAACGTCTAGCTATCGCAAAGGTCATCATCTGAATTTGATTCGATTTGGGTCATCGTCGACAGACTGACCAAATCTGCTAATATCATTCCTGTTAATGATAGATTCTTGATGAAGAAATTGACTCTTTGTATTTAAAGGAGTTATGTAAACATGGTGTGCTTGTATCGAACATCTTTATCAAGATCCTCGCTTCGCATCGAATTTCTAGAGATTTGTTCAGAAGTCATTGGGAACGAACCTTGATGAGAGTACTGTTTACCACCCCAAATCGAAGGGACGAGGTAAAGTAACAATACAAAACACTAGAAGTCTTGTTTTATGTTTGAATGATTGACCTTTGGTAATAAACTGTAAAATCGTTTTCCTTTGGAGAGATTATCATTGATAATTATCGTATTAGGATCGAGATCGAATCTTGTGAGGATATATATTAGAGCATCTGTAAGCAGGAGTTGGGATGAAGACACCCGACATACACCCATTGTGAGTTGGACATGTCTTTTAGGTTTAAGGTTTCCTATGATGGCGAACCTAACCTTACAAAATACTCGACCCGCGAGACCTGAAATGATTGCTGAAATTAGGATCTGATTATTGACTGCCGGTAGTGGGCAAGAGGTTATGTGAATATGAAATGTAGATCTTGAAGTGCCAAATGGGTAGCGAAGTTATGCCAAAAATTTTAACCATGGAAAAATGAATTGATGATCTGAAAGATCATGGGATATAAGTCCCCGTTGCATGGGACCATTGAGATGATGTAAAAGATTGGTTTGAAAGACATATAAGTTGGATCTACCCTAGGACTTCAAGAGCTGCGTGAATTATGTTTCGTATATCGAACTTGATAAAATGCCTATCAAGTGAAAATCTGACTATTTCATAATGAAGTTTAGATCGGCGAAAAGTTGCATTCATCAAAAACCCGTGAACATCATGGATAGAGAAAGTAAGTCAACATTAAGCCAGATCGTATTCCCGTAGTTATGTTTGATGAAACTCGCGTATTGTAATAGATTACACTTGTGAGAAAAGACCGAATGTGGAGGAAATACCCACATGGCTTTAACTCTATAAGAAGCGAGTAGTAATATAAAATGATCTTTGAAGACAAAGATCCTGTTTAGGGGTAAATGCTGTGACAATCCGTCATTTTATGGTTGATATTTTATTCTCAGATATTATTTAAAAACATTATTTTAATGTTATATTATGAACTCACTTATTTTTGGGAAGAAATTTGAATTTACGTCTTGAAGTAGCATCGACTACGTCTAAACCGGAGGATTCTACGTTACGTGCTTACGTTTACATACACCGTTTTTGGTGACAGTCTGACATTTCAGAAAATAAATTTATCGGTGAATATTATTTTGAGATTTTAAATTTGTGTTGGTTCATAAAATCACAAAATTACGAGAAGAGATTAGGACTTACGATTATAATTTAACGTCCTTTACGACTAAACCGGAAACCTTAGGATTACGTATTTACGTTTTCGAACTCCGTCTTTTATGAGACAATTTTTATTAGATTCGTTTTGTGCCGTTGATTCATAATTTATAAAAACGTTTTTCATAAAACGACCCGAGGGCACGCAAATCGAGGAAACTAGAATCGAGGAGTACGCGTAATTAAATAGGGATGAGGCAAGAATAAACTTGCCCCACCCCCACATGGGATGGCCAAGTGTAAGCTACAACACACCATTATGTGTCAAAGCTTAGTAACAAAGCTAAGACACTTGTCTTAACTTTGCCACCAAACCACATGCACACAAAACCACTAAAGCCAAACTAGCAACTCATTATTCAACTCATGCAACACACAACTCTTCCTCTCTCCCCTTGAACGTCCAACACCACCATTATATCACCATCATCATCAAATTTTGACCATAAACAAAAGATATAATCAACATATGTTGATAACTACACAAAAAGATGAAGATTGGAGGTGATTTTAACATATAAAAAGGAGTTTTCATGGAGGTCTTTGGGCTGATTTTAAAGAAGGAGTTTAGGGCTGATTTGTTGAAGGTGTCTTCATATCCTTGGTAATCTGGAAGGTGGTCTTGATATTTCATAAGATTGGTTACCAAAACCAAGCCTTGTTCATCCAAAATCTCAACCTTTTCATCACTTTGGTGGTATAGAGATTGTTTCTTCCTATGCTCTTGTTATTTTGATTATGTAATCATGTATTTTCTTTCTTATTGTATATGTATATGATGAATATATGATGATAAAAATGTTGTGTGGGGATCAAGTGTTGATAAATATGATTAAAGAGATGGAAAACCATATGTAAAAAGGTTAAAATCTTGCTTAATAAGTTGGTTGTATAAAAACAGTAACTAACCACATGTTAAACTGATAAAATGGCAAAGTAGAATCAATATACAGTAAGTATTAGGTCTTTTACACATCTGAGAGTTGGCCATACAATGGAATCATTATAATGAGTGAGATATGATTAAAACAAAATTGAAGTACCAATCTGAATAGTCAGTTTTGGACGGACTGTTAGGGATATTTAGAGTTGGATTGAGCAGTAGCTAAAACTAAATTAATTGTAGCACATATCATTTAGTTTATGGTGTCCAAAAATGAGCTTCTATCTCCTTGTAGAACTCAAGATATGGTAAAAATGGTGAAAGTGAAAGTAAAAATCAGATTTTGGGAAATTAAAGTATAATAGTATTATAATAGCACTCAAATAAATATAGTATAAAATGTGAATTAAAACCCACTAACTTGTATATTACATTTATATAAATATGTATAAGGATAAATAAATGGACATTTTATAAAAATGGTAGTTTGATAAGTTTTATAAGTTATAAAACTATAAACATGATTTCTACGTCTTTTCGACTAAAACCGAAAGATTAACATTTTTGTTAAATAAAACTTAGACGGTTGGACCCGTCTAATGTAAACTTTTATAAACTCACATACTGATATATAAACTTATATAACAAGTAAAAACCGATAGAACCCGAACTATAAGACATACGGACATTAACGAGCTAAGTTAGCATATTGGACTAATAATTTAACTAAATAAGTTCAACACTTATAAAAATTACTTATTGGGCTTAACCCATTTGGGCCCAACATATAAAGTATAATACTGATAATAAAAGTATGAAATGGACTAATACAATTTAATGAACTTATAATAGGCTTATTGGACCTAAAACACGTAAATAGGTAAAACTAGTAAACTAGTAAGAAGTTACTAATACATAAACAATAAAATGAGTAAATGAGAAAATGTAAACCCACTTGATCATCATATATATATAATCATCATATGTATACATAATTGATATTTTATAAAGTCATTGGACATGAGTCTAAGACGAGTATTATTTGTCTAGGTTTCCGTGATTGAAGCACGTACCGTACGTCCGAGTTGCCGATAACCCGCTTTCCCACATCAACGTGAGTTCATAGCCTCGCACTCTTTTAAATGTTTTTATGAAATGTTTTATAAACCCGCGAGGGAGATAAAATGTTAGTTTTTATAAAATAGGACACCATTTGTCCCGATTGTTTGTTTATTGATTTGGACCTGAATGATTGTATGACCCGATTGTATGACCCGATAAATGATTAAATGACCCGATAGATGAAATTAAATGGATTATTAAAGTTAGGTTATGTCACTAAAAGTCCCATTAGCATGAATTGTGAACTACCGGGATTTGGTAGACGCTTATGCATATAATAGTACTATTTGGGGACGATCACCCCAGTTCGCGCCTTGACGGTTGATCCCGTCGTGCCACATTGATTGGTAAGCGAATTTATATATGAGAAGATTTACACAAGCGTGATTATTGTGACGACACGCTAGTTTAGATGGGCAAATTGAGTTTCGGGCTAGCTACCCGTTGTTTGTTGTAGTAAGGTAACAATGTCATGCGACTTATAATAATCCAAATTAACGAAATACTGCTATACGCACCGAATTACGATGTATTGCCTGACTAGAAATACAGGGTCATACTATTGATATTATGTTCGCGTTTTGGTTTTTCATAACCATATTCATATAACGATTTTTATTTGATCTATACAACGTTGTAAAACGTATCGTATGATGTTTTTACGACACTGGTTCGTATAATGATTTTTAAGGCAAATGCCTATGTTATGATTTTGATAAGGATTTATATAAAAATGAATTTGGCTAGTTTATGGCCTATTACAATGATTTGTACGAAATGATTTTTGGTAATAATTTTATACCAAAGTTATATTGATGGAATTTATTAAACTCTATGAATTCACTCGGCGTTATTGCTGACCCTTTTCTTTTAACATGTTTTATCTCAATTACTTGAAGGTAATTCTCGGGAAGACAACAAGAATTCATGGCCCACACTTAAATTATAATTTCCATTCAAATGTTTTGTAAAACCTGTATTAAATACAATGACTTGAGACCTATGCAAATCTGATATTTATGAATGGAAATGCTTTATTATTAAATGACGCGATTTTTAAGCGTTGTCTATGATGTGAGTAATGTGCTATCTCGTAACACCAACTAGTCTTCCGCTGTATTGAGATTGTATAAATTTGGGGGTGTTACAAAGGGCTTTGGGTTATCCTTTTCTTGATGAAGGAACTTTAAACAAATATCATAAACAGGAGTTTCCCCTAGCCTGGAAGTACCTCATACATGTCCTCCTTCAATGTTTGAGTCCCAAATGCACTGCACACAATGAGATCAATAGATCTATTGCAAGTGCTATTGTGTGTATTGCAACTGGGCAAAAATTTAATTATTCTAAAATGATTTTTGAGGGCATGTGTAAAAATAAGGGGAACAAAATGACTTTAGCTTATCCCCGATTTTTACAAATGGTTTTTGATGTTCAAGGATACTACACAAGGGATCATAATGATTTTTATGAGATCCCTGTACAAAAGAAAGCTATTTTTATGAAGATGAACTCACCCCCCCCCCCCCCCATCGTGACCTACCCTTAACCCAAGCTATGCTTGCTGTCATTGCAGCAGCTCATCCCCAACCAGACCCCCAACCTCAAATTGACCCAATACCTGAACCATTACCTTCACCTGAACATATGCAAATTGACCAAGAACCCTTCAACGCTGACACGTTAAATGTTGGCGTTGATGTGCCTATTTCCAACGTTGACACACAACCTTCACAAACCCAAACACCCCTTAACCAACCCACATCCACCCAATCCACATCATCTTCCACACCTCCTGAATATAGGTTAATGAAACGCCAAAGGACTACTGGAGTGTTCTATTATGGTGGTCCTAGCCATGTAGCAGAGAGAACCACCACCACAAGTGTGGTTGGTGACATGGATGAGGCTGGGACTATTGGTTCTGGCTTAGAAGCTGGCCAAGGCAGTCCCACCATCATTAAGTCCTCATCTATGCCCAATGAATCTGACTTGGGAGGTCAGATCCCCATTTTAGAGGAGAGCAGATTGGAACCAATGACCCTAATTGAATTGACGGCAGTCTGCATGAGCTTGCAAAAGCAAAATGCAGACTTAGTACAAGTTGTCAACTCACAAGGCCTTGAACTCAAGCAATTGAGGGAGAGGATTGTTGTTTTGGAGACTTCAAGTGCAAGGAGAGGTATGGAGGAATCTTCCAAAGGGGAGGAAGATCCAATAAATGTGAGTGATAAGGGCAGTCATGATGGTCAATATTTGGATGTTGTTGAGGCCCTTACAAGTTTGAAGAAACAAACAGGTTTTGATACGTCCTTAGTCTCTCCTACCAACTTGAATTTATCATTTACAGTCATGTTGGAGGAAATTGCAAAAGGCGCTGAGGCAGGAAATTTGGGCGTTGACAAGGAAACTTTGGACGCTGACAGAAGTATTTTGGGCGCTGACACAGCAAAATTGGGCGTTGACAGACCTGCACATGAGGGTGATGTATCCCAGTCATCATCCATCATCAAGGAGGTTTCTTCACAGGTATCACCATCTACCTTACCAACAATTGCTCCATTAAATAAGGGTAAGGGTATTATGGTAGAAGAGATTGTTCCAAAGGATGCAGCTCAAGTTGAGTTTGATAGAAGGTTGGCTGCACAAATCATGAAACAAGATAGAAAGGAGGTGAAAGAGTCACCATTTGTTGTTACTTCAGAAGAAGGAAGTGATGGAGCTAGCTCAGGCTCAAGTATTATGATTATAGAACCAGAAAGACTTGAGTATGGAGATGAGTTGGCCAAGGAGAAATTGAGAGAGTTGAAATTGCAAGTTGACTTTGATATGCCAGAGGTGGTTCAAATGTATAATGCTTGGGAAGAAAGATGTATGGAGAATCCACACTTGACCATTTCAGATCAAATATAGGGTTTGGAGATTCTCCTCAGAGTTCAAAAGGATTGCCAGGCAATTTTGAAACACAAGGCAAGCAATATTCTCTCAGAGTTGAAAAGGGATAGAAGGGAGTTATACTGCATGTTGCTCAGATGTCATGGAGTAGGATGGACTTATCAAAAATTAAGGGCATTGACATTTGATGAGTTGGAATGCAAGGCTTATCCTATCTGGGTTAGAGTGCAGGAAGCAAACACTCTCAGACTTCTTTCTGATGAAAGAAAGGAAGAACTTGTAGAAGAAATGGAGCTCAAGAAGGCAATGTTTGTTCCCAGACCAGTGAAAAAGGGAGTTCCTCTTGAGTTACCCAAAGATATGGATCCATTATATCCAAGTGAAGCTGTCATAAGAAAGAGCCTCAAGCTCTCACCATTAGAAGCTTCAAATATGGTGCAAGTGTTACCACTAGATTCCAGAAATTCAATTGTGAGCTATGAAGAAGATGAATGTGGATTTTAGAAGATTGGCAGGTATGGCAAAGAAGTACACACTTTCACCACTCTTATATCTTTATTTGCAAGTTGTGATAGAGAAGACTTGGTAGACCTATGGAGGTTGCTAGAGACCAAGTATGAGGCTGAAGCACCAACTTCAGCTAATGGAATAAAACTGTGGTCCACATTCAAGAGAATGTGTGGACCAAAAGATGAGGATCCTGCTATTTGGAAGGATTTTGAAGATGACCTCAGTGGTCTTCAATGGAGATTGTATTCAGCTGCTGGTGTTTACCATTTGAGTTCTACAAAGTTTGCTGAGTATCTACTTATGGATGGTCAGTATTTCATATCAAAGGCTATCTTGGAGAAGATGAAGAACACTCAGCTGGAAATTGATTATTCAAGTGACGTGGCAAAAGACTTGATCAGATTTATTTATTACCAATATGAGAAGGTTTGTAAGATTCCTCCTAGTCCTTAATGCTTATTCAGAAACTTAATCATAAGAGTGGATATCAAGTTTAAGGGAGGATTGTTGGGAATAAATTAAGGCCAGATCACTTGAGCGCCGACAAGAGTAAAACAAGCGTTGACAGGAGCAAAACAAGCGCTGACAGCTCAAGCGTTGACAAGACAAAGTCAAGCGTTGATACATTGAAGACGAGCACTGATGGGAAGATATACTCTACGCGTTTATTGTATTCTAGATTACTTCTAGTAAAGATAGGAACAACAATGTATTTTCTATATTTATCTTTACCTAGAATAGCTGATACGTAGATTATTGTACAAGGCTTCTTATGTTTATAAAAGAAGACCTTTAGGTTAATGTTTGATATAAGTTTTCATTCGTAAACTACTTTCATTGTAAGCAAGTTTGATATTATTAATCAAAGTGAAAGTTTGTTTATATCATTGTGTGTTCTTGTTTAAGTGTTAATTCCGCATAACACTTAGATTATCATAAGCATATAAAAAGGTTTCTCTAAGTGTATTACTTGATCTAATCTCGTATACATAAAGCTAAATCGATCTAAGTTTGGGATCAACAGTGAATCTGGCAGTGGGCGGTGGTGGTAAGTGGTTGTGGTAAGTGGATGTGATGGTGTTGATGGTATGCCTTTGGTGATAGCAGCGGTGGTTGTGATAGCAACAGTGGTGGTGATGGTGGTGATAGTAGCGGTTGTGGTGGTGGTGAGTGGTGTTGATGGTGGTGATAGTTCTAACACCCCCAATTTACATTGCGCAGCGGAAATACACAATTGGGTGCTAGACACAAGCATCATCACACAAGGTATATTGAACCACTCAAAATAGAGACGTTTACACAAAATATAAACATGATTATTATAAATGGTCTAAAACATAGATTTCAACCCAAATTGTACTGACACGATACCAGAGTAAAGCGTTTAGTCCCCATGGATCTCGACCAACAACCAACAAGTTTAGTACAGTACATTAACATAAAGTAAATTGTTCAACATTAAAAAGGTAGAAACAGTTTAGACCAACATTCTTCTAAAAGCCAAGCCACAACCTCCACAGCAAAGCTCCATGCTCCATCACTTCCTATTACCTGAAATACATGCATAAAACGAGTCAACAATAATGTTGAGCGAGACTATAGGTTTATCAAATCACATTTGAACACGAGGAGAAAATCAATCATAATCATTTATAGAATTGTCGTACACACAATATATATTCAAGGCAGTAATAATAATGATATTATTAAACAAACATTGTATTTAAGCTCATGAAACTGACTCCTTAACCAAATAGTCACCCACGCCAAATGCCGGCATGACTAGAATAAAACCATTGCCCCTCTAGGGTATCAGTTGCTAGAATACCACAATCTTATTCACGTAAAATTATCCTTCCCAGCGGGTTACTCAACGTAATGCCCTGGTCTCAGATAGGGTGGTCAACCCAATAGTACTATCATTAGAATAAGCGGCTATTTCCGACTCACAACATCAAGTCAGAAGATAGTTAACGGCTCATGAATTTAGGGTCTTTAGCAACAAGTTACTCAATACAATGAAATCAACTTTAGGAAACATTCGGGTCCAACAATTACTCATGACTTGTGTTCATTTATTTTCAAATAGCATGTATCCCCCTCGCGGGGTATTAAAATCATTAAAACGAGTAGAAAGTGAGGCTATAGACTCACCTTAGTATAAGAGATCTAGCGAGATGATTGTCGACGGTAATGAATGCCTTTCAAACACGAGAACCGCTACCTATCAAATAAGGCGCGTTCGTTAATAATGACTCGAGAAATTAATCATACATAACAACATCAAACTCAAACTCATAAAATCACAATAAACTCGAGAGAAAACGATATAAATAACTTCATTATACTTTACTACACATTTACTTAACCATTTTATACTTTTTACAAAGTCCGCCGGTACATACTACATGTACTAGCTTATTTACCCTTTTTAAACTTATCAACCGTTTATGAAACGACTCGATAAACTAACTTACTATGTATAGAAAGTCCTCTTACAAGTTTATCAAATGAAATTACTTTTAAAGTACTTTACCCGACTCATTTTCAAACTACAAAATCCGGACAGATTTACGTTAAGTTTTCATACAACCGTTTTAACTTATTTAAACGATTCCGTTTACAAAACCGACACTCGGGTTTTAAAGTAAACTCAACTTATAAAATAAACACATCATTATCAGTAGGTTACATTTTTCAGAACATCCATTTAGAGTCCCCGAGATTCGATCCAAATATCGACAACAACTACTTGTAGTGCCGATACTCGTCTCCCGGTACACGATCATTCAAAACATCATAACTTCGCGCTCGTTTTGAGCTAGAAGCTCTACCTTATATCAAATCGAAGCTAAGAAAATTATCTACAACCCTAGGCTATAAGTTAAGCCATTTTCAAAACATAAAAATTCGGATTTTACCTTTTACTTACTGTTATAAAATGACTACTCAAAACTTGTACAAAATCAATTTTTTGATAAAAACCAACCATGGTAATGATCATTACTATACCCTAATATCATCATACATAAACCATAAGATCAAAATCATAATCAAAATAAAAATCGTAAGATCAAAATGAAGTTTCTAACAAGATTTTTAGCACAAACCACCATGGATCATCATGATAATGCCATGCATGATTAAGCTCCTACCTACCAACATCAATAAAAAAAAGTTGCTTGCATGTGTAAAATTCTTACACCAATGTGATCCTTGATCAAAAATAAGGTTGGGTCTTGTGTTAGTTTAGCTCAAAACATCATAATTCTTGAGTTAAAATTGATCAAAGGGTGGTTTTGGGTGGTGGTGTAGGTCACGGCAAACACAAGAGAGAGAGAGAGTGGAAGTGAAAAAATTTGTGAGTGGATTTGTGTGTGTTAAAAAAAAATCTTTTATATAGTGGTGTAGGGACCTAGTTGCAATTTGGTGAAAGTTGTGGTTAGAAATGTAAATAGTTAGCTAAAAAGCGGGAAATAACTATTAGTCAATTTTCAAAATATTTACGGGGCTCGGGTTTCATAAAGATACTTTTAAAAATATAAAACGTACCTCAAAAATAATAATATCGACTCTCGACTCGACTTAACACGTCATTTAAAATAAAACCTCGAAAAATGACAAAAATCGAACAACCGACAATAAAACGTAAAATATTTGGCATCCATCGACATCACGCTTGCTAATACTCCTTATACTTGATAAATATTAAATATAAACCTATCAACAACGGTTTAAACTTAAACCTCCAAAAATAAATATCGTTCAAACTCATTTAAAAATTTCAAAAATAATCGTAAAATAAGATTAAACAATGACCTCGATTTTGGGTTGTCACATCCCCCCCTCTTAAAAGAAGCGACGTCCGCGGTGCTTAATCCTTCCTAAAAAAATGAGGATACTTGTCCTTAAAGAAATCCTCACGTTCCCACGTAAACTCTGACCCACGTCTAGAGTTCCATCTCACCTTCACAATCGGAATTCTACTATGCTTCAATTTCTTAACTTCCCTATCCATAATCTCTATAGGTTCCTCTATAAAATGCAACTTATCATCAAGTTGAATCTCCTCCAATGGAATCACCACATCCCTTTTAGCTAAAAACTTCTTCAAATTAGACACATGAAAAGTATTATGAATAGCCTTAAGCTCATCAGGCAACTCTAACTTATAAGCCGCCAATCCAATCCTTTGGATAATCTTAAATGGTCCAATATATCTCGGGCTCAACTTTCCTCTCTTCCCAAAACGTATTACTCCTTTCCATGGAGATACTTTCAACATAACCATGTCTCCTACTTCAAACTCCAACGGTTTCCTTCTGTTATCAGCATAACTCTTTTGTCTACTTCTGGCAGATAACAAACGCTTCTTGATTTGCACAATCATTTCAGTCGTCTCAAATATCATTTCAGGCCCAGTCAATTGACTTTCTCCTACCTCACTCCAACACATTGGTGATCTACACTTACCTCCATACAAAGCTTCAAATGGAGCGGCTTTAATACTTGAATGATAACTATTATTGTACAAAAATTCAACCAATGGCAAATGCTTATCCCAACCATTTCCAAAATCAATCACACATGCACGAAGCATATCCTCTAACGTTTTAATCGTTCTCTCACTTTGTCCATCAGTTTCTGGATGATATGCTGTACTTAAACATAACTCCGTTCTCATCGCTTTCTGCAAAGACTTCCAAAATTCTGAAGTAAACCTACTATCACGATCAGAAATTATCGACAAAGGCACACCATGTCGACAAACAATCTCCTTCACATACACTGTTGTTAACCTTTCCATACTATCTGTCTTCTTCATTGGCAAAAAGTGAGCAGACTTAGTCAATCTATCTACTATCACCCATATCATATCACAACCATTTGCAGTCCTTGGCAAACCTGTCACAAAATCCATAGTAATCTTCTCCCATTTCCACTCAGGAATCTCAGGTTGCACTAATAATCCAGACGGTTTCTTATGTTCAGCCTTCACCTTCACACAAGTTAAACACTTATTAACATACTGTGTTATATCTGCCTTCATATTCGGTCACCAATAAACTTTCTTAAGATCTTGATACATCTTGTCCGATCCAGGATGTATTGAATACTTTGACTTATGAGATTCATTCATCACCAAATCTCGCACCCCTAACGAATCTTCCTCAGACGGACACAACGGTTACCAAATCCTATTCTTAAAATACCTCAATCCATTCGGCCTCACTTCAAACAATGGTTTCAACATTCTACCCAAATTTTCTGCCTCAACATTCTATTTCTTCAAACCATTAGTTTGGGCTTTCAATATCGCTTCTGTCAAATCAACACTTTCCAACATCGTCAAAGCTCTAACTCTTATAGACTTATCTCTTTCCTTTCTACTAAGTGCATCAGCTACCACATTCGCTTTACCAGGATGGCAACGAATCTCGCAGTCATAATCACTCAGCAAATCAACCCATCTCCTTTGCCTCATATTCAATTCCTTTTGATCCAAAATATACTGCAAACTCTTATGATCAGTGAAAACCACACACTTGGTTCCATACAAGTAGTGTCTGCACAGCTTGAAAGCAAAAATAACAGCCCCAAGTTCTAAATCATGCGTAGTGTAATTCTCTTCATGCTTCCTTAATTGTCTCGACGCATACGCTATTAGTTTCTCCCTTTGCATCAATACAGCTCCAAATCCTTTATGAGACGCATCACAGTACACTACAAAATCCTCAGATCCTTCTGGCAAAGATAATATCGGCGCAGAACACAACTTATCCTTCAACATACTAAATGCAGATTCCTCTTCTAATCCCCATTCAAACACTCGATTCTTCTCCGTAAGCTTAGTCAACGGCTTAGCAATTAACGAAAAATTCTCAATAAACCTTCTATAATACCCAGCCAAACCAAGAAATTGGCGAACTTCAGTCGGCGTCTTCGGCACTGACCAATCCTTAATTGCTTCAATCTTAGCAGGATCCACACGAACACCTTCTCTATCAATCACGTGCCCCAAAATTGCACTGATTTCAACCAAAATTCACACTTAGAGAATTTCGCATACAACTTCTCCTTCTTCAACAATTCCAAAATTGTTCTCAAATGCTTCTCATGTTCCTCTTCACTCTTGGAATAAAAGAGAATATCATCAATGAATACGATAACAAACTCATCCAAATACGGCTTACATACACGATTCATCAAATCCATAAATACAGCAGGCGCATTTGTTAATCCAAAAGGCATCACTTGAAATTCGAAATGTCCATATCGAGTACAGAAAGCTGTTATAGGAATATCTTCTTCCCTAACTCTCAGTTGATGATACCCAGACCTCAAATTGATCTTCGAGTATACACATGACCCTTGCAACTGATCGAACAAATCATCAATCCTCAGCAGTGGATACCGATTCTTGACAGTCAATTTGTTAAGCTCTCTGTAATCAATACACATTCTAAAAGAACCATCTTTCTTCTGAACAAAAAAAACAGGCGCACCCCACGGCGACGAACTTGGTATAATAAATCCCTTCTCCATCAATTCCTTCAATTGATCAGATAATTCTTTCATCTCAGATGGAGCTAAACGATACGGTGCACGAGCAACAGGAGCAGCACCCGACACTAAATCAATACGAAACTCCAATTCACGATGCGGTGGTAATCCTGGCAATTCCTCAGGGAAAACCTCTGGATACTCTCTAATCACAGGCACATCCTCCAATTTCCTTTCATTCACACCATCATTACTTATCTGTGCAAGAAACACATCATAACCTACTTCTATATACCTCATCATCTTTAAACAAGAAACAACTCTCGAACGAGACGTACATTCATCACCTTCCACAGTCAATACCCTATTCCTCAGCGGTATCTGAACTAATCTTTCTCCACAAACAATTACTGCACCATTACCAACTAACCAGTCCATACCAACAATCACGTCAAAAGATCCTAATTCTATGGGCATCAAATCAATACTAAACACATAATTACCTAACTTCAAGGAACAACCTTTCAGTATAGAACTAGTGCTTACAACCTTACCATCAGCTAACTCCACATTATAACTAGTTGTCAATCTCACTGGTTCTCTATCCAATAGCTGACTGAATCTAACATCTACGAAACTTCTATCGGATCCAGAATCAAATAACACACTAGCATAACAAGCATCAAGTAAGAACGTACCAGTCACCACGTTCGGCCCTTGAGGTTTGTCAGAATCTCCCACAACATAGGTGGGAGCAGCAATCCCAGCAGCAACAGAAGCAACATTGCCTCCCTGTCGTATGCCAACCCTCGGACAGTTCCCCTGCTTATGTCCACGGCCTCCACATCCAGAACAGTAAACTACCTTGACAGCATTAGCCCCAGTGGCTACACCCTTGTTTCTACAATCTGCCATCTTGTGTCCGGCCTTCCCACACTTGTTGCAAGCAGGTGGACAATTTCCAACATGATACAGATTACATCGACCACACTTTGGATTCACCTTGTTACCTTGATTTCCTGTAGCAGCACGAACACCATCATTCCTTCTCAAATTATATTGCTGATTCCTATTCGGTCCTTGGTAATTGTTATTACGATAACCACCTCGATTCTGCCCTTGACTTGAGTGTGCAGCTTGCCACTTTCTCTTATTTCCTTCAGCAATACTATCCTTTCGATCCTGCAGCTTTACATCCATTAAAGCATGTGCCATTTGAACAGCTTCATCAAATGACTTGGGTTTCGACGAAGTAGTTTCTCCCTTGATATTACTAGATAAACCCCTAATGTACTGCTTCATCTTCTTACGGTCATCAGCAAATGCATCAGGACACAACAAACATAAATCAGAAAATCTTCTTGTATAAGCTACAATATCATTATTCCTCAGCACCAAATGCCTCAATTCATCTTTCAACTGACCTAACTCTTCCACAGGACAAAACTTAGCAGTCAACAGTACATTGGCCACAGTCCATGTTCTAGCATTAGCTTCAACCAATCCCACAGTAGCTACTTGACTATTCCACCAACTCAACGCATCATCCTGAAAAGTAGCTGCAACAAACTTTACCTTACTGGCTTCTGAACATCCACTGATTTCAAAAGTACTTTCAATCTTCTCAATCCACCTCCTTAATTCCAATGCACCACCAGTACCACGAAATTGGGTAGGTCCACATTTCATGAAACTAGCATAAGAACATTCCTTCTGAACCTGCTGAACAGCAGCATTACCTCCAACTTGTCCCGCGGCATTTCCTTCTGCTTGCTCATCAGCATTTCCTCCAACCTGATTTCCATCATTCCCTCCAACCTGACCAGCAGCATTCCTATTCTCAGCCTCTTGGTTCCTCGTAGCACGTTCAGCTTCTAAAGCTCTAGCGATAGCTTGCTCAATCATGGTATTAACAGTAGCAGTCGTCAATTTAGGCGGCATGTTTACAGAAAACTAACCAAACAGTAATTTAGTAAAGTCAGAAAAATGCCTCCCAACTCCTTCCTGTCACCATAACAGAAAAAGAACAAGTACTCATATCATGATAAGAAGAAGGATTTCTCTATCAAGATGTAACATGGATACTACATGCACCAACAACACAATTCACAATGAATCATTAACCAATTCACACAAGAACTAATAAGATAAATCATAAGTCATGAAGGTAATTTTGGATTGCCTTGGAAAATCTCCACAAAATTGTGACAAGTAATGTCACTACAATCCTTCATCACAACAACTTAAAGGTCATTAAGTTTCATCAAAAATTAGAGTACGAGTCTGCATAAGTTCTATTACAACCAGGCTAAATAAAAACAACAACAGAAAAGAACTAAACATCACATCCTCGCAGCTTCTTGTACATCGGCTCGTCATCACTGCTGCTATCATCATCATCAGATTCTTCCTCCACTTTTTCCTCCCCTTTACGACTACCTCCTTCACTCGACTTCACCGACACTTGAGCTTCAACCTGATTCGGCACATCACGAATCACAACACCATGACTAGGAAAAGATCTCACCGGCAAACCTCACACACTCAACCTAGCATTCCTTTCTTGTTCCCTACTCAACCTTTCAACTTGCCCACTCAAATTCAACACCATAGATCTCAATCTAACAACTTCATCTATTTCTCATGCCTTAACAAACTCTGATCTCCTCACACTACCAACAAACCTGTCAAACTTTTTCTCATTCATCTCAAACCTCCTAATCACACGAGTCTCAACCAAATACCTTTCAAACAAAGACCTATCAAACTTCTTAAGAAACCAGAAAATATCATCATAAGACCTAGGACCTGGACAATAAACCTTAGGAATACCATCATGAATAGATCGAGCACTAGCAGCCCTACTCGACTCAACAGGAACATCACCCCTAGCTTCTATATACCTCATCATCTTTAAACAGGAAACAACTCTCAAACGAGACGTACATTCATCACCTTTCACAGTCAATACCCTATTCCTCAGCGGTATCTGAACTAATCTTTCTCCACAAACAATTACTGCACCATTACCAACTAACCAGTCCATACCAACAATCACGTCAAAAGATCCTAATTCTATGGGCATCAAATCAATACTAAACACATAATTACCTAACTTCAAGGAACAACATTTCAGTATAGAACTAGTGCTTACAACCTTACCATCAGCTAACTCCACATTATAATTAGTTGTCAATCTCACTGGTTCTCTATCCAATAGCTGACTGAATCTAACATCTACGAAACTTCTATCGGATCCAGAATCAAATAACACACTAGCATAACAAGCATCAAGTATTAGATAGGGTTCATCATTAGAGGTTCAATGTATTAGATATGGTTCAACATTAGAGGTTCAACGCATTAGATAGGTTTCATCATTAGAGGTTCATTGTATTAGATAGGGTTCAACATTAGAGGTTCAATGTATTATATAGGTTTCATCATTAGAGGTTCAACGTATTAGATAGGGTTCAACATTGGAGGTTCAATGTATTAGATAGGATTCAACATTAGAGGTTCAATGTATTAGATAGGGTTCAACATTAGAGGTTCAACGTATTAGATAGGGTTCATCATTAGAGGTTCAATGTAATAGATAGGTTTCATCATTAGAGGTTCAACGTATTAGATAGGGTTCAACATTGGAGGTTCAATGTATTAGATAGGGTTCAACATTAGAGGTTCAACGTATTAGATAGGATTCATCATTAGAGGTTCAATGTATTAGATAGGTTTCAACATTAGAGGTTCAATGTATTAGATAAGGTTTAACATTAGAGGTTCAATGTATTAGATAGGATTCAACATTAGAGGTTCAATGTATTAGATAGGGTTCAACATTAGAGGTTCAATGTATTAGATAGGGTTCAACATTAGAGGTTCATTGTATTAGATAGGGTTTAACATTAGAGGTTCAATGTATTAGATAGGATTCAACATTAGAGGTTCAACGTATTAGATAATTAATAATAATAAGTTTTATATAATTGTATATTTTTTTATATAACATTTATGTAATTTAGTTTTAAATTATTAACAATAATAAGTTTTATATAGTTGTATATTTTATTTTTATATAATTGTATATTTTACTTTTAGATAATTAATCATAATAAGTTTTATATAATTGTATTTTTTTATATACCATTTATGTAATTTACTTTTAAATGATTAATAATAATAATTTTATATAATTGTAAATTTTAGTTTTAGATAGGGTTTAACATTAAAGGTTCAATGTATTAGATAGGGTTCAACATTAGAGGTTCAGTGTATTAGATAGGGTTCAACTTTAGAGGTTCAATGTATTAGATAGTGTTCAACATTAGAGGTTCAATGTATTAAATAAGGTTCAACATTAGAGGTTCATTGTATTAGATAGGGTTTAACATTAGAGGTTCAATGTATTAGATAGGATTCAACATTAGAGGTTCAACTTATTAGATAGGTTTCAACATTAGAGGTTCAATGTATTAGATAAGGTTCAGCATTGGAGGTTCAATGTATTAGATAGGGTTCAACATTAGAGGTTCAACGTATTAGATAGGGTTCATCATTATAGGTTCAACGTATTAGATAGGATTCAACATTAGAGGTTCAATTTATTAGATATGGTTCAACATTAGAGGTTCAACGTATTAGATAGGTTTCATCATTAGAGGTTCATTGTATTAGATAGGGTTCAACATTAGAGGTTCAATGTATTAGATAGGGTTCAACATTATAGGTTCAACGTATTAGATAGGGTTCATCATTAGAGGTTCAATGTATTAGATAGGTTTCATCATTAGAGGTTCAACGTATTAGATAGGGTTCAACATTGGAGGTTCAATGTATTAGATAGGGTTCAACATTAGAGGTTCAACGTATTAGATAGGGTTCAACATTAGAGGTTCGACGTATTAGATAGGTTTCATCATTAGAGGTTCAACGTATTAGATAGGGTTCAACATTAGAGGTTCAACGTATTAGATAGGGTTCAACATTAGAGGTTCAATGTATTAGATAGGGTTCAACATTAGAGGTTCAACGTATTAGATAAGGTTCATCATTCGAGGTTCAATGTATTAGATAGGTTTAAACATTAGAGGTTCAATGTATTAGATAGGGTTTAACATTAGAGGTTCAATGTATTAGATAGGATTCAACATTAGAGGTTCAACGTATTAGATAGGGTTCAACATTAGAGGTTCAATGTATTAGATAGGGTTCAACATTAGAGGTTCAACGTATTAGATATGTTTCATCATTAGAGGTTCAACGTATTAGATAGGGTTCAACATTAGAGGTTCAACGTATTAGATAGGGTTCATCATTAGAGGTTCAACGTATTAGATAGGGTTCATCATTAGAGGTTCAACGTATTAGATAGGATTCAACATTAGAGATTCAACGTATTAGATATGGTTTATCATTAGAGGTTCATTGTATTAGATATGGTTCAACTTTAGAGGTTCAATGTATTAGATAGGTTTCATCATTAGAGGTTCAACGTATTAGATAGGGTTCAACATTGGAGGTTCAATGTATTAGATAGGATTCAACATTAGAGGTTCAATGTATTAGATATGGTTCAACATTAGAGGTTCAACGTATTAGATAGGTTTCATCATTAGAGGTTCAACGTATTAGATAGGGTTCAACATTAGAGGTTCAATGTATTAGATAGGGTTCAACATTAGAGGTTCAACGTATTAGATAGGTTTCATCATTAGAGGTTCAACGTATTAGATAGGGTTCAACATTAGAGGTTCAACGTATTAGATAGGGTTCAAAATTAGAGGTTCAACGTATTAGATAGGGTTCATCATTAGAGGTTCAACGTATTAGATGGGATTCAACATTAGAGCTTCAACGTATTAGATATGGTTCATCATTAGAGGTTCATTGTGTTAGATAAGGTTCAACATTAGAGGTTTAATGTATTAGATAGGTTTCATCATTAGAGGTTCAACGTATTAGATAGGGTTCAACATTGGAGGTTCAATGTATTAGATAGGAATCAACATTAGAGGTTCAATGTATTAGATATGGTTCAACATTAGAGGTTCAATGTATTAGATAGGTTTCATCATTAGAGGTTCATTGTATTAGATAGGGTTCAACATTAGAGGTTCAATGTATTAGATAGGTTTCATCATTAGAGGTTCAACGTATTAGATAGGGTTCAACATTGGAGGTTCAATGTATTAGATAGGATTCAACATTAGAGATACAATGTATTAGATAGGGTTCAACATTAGAGGTTCAACGTATTAGATAGGGTTCATCATTAGAGGTTCAATGTATTAGATAGGTTTCATCATTAGAGGTTCAACGTATTAGATAGGGTTCAACATTGGAGGTTCAATGTATTAGATAGGGTTCAACATTAGAGGTTCAACGTATTAGATAGGGTTCAACATTAGAGGTTCAACGTATTAGATAGGGTTCATCATTAGAGGTTCAACGTATTAGATAGGGTTCAACATTAGAGGTTCAACGTATTAGATACGGTTCAACATTAGAGGTTCAATGTATTAGATAGGGTTCAACATTAGAGGTTCAACGTATTAGATAGGGTTCATCATTAGAGTTTCAATGTATTAGATAGGTTTCAACATTAGAGGTTCAATGTATTAGATATGGTTTAACATTAGAGGTTCAATGTATTAGATAGGATTCAACATTAGAGGTTCAACGTATTAGATAGGGTTCAACATTAGAGGTTCAATGTATTAGATAGGGTTTAACATTAGAGGTTCAACGTATTAGATAGGTTTCATCATTAGAGGTTCAACGTATTAGATAGGGTTGAACATTAGAGGTTCAACATATTAGATAGGGTTCAACATAAGAGGTTCAACGTATTAGATAGGGTTCATCATTTTAGGTTCAACGTATTAGATAGGATTCAACATTAGAGGTTCAACGTATTAGATATGGTTCATCATTAGAGGTTCATTGTATTAGATAGGGTTCAACATTAGAGGTTCAATGTATTAGATAGGTTTCATCATTAGAGGTTCAACGTATTAGATAGGGTTGAACATTGGATGTTCAATGTATTAGATAGGATTCAACATTAGAGGTTCAAAGTATTAGATATGGTTCAACATTAGAGTTCAACGTATTAGATAGGTTTCATCATTAGTGGTTCAACGTATTAGATAGGGTTCAACATTAGAGGTTCAATGTATTAAATAGGGTTCAACATTAGAGGTTCAACGTATTAGATAGGGTTGAACATTAGAGGTTCAATGTATTAGATAGGGATCAACATTGGAGGTTCAATGTATTAGATAGGATTCAACATTAGAGGTTCAATGTATTAGATATGGTTCAACATTAGAGGTTCAACGTATTAGATAGGTTTCATCATTAGAGGTTCAACGTATTAGATAGGGTTCAACATTAGAGGTTCAATATATTAGATATGATTCAACATTAGAGGTTCAACGTATTAGATAATTAATAATAATAAGTTTTATATAATTGTATATTTTTTTATATAACATTTATGTAATTTAGTTTTAAATTATTAATAATAATAAGTTTTATATAGTTGTATATTTTATTTTTATATAATTGTATATTTTACTTTTAGATAATTAATCATAATAAGTTTTATATAATTGTATTTTTTTATATACCATTTATGTAATTTACTTTTAAATGATTAATAATAATAATTTTATATAATTGTAAATTTTAGTTTTAGATAGGGTTTAACATTAGAGGTTCATTGTATTAGATAGGGTTCAACATTAGAGGTTCAATGTATTAGATAGGGCTCAACTTTAGAGGTTCAATGTATTAGATAGGGTTCAACATTAGAGGTTCAATCTATTAGATAGGGTTCAACATTAGAGGTTCATTGTATTAGATAGGGTTTAACATTAGAGGTTCAATGTATTGGATATGATTCCACATTATAGGTTCAATGTATTAGATAGGGTTAAACATTAGAGGTTCAATGTATTAGATAGGGATCAACATTGGAGGTTCAATGTATTAGATAGGGTTCAACATTAGAGGTTCAACGTATTAGATAGGGTTCATAATTAGAGGTTCAACGTATTAGATAGGATTCAACATTAGAGGTTCAATATATTAGATATGGTTCAACATTAGAGGTTCAACGTATTAGATAGGTTTCATAATTAGAGGTTCATTGTATAGGGTTTAACATTAGAGGTTCAATGTATTAGATAGGTTTCATCATTAGAGGTTCAACGTATTAGATAGGGTTCAACATTGGAGGTTCAATGTATTAGATAGGATTCAACATTAGAGGTTCAATGTATTAGATAGGGTTCAACATTAGAGGTTCAACGTATTAGATAGGGTTCAACATTAGAGGTTCAATGTATTAGATAGGGTTCATCATTAGAGGTTCAATGTATTAGATAGGTTTCATCATTAGAGGTTCAACGTATTAGAAAGGGTTTAATATTGGAGGCAATGTATTAGATAAGGTTCAACATTAGAGGTTCAACGTATTAGATAGGGTTCAACATTAGAGGTTCAACGTATTAGATAGGTTTCATCATTAGAGGTTCAACGTATTAGATAGGGTTCAACATTAGAGGTTCAACGTATTAGATAGGGTTCAACATTAGAGGTTCAATGTATTAGATAGGGTTCAACATTAGAGGTTCAACGTATTAGATTGGGTTCATCATTAGAGGTTCAATGTATTAGATAGGTTTCAACATTAGAGGTTCAATGTATTAGATAGGTTTCAACATTAGAGGTTCAATGTATTAGATAGGGTTTAACATTAGAGGTTCAATGTATTAGATATGATTCAACATTAGAGGTTCAATGTATTAGATAGGGTTCAACATTAGAGGTTCAATGTATTAGATAGGGTTCAACATTAGAGGTTCAACGTATTAGATAGGTTTCATCATTATAGGTTCAACGTATTAGATAGGGTTCAACATTAGAGGTTCAACGTATTAGATAGGGTTCATCATTAGAGGTTCAACGTATTAGATAGGATTCAACATTAGAGGTTCAACGTATTAGATATGGTTCATCATTAGAAGTTCATTGTATTAGATAGGGTTCAACATTAGAGGTTCAATGTATTAGATAGGTTTCATCATTAGAGGTTCAACGTATTAGATAGGGTTCAACATTGGAGGTTCAATGTATTAGATAGGATTCAACATTAGAGGTTCAATGTATTAGATATGGATCAACATTAGAGGTTCAACGTATTAGATAGGTTTCATCATTAGAGGTTCAACGTATTAGATAGGGTTCAACATTAGAGGTTCGATGTATTAGATAGGGTTCAACATTAAAGGTTCAATGTATTAGATAGGGTTCAACATTAGAGGTTCAACGTATTAGATAGGGTTCATCATTAGAGGTTCAATGTATTAGATAGGTTTCATCATTAGAGGTTCAACGTATTAGATAGGGTTCAACATTAGAGGTTCAATGTATTAGATAGGGTTCAACATTAGAGGTTAAACATATTAGATATGGTTCATCATTAGAGGTTCAATGTATTAGATAGGTTTCAACATTAGAGGTTCAATGTATTAGATAGGGTTCAACTTTAGAGGTTCAATGTATTAGATAGGGTTCAACATTAGAGGTTCAATCTATTAGATAGGGTTCAACATTAGAGGTTCATTGTATTAGATAGGGTTTAACATTAGAGGTTCAATGTATTAGATAAGATTCAACATTAGAGGTTCAACGTATTAGATAGGGTTGAACATTAGAGGTTCAATGTATTAGATAGGGATCAACATTGGAGGTTCAATGTATTAGATAGGGTTCAACATTAGAGGTTCAACGTATTAGATAGGGTTCATAATTAGAGGTTAAACGTATTAGATAGGATTCAACATTAGAGGTTCAATGTATTAGATATGGTTCAACATTAGAGGTTCAACGTATTAGATAGGTTTCATAATTAGAGGTTCATTGTATTAGATAGGGTTTAACATTAGAGGTTCAATGTATTAGATAGATTTCATCATTAGAGGTTCAACGTATTAGATATGGTTCAACATTGGAGGTTCAATGTATTAGATAGGATTCAACATTAGAGGTTCAATGTATTAGATAGGGTTCAACATTAGAGGTTTAACGTATTAGATAGGGTTCATCATTAGAGGTTCAACGTATTAGATAGGTTTCATCATTAGAGGTTCAACGTATTAGATAGGGTTTAATATTGTAGGTTCAATGTATTAGATAGGGTTCAACATTAGAGGTTCAACGTATTAGATAGGGTTCAACATTAGAGGTTCAACGTATTAGATAGGTTTCATCATTAGAGGTTCAACGTATTAGATAGGGTTCAACATTAGAGGTTCAACGTATTAGATAGGGTTCAACATTAGAGGTTCAATGTATTAGATAGGGTTCAACATTAGAGGTTCAACGTATTAGATTGGGTTCATCATTAGAGGTTCAATGTATTAGATAGGTTTCAACATTAGAGGTTCAATGTATTAGATAGGGTTTAACATTAAAGGTTCAATGTATTAGATAGGATTCAACATTAGAGGTTCAACGTATTAGATAGGGTTCAACATTAGAGGTTCAATGTATTAGATAGGGTTCAACATTAGAGGTTCAACGTATTAGATAGGTTTCATCATTAGAGGTTCAACGTATTAGATAGGGTTCAACATTAGACGTTCAACATATTAGATAGGGTTCAACATTAGAGGTTCAACGTATTAGATAGGATTCATCATTAGAAGTTCAACGTATTAGATAGGATTCAAGATTAGAGGTTCAACATATTAGATATGGTTCATCATTAGAAGTTCATGGTATTAGATAGGGTTCAACATTAGAGGTTCAATGTATTTGATAGGTTTCATCATTAGAGGTTCAACGTATTAGATAGGGTTCAACATTGGAGGTTCAATGTATTAGATAGGATTCAACATTAGAGGTTCAATGTATTAGATATGGTTCAACATTAGAGGTTCAACGTATTAGATAGGTTTCATCATTAGAGGTTCAACGTATTAGATAGGGTTCAACATTAGAGGTTCGATGTATTAGATAGGGTTCAACATTAGAGGTTCAATGTATTAGATAGGGTTCAACATTAGAGGTTCAACATATTAGATAGGGTTTATCATTAGAGGTTCAATGTATTAGATAGGTTTCATCATTAGAGGTTCAACATATTAGCTAGGGTTCAACATTAGAGGTTCAATTTATTAGATAGGGTTTAACATTAGAGGTTCAACGTATTAGATATGGTTCATCATTAGAGGTTCAATGTATTAGATAGGTTTCAACATTAGAGGTTCAATGTATTAGATAGGGTTCAACATTAGAGGTTCAATGTATTAGATAGGGTTCAACATTAGATGTTCAACGTATTAATAGGGTTCAACATTAGAGGTTCAACGTATTAGATAGGGTTCATCATTAGAGGTTCAACGTATTAGATAGGATTCAACATTAGAGGTTCAATGTATTAGATATGGTTCAACATTAGAGGTTCAACGTATTATATATGTTTCATCATTAGAGGTTCAACGTATTAGATAGGGTTCAACATTAGAGGTTCAACGTATTAGATAGGGTTCAACATTAGAGGTTCAATGATTTGATAGGGTTCAACATAATTGGCGGGAAAAAATAGGAGGAAAAACACTGGCGGGAAAATGTTAACCATTTCCCTCACTTTTTTTACCATAAAAGGACAACCACACACACTCCTTATCATAACAACCACCAGCAGATCACACACGGATACACACACACACACACACTTATTATCACAAACACATTGTTATTATGAAGATGTTGAAGCATGAAGCTTTTCCGTGAAAGTGTGGACATGGAGATGTAGTTCTTCGAGAATCGTGGCAAACTAAATCCTTTGGTAGACTGTACTATGCTTGTCCACGTTCACGGGTTCAACGTCCAGTTTCATATGGATGCAATTTTTTTATGGAAAGACGAACTCGTGCAACTACTAATCAACTCTCTTGGAGGTTCAATGAGCTTTTCTCCTCTAAGCTCTTCTTCGAGACCTTCAACGAGCTTTTCTCCTCCAAACTCTTCTCCCAGACCTTCAACAATTCCAATTTCTTCTCCAAGCTCTTCAATGTGTGCAAACTGTGTGCGCTTGACTGGAATGATAAGGGTACTTGAGAAAACAGTAGAGTTGTACAAAAATTGCGATAGGCACACACTGGATTCAGCTGCACTACTTCACGACCTTTACGATGACATGGGGAACATTCGTTTGAACTAGTTTATGATGTATCTGTTTTCGTGTTTATGAGTCTATTATCGGTTTAATATCCATGTTTAATTAAGCGCATGTTTAAGTGTCCGTGTAGAATAAAGTTAGGTTTAGGCGTGTCTGTTTGTAAGCCTCAATGAATGTTAACAATTTTTAATTAATATTAACAAAGAATGTTAACAATTATCAGTGAATGTTAACTTTTGGCGGGCAAAATGTTGGCGGGAAAACATTGGCGGGAAAACATTAGCGGGAAATTAACCATTTGTCTCACTTTTTTTTATCATAAAAAGAGATATACTATTTTAAATTTTAATAGCTATATTTTTTAATATATATTTTATATTTATTAAAATATTATATAAACATTACACTTTTTTGTGAAAATTGTTGGTCAAATTGCAGTCAACTTTTCCCCAGCGACATGTCGCTGGAGAAACTTTTTGTTAGTCTTTTTGTTAAATAGGCGCGTTAACGAAAACCATTTTGGAGGGAATCCTGAAAGTTTCCCCAGCGACATGTCGCTGGGGAAAAGTTGGGCCATAAATAAACAAAACATTAACACTAGTCACTTGGATTAGTCCGTGGAAGAAAGTTTCCCCAGCGACATGTCGCTGGGGAAAATGTGGCGGGTTAATCTCCCGCTTGCATTTTTGTGAAATAGTTTGGTCAAAATTCAGTCAACGTTCCCCAGCGACATGTCGTTGGGAAACTTTTCTTTATTTTTTGGTCAAATTTTCTACGAGCAAGTTTGCCACGTTAGAATGATTTTGTCATTTAGCGTCGTTTCCCAGGACATGCTGTCGCTCTGGGGCATGTCGCTGGGGAAAACCCCGATGGGGAAGGGCGGGATTGTTGTAGTGCTAAAAAAGGGATATATAGATGCGAACAAAAAGAGTCGGACACACTCACACACATAAAAAACGAACACACATAATCAAAGATTGACAGATATTATAATACGGTTTCAGTCTGTTTCGTGATCACCACGTTTGACTTATTGTAAAATCTTGATTTTTTAATATATGCAGTAATATGTCTTTACCATTAAATTTTGGATGGTTGGTGACTAACGCAGAAGTAGAATAATAAACTTAAGATGAGGTTTATTGCAACTATCCCTGCTATTTGAACCTAAAAAACTAGGAAAACTAGTGGCTTGGTAACCCCTGATTACACGGTGCATCAACAGCACTAGGCAAAGTGTAAAAAATTTCAACCTTTCCAAGAAAAAGTTATATGCCCTTGTGGTTAAATGTTGAGCATATATGGCGAGTTGTGGTCTTGTGGACCTCTTTGGAATGACTCAAATTAAGTTTCTTGAAGTTTAAACCATATGCGGATGGTAACCGATGAATGTGTTCATCGTTAATTTTGGCAACATTATACGGGTAAACGGATTGAGGTTTTTTGTCTGCATCCGCGGCATAACCAGGATATCCATGTGACCATTTTCGGCCATTTCCCTGGCCACCACATGTGTAACTGGCAATGTTCTGAGACCTCTTGCGAGGAACTTATAATGTTAACCTTTGGCAACATTAATGTTCGTGCAATCCTTTGCGGGGATCCGAATGGGTTGACCGGATCGGATCTTGGGTGTTGTATGCTTCGGATATCCTGAAACCAAAGTAACGCGTTAGCCTCGTCCGGGTGTGGGAACCCAGACCAAGCTCCGGCGTGAGAGTAAGTAAAGGATAAAAATCCGGAGGGGAAAAGAGAGTAAAAGTATATAAGTAAAAAGTAATAAGGGTAAAAGAGTTAACCTAAACCTTGAACCCAAAGGGGGTATTTATACTAGTCTGATTCCTAAAAGGCCGGGAATGGTGATGGGCCTTGGTTGGCCCGATTGGGGACACACTCCCTATTTTATAGGAAGTGTGCCTGCTGAGTTCTTTGTTGACTATCGTTGACTTCTTCTAGAAGGAAGTGTTTGTTCCGGATCGGGTCATGTGTTCCGGATCGGTTCGTGCGTTCCGGACACATACACGAACAAGTCCCCCCCAAGTGTTGATTGGGCTAACTTTGTTCGGAAAGTTTTAGTCGAATCAAGACTTAAAGCCCATTTCTTTCGCGATTGGTGTGGGCCGGATCAACCTCTCGGCCCATTCTACGGCTAAGGCCCATCAAGGCCCAACCATTTTTTACCCTACTTCTTTGCGATGGCTGACACGTGGCATTGGCTCGCTTAGATTGACGACACGTGTGTTTTTACTGTTCCTTTCACGGTTTCCCACATTTTTACTGAGCCTATAAATACATACCAATCCGTCATTTGTTTGTGTGTGTTTTCATTACTTTTCAAGTTTTTCTTCTCTCTACCAATCCGGACTTCTCTATTCAGGTACCTCTTCTTCCTTTCCTTGTTACCCTTCCGGATCCATCCTTTGTACGCCATGGCTGATGAGAATCTTCCTGGGCCTTCCGGCTCAGGCCGTTATGCTCCCAAGTTTGACATGCCTAAGTATACGACTACTCTCAATGAGGCTTATGTTAAGTATTTGGTGAAGACTTATCACATTCCGGAAAGTTGTAACCCCCAGGTTGCTCCGGAAGGTATGACCATGGATCGCCTCCCTCAAAACCGGATCGGTTTATATGAGCAGTTTTTCAAGCTCTCCGGACTACGAGTCCCCTTCTCCACCTTCCTTTTAGCCGTTTTGAAAGACTTTGGTGTACATATCTCACAATTAGTTCCCCTAGGATTAAACCGTGTTATTACCTTTGAAGTCTATTGCCGGAGCCTCTCCATCGAACCTACCTCTCCTCTATTCCGTCTTTATTATAGGCTTAGTAAACAAGGTCATTGGTTTTCTTTTGAGAAAAGGTCCGGAAAAGGTTCTCGTAAGCAGATCTTTCGTGATACCCTTACTTGTTTGAAGAATTGGAAATGGGAGTTTTTTGTCATAGATCGCAAGGCCATTCCGGATTTCATGTCGTGGAGGCATGTTGATTCAGATTTGAATGATTATATTCCCCGTGATGGTTTTAGTGAATCAGATGCTCATCGTCTTGAAGAGCATGTTGTAGATTTGGCTGCCCTTCCGGAGGGAGTTTTGTATATGGCCGGTGTGTCTTTGACTTGGGTGTGCCCAAGATTCTTGCCACGTTTTATGGATCCGGAAGGGAATGGTATTACCCTTGCTTTCATTCCCCCTCTTTCTATACCTTGTCTTTTTCCCTTTTATGGTTGTAAGTTTTTGTTGCTTTCGTTGCATTTTCTCTTTGTTCTTGCAGCTATCACCATGTCTGAATACCTGAGGTTTCCCGTTACTGCTCCGTGCAAGATTACTAAAGGAGATCGTCTGACTGATGCCAACCGGATTACTCCTCATGTCTCCGAGGCTCTTGCAGCCGGAGAGCGTTTGAGTGCCCCTACTGCTGCCCAAATCATAGCTATGAGTGAAAGTGAAGCTGTAAAAGCTACTCGTGAGAAGAAAAGGCTTGCTTCTCTTCGTGCTGCGGAGGAAAAGAAGAAGAAAGAAGATGGTGGGGAAGTGGTAGGGAAGTCGAAGGGGAAAAAGAAAACTTCCGAAAAGGGTGGTTCCTCTGGTGCTTCCACTAAGGTGAGTAAAGCTGTCAGCGATCTTCATAGGAGTATGAAGCGCATGACTGAGAAGACCTCGGCCTCGGATGGTTCGGCCAAAAGAAGAAAGGTTGACGCGAGTGGAGGCGTTAATGTTAACGAAGAGGAAATCCTTGATGAGGATCGCATACTTGGTCCTTCGCCCCTCCGGTCAGTTAATTTGAATATTAACGTGGATGACGATTCTCCCGGACCTGATGGCATTGGTTCGGAGAAAACACATGGGGAAGGGTCGAAAGGGGATGGTGAAGATCCTGCTTCGGATCAAAACAAGGAAAAAAGCCCCATTCTTGGTAGCTCGTATTTGGATGGCTCAAGCTCCAAAGGTGTTTTTGCTGATGATGCTGAGGAACCTGTTAATCAGAGGGAGGGTAAAGGGGTGATGCATCCGGATCATCATCATTCGACACGTAAGTATCTTCCTTTCCATGCTTTCCTCTTATCTTGCTTATGTGTGTCACGTTGTCTGTTTCTTTTGTTAACAAGGTTTACGCTCGTCCGAAACAGGTGTTTTTGCCGCGGAGGAAGGGGCAACTGGCCCAAGTGCCAAATATATTCCGAATTGGAATATCAATGCTGCTAGCCGGGTGGATACCCCTTCGGAATGTCGTGACCTGATGATGCATCTTATCCCTCCGGATGTGCAGCGAGAGTTGAGCTCCTATCCCCCTTCCCTTGCCTTAAGCCGTAGCTGGTACCAACTTGCTCGGAGTACGATGGGGATGGTCGACTCCCTTCGTAGGTTGGAGGAAGAATCCCACGATCAAGGCAATCTTATGGACCAGTGCGAAGAGTATAAGGTGCTTCTGCAAGCTTCTAATGTTAAATTGTCGGAACAGATCCAGGCCAAATCTAGACTTTCCTCTCAGCTTCAGAATGCCGAAAAGGTTTGTGCTACCAGGGATTCGGAGCTAGCTGCCGTGGTAGGTGAAAAATTTGACTTGTCAGAGAGGCTCAAAGGCCGTGATGCCTGGATTGCTGATCTTGAGGCAACCTTGCATGTGGTGAACGCGGACAAAGAAAGATATGCCGAAGAGGTCAAAGCCTTGAAAGCCGAGAGGGATGAGCTGCAGAGCAAGTGCAATACCTCCGAGATGGGGAGGTATAATGCTATCCGGACATTGCTTCCTGCCGTGGTCTCTAAACTTTTGAACAGCCATGAGCACAAGAAGAATATAACCGATTGCTTCAACAAAGCTATTGAGGCTGGATGGGCCACAGGGATCAAGGTTTGGAGACCTCTTGAGGAGCAATTGGCCGTTGTTGCTGCCACTCCGGGCTTCGACTTGTATTGTGAGAAGAAGATGGGACCAATGGTTGATGCCCTTCCATCAGCTAAATACCCTTACATCCAAGAGGTCGCTTCCAGCTTCTACTTGCCTATTGAACGCTTGATGGAAATTGAGCCCGCTCCTGCTCCTCCCCCGACTGTGGATCCTTTGGCAGAACCGCTCATTGATGAAGATCTGGTATCCCTCCAAGGCGATGCTGATGCCTCCGGAAGCAAAGATGCTCCGGCTGTCTGATTTCTCTGTGACTTGCTTGATACTTATTTCTAAACTTAATTTTATTTGGATGAATGTAATATTCGTAGACTATTTATTTCTGTTATCTTGTCTTTCCTTATGCCTCTTTTGATCAGGAAGGTTGTAACCATGACATTGCTTTCTTATGTTTACGTTTATGTTTTATTAAGTACATGTATGCCCCTCTTGTGATTCTTGTTTGTGAATATAATTGCATACAAATACGCCTCGCCTCTTTTGATCAGAAAGAATTGGGAACGTATGCCTTCCATTCCGGATAGGACTTAACCAAATTCTTCCCTTGTTGAAGGGAGAAAGAATTGGAACGTATGCCTTCCATTCCGGATAGGACTTACTCAAAAACAACCAAATTCTTCCCTTGCTGAAGGGAGAAAGAATTGGGAACGTATGCCTTCCATTCCGGATAGGACTTGACCAAATTCTTCCCTTGTTGAAGGGAGAAAGAATTGGAACGTATGCCTTCCATTCCGGATAGGACTTACTCAAAAACAACCAAATTCTTCCCTTGCTGAAGGGAGAAAGAATTGGGAACGTATGCCTTCCATTCCGGATAGGACTTAACCAAATTCTTCCCTTGTTGAAGGGAGAAAGAATTGGAACGTATGCCTTCCATTCCGGATAGGACTTACTCAAAAACAACCAAATTCTTCCCTTGCTGAAGGGAGAAAGAATTGGGAACGTATGCCTTCCATTCCGGATAGGACTTAACCAAATTCTTCCCTTGTTGAAGGGAGAAAGAATTGGAATGTATGCCTTCCATTCCGGATAGGACTTACTCAAAAACAACCAAATTCTTCCCTTGCTGAAGGGAGAAAGAATTGGGAACGCATGCCTTCCATTCCGGATAGGACTTAACCAAATTCTTCCCTTGTTGAAGGGAGAAAGAATTGGAACGTATGCCTTCCATCCCGGACAGGACTTACTAAAAAACAACCAAATTCTTCCCTTGCTGAAGGGAGAAAGAATTGGGAACGTGTATTGCTAGGGTGTGATTTTAGTGGCACGTCTTATCATTCATGCTATTTATAATTGCTGCAAATGTGCTTCCTCCTTTAGTGACGAGAGGAGAAGCTTTTTCATTAAAATCAAAGGACATGACCTTTCCCTTCTGGAGGGAGTGAAGGTTGATACATTTTGAAATAAAATTTAGATAAAGCGCTAAATCGGACTCTTCCCTTGCTGAAGGGAGAAAGAGCCGTTACAAGATAGAAATGAAATTACAAGTAACACCTCCTGAGGTTCATTGCATGCCACACCCTCGGGACCTCCTTGTCTTTCATGGTAAGAAGCTTGTATGAGCCATTCTGGTATGCTTCCTTGACACGGTATGGGCCTTCCCATGTAGGAGCAAGTTTTCCTTCTTTCTGAACCCTGCTTGCTTCATTCTTTCGGAACACAAAGTCTCCTGGGCGGAATGCAACTGGACGAACTCGCTTGTTGTAGTACTGTTCCACCTTTGTCTTGTACTTTGCTTCCCGGATAGCTGCCATCTCTCTTCTTTCTTGTAAGAGGTCCAGGTTTATGCGCAGGGCATCATCGTTGTCCTTTTCATTGATCATCATTGTCCGATATGTGGGCATTCCTATCTCAGCCGGGATGACTGCTTCGGATCCATAGGTGAGGCTGAAAGGAGTCTCTCCATTACTCTGCTTCAATGATGTCCGGTGAGCCCATAGTATGTGCGGTAGCTCCTCTGCCCATCCATTCCTGTCTCGACCCAATCTTGTCTTAATGCCTTCCATGAGGGTCTTGTTGGCCCTTTCGACTAGGCCGTTTGCTTGTGGATGGGCTACAGCTGTGTTGATTTGCTTGATTTCCAGGTCCGAACACCAGCTCTTGAATGGTTCATTGATGAATTGCTTAGCATTGTCCGTGACTATGATCTTTGGGATTCCGAATCGGCAGACGACATTGTCCCAAAAGAATTTGATTACTTCCTTTCCGGATATCTTGACTAAAGGCTTAGCCTCCATCCACTTGGTGAAATAATCAATGGCGACGATTATGTATTTCACATTTCCGGATGAGGCTGGTAATGGACCTAGAATGTCCATTCCCCATTGGTAAAATGGCCATGGTGCCATGATAGATTTCATCAACGTCTTTGGCAATCTTGCTACCGGTGCATGGACTTGGCATGAATCACATTTCTTTAGTTCCTCCCTTGCGTCTGTATGCATGGTTGGCCAGTAGTACCCCGATCTTAAAGCTTGTGCTACTATCGACCTTGGCTTCAAGTGCATGCTACACGAACCCATGTGTATTTCTCGAAGAACATAGTTGGCTTGCAACGGACCCACGCACCGAAACATTGGTTCTAAGTACCCTTTCTTGAACAGAACACCATCAACCATTTCATACTGATGTAGCTTTAATCTTAAGCGTCGTGCCTCGTTCTCGTCCGTTGGCCAGATTCCATCCCGGAGGCATTTAATGATGGGGGTCATCCAATTGTCGCCTACTTCTTCTACTATAGCATTTACCTCATTCCGGTCGGTAGACCTTTCGTTTAAGACCTCCACCAAAACTTCTTTTGTTAAGTGGTCGAATGCCAACGTTGCCAGTTTGCTTAGGACATCAGCCTTCTGATTCTTACTCCTTGGTATGTTCATAATTGCGAAATGAGAAAACTTTGATATCAAGACCTTTGCCTCAGCTAAGTATTTTATCATCCTATCACAATTTGCTTCGTATGTTCCGTTGACCTGGTTTGCTACCAACTTTGAGTCTACTCGGACCTCAATCCTTCCCACTTTCATTTGTATTGCAATTCTTAGACCTGCTAGAAGGGCTTCGTATTCTGCTTCATTGTTGGTGGTCTCAAAATTCAGCCGGAGGGCGTAAGTGAATTCGGTTCCGGTTGGGCTGATGAGGACCAATCCGGCTCCTGCACCTTGGGTACTGGATGCTCCGTCTGTGAAGAGGGTCCACATTTCTGTCTCATCCTTATCCGGCTTCGGAATAGGCACCTGGAAGAACTCTTCTGCTGCCTGCCCTATAGGCGCTTCAGTTAGGAAGTCTGCCAAAACTTGCCCTTTGATTGCATTTCTTGGTTTGTATTCTATTTTGTAAGCCCCCAACTCAATTGTGTACTTAGCCAACTTTCCGGATGCATCCGCCTTGCTTAGTATCTGCTTGATTGGTTGGTCTGTGATTACATTTATGTCATGGCCTTCGAAATATCTTCTAAGTCTCCTTGATGCTTTTAGCAGGGCTAAAGCCAATTTTTCCATAGGAGAATAGTTCTTTTCCGCATCACTGAGTGTTCGGCCAATATAGTGAATCGGACATTGTCTTCCATTCCTTTCAGTGAGCAGCACTGCACTAATTGACTCTTGTGATGCTGCCAAGTACATGTACAGGGGTTCCTTTGGTCTTGGTGTGGTAAGGGTTGGTAAGTTCATGATCAATTTTTTCATTTGCTGGAATGCCTCTTCTGCCTCTGCGGTCCATTTATACTCATGCTTATTCTCCTTTGTGATATTTTTGAGTGTGTTGAAGAATGGGAGTGCCCTTTCGGCGGATCGTGATAAGAATCGGTTCAGAGCTGCTAGTTTGCCACTTAATGATTGCATCTCCTTCCATGTCTTTGGTGATTGGATGTCAATAATGGCCCTAGTCTTTTTCGGATTGGCCTGTATGCCTTCCGGAGTGATGATGTATCCCAGGAACTTGCCTTCTTCTACCCCAAACGAGCACTTGACTGGATTCAGCTTCATGTTGATTTGTCTAAGGTTGTCAAAGGTTTCTGCCACGTCTGCTAACATGCTCCTCTCATCCTTGCTCTTGATCACCATGTCATCGATGTATGCTTCCATGTTTCGTCCTATCTGACTTTGAAAGGCTGAATCAACTAGCCTTTGATATGTTGCTCCGGCATTCTTCAATCCGAAGGGCATCTTAGTGTAGCAAAAGGTGCCTTGATCCGTGTAAAAGGCTGTCTTCTCTTCATCTTCCGGGGCCATTTGAATTTGATGGTAACCCTTGTATGCGTCTAAGAAACACTTGAAGCGAGATTCTACTACGGATTCAATTTTTTCATCAATGTCCGGAGGTGAGTAGTAGTCCTTCGGACATGCTGAATTAAGATTTTTGAAATCTACGCACATCCTCCATGACCCGTCACTCTTCTTCACCATGACCGGATTGGAGATGTACGTTGGGTACTTTACCGCTCTGACTATTCCTGCTGCCACTAGTTCTTTCACTTCTTTGGTTACGGCCTTGCTCTTTTCGGATCCTAACATTCGTCTTTTCTGACATACCGGGTCTAAGCTCTCATTGACATTCAAGTTATGTTGTATGATTCGCCTCGGCACTCCTGTCATATCTGATGGTTCCCATGCGAATACGTCCGAGTTGTCTTTCAGCAGGTTCTTTAATGCTGTTTTGCAAGCTGGGGTCAATCCGCCCCCAATAGTGGTGAGCTGTTCCGGATAGGCAGGGTTAATCATGATGCTTTCCGTACCGGATGGTAACTCAACCGTCGTGGTCTTGTTGTTGGTTGTGGACGTTGGCGCTTGTCTTTTTGCTATTTGCCTACATTCCGAGACGATGACTGAACGAGAGACTAGCGAGGCTACTCCTCTTGGAGTGGGAAACTTCATCATGGCATGAATGGTTGATGGTACAGCTCGAAGGATCCGGATGCCTGTCCTCCCTAAGATTACATTGTATGGCGACGGTGCGCTGATCACTACAAATTTCATGTGAGTTCTTCGGACCAAGCTGTCTGATCCGAAACGGACTTCAAGTTCGATTTTTCCCATTGGTTTGACTACTTCTCCAGCGAATCCGACGAGGTCAGTTTGTGTGTTCCTCAATTTTGACTTGATGCTTGTTGGGAGCTTCTCGAAGCAATGCTCGAACATAATTTCCACCGATGCTCCCTCATCTACGTAAACTCTTCGTACCAGATAACCTCCCAACTCGGCTTCTATGATAATTGGATCATCGGACATTTCATCTTCTTCCAATGGTGGAAAAGTGATTGGGGCTCTCATCCAGCTTTCGGTTGTTTCTCTGGCTTTCCTTTTTTCCCTTTCCGGTAATGTCCGGACCATGTTTATGATCTTGTCTTGCCTTGGAGCTTCTTCTCTTCGATTGTCTCGTCCTCTTTGACGTACATCCCGGACAAGATGATTTAACTTTCCAGACTCTAGGGCTAGCTCAATTTGTTTCCTTAGCTGGATGCAATCGTTGGTGAAGTGCCCCTTATCCTGATGCAATTAATATAGTTCAAATTCTTTGGTGTATGAGAAAAATGTGGAACTATGAAATGTTGATGTTTTTTGTATGTTTAAGACAAGAACTTATGGACATTGCACATTCATTATTAAAAGTACTTCTAAGATCACTTAGGTGCCTTGGAGACTTGACAATACAATGGCAATACAGCCAAAAGTTGCTATTTTATGCAGTAAAAGCCGCAACTAGATGCACTATTTGGTTAATAATTTTCAATCTTAAGGAGGCTTGGCAGATGCCATTGCAGACACGATGGGACTTTGAACAACTCGGGTCCCATTTACCTCGTACCACCTTAGATACCCAGAATTACCATAATAGCCAGCATAAGTTGGAGGAGCATCACTTGTATCAACATCCACAGTTACTGTAAATTTAGCTGTGCTATATTTTCCTTCAAAAGAGATTAGTGCAGGCTCAACAGTAACATTCATACCCGTACTAGGAGTCTCCACCATCACTCGATATGAAGAACCTGACTCCCCAACATTTGTTAATACCCTTTTAAAAGTGGTACTTGTGGTATTTGTATTGTTTAAGACCAATATAAACGAAGGGTAGTTAAGATCAAGTGTAGCATTTGCACAATCAATCTCTGATCTCTTTGAAATGACTCGAATTTCGTTTGTTGAGTAGTTCAATGCACAAAGATAGTTGATGTAGTCTTGGGGTTGGATGTCATAAACCAAACCCGGGTCCATTGCCTTATTCGGGTTAACATGACCTGCGCCATAATCTAAAGGGTTACCTTGTTCCCCTGTAATCATATCCATAATACTGCAATCAAATTGTAAAGTATAATCCATAATTATACTTTGATTATTATCAAGTATATAAGCTGTTGTCATCATTGCTGATCGGATTGCAGCAGGACTCCAGTCACGATGTGTTGATTTCAACAACGCCGCAATTCCTACTACATGTGGAGAAGCCATTGAAGTACCCGAAAGGAGCATATATAATCACTTAACAAGTAATCGTCTCCAATAGGTGCACTTTCTCTATTGGGCGCCCAGGCCGCCAAAATATCAACCCCGGGAGCTAATAAATCAGGTTTTAAGATCCATGGGGACCTTAAGTCAGGTCCTCTTGATGAAAAGTCTGCAACTACTGGAGCTGGTTTAGTACCTAAGACAGTTTCACCATACTTAACACTAACACTCGCGTTTTTAGTGCTAATTAAGTATTTCCTTAACTTATGCCCAACCTTCGGTTCCAATGCAACGATCGGTACATTGAAGTCTTTTGGTTTCATAAAGCGACCGTAGTCTGAACTGAAGATAACTCCGGCTGCTCCGATGGATACAAAGTCAACCGGCCCGTCATCACAAAAAACGTATTTCCCTTTAACATCTTTCGGATCGATTGATCCATCCTCACAAATTTCTTTACTTTTATTTCCGTATCCATAGTAAATAGGTACCCTCTCTACCAACAGATTTTCGGGGAAAATCGACTTCCCTACTAATGTGCCATAACTCGGATCATTTGGTGTAACAAATGCAGAAAGCCCGCGGTCTATAGTACCTGCACCAACAGTTGTGATCCAAGGAGCTCCATTAAGGAGAGTATAACGATGAGGACCACCATTACCAGCAGAGCAAGATACAAAAATCCCTTTCTCCATAGCTGCATATGCACCAATGGCAATCGGGTTTAGGAAAAACCGTGTTTCATCAAACCCTAATGATAACGACATTAAGTCTACACCATCTTCTATTGCTTGATCCATTCCAGCCAACGTGTCACTAGCTGCAGCATCACATGAATTATCTAGAAACAACACTTTGTACATAGCTAACCGCGCATTTGGTGCTATTCCAGTGGCTGTCCCCTTTGCATAACCGAAATAATCAGCGCGTACACGACTACCAGAAGCTGTCGAAGATGTATGCGTACCATGTCCCTCGTAATCTCTAGGGGAATCATAATCATCTGTTGTTGAAATATTTTCCCTTCGTCGCTTCATTCCTTGACTAAATGATCGTGCACCAATGAGTTTCTTATTGCAGAAACCTTCAGTTTCACAAGCACCTCGCCAACGAGAAGGTACTTCCGACATCCCTTTGTCGTGAAAACTCTCATTCTCAGGCCAAATTCCTGTGTCAAGTATTCCAATGATCATATCATCACCAAAGCCTGAAATGGGCCATAGCCCGGAATGTTTCTTTAGTCCTAGAAATTTTGGCGTGTGAGTTGTGTGAAGCTTTCCAAGTGTTTCCTCAAATGCTGTTACAAAGCCCGTTGCATTCTCAAGCTGCGAAAGTTGTGACTTTGTTAGGACTGCTTTGAACCCATCCATGACGTGGTTGTAGGTGTAGAGATGCATTGTAGGAGCTTCATTTGAAAGTGATGAAAGTATAGAAGTGTACCAGTTGTGGTGACTAGAGTATGGTGATGGCATCATTGATTTGTCCATTAGGACAATGTACGCTTCATAATCATCTGATGAAGCTACCGACGTAATTGATATGATTATCAAAGTCAAAACAAAGTCAATGAAGTGATATTCCACATATCGTGCCATTTTGCACGATTATGTTATAAACTGTGCCTAAAGACATCTTACTTATATAGTTTAGGTTTTCGTCTAGAAGCCGCGAGCTAAAGATATGCTTTTCTTATTTACATTGTTAATCAAAGGTTAAAAGCGACATTGTTACTAGGGTAACAATGTAGCTGTGATTTGTGATTTTGTGACCATAACAAAGCTTGGAGTTTGGATTTATGTGTATCAAGAAAGCAAAGAACATCTACATTTTGCCTAGGACGTTTATAATAAAAAATGTGCTAAGGAGATGAAAACATTTATATATGTAGATCAGTAGTTCTAAATACTAGCGTATACAAGAATACCTTTGGAATAGTTATAACTTATAAGTGTAATGTAATATGATTTATAACCATTTTTAGTCTTTTTTTTATTCTGTTATCAGGACTTGATGAGTATACGTGAAGATTCATAGTTAATTTGTAAGGATGTCGTAGATCAAAAGCAAAGATCAACTTGACTGCGCCCTAAAAAATCAGAAAATGGTCCAAATGTTCCTGCCAGTAACCTGTGTTTTTTTAGGCAAATATATAACCAAACACCAAAATACAAACAAAAGCATCCATTATACCAAAAACAAAAGCATCCATTATACCAAAAAAAAAAACCAAAAAAACCGATCATAAACATAAAATACAAGAAACAAACAAGACTAAAAGCCAAAATACAAGCACTAAAAGCATAATATCAATTGAAACTACCACATCTCAAAAACAATGCCTGACCACGAAAGAAACAGGGATTGGAATAATAATCGGCTGGATTATTCGTTATACACGATTTAGCATATATAACTCATGAAGATTATTACCCTTTTATACAATAGCGAAACAACCCAACACGTTTTGGAAAAGCTTAAACGACGTTGTTTAATGCTTGGGCCGGACCGTTTAAGACTGTAGTTGGACCAAACGACGTCGTTTAAAGGGTGAAACACAGTCGTTTAGAAATGGTCAGTGCCGTTTAATATTGTCCCTAAACTAAATGACGTCGTTTTGTTGGCTAAAAGAAGGGATATATAGACGCGAACAAAAAGAGCCGGACACACACACATAAAAAAATGACACACACAAAATCAAAGATCCGCACATACACAGTTTACTATTATAAATCCACTTGAGCATAATAAACTTTGAAAAGTTATGTTCCAACAATGTTCCACTGTCTATGTTTCCTGATCTAACCTTTGACCTATTGTAAAATCTTGAGTTTTTAATATATACAGTAATACTTTGTCTTTACCATTAAATTTTGGATGGATGGTGACTAACGCAGAAGCAGAATTAATTAACGATGAGGTTTTTATTGGAATCATCCCTTCTATTTAACCTAAAACTAGAAACAACTAGTGGCTGCCATCATTCTCTCTGATTACACTGTGTTCTAAAAGCATTAGGCAGAGTGTATGACTCTCCATCATTTTTTGTCCTACGATCCTACCCATGCCATAGATCCACCAACTATTCTCATATATGCTATAAGTACAGTGACTAAACTTTTGGCCTGAAAGTCTGTCCCTGAACTAAATTAACATAGCACTTAAATTCCTAAATTTGACATGTTTAGCTCTAAAAATTAAAGCAAAAATAGTAAGCTAATTCTAATTAAATTCAAGTTTTACTATAGCGTATGTTTGGCACAGAGCTTTTATTAGCGTTTAGGAGCATTTAGCGTTTACAATTAGCAAAGAGTATTCTGTTTTTTTTTTCTGTCTAAAAACGCTACTTTTCAAATGATACTTGAAGAACAGCTAATGCCAGTTGATGGTTTATAGAGTTCATAACAATTATTTAAAACCCTAATATGGATCAAAGAGGGCATAGCGGAAGCGATTAACAAGATCATTAATTTAACAAAATTATATTAATCAAGATTAGGGTTACATACCTTTATCCTAGCAAGATCCACAAGACGACGGAACGAACGGCAACTAGGGTTGATCACGAACAATACCAAGAATATAATCTAATGGAAGATTATATCACGCTCTTGTACACACGTAATACGGCAAGTTAACCGTGAGTCTAGCACGAGCAAACCGAGCTTCAACGCTTATGGATTATCTACCTAATAACCCTAGAGAGGGATTAGGACTAGATATTTAGCTAAATCGAAAACCAACCGAAACCCTAAGGTGGTGAGGGTGTCGATCGGCCAAGAGAGGAGAAGAGAGATTGGGATGAAAAATTATGAGGCTAGGGGTTTGTTTATATAGGCTTAGCAAAACTTGTTTTCCAAGTAATAACAAATTAGGAAACCAATGTTCCCCTTTGCCCCCTCTTCTTGCCGCCGAACAACATACACCCCAAGGGGGTGTTTGTGTAATTTTTCCTTCTTCTTTTTAGCTTCTATTTAATTCCATAACGGTCGTTATAACTTAACTTTTATTTATCAACGATCGTTAGTTAAGCTTTGGTTTGATTTAATAAATATATATAAAATATATTTAATAAATAAATTAACCCTTTACGTTATGTGTGCAATCCTGTGATCCCGAGTTTGATCCTATCTCACGACTATTAATTTTAAGTCCATAAACTTTCAGCTCCCACTTGGACAAAATTCTAATATCGTGATCACATTGACTAGCGTCTAGTTACACTAGCAATGTCACTAGTACAAACCGGGTAAGGTCTCCTGGACAAGAACCTTTTAATGATTACATCATTATTATTATCCTTTCATTTCAAATACACTTGTTAATAAGGATATGGATCTCAGTCATTCCTTCATTAACTATTCTGTTTCTCGTTTACGGATATAGCAAGATTACCAAAACAAATTTGGGTGTGGCCACACAAACATCTTACTACTCCCCCGAGGGGCCCAGTTGTATTTTCACTTCAAACATAATTCGAAGGAAACGAATCCCATTTTGACTACAAGCAAAACACATGAACTTCGCAACACTTCTGAAAATAACCCTTATAACTACCAGTTACGTTTAGCGTTAGGTTATCTCACAGAAATGCACTACATTCAATGCAGTTTTCTGGTATCTCAGGTCTAAGGATAACTATTTATGATTTACTTAATGACAAAGATCCATAAAGTAAAATCACATAGTTGGGATAAGTCCAATATTTGATCCATCAAATATCATCCAAAATTGACCAACATACTTCCAAGTATACTTTGTCACTATTTTGAATTGTCTTAGTTTAATAATATTCTCATATTATTAATCGACAACGGACATTTAGAAACATCAAAATGCTCACGGATTAAAACATGTAAAATAGGATACAAAATCAAATAACATAAAAATAAACGAAACCCAATCTTTATTTCATCAATTCAATAATGTCTTACATCCTTTATCCAAATACTAATCAACAGATTTATTGCATGAATTCGCTAGCTAGTTGCAGCCCAATTGCCTTGGCATGCTTAACTAGCTTTGGCCTAGATAAAGCCTTAGTAAAAGGATCAGCTACGTTATCATCTGTGTGAACTTTTATCAATTTTATTTCTCGAGCTTCCACTAGTTCTCGAACGTAGTGATATCTACGTTTAAAGTGTCTGGCGCCCATCATGACTCCAGGGTCAATGGCGAATATTATTGCCGCAGAATTGTCGCAATATATATCAATAGGTTCTTTAATTGAAGGCATCACTCCAAGATCTCCAATAAACTTCCTAATCCAAACAGCTTCCATTGCTGCTTCTGAAGCGGCCATATACTCAGATTGAGTCGCATGCATAGCAATGGTTTTCTGCTTACTGCTCTTCCAGTCTACTGCACCTCCGTTGATGACAAATACGTAACCCGTCTGAGACTTCGTATCGTCTTTATCACATTTCCAGGACGCATCACAGAATCCTGTTACATTCAGTTCTGTGTCTGGTTTACCCCCGAATACCAAAAACATATCTTTCGTACTCCTCAAATACTTTAGAATATGTTTAACAGCAGTCCAGTGGAACTTTCCTGGATTCTGTTGGTATCTACTGACCAAGTTCTGAGCAAACGCCACATCAGGCCTTGTACATCTTACAACATACATAATAGATCCTACTGCCGAAGCATAAGGCACCTTCTTCATGTAAGCCACCTCTTCAGGTGATGATGCATCTTTCTCATGACTTAACTCATGCTTAACCTCCATCGGCAAGAAACCTTTCTTAGAGTTATGCATGTTATATTTCTTTAATATCTTATCAATATAAGCATCTTGACTAAGACTAATTAACCGTCTACTCCTATCTCGATAGATTTTAATTCCCAGAATATATGCAGCATCTCCCAAATCTTTCATAGAAAAACATTTACCAAGATAGTCCTTAACTTCCTTAAGTCTTGGAATGTTACTTCCCATGATCAATATGTCATCGACATATAGAATTAGGAACACTACATTACTCCCACTATCTTTGCGGTATACACATGGCTCATCAAGATTTTGAATAAATCCGAACTTTTTGATTTCTTCATCAAATCGCTTATTCCATTGACGTGATGCTTGCTTCAAACCATAAATGGATCTTTGAAGTTTGCACACGAGCTTTGGATATTTAGGATTAACATACCCTTCTGGTTGTTGCATATAGATGTCTTCATCTAAGCGACCGTTCAAGAAGGCAGTTTTAACATCCATTTGCCATATCTCATAGTCATAGTATGCTGCTATAGCTATGAGAATCCTAATAGCTCGTAAGTCTGCTATAGGAGAAAAGGTCTCCTCGTAGTCTATGCCAAAAGTTTGAGTAAAACCTTTAGCCACTAGACGTGCTTTATAGGATTGTACATCACCATCCATGTCAGTTTTCTTCTTATAGATCCACCTATTTTTCACTACTTTAGCATTTTTAGGTGCGTCTACAAGAATCCAAACATCATTGATTTCCATGGATTTCATTTCCTCATTCATCGCAACTATCCATTTTGACGTTTCTGGATCAGACATTGCGGACCGATAGTTAGCAGGTTCACCAAGATCCCCTACTTCCTCCTCATCATCCTCTATGTAAAGACATAGTTTGTCTGGCGCACGTATAGTCCTTTGAGACCTACGTGGAGGAATTAATTCCGGCGGAACACTCAGACTTTCTGGTTCTACAGGAATTTCATCGCTAGTATTTTCAGAAGGCAATGTATCTTTTTGAATTTCTTCAAGATCATAATTTCTCGCACTGAATTCTTGATTTACAAGATCATTTTCAAGGAAGTCTCCATACCGAGCCACAACTATTTTGTTCTCAGCCGGATAATAAAAGTAGTAACCCATAGTTTCCTTAGGGTAACCTACAAAGATACATTTAACTGAGCGTTGTTGGAGTTTATCTCCAGAGTCACGTTTCACATACGCCTCACAACCCAGACTTTTAAATAAGACAAATATGGCTTCTTGCCATGCCATAGTTCATATGGTGTCTTATCTACCTTCTTAGTGGGAACCATATTTAGAATACGAACAACAGATTCAAGAGCATAATCCCAAAAAGATAATGGTAAAGTTGTAAGATTAAACATAGATCGTACCATATCCAATAATGTACGATTTCTCCTTTCAGATACACCATTTTGTTGTGGAGTATACGGAGAAGTAAGTTTCTGAACAATTCCATTCTCACTTAAATAATCTTTAAACTCTTGACTTAAATATTCACCACCACGGTCAGAACGAAGAGCTTTAATCTTCTTTCCCAGTTGTAACTCTACTTCGGCTTTAAACGTTTTGAATGTTTCAAATACCTCATGTTTATGCTTAAGTAAATAAACATAACCATAACGGATATAATCATCCGTAAACGTCAAGAAGTAGCTAGCACCTTTCCTTGACACATGTCTAAGTGGTCCACACACATCAGTATGTATCAACCCAAGTAGTTCAGTAGCCCTTTCAATATTGCTATTAAAAGGTTTCTTGGTCATCTTTCCAGAGATACAAGATTCACATTTATCAAATGATTCATCATTGATACTTTCCAAAAGCCCATCATGTTGTAGCTTTTGTATGCGAGTCTTCCCAATATGGGCAAGCCTACAATGCCAAAGATAAGAAGAGTTCTTGTCTAACTTACTCTTCTTATTCATGCTAAAAACAGAATTATTTTTCCTCTTGGAATTTTTATCATGCATGTTTATTTCAAAAACACCATTAACAGAAATTGCATCAAAATAGAATAAACCATCTTTGAAAACAGAAATTCTATTATTATCAATCGTGTGAATAAATCCAAGACCCAACATACAAGAAAAGGAAATGACACCCCTAACAATTGTAGGTGCATAGTGACAATTATTTAAAAACAATACTAAACCCGAAGGTAAAACTAATTTAAATATTCCTATAGCTTCAACCGCTGCTTGTGCGTCATTGCCCACTTGCAGAAATTATTCCCCATAGGTAAGCCTCCTTTTCAACTCAAATCCCTACAGGGTATTACAAATGTTAATACCACATCCCGTATCATATACCCAGGAGTTTGATTTGTATGAAAGATTAAATAACTCAATCATAAATAAGTTACCAGAAGATGGTGCTGCAGCAGCTTGCTCAGCCTTCTTCTTGTGTTCTGCCATTTCATGGAGATAGAGAGAGCAATTCCTCTTCCAGTGTCCAGTCATCTTACAGTGGTGACAAGTCTCATCTTTCAGAGATTTCTTAGCAAAGTTATGCTTCGGTTTTGATGAAGTCGCAACTTGCTTGCTCTTATCAACCTTGCCTTTGCCTTTCTGCTTCTTATTCCCTTGCGGTTTTGGTTTCGACACTCTACCCTTTTGTACAAGAAGTACTTAAGGCGTAGCAGTGGATGCCTTATCTTTCAAACCCTTTTCGAAGTCAATGAGCATTGCATGCAAATCATTAAATGTCTTCCCCGTGCAATGCATATTATAGTTACGAACGAAATCATTGAAGTCCTTATTAAGGGACCTATTGATCAAGTTAAAAGCCATATTATGATCAAAGGGTTGTCCTAGTGCGATGAGTTGTTCCATATAACCCCTCATATCCATATAATGAGCACTTACGGACTTTCCAGGAGCTTGCTTGCAACTATGTAGAGCATCAACCAGATCATAGATCTCTACAGCTTGCGGCGTTTCATACACAGCCTTGAGTTCATCAAGCATTTGCTAAGGTGAAGCTAGATCATACTTCCTTTGAAGTGATGGAGCCATTCTTCCTAACATTACAGCAGCCACCTCATGGTGCTTCTTAACGTTAGCAGCGTGTTGAAGCCTTTCCGCATCAGTTGCTCCTTCAGCAAGATCCTCCGGAAAAGGAGTTTCCAAGATATTGATAGTACCCGCTGCTCTCAGAACAATTCTTAGTGAGCGGTACCAATCATTGAAATTAGGACCAGTAAGTTCAGGCCGTTCAAAGAAAGCTTTGAACGCCGAGCTTATTGTCAGATTGTTTTCGGGTTGAGCCATTTCTACAGAAATAAGTTCAAACATTAGTATTTTCGATAATACAATTCAAGAAAAAAAAATTACCCCGGTAATAAAACCATAGTATTTTCCTTGAAAAACTAGAATCCATATTGACATAGATTTATCACATCAGTTGATCTGTGTAGAATATTGATAATCAATGAATCTATGAAGGGGTTTGTTGATTTCTAGAGAGAGAAAGTTAGAGAGAGAAAGTGAGAGAAACTATGTGAATTTTATTAAGTGGAAAACAAGAAATGACAACAACCAACCCCTTTCCTTAGTGGAAAGGGGTATTTATAGTCCAAGCCTAACATTGGGCTTGGGCCGGTCCATGACAAGCCCATGGACCGGTTCTTACTTAAGTTAATAAGCAAATAATAACTAATTACTAACTACGAGCTATTACAACATAAATCATATTGTGGAGTGACCGATACTTCTAATATACGTTAAAACGTATTTCTAACAATCTCCCCCTAAGGGAGGTCACTCCACGTTACAAAGTTCTAAACCTAGCATACTATACTAAGTCTTCGTTCTTTAGCTCGTAGTCTTTTCTTCTTTTCTTTCTTTTGTTGTGAATATGTTGATTTGATCTTTTTGGTTTTGACTTGAGAGCATTGTTCTTTGGCCTTTCACGTGCGATCTTTGCCTTTCTTGTGAACTTTGCCTCCTCGTGACTTCATGTTCCACACACTTACGTCTTTTTGTTGAATTCTCGAAAGCTTCAGAGTTTGGTACATCGGAAGACTTCATCTTGTACTTTCTTGAATTTTTGCTGAACTTTGTTGCAAAAGACATAAGCATGTGGGAACGACTTTTACAGGAACACCGCAACACCACCGTCTTCACTGGTACACAGCAACGCCACCGTCTTCAACAGGTACACAGCAACGCCACCGTCTTTAACAGGTACACAGCAACGACACGAATAAAATGGCTTTGAACATCTTATTCTAATTCGGTAGCATTTTACCTCCGGTCGGTGAAGACCGTTGGACGATATTAGATATCGTACCCGTGACGGATAGTTTCAATTAAGTAACTTCCTGACGGGATTTCGCGGGTGAACCCGTTCTCTTTATTCGACCGTCCAAAGCTGACTGCGAACATAAAGAGTGAATCACTTGGATAAATTATCCTTGTGATTAAAAGCCGTCAATTCATGAAACCTGGAACAAGTGAATTTCAATTAAGATTTTCACCATCGTTGCTTTCTAGTTGTCACGAGCTCAATTCATAAAGAATCTTGCACGTTACCTACCAAGTGCTGTTTGATGTTGACACTAGAAGGATTTCCACTCGTCACTGTGGTCAATAAAGAGTCACTCTGAGTGTTCTGGCAAGATCATATGATAATGCGAAGAGGCCTGGAACGAGTTTAAGTTCAATTAAGAATTAAACCACTGTTACCTTCCAGTTTTTCACAAGATTAGTTCTAAAAGAACCGCACGTGTAACCTACCATGAGCTTGTTTGATGTTGGCTCAAGCAGGATTTCCATCTTCATTGTAATACTTGCGTATTACTCGGATGTTCTGGCAATATTACAGGAATACTGCGTAGGACTCATGAAAATCTCTTACTTTTCACAGTGTGTGAGAAAGCAAGGAATAAATGGAAAGTGTCCTAATGAGACTTTTGATGATCTCTTGGCTCTAGACTCGATTGTGCGTTTTGATTTAGTGAGCGATGGCTGGAGAGGAGTGCCACCTTTTCAATACCAGTTTATTCGGAGTGAATAAACCAATAGATAACGTGTTGATCTCCGTGTGATTAAAACAAATACCTTTTGAGAGATATTTGAGTTAGCTGGGGAAGGGTTGTGCATTGCATCACTGGGTCCATGATGTCTTTCTTCAATACCGAGAATCATTAACAAAAATGACCTCAATAGCATATGTATTGACCCGGTTTCTGCCTAAAGTTGTAAGGAGGGCTTCTTTCTTTACACCCTTTATCTTTACATTTCTTTTTCATTCTTCAACCCCTTCAATGCTTACCAATACGTCATCACTAGCACCTTGTTGTGATTGTTCCAGTGCTAGCTTAAGTACTTGGTCGGCATTCAGCTACGTTCACATTCTTTCTCCATCTTTCCTAGGACTTCTAATTCTATCTAGGGAATTGTCCTTGGGAAGATTCCATCGGCTCTGATGAATCATTGGACTAAACCTATTCCTACCACCCTTTTGTCACCACATCCGTCGTGAATTAAGCGTGTTTTGGGAAGGAATTGCCACCATGAAAAAATCATTGAAAATCACCTAAGGTACTTGTGATATTAAAATCAAAATTTTTGTACCTTAGGTGTTTTGATCATCAAAAACGCTCCCCCTTAACACGTGCTTAACACATATTAAGTTGGATTATCATTAAGTCTTTTTCATCTTTTAGCCAAGTATCACTTACGTCTCCTTAATCCCATTTTCTCCCCTTATCCAAAATGTTAACCATTAATATTTGGGATATTGAATGGATTAACCGGTCTTTGGGTAAAAATGAAATCAATGTTTGGCCATAGAACAAGTTATTGCTCCCCCTTAAGTTAATAAGGGATAATTGTAGTGCTTTGGTATGACATATTTTGAAAGATTTAGAATCTCGTGAGAAATTCTTGAAAAATTATCATACCTTAACACTACAACAAGCCATACAAGCACATTATTCACAAATATACATATTCACAATTGAAAACCAATATAAAGTGACCTGAGATGTACGACCCATTAGATGGATCGTTGCAGTAGCTTGTGGTGCACTAAATACGGTCTTCCACCCACGAATCTTTCCAAGCTCCTCATCAATCTACGTTCACGGAGCTTTTGATCGATCTTTTTGATCACATACTTTGCCATCTGCCGGTAACCCGGATGCCAATCCTCCGTCATCTCTGGCAAAGTCCCACCCGAGTTCAGATGCTCCAACTTTCCTCTGACTTGTAGAAGAGTTCCATCACTATACTTGTGAAGCTCCCCCACCCTCATAAACTTCATCAACCCTCGACTGTTCAAGTAGAAAATGCCGGAATTCGGGACAGAAATGCCGGTATAGGGACATCTTTCTACATGTTGAGGTAGCACTTGATTCACAGGACGGGTTAAATTGAGCTTCCTCTGATAGCTTTCGACTCCCAACTGAAGATCTTCAACTCGTGACTTGATGACAACGCTTCGTGTGAACATACGAAGTGCTGTATTCAAAGCAATCAGGTCTTCACGAGGAATGTGTGTAAGTTGATCTCGGGTCATCAGAAGCAGCATATCTTCGATATCCTCAAGGCGAATGATGGAAAAGTCTCCTTGCTGGATTTTGTATTCCCTGTCATCCTCCCTTTTCAAACGAATCTCCGTCACATGATAGTAGCCGTTCTTGGCTTCAGTTTTCATTCCTAGGATGCTGGAGATGCGGATGTCGGATCTAACATTGCTTCCAGAATTGACCAAGCAGCAACCCCTGTACGCCCTTCGGACTCGTTCGTCCCAATAAGATGCACCTATGACAGCATACATATCATAATTATGATTCATTTTTGGGACCCAGAGTCGATTTACCTTTTCCTCGATGAAGGGTATTGTCCCCCAGTTGGCAGCTTTCAGCAAAGTCAGGGATGTTGCGTACTTTGATGATCCCTTCAGTAGATACACAAGATCGTTAGTGACGAAGAAGTCAAGAGCAATCTGATTATCTTGAGCAGGATCCATTGGAGGTGGAGCTCTTTCTGATTCATGAAGTCCTGGCCGTTGAACGGTTTTCAAAGCCTTTATGATCTCATCGGCATAATACTCGAACTCCATTCGGGGTAATCGGGTTTTGGCGCGAAGTCTCCTATCGTGCAGCGCTTTCTTCACCAAGGATGGAGTAACCGAAGTCTTATACTCATGAGCAAGAAATGCACATAAGTCAATCGGACTTCGGATACGGAGATACGCACATCTTTGTCAGCATCTGTGATCGGATCATATTGTGCTGCTGCCGTGATCCAAGCTTGTGGTGGTGCAGACTCGTCTATCTCCAACGTGTCTTCCCAGGCACGAATGCTTGGTTCAGGAACCGTAGATTGTTGTGCTTGTTGTAGAGGAGTGGAAGTGCGAACATCTACTGGTTCAGTTTCAGGCATTTCGGCAGTGTCGTGAACTGGGGAGTGTTGTGCAGCTTCGGGTTCTGTCACTGATTCTGCAATCACAGGAGGAACAACAACAGAACTAATGGGGTTAGTGGTAATAGGTAAAGATACAGCGATAGAGATACCGGGAGCCGAAGACGCTGTAGTGGCATTCACATCGTGGCGCCACTTAGTTCGTCTTGATTCCGAGGATGTCGATTTGTCCTTCTGTGCTGCATCTTTTGTGGACTTGGTTCCAGTCTTAGCAGCAGTTTTCTTGGAGCTGGTAACCTTGTCTCCCTCTTTTGGCTGTTCACCCCCATCATCATCCTGATTGTCATCCCCGTTACTACCTCTAGCACTCTCCTGATTCTCATCACCACCATCATCGCCATCATCATCATCATCCTCGTCATCATCCTCATCATCCTCATCATCATCACCACCCTCGTCATCGTCTTTATCCTTTTCTCCTTCTTCTTCTTCTTCTTCCTCTTCTTCACCCGTACCCTCTTCTTCACTTTCTTCCCTTTCTTACTCAGGTAAGATGTGATATGGTACCACACTTCCAAACGTCTTGAATAATCTATCATCCTCCATGATAGCATCATTCAGGGATTTATATAGAGCCCGTTGAATCCTCGACTTATCAAACGACCCAAGTTCCACCATACGAGCCTTAAGGATCTTCTTCAATTCAAAATCCGTCAGGTCATAAGCAATCTTGTAGGCGGCTTCTGAAGGGTTGGATGATTTGACCATCAAGTTGTCAGCAGCAAGTGTCTTCAACTCATCGCGAAGTTTAGGCATTAAGGATTCAACGGATTCTTGCACTCTTTCTTTCACAGATGCTTCAAGTGCTTCTTTTTGTTCCTTATATTTATCCCTCATCGCTTGAAGTCTGGTAATACGTGCCGCATGCTTATCAGCCTCAGCCTGCTTAACCCGAGCAAGTTCTTCTGCATGTGCTTTTCTAGTCAACTCCATATCTGAAGCGAACCTAGCAATCATCTCCTCTTGGGCTTTCCTAGATTCTTCTTCCCTCTGAGTTCGTCTTTGCAACTCTTGGCGAAGTTCATCCATTTCGCGTTTGTTAGTATCCACATGTTTGTCAAACAATTCGGCCATCACTAATGCAGCCATTGCAGATGTTGCAGAGCTGCTTTGAGTTGACTGGAGGGGCTCGGTTGTTACTGCTGTACTAAGGATGGGGATTATGGGTGGTGGAAGAAATGGTGTTGAAGCCGGTCGGGTTGGTAAAGGTTGTATGGGTGGAGGTTGAGTTGTTAAGGGTTGAGTTGACACCACGATCGTAGGAGCAACAGGTTCCTTTTCCACACTTGCTGAAATAGGGATTGATGGCTCCTTCGAAGTGGAATAGTGTTCAGGTAACCCAAACTCATCAACATCATCGGGTTCCACGTACTCATCCTCAATATCTACCCTTGCCCCTGAACCACTACCGCCTGTATCTTTCCTACTCCTTTTAATTGCTATCTTCATCATTCGTTTCTCGGTTTTATCCATAGTAGGATCAACAATATCTTCTTCATCACGTAAAGCCATCTCATCAGCCTTACCCTTTCCCTTCTTACCCTCTGACTTCTTTTTCTTGGGTTCGGGTTCAGGTAACGCAGCTGGTTGTTTGCGTTTACCTTTACTCTTAACCGTTGTCGATGAGTCTTCTCCAGTCCGAAGGTTTTCTTTCAGCCTTTTGATTTCTATCTGCAGTAGTTTGTAATCTGCAGAACCTTTGATTTTATCAGATAGAAGGTAATCAGGAACAGGACCCGGAATCACACCAATAGACGGTCCTTCATGCCTCAGATCTACAGTATCATCAGCTTCTTCAGTGTGATAGCGACCTGCTGTACGCCTATCAATAGTAGTATCAAGCTTCATAAAATAATTAATGATTAGCTTAATAAACCGAGGATAAGGAAAGAAGTTTGTCTTCAGCTTCTTGTTGTAGAAAAGTTGAAAGGTGAATTCTTCCTATATCAACAAAGCATAATCTGAATTTGCAGCTTTGTACATGCCATAGAAGAGGTTCATTATCGGACTGCGCAAAGCATCATGGCCACTCGTTTTTGGCGTAAGACATTTACTGAGAATACCCATCAATGCTCTCCAAGGTTGTCCTACTTTAGCAGTGGTAAACTCAGATGCAACTCGTATTTCCGGACATCCAAGTGCGTCAAACTCCACGAGTTCATCTTTAGTAGGATCCCTTGAGAATGACATGCCCTTGGGTGTATCCCGTATACCAAGTATCTTACGGAAGTCTGAAACGGTGAGTGTCTGCTGCTTGTTGTCGATGGTGAAGGTGATCTTGTTCGAAGTGATTTCCTTGGTTGCCCAAAATTCAAACATATACTCATAAGGCACCGAGGCTGTACTCCTAAGGGCGTTCTTGAAATGAGAGTTATCAAGAATGGCTATGGCGACCTTAAAACCATGGTGAGTGGATTTAGAGACTTGCTTCAGCCGGTAGTTGTTGGGTATAAACTTAAGGGTTCGGGCTTTAGCAATATCGGCTTCTCTGGATTCTTGGATTGCTTGTACCGTTGGATTAGTCATTGTATCTGCTTAAGATAAGACATGAAAGGTTGATGCACAAAAGCATATAGATATATATCATTCTTACTTCTAAGCATAACACATTTCATAAAACAACAAGTACATATATAGCATGCAAACAAGAATAATCAAACAACTCATCCGGAACTTTTCCTCATTCGGAACATTTTCATCCGGAACATTCTTCATTCAGAACTTCTCCTCATTCGGAAGTTCTTTGTTCGGAACTTCCTTCATCCGGAAGTTCTTCATTCGGAACTTCCTTCATCCGGAAGTTCTTCATTCGGAACTTCCTTCATCCGGAAGTTCTTCATTCGGAACTTCCTTCATCCGGAAGTTCTTCATTCGGAACTTCCTTCATCCGGAAGTTCTTCATTCGGAACTTCCTTCATCCGGAAGTTCTTCATTCGGAACTTCCTTCATCCGGAAGTTCTTCATTCGGAACTTCCTTCATCCGGAAGTTCTTCATTCGGAACTTCCTTCATTCGGAAGTTCTTCATTCGGAACTTCCTTCATTCGGAAGTTCTTCATTCGGAACTTCCTTCATCCGGAAGTTCTTCATTCGGAACTTCCTTCATTCGGAAGTCCTTCATTCGGAACTTCCTCATTCGGAAGTTTTTCAGAAGAAATCCTTCATTCGAAAGTTTTAAACCATGTTCATCCGGAACTTTTACAATCGTAGCTATGATGATTATTATAGCGCGTTTGTGAGTTTCTAAGGCAAACTAAGGCAATATAAACATCATTTAATCTATTCCGAGCAAAACCCACCATAAATCCCTTGTTAATTAACCCTAATTAAGGAATACCCCTAAATCTGATAAATGTTGATTATCTGGATCAATTACGGGAATATAGATGATGATTTAGACGAAATTATAAGTTTAATATAGATGTTATATACCTTAATTAGACGAGAGAACAGGATCTAGAAGGATTAAGCAAGAGATTTGATTTCTTGAGTATGTGTAACAATGGCGGCAAAGGTAGGAGAAACAGTGAATTGGAATAGAAAGGGGCGGGGTGATATGTTTTTTGACTTAGGTCAATTCTTTGACTAGTTTCATTAAACATCACCTTAGTCCCTACATTTTCTAAACTTTTCCTTTTTGTTTCTAATTTTTCCATTTCACCTAACTCTTGTTAAACGTACACACAACTTAGCAAACGCATCTATTAGCATATCCTCAAAATCTAAAAGCCATGCCTATCACTTAGAACGATCACAAGTCGTTTTCTAAAGCAAAACCACTCAATTACCATGTAGCCCTTAATTTTCACAAGCACTTTTGAAAATCAATTTTAATGACAAAGATGATTTTACTATTTTCTCCCCCTTAAACAATGACCCGTTTTCTATTTAAAGAGCTGTAGTCATTGTTTAAAGAGTCAAATAGTGATGAAAGCATTTCCAATTTATCTCTTGAAAAATTTTGATTCGTGGTTTTAATAAGATTTCTCTTATTTTAACAAATTAATGCACTGAGACGTACACAAATTCGTGTCAGACCAAGTTATAAAGTAAACTTGATCCCTTTGCATGATTTGGCTTGTAAATCACGCCCGAGAAAATTAATTCCCGTTCTGAGCCAACGTTTTCCAAGGAAATACGTGACTTTAATATGAAAACCGGGTTGCAGTCTGAAATAACTACAAGCCATAATGGGCATGTTTTAAAATTGTACAACTTTTATACGGACTCTATTTATGGCACCGTGTCAATATTGATCGACATTTCTAAGGCCGTAAATATTACCGTACTAAAAGACATGCCCGATTTAAAAACGAAAAATATTTTTGGATTTTCTTGATTTTATACTTTTTTATGGTTTTTGTTGGTTTTATATTTTTTATGGTTTTTCTAGGTTTTATATTTTTTATGGTTTTTCTAGGTTTTATATTTTTGTATTTTCTTTTTGTGGTTTATATATTTACGATAATATACATGATCACAACCAAAAGGATACTCTGAATAGTTTACCACGACTATTCAGCTGATTCTTCTGCCAACTCTTTGAGAGTCGCTGGAGTGAATGATTTCATGCCAAGCTTGTCGATCAAAAACTCGATTCGTCCTCGATCTAAGGCTTTGGTGAACATATCCGCCAGCTGATACTCAGTAGTGACAAAATACAGCTCGATCACTCCGTTCTCCACCTGCTCCTTAATGAAATGGTAGCGAATGTCTATGTGCTTGGCCCGGGAGTGTTGAACATAGTTGCAGCAAAGGGCAATGGCGCTCTTGTTGTCACAATACATCGGGATTTTGTTAAATCCAAGACCGTAGTCAGTTAATTGTGATCTCATCCAAAGGACTTGAGCACAACAACCGGACATGGCGATGTATTCAGCCTCCGTGCTTGATATTGCAGCGCTTTTCTGCCTTTTTGAAGACCAACTGATCAATCTATCTCCAAGGAGTTGCACAGATCCAGACGTGCTACGCCTCGTGTCTTGACATCCAGCATGATCGGCATCTGCGTATGATATTAAAGCAATAGAGGAATCCTTCGGATACCATAGACCACGATGAAGTGTTCCTTTTAGATACCGAAAGATCCTTTTCACAACATGTAGGTGCTTTTCGGTAGGCCGAGCCTGATACCGGGCACACATGCATACAGCAAATTGCAAATCAGGCCTGCTAGCAGTCAGATAGAGAAGGGTGCCGATCATTCCACGGTAAAGTTTCGGATCGACAATAATCCCATCCCTATCTTCATCTAACTTGGATTTCTCCACCATTGGAGTGTCTACGGGGTCACAATTCTCAAAGTTATATTTCTTAAGAGATTCTAGAGCATATTTGGATTGATTAATAAAGATGCCTCTGGGATTCTGAGAAATCTGTAATCCTAAGAAAAATGAGATTTTTCCCATCATCGACATCTGAAAGCGTGTGGACATTATCTTCTCAAATTGTTTAGACAATTCTATGTTAGTGGCGGCAATTATTATATCATCAACATAAATTTGTACCAGAAGCATGTCGTTGCCGTCTTTGAGAGTGAATAGAGTGGGGTCCACTTTGCCTTTGGAGAAGCCTTCCGACATGAGATATGTTGACAGGAGATCATACCATGCGCGTGGAGCTTGTTTCAACCCATAGAGAGCCTTCTTAAGCTTGTACACATGGTTAGGAGACTCCGTACTGACGAACCCATCCGGTTGACTGACATAAACTTCTTCCCTTAGTTCACCGTTCAAAAATGCCGTCTTCACATCCATTTGATAGACGATCATGTTCATATGAGCAGCAAACGCAAGGAATAGTCTAATCGCCTCCAATCTAGCCACAGGAGCAAAAGATTCCTCAAAGTCTATACCCAAGGCTTGTTTATATCCTCTAGCGACCAATCTTGCTTTATTCTTCAATACCGCACCCATCTCATCAAGTTTAACCTTATAAACCCATAACAAAGTAAGGATGTTAACTTTGTCAGGGCGAGGAACCAATTCCCATACTTCTAGTCGTTTGAATTCATTGAGTTCCTCCTGCATAGCTTCAATCCAAGATGATTGGGTCATAGCCTGCTGCCAATTTTTGGGTTCAACTTCAGAGAGAAATGCATCAAAGTAACAATAAAGTGCACTCTCTTGTAATTGATGGCGTGTAGAGACTGGTCGATCTAGATCTCCAATAACATTCCTAATTGGGTGATCTTTTGTCCATTTAGTGCTATGGTTTTCAATCCTAGGTGGTCTGGAGTGAACAATAGATGGAGCTTCTTCTGAGGTAGACGCGGCTGAAGGGTTTTCAGGGATCGCTACACCAAAGAAAGGAAGCTCTTGCAAGTGAGCATATTCCAAGTCGTGATCAGTAGAATCCTCTTCCACATCATTAGGCACAAGTAGGGGTGATGATTCAGGTGTAGTTTGAGAATCACTTGGTGAAGGTGCATCCGGTTCAATGTGAATTGTAGATGCATTAGATAAAGGTTCATTAACTTGAGCAACTACTTCAGGTATTGGAGCAATTACTACAGGTGTTGGAACTTCATCAGTCGGGGGATCGAAGAATTCATCAAACAACGGTTGAAACAGTTTATCCCACTCGGGCCTTGAAGGTGGTAAAAATGATGTAGAAGTAGGATTATTGGGAACTAATCCGGAACTTATAGCACCGGTTCCCATCTCATGAAGCGCGGGTTCAGAACTGTGTTGCTCAGAAGCCATCGCTGTCAGCTCGTTGAAATCTGCGTCCATAGTTTCTACAATCTTGCCAAGACGACGGTTATAGATTCAGTATGCTCTTTTGGACGGTGAGTAACCAATGAAAATACCTATGTCGGCTTTTGGTTGAAGCTTACCCAAGTTCTCACTATTGATGTTTGGATAACACAGAGCACCAAACACATGGAAAAATGAAACATCGGGTTTGCGGTCATGTAGAAGCTCATAAGGTGTTTTTCCATGGCGTTTCCGAATGATAGAACGGTTTTGGGTGAAACATGCAGTAGAAATAGCCTCTGCCCACAAGAACAATGGAGCGTTCGCATAAATAAGCATGGTCCTAGCAGCTTCCATAAGTGTACGATTTCGTCTTTCAACGACACCGTTTTGTTGTGGAGTGCGTGCAGCGGATGTTTCATGTGATATACCAACTCCTTCATAATAATCACGAAGAGTCTGGTTGACGAACTCTGTACCATTGTCTGTACGAATACGGCGGATAGTGGTATTCAAACGTACCTGAATGAATTTCAGAAAAGTAATGATAGCCTTCGGAGCTTCATCCTTTGTACGTAGAAATCTAACCCATGTAAACCTTGAGAAATCATCCACAATTACCAGAATGAATTTCTTACCGCTCACACTTTCAGTTCTCATCGGCCCACAAAGATCCATATGCAAAAGATGAAGTTTTTCTTGATTAGTGTCTTCAGCTTTGGGTTTGTAAGATTTCTTGGTGCTCTTCCCCCTTGAACACGCGGAACATAAATGGTCCTTGTGAAATTTAAGCTTTGGAAGACCACGAACTAACTCGTTTTTAGCCAAATGATTAATAGCATCAAAATTAAGATGAGATAATCTGCGATGCCATAACCATGACTTGGTCTTAGATGCCTTAGAGAGAAGACATACTGGAGAAGCGGCCATCATATCTTGTAAGGACAAGGTATATAGATTTGCACCACGAGATCCCTTCAACAAATCTTTTCCTTCCAGGTTGCGGATGAAACAAGTGTGTTGTCGAAAAGCAACCTCAAGGTTGGAATCACAAAACTGTCCTACTGAGAATAAGTTATGACCAAGACCTTCTACATAGTATACCCTAGAGATCGTCACGTTTCCAATCTGATATTCACCATATCCCATAATCTTTGCTATATGATCATTCCCAAATTTAACCGTACCAAGAAACTTGCTGACGAAATTTCGGAGCATCGAGCGATTTCCGGTCATATGTTTTGAACAACCGGAGTCCAAATACCACAGGATGATTTGAACCACCTGAAAATATCACCACACAAAGACAATGTAGAGGTATCGGAATCTGAGTGTTCCTTGTTATTAGCAGGTACAGATTTAATAATCTTAGATTTGCTAACTCTAGGTTTCTTAGATTTCCTAGCCTTCTTCTTCTTAATTGGTGGTGTAGATTCTAATTGGCTCAAATCCTGAGGTATTTCTTCACTGATAGGCACTATAGTGGGGGCTGACCTAATTAAAGGGCGCTGTTTCCATACTTGAGTGCGAGTGTTCCTAGCTAAAGGACGCTCAGACCTAACCTCAATGGATGCATTCCTAGTTAAAGGGCACATTTTACCATCTAGTGTAAAGGTCCTACCAGTGGGACGCCATTGCCAGCCAACTTGGGCACGAGTTCTACCCGTTGGCTTCCATTCAAGACCATTCTTAATAGCATTCATTTCATTAACGTGATCAATCAGACACAAATCATGACGCTGGGAAAACATACATTCATTACAATTCCAACAATTTAAATCAGAATTCACGAATGGTTTAGGCTGCTACACAGGCGCAGAGCTTTTAGTCTTAACATGATTCGTTTTATTTAAAACTGAACTAGCATTCCTATTGTGGACTTCTACTTTCTTCTTTGTGGCACTACTAGTGGAGGGCTTGATCTTAGCTTTCTTGAGTGGCGATCCTTTAGCCTTAGTAGTCTCTTTTAATCCTGTAGAAGGCAAATTGGGAACATTAGCAACAGATTTTAAAGGTGTCTTTCTTGATTGTGCCAATGACGGTTTCGCTCCTGGAGTCTTATTAAATGGAGTGACAGCAATGGGCCTATTGTTAAGTAGTGCAGAACCTGGTGTACCTATGTATTGCAAATAAGCCAAGCAATATTGAACTCGCTTAACATATTCATGAGCCGAATAATAGTCGCTACTTAAGGGATCTAAGGCATAAAGATCGTCTACAATATCCCTAAGAAGATCGACATGCTTAATGGCATTCCTCATATAATCATCGTAGGTAACCTGGTTTCTCTTATGAAGCGGATTCTTATAAAGCACTACTGACTTGGTTGTTGGAGCACTAGTGGACGGTGCAGAGTCGGTAGCTAAGTTATCAACAACTTCTTGTCGGGTGAGAAGAAGTGTCTCCTTTAACTCAGCCAAAACCATATTTTTGTCTATGAGCAAGATGTTCAAGTCAGAGATTTCTTCGCACTTTTGGTTCAGTTGTTCAACATAAAATTGTTGTTGTGCCGCATTAAAAGCGAAGCGTTCTTCTAGTGAACCATAAAGAGCGGATAGTCCCTGCCTTGTCCGATCCATCTCCCCTAGAACAGTTGATAGTCTAATTTCTAAGACCTGGTTTTTAGACTCTGCAGCCTCTAGTTCCATTCTTAATGTTTCCTTTGATGATACCTCTCTCTTCAATCTCATGATTTCTTCCTCTAAAGTCTTAACAATTGCAATCATCTTGTCACTATTCTCAACACCGTTTTCACAAACATTTGATATCAAAAGATTTTCATTTTGATTTTGTTGTTTTAATTCTAAAGATATACAATGTTGTTCTAGTTGATTAAAGCGTTGTGAAAGTAAATTGTAAGAATCTTGTAGCTTTAAAAACTCAGCGTTAGATTCGTGACAAGAATGATTTTCTACCTCATTTACAGTATCAGCAACATTTACAGAAAGATTACAAACATCATCACAAATATCCTCACAAATATTCACAGCATCACAATTAATCGCAGCAGATGTAAGCTCATTCGAATAATTAACATTTACAGTAGTAAGCACATCACATGAGATTACTTCGGACAAGAATCGGTCATATTCGGTTAAAATCTTTTCTTTTTCAATTAGTTGCAGTTCGTAAGCGGTGTCCATTTCATAAAACACTTTTTGAACTTCACCAATTTCAAACTGAAGATTTTCCTTAAGAGATGCAAAACTTCTTTTTAGACTTTCGACAAACGGATTGATCTCAGTTTTAAACACCTCGTTCATGTGTTCGAAAGCCCATTCTCCGGCGTTTAAGCCATTTGAAGTCGTACATTCCAAAATGACCTTGTCAAAGTTAGTAAAGTATCGGTTAATCTCTTGCAAGTTTAACCATACAGTGCTAACAGGTGGAAGATTCTTTGGAATTTCCTTAGGACCTTCCATGTTGACAAGTGTAGGAAATGTACTAGGGCTTTCTTCCTCTATCATGTAGGTTGGTGCTGTGATGAGATCCTTATCCATATGGAAGCGAACTCTAAAATCAGTTTTTGCAAGCTCCTTATTCATCTTAAAATAATCACAATCGGGATATTTTGCTGAATTGTATGACCGATCCTCATCAACTAGAACATTACTTGTTTGATCATTGGGAAAAACAATCGGGTCTAAAGCCAATCCTAATTGAGTTGCATTATAAAGTCTAGGACTATGTCTTAAAGCTTGTTTTGCATATCGTGGATTAGACGAGATAAGTTAAACTCTCTAAACGAAGCATCAAATAAGTGAACTAGTTGTGAAGCAGCGTATTGTCTTAACAGCAAGTAGTCTAGACTTCTAATCTTATTAGTAGCATTAATCTCCATTTCAGTCTTCTTAGATTCGAGTAATTCAAAATCAGTTTGAAGTTTTTGAAAATTAGTGACCACTAACTCCTTTTCTTTAAGTTCATTAGACAGATTTGCTCTTAAGTTTTCGATTTCTTGCAAGTGACCCATTTGTTTGTTTCTAAAGTGATCATATTCGAGATTTGTGAGAACACTAGACGAAGGCACTAGTTCCAAAGTTTGTACTTTCTCATTGCTTAAGGCAAGCTCATCAGACAAATTCTTATTCTTAGCTAAGGTTTCTAAGAGTGCAGCATTCATTTGGCTAAGTAATGTAGCAGGAACCATGACCAAATCTTGTTGAGCAGGAGTAGGCGTATGCGAAATGGATCCCGGTTGTGATTCACTCAAAATCTGGGGACTCACATTGATATTGCTATCATTGTTTGTCTCCTCATTTGAAAGACTCACCACCGAAGATTCATTCGAATCAGCACTCTCTTGCCCAACTTGATGTGGTTGAATACTAGCATCAGTGGCATTATCGGTGTTATTAATAAGTACCTCAGATCTCTTATCTGGCCCTAAGCTGGAGAAAGTTGCCATGAAAGCAGCCTTTGCAGTTTGAAAGTCATCACAGTCAGAATCATACGCATCAAGATCATCGGCTTGGTAAGCTGCATTCTGCGTAGTGACAACGTCTTGTTCAGCAATCCCTGGGTCAGCAAGAAATGCAAGCTCCTCTTCATCAAGTTCCCTTCCTTGCGCCTGAGCATTCACCAGATAGATCTTTTCTGCAAACCACTGTCCATCCCTTCTCCTCTTGGGTTTCTTACAATCCCTGGACATATGACCCTCTTCCTTGCAGTTGTAGCATGTGATCATTCTCAACTTGCCTGTATTAGCCCGTGGAGGATTGTTGACCATTGGAGCAGGAGCAGGATTGGCGGTGCGAACATTGGTTGATGTGGAAGTTCTCCCCTGATATGGTTGAATTGGCTGAACCATTACCCTGCCATTCTCGATTGTAGCTTGTTGGCGAGAATTGGATGAATTCCTCAACTGATTGTTGGTAGGAGCTGATCCTCTGTATCCTCGTTTGCTTAAAGTTCGTGTGAGATAAGCAGACATAGTAGTTAGCACTTCAACTGGGTCAGCTCCTTGTTGGAAAACAGGAACGGGGACTTCTTCATCATCACAATACAGTGCTTGATCTGGATGAGCTGCATAATCAGTATAAGGAATACTCATTTGATCAGGGTAGCTTGATGGATATGCTGCATTCTCTTGATAAGAAGAATATGATGGCTGAGCATAAGGTGCAACATTTGCTGGATGAAGTTGTGAAGCATACTGTGGTGAAGGTGCATTGAACCGATATTGTTGCTGATGTGAGGTGGGTGGTTGTGGTAGAATCGAGTATTGGGGAAAGGCTGGAGTCATGTAAGGTGATTGATGATAAGCTTGATGTCCCAAGATATAAGGTGTGTTGTTGTGAGACAAGCTTGGTTGATTCGCCATCAAAGCTAAGGAATCTGGGTGCATACCACGAGGAGAACGGTGCATAATCACATGCTTCTCATGCTGCTGAAGGAAGGCATATATTTGATCCAAATTGCACTTATGCAGATCCCTGGTTAACTTGACATCGGTAATGTACTCACCCCATTCAGCTTGAGGTAGAGTATTCAAGAATTTGGTGTTAACCTGGAATGGTGCAATCACAAGATTGTATACATTCAGATCATTCATGAGTGTGGTGAATCTGAAGTAATAATCGTGAAGCGTTTCCCCTGGGTTGTAGGTGAATCTATCAAACAAATCATACAGCTGACACTCCCTTTCTTGTTTGGTGAGAGACGTGCCTTGTAGCAACACCTTAAGACGTTCCCATAGATCCTTTGCCACCGTATACTGACTCACCATCCTATAGATGTCATGGGGGAGAGCTTGGAGAATTGTTTGAAGAGCTTTTTCATCTGCATCTGCAACAAGTTGTTGAGCTGGAGTGAGTTCTTCAAATTCTCGTGGTCTAGTCACGTTGTCAACCGTAATGGTACCATAGTCGAGTGGACCATTCAAAATCGATTTGACCATAAGCCTTCCGTATGTCGGTTTCCCCTTTAGATATTGCATCATTCGACCTTGCCATGCCTCAAACACCTCTTTAATAAGCATCGGTGGACGGCTATCAGTTCCCGTTATGATTGATATATCCGTAAGAGATGTCATCTGAGGCATTACTGAATTTGGATTCATTTTGTTTTTCTTCAAAGAAACAGAGATTATCGGTTGATCGAGCAGTGAAGTAAAGCTTGTGAATTGTGTTGTGTTTTTGTTGTAAGAAACCAAGATTAAATCCTCTAAAAAAAATCGTCGAAAAAACAAGCAAAATAACCCTTGATTCGGAACTTTTTGTTGATTCGGAAGTTTGATTCGGAAGATTACCTTGATTCGGAACTTTTTGTTGATTCGGAAGATTACCTTGATTCGGAACTTTTTGGCTTGATCCGGAACTTCTTGACTCGGAAGTTCTTGGTTCGGAACTTTTGCTTGATCCGGAACTTCTTGGTTCGGAAGTTCTTGGTTCGGAACTTTTGGCTTGATCCGGAACTTCTTGACTCGGAAGTTCTTGGTTCGGGAGTTTGGCTTGATCCGGAACTTCTTGACTCGGAAGTTCTTGGTTCGGAAGTTTCTTGATCCGGAACTTCTTGGTTCGGAAGTTTCCTGATTCGGAACTTCTTGACTCGGAACTCCTTGATCCGGAACTCTTTGATCCGGAACTTCTTGACTCGGAACTTCTTGATCCGGAACTTCTTGATCCGGAACTCCTTGATCCGGAAGTTCTTGATCCGGAACTTTTGCTGAATGAACAGAAGATGGTTCCGATGAACAGTCGAACAGTAACAATGAAGATTAAGCCCAGATTTTGACCAAATAACCCAAAAAGTTTTGTGCTTTCGACTAAAATAAGTAACAACTAGTACTTATCCACTAATCCCAATCACAAAAACACCAAAAACACCAAGAATCAAGATGATTTTTCTTAAAGAACACTAATACAATCAAAAACTAAAAAAAAACCACACAAATCACTACCTTAAATCACCCCATAGCTCTTGATACCAAATGTAGAATATTGATAATCAATGAATCTATGAAGGGGTTTGTTGATTTCTAGAGAGAGAAAGTTAGAGAGAGAAAGTGAGAGAAACTATGTGAATTTTATTAAGTGGAAAACAAGAAATGACAACAACCAACCCCTTTCCTTAGTGGAAAGGGGTATTTATAGTCCAAGCCTAACATTGGGCTTGGGCCGGTCCATGACAAGCCCATGGACCGGTTCTTACTTAAGCTAATAAGCAAATAATAACTAATTACTAACTACGAGCTATTACAACATAAATCATATTGTGGAGTGACCGATACTTCTAATATACGTTAAAACGTATTTCTAACAATCTGCTAGTGACAAATGTATTCAACACAGTAACTTGTCGAACAATAATTGCCAAATCAAATTGCAATTTCTAGATATGTTAGGGATTTACATTGCCAAAATCATTTGCATTGTAAACATGTTTTATCCCTTCCTTATGCCTTAAGTTTCCAGTTCTCACTGAGTAGCTTAATTAAGTCGACTAATCTAAAGAACGTAAAACCTTCATGTGCAATCTTATTCAGTCATGAAGTTTTCTCTCCATTAGAACATCGTCCGATATCTTATATGACGACAATTGTAACTTCAAGTGTTCGTCAATTAGAGGGCATATGACTTAAATTTTAGGGTATAGATTTTGGTGTCAAAATCATGTATGGAGAAGCATGCATACATCTCCATAACATAAGTTTAATAAAACATTTAGTAAACTTTTTCGGTGAGACTAAAAGTTCATCATATACTTGCAAGTTGAGGTATTGGTTAAACCAATTGAAGATTTTACACACAACTAAATTCACACCGTACTTTTTCTAGAACGTTAGTTATAGCACAAAGCAATAACCTTATTCATTGTGTTTCGGATGTGAATTAATGTAGTTAAATCAACCTTAAAGAATTGTACCAATAACAACCGTAGACAATACCAATTTGACGCACAGGTGAGCCGGGAATTTGGTCAGCGCTGAAGCATAACACCTCATTCCTTAACCGGGTACATGACCAGCGGTGCGTTATACCCACTTTATAGTTTGCCAAAATTGAGTAGCCGTTAAGTTGCTATTGCAATCCTAATCAACGCAAATCTTATGTATTTTACATCTCAAAACAATTCATTAATTTTGATAAGATTTAGTCCATATTATATTTCTTGGAAAAAATTACCCTTGTTTACAACATACAATATAGAAAACGTATGAAAACAAGTAGTACAAAAAAAAACTAAACCGAATAGCCACATGCATAACAATTTATTCAAAGAATATCAAATCTAGGGTTTTTATAAACATAAAAAGTCTTCCCTAATTTTAAAACTTTGAATCAAATAAAGCAAATAGCAATCAAAATTATATGATCCGTAAGAAACATGCATGTTTATTACGGATCTCCCACATTCTCTTAACATTTAAAAAATTACGGATCGTAACCACGCATGACATAACAATTAATTCATGCAAAAACATCTAAAGTTAATTACCATGCAATTTTAGGGTTTACAAAAAAAACTTTTTTTTTTATAAAAAATTTGACTAAAGTCGATTTTAATAATAATAAAAAACAAAACCCTAATTTTTCATAAAACCTTAAAAACAACATGTAATTTTTAACACAAATCAATATTAGTTAAAAAAACTTTAGATCTTGATAATTATAATCATGTTAAAACGGCTCTCGATGCCACTGATGGTTTATAGAGTTCATAACAATTATTTAAAACCCTAATATGGATCAAACAGCGCATAGCGGAAGCGATTAACAAGATCATTAATTTAACACAATTATATTAATCAAGATTAGGGTTACATACCTTTATCCTAGCAAGATCCACAAGACGACGGAACGAACGGCAACTAGGGTTGATCACGAACAATACCAAGAATATAATCTAATGGAAGATTATATCACGCTTTTGTACACACGTAATACGGCGAGTTAACCGTGAGTCTAGCACGAGCAAACCGAGCTTCAACGCTTATGAATTATCTACCCAATAACCCTAGAGAGGGATTAGGACTAGATATTTAGCTAAATCGAAAACCAACCGAAACCCTAAGGTGGTGAGGGTGTCGATCGGCCAAGAGAGGAGAAGAGAGATTGGGATGAAAAATTATGAGGCTAGGGGTTTGTTTATATAGGCTTAGCAAAACTTGTTTTCCAAGTAATAACAAATTAGGAAACCAATGTTCCCCTTTGCCCCCTCTTCTTGCCGCCGAACAACATACACCCCAAGGGGGTGTTTGTGTAATTTTTCCTTCTTCTTTTTAGCTTCTATTTAATTTCATAACGGTCGTTATAACTTAACTTTTATTTATCAACGATCGTTAGTTAAGCTTTGGTTTGATTTAATAAATATATATAAAATATATTTAATAAATAAATTAACCCTTTACATTATGTGTGCAATCCCGTGATCCCGAGTTCGATCCTATCTCACGACTATTAATTTTAAGTCCATAAACTTTCACCAATTGCTACTGCTAATATGTCATATATGTTTGGCATGGAGCATTTAGTACTTTTCTAAAAGCTTGTTTGCGGTAAAACACACATTAAAATCTTATAGCTACTATTTTAAAGCTACTAAAACAAGCTTAAAAACTCTAACGTTGGTATTTTTTCCATAACACAAGCCTATGACACCAGACCGTACTCAGTTTACAACTAGTGCTAAACTGCTAATTTCACCAAGACATGGTCCTATATTACAAAACAATTACGGAGTAGTATTAATAAAAAAGAGTGAACCTTCTACGTGTCAGAGTCAACTTCATTCTCCAAGGGTTCAATTTCAATTATAGAAGCACCTGCCTTTGTGATATATGATGATAAAGAACTGTAAGGTGGTCCGTCGGTGAGTTATGGCGTTTTTTGTTGCCGGAAAATATGACGACGGTACTAGACATGATGGAAATAACTAACTGAACTATCTGATAGTAACAGTTATGGAAATAATCTTTTATATATTAAAACGTTTCGAGAAGATTTCATGTATTTTAAAAATTATTTTTTTAATTAGTAATAATTTTTAAAGTTTTTTTTTTATTTTTAAAAATAATAAAAACTAATTTATTATAAATTTAGCTAAAAAGTAAAAAAGGAAAAAGAAGCCCTTGAAAAATTCTTGAAGAAATTTAATAGAAATAAAATAACATAAAAATATAAGTCTCAAATTTATAAAAACAAAAAACTTAAAAAAGACGAGGCAACTAATAAAATTTTAATAAATAAATTTGATGTAACTTACACTGTATACTCTTTATACTTTATATTCTAAACATACGTAATATAAAATCTATTGTAACACATACATTAATATATAATAATAATTTTTATGTAAACAACGTGCATAATTATCAGTTGCATTAATATAACAATTATTAAACATCAAGCACGAGAAATTTTTCATACATCCAAATTTAAACTAAAATATTAAAAAAGAATTGATTTGGGGTGTAATCCATATGCGTGCACAAGAGTTATAACTAGCTCGGTAGATAAAGACGAAAACTTTATTCAAAACTATTAAATCAAATGCAAAGACAAATTTAAAGGTATCAATTCAAGTTTCAAAGTAAAAATAAATAAAGATATTGGTCTCTATTTACCAATGACCTAAAAACAATCAAATCGTAAACCGACTCAAATTAACAAACATATAAAAAATTTAATACCTATTGAAAAACCAAATTTACGAAACAAACCCTAAAATTGCAATGCACAATCTCCACTTTGACTTGAACACCTTCACGTGTTTATGTTAGATGATATAGGTGGCCTAAACTTCATTGTAGGTTTGGGTCCATTAGAATTATGTTTTGGTTAGCTTGTTCAATAAGCTATGTATTGATTATAAATACATATGCTATCTTTACAATGTAGTCACAAAACACAAATCAATCATATCTCTTTTGGTATTTTACATGGCATCAGAGCTTTAGGTCAACACATCACAAAATAGTTATCCTCTGGTCATCGTTCACTCGCCAATAATTTAGAGGGATCCCGCTTAATTTTCCTCCGCTTTAATGATTTCAATAGTTAGCCTTTTTTATCCAACAAACCTTAGCACCCCTAGTCGTCATAACACATCTCCTGTTATGTTGATTTAACAATCAATAAAAATCTTTTCTCGTCGTCATTATTCTTTTTCATTACCGTCGGAGATCATTGACCTTTTTCAAAAATAGTTGGTCAAAAAATGTCGCTCCTACCAAAAGGCAAAGCAAGACACACAAAGAAGAAAGCTGAAAGCAACAATAATTATGCCGTAGAATACAATTTTACTTCCGTCTCAACAAACAACAAAGAAGATGATAAAGAAGGTGCTTTCAACATATGTTCCAGTTTGTCCGTCGAGAGGCCTCCCATTCAAACTGCAGAGGAGTGTTAGATAATATAGTTGGCCAAAACCTTATAATGGGTTTGGCTCAATTAGAGTTATGTTTTGGTTAGCTTGTTCAATAATCTATGTATTGATTATAAATATTTATGCTATCTTTATAATGTAATAATAAAACACAAATCAATAATATATCTTTTGGTATTTTAAAGTTTCAAACCAAATTTAAAATTCCAATTCACATATGCTAGAGATACTAGTTTAATTCAAAACGGATGACCAATTCCAAAAATTAATCCGAAACAAAATCGATCCAAAACAAATGTTGACAGCTTCAAAGCGAACAATCAACGTTAACCAATATATTGAAACATTGCTAACCAAAAAACGAATCGGCTGAGCCGATCTTCAACAAAGAAAAATAAACTCAAGCAACTAACTTCAAAAGCCTGACAAACGAAGATCCAATTTTTTTGAAACTTAACATATACGACTGATCGAACAAATTTCAAACTTTTTTTTCTTTTTTCGTTAATGATCAAGTCTTGAAACACCAAATCAATCTTTAATATCAAATACCTATTTCCAAGGCAATCCAAACAATAATCATATCCCAAACTGTAAAACATGAGAATCATAGTGATAACGCAAATCTATCACCCAACCAACCTCCCCTTGGTGAATATTATTAAAGATTCAAAGTATTGCTTACAAAACAAAGATTGATCCTCAAACGAGTGCCATTCGTACAAATACAAAAGAGATAGGGTGAGATTGTCCCAACTAGGTTGATCCGATCCCTCACAACATAAACACTCAACACTCAATCAATAATACAAGATGAAAATCCTCCGATGATAGATGCCTCAAACGACTCTAGGTTTTTGAGAGAAAAGAGAGAGAGTTGCACACTTTGTGTGTGTGTGTGTGTGTTTTATGAAGTGATACTCAAACCTTAGCAATAAGCTAGGGTAATAAATTCGTTCAATGTCACAGGGGCTAACAATTGGGCTTCAACGGTAAACCTAAGTCCAGTCCAACACATCTTTGGGAGAAAGGCAAGAAAGGTATCTGCACATTACACAAGAACAAAAAAGGCACAAAACATATAAAACATAATAGGTTTGTAAATTTAACATCCTCCCATAAAATTATCAATGGTACATAAATCATTTCATGAACATGTCCACCATACCCAACTGTTTTCATAGTTTGATATGTTGAGAAGTGCCATGACCTTTAGTGAAAAGATCAGCAGTTTGATTTGCTGAAGCAACATTGATAGTTTTGATAACACCAGTCTGTAATTTTTCCCTTATAAGGTGAACATCCACCTCAAAATGCTTGGTACTCTCATGGAACACAAGGTTAGCATCAATTTGGATAGCAGAAGAGCTATCACTGAACATATTCACAGGAAACATACTTGAAATGTTCAAGTTGTTAAGCAAATTAGAAATGCAAATTATTTCACAGTTGGCACTTGCCATACATCTATACTCTACTTCAGCAGAGGATCTAGATACAGTAGGTTGCTTCTTACTTTTCCAAGAGACAAAAGTGTTACCTAGAAACACACAATAACCAGATATTGAATTCCTTGTTTTCAAACACTTGACCCAATTTGAGTTAGTAAAGCAAGAAAGGTTAAGTTTCATATCCTTGTAAATCTGGATACCAGTACCTGGAGATCCCTTCAGGTATTTGATAACCCTTAAGCTATTTTAAGCTGAGATTGTAAGGGGGCATGCATGTGCTGACTCAAACATTGGACATCATAAGAAATATCAGGCCAAGTACGAGTCAAGTAAATAAGCTTACCAATAAGTTTATGATAATTAAAGATGTTTGTAAGGTACTTATCAGATTCACTTTCTTCCACAACAAGCGCACAGTTCTCAAGTAGAGGAGTAAAAACAGGTTTGGCAGCAAGAAGGCCAAACTCATAAATGAGGTCTAAATAGTATTTCCTTTGAGTCATACAAACACCAGAGTCATTGTGTAAGACCTTAATGACAAGAAAGTACTCCATATGACCAAGATCTTTAATCATAAACTTGTTACTAAGAAAGAACTTGAACATGTCAGATTCAGACAGGTCATTTCCAGTAACCACAAGGTCATCAACATAGACAAGAATGACAATGAAAGTATCACTAGAGTGCTTAACATAGAAAGAGTAATCAACCTTTCTTTGAACAAAGCCATGCTCAGCCAAGGCAGTGGTGAGTTTGGCATTCCATTGCCTTGGGGCTTGCTTAAGTCCATAAAGGGATTTATTCAATTTGCAAACTTTGGAAGGATTAGGATTATCAAATCCAGGGGGCAAGGACATGTAAACATCCTCATCCAAATCCGCATAAAGGAAAGCATTGTTCACATCCATTTGGAACAAGGGCTAATTGTTAGACATAGCAAGATACATAATGTACCTAATGGTCACCATCTTAACAACGAGACGGAAAGTTTCATCAAAGCCAATACCTTCCTTTTGACCATACCCTTTAGCCACCACCCTAGCCTTATACTTGTCAATCAACCTAGAAGCCCCATATTTAATCTTATAAAGCCATTTACACCCTAAGGCTTTTCTACCAATAGGATGGTCAGTCAAGGTCCAAGTGTTGTTTCTAATAAGGGCCTCAATTTCCTTGTTCATGGCTTCAATCTAGTCAGGGTCTTTAATGGCCTCATTAAAAGAGCTAGGTTCAAAAGACTTGTTAAGGGTGGTAGCAAAGCAGTAGTTCACATAATTAAGTCTAGAATAGTTAACATGTTTTTCAATCCCATATTTAAGCTTGCTATCAATAATATAATCATTAAAATTAGCAAAAAATTTGGTGCTCCTGCTAGACTTCCTAGTAGGAGCAACCACCTCATCAATCACGTGGTTTTCAAAGTTAAGAACTTATTGAGCAAAACAAGGCATCATATTTAAGTTATTGCCCTCAAATAAGCTGTTGTCATCTATTTGGGTTGTAGGGACCTCTTCAAGTGTCTACTATGGATCAGAGACAACCTTTGAATGGTCCATACATTCCTTATTAGATGGTTCTCTCTCTTCATCATTGGTCTTATAGATGGTTGGTTATCAAAGAAAGAAAGATGTTCAGCTTCAATTGTTTCTACATCAGCCAAATCACCTTCCTTATTGTTTTGCATTTTAAAAAGAAACAAAGTTTCATAAAACCTCACATCTCTAGAAAGCACATCTTGTATCTAAACTTAACAACTTATAAGCCTTTTTACCAGAGGAATACCCAATCAAAACACAATTTTCATACCTAGATGTGAGCTTGTCACTGTTGTTTAAAATAGTAGAAAAACAAAGACATCGAAAACACCTAATGTGAGAGAGACTAGGTTTTTTTTATTATAAACTAGTTCATAGGGTGATTTACCTTTAAGGACAGATGAAGGAAACTTGTTAATTAAGTAGAAAACAGTTAGAATACAGTCAGACCAGAAAGTAAGAGGAATCCCTCCATAAACATAAGGCTTCTTGCAACATTTAGAAAGTGCCTATGTTTCCTTTCAGCAATGTAATTTTGTTAAGGGGTGTGAGTGCAAGAAGTTTGATGAATAATTCTAAGGTCAGAAAACAAAAAAAAGCCATTTTCTTGTTAACAAATTCAGTCCCATTGTTAGATCGGACAACTTTGATACTTTTATTATATCGATTTTGAACAAGTTTAATATAACCAAAAAAAGTCAAAAACTTCATCTTTAGTTTTCAAAAGATAGGTCCAAACTGCCCTGGGATAATCATCAACAATGGTCAAAAAATACTTATACCCTTCTCTACTAGAGATTCTATAGGGACCTTACAAGTCAAGGTGAACAAGTTCACCAATGTGAGGTAGACTTGTGGTCACTCAAGGGGAAAGGTTCCCTTGTCTGTTTGGCCCTGTGACAAACCTCACAAGCAGAGACACAAGTATTTTTGGATTGCTTAAGCTCAGGTTTGAGAACAGATAGGATTTGGTCAGCAAGGTGACCAAGTCTGCAATGCCAATGGTCTTTAGAAACATTGAAGGACATGATCATATTAGAAATACCTAAACACTTGTTTTTTACTATCAAGGTTGTTAGAAATATAATTAGCTAAGTCACTTTGCCGCTGACAAGAGGATTTTGGATGCTGACAAGAGTAATCAAGGCGCTGAGAGAATGAGCACTGACAAGATAAATCATGGCGCTTACAAAGTAAATCCTGGTTATTGTCAAAAACTTAGTCAACACTTTTTGTATACTTAGGAAAGAGATGTTCTACAATGTATTCTATGTAGTTATCTTTTCCTAGAATAGTTGATAGGTTGATTATTGTTCAAGACTCCTTGTGTTATAAAAGGAGGTCTTAGGGTTTGATATTGATATACGTTCTTAATACTTTCATTATACCTCATTGATTATTAATGCAAGTAAAAGTTTGGTTTACATTGTGTTTTGATTTGTTCTTTGTTCTAAGTGTTAATTCTGCATAACACTTAGATTGTCATATACACAAAGTTTCTCTACGTGTTATTCTTGATTCAATCTCGATAACACAAAGCTAAACGATCTAAGTTTAGGATCAACAAGTGGTATCAGAGCTTGTTGAGGAACTTTGATCAGAAGAACATCAAAACCCTAAACGCATAAAACCCTAATTTTTCAAAAACCCTAAAATCATCATGTCAACCTCAACCTTAGAAATCCAAAGTTTAGGATCCTCAAATCATAAACTCAAAATCCCCATGCTTGACCCTGATAACTTTGAAATCTGGAAGTTCAATTTTGAGCGCAATACCTCCAAGTGGACAACTATGTTCTTTGGGAAGTTGTTGAGCTTGGAAACAAGTTCAACCAGGCTCAAAAGATCTTGGACTATGTTGACAAAAAGAGAACAGCCAATGCTAAACCTGAAGATGGAAGAGCCACCTCAGCTGTAGAGATAGCCAATAGAAGGCTTGACATGAATGCATTGAGCATTCTCAAATTGGACCTTGGAAGTAAGAACCAACACAAATTCAGAAAGTATAAATCTGCTAAAGAGCTTTGGGAAGCCCTTGAGACCACCTATGGTGGTAATGAGGACACTCTAAAACAAAGGAAAAAGAAGCTGGTAATGGAGTTTACAGTCTTCAAAGCTCGACCTAATGAAAAGTTAAGCGAGGTGGGAAGTTGTGTTCAAGATATTACTAGCAAACTGGCATTCATGGATACTAAATTTGAAGATGATGACATTAATGCTGCTTTCCTTGGAGCACTTGGAGATGGATGGGAAATTCATGCAAATTCAATATTGGCCACACAATCTTACAAGACTATGACTTTTGATGATATCTACAATGAATTGAAGGTCATGGAACCTGAAGTTCCGCTTAAACAAGGAAGTAAAACACCTTCTAAAAGCTTGGCTTTTATTTCCCACCATGACTCTTCAAACGCTGACAACTCTTTCTTTGTCAGCGGATAAACTTCTCATGACAGTGGCTCATCATACGCTGACACATACAACTATGCTTCACCAAATCTTAAGCCAGCGGGAATTGATTTGGATACATTATGTGCATATATTGCTTCTTTGCCCAATGGATCATCAATTTATTTTGAAGATCTTCAGCAAATTAGTGATATTGATCTTGAGGAGATGGATATCAAGTGGAATATGGATCTTAGCAGTATAAGATCCAGTAGGTGGAACAAGAGATTTGGAAGGAAGATGACTTTCAATAGCAAAGAGACTGTTAGATTTGATAAATCCAAAGTTGAGTGTTTTAATTGTCATAGAATGGGACACTTTGCTAGAGAATGTAGATCTCTCAAGAGGAATGATGGAGGACAGAATCCTAGACAAATCATCAAGGTTGAAGATGTTGAACCTAAAGCCATGGTAGCCATGCAAGGAATTGATGGCGTTTGATTTGACTGGAGATTTTTGGACAAGAATGAGGTGGAGAATCAAGTTTGGTTGCCGAAAATGATGAAGAGCATGTTCAATATGCTCTCATGGCCAGATCTTCTTCTTCATCAGACAATGAGGTATATGATGATGCTTTTTATAGTAAGGGTTGTAGACTTAACACTGATAAACTTAACAAAGAAGTTTTAAAGTTACAATCTGATATTCTTGGGTTGAATATCACAATTTCAAACTACAAAAGGGGGCTTGCACAATCAGATGGGATGGTGCAAGAATATAAGGACATGGAATATAATTTAAAAGATCAAATAACTATTCTTAAAAGGGATCTGGCACTTAGTTATGAAGCAAAAGCTTCTTACATAGAAGCTAATAATAATTGAAACTTAAGCTAGATGAGGCCATTCAAGATAGGGAGAATGTAGGGCTTAAAATTGAAAAGTTCGAAAAAACTGGTCAAACCCTAGAAAAGGTTATAAGTGAACAGAGAAATCCTAAAGACATGTTTGGGATTGGGATGCATGCAAAAGAATATGTTGTTGTTCCACCCCCAGCATGTGACTTCTATGGGTTTCTAATAAATACTTGTCTTGGACTGGTATTCCAGAGTTCCAAGTGGAGGAATTTACTCCTCCACCACGTGTTCTCACACCAATTGAAGAATACAAGCAAAGGGTGACTGACCTTGACCTATGGAAAAAAACAAACCCTACTCTCTTTTTTAAAGGAGGCCTTCTTAGTGATGAACAAACTAACCCTAAACCCATCATCATCCCTAACCTTACTACTAGAAAACCCGTTGACCTTGGCTCACAACCTAAAAGAAATTCTAGTGTTAAGTATGTTGAAATGTATAGAAAATCTAGATCACCAATGAGTCAAGCTAGTGTTAATGAGACTTGATTTTATGAACCTAAACCTAAGGTTATGTCTAGAAAGGCTTGTTATTCATGTGGGAGCTTCTCTCATTTGGCTTATAGGTGTGTCAGCGGATACAAACAAGCCGCTGACAATAGGTCAACTATGGTCAACCCAAAGCCTTATGTTCATACTAGACCACAGGCCACTAGACCAACTCCTTACTTCTCTAAGGCAGCTAACACCCAAGGCCAAAGACCCTTCTAACAGACCAATACTTGGTCTAACAAACAGTGGGTTCGTGTAGCAAACCCTAATTCAAACGCTGACAGGAACAATTCATCCGCTGACAGGGCAAAACCAGTCATTGACAGAATTAGGTTTCGTATGAAAATGCCACAATTAGCAGCTGTCAGACCCAATGTTAGACCCAGTAATAACAAGTATTTACAACATAAGGGAAAGGGATCTAAGGCATCATCCAACTTAACATGGAGACCTAAACAAGAACAGTCATCAACTTTTAATGGTGTCTCCATGACTTGAAATAGGTTTAAATATCTTGAAAAACATGTTGGGACAAACTGGGTGTTTAATTTTAAAAGGGATGAACAGGGGATTGTTACAAGAAACAAGTCCTTTCTTGTTTAAAAACTAAATGGATCCAAGTCTACTAAGGCTAGGGTTCCCAAAGAAAACTGATTGTTTTCTTTATGTGTAGGGCATTCTAAAGCAGGTTAATGACCATGGATATTGGGATAGTGGATACTCAAGGCACATGACTGGAAAGGAGACTGTTTGACAAACTTTACTCCTATTCTAGATGGTGATAAAGTGTACTTTGGAGGAGGATTTGGTACAATATCAGGCAAAGGCACTCTTATCACTAATAACTTGAGGTTTGATGAAGTTTTTCTGGTAAAAGAACTTGACTATAACTTGTTTAGTGTGTCACAAGTGTGTGACAACAAAAATAAAGTTCTTTTCACTAATATTGAATGCTTAGTTTTGAGTAAGGACTATGTGTTACTTGCTGATAAGTTCATTGGATTTAGAACACCTAGATATAAGGACGTTTATAATGTTAATCTACAAGGGATTAAAATGAGTAATAACTTGTCATGTCTATATGCTAAAGCTTCAGCAGATGAGAGTATCTTATGGCACCAAGGTTAGGCACATTAACTTTAAGAACATGAATAGACTTGTGAGGCATGATCTTGTTAGAGGATTGCCTTTAAAAGCATTCCGCAATGATCATAATTGTGTTGCATGTCTTAAAGGCAAACAACACAAGTCCTCATTTAAGTCTAAGAGTGTTCATTCTAGTTCTAAACCCCTTCACTTGCTTCACATGGACTTATTTGGACCTACTAATATAGAGAGTTTAAATGGTAAATCCAATTGCTTTGTGGTTACTGTTGACTATTCTAGGTTTACATGGACTTTCTTTTTAGTCAAGAAGAGTGATACTGCCCAAACCTTAATCAATTTTTATTTATCAAATGGAAAAAAAATCATGGTTTATAGTTAACATTCTTAGAAGTAATAATGGTGGTGAGTTTCCAAATGAACTATTAGATGCCTTTTGTGTGGATAAGGGAATTACTAGGGAGTTTAGCATAGCTAGAACTCCACAGCAAAATGGTGTAGCTGAGAGGAGAAATAGAACCCTTATTGAAACAGCTAGGACCATGTTAGCAGATGCTAAGTTACCCATTGCTTTTTGGGCTGAGGCTGTAAACACTGCATGCTATGTTCAGAATAGAGTCTTGGTCAATAAAATTCACAATAACACCCCCTATGAGCTCTTATGGAATAGAAAACCTAATATAGATTTTCTTAAACCTTTTAGATGTCATGTAGTGAATTTTAATACTAGTGACAACCTAGGTATGTTTAATTCAAAAGGGGATGAGGGATATTTTGTGGGTTATTCGATGAACAGCAAAGGGTACAGGGTTTACCACAAGAGGGATAAGGTCATAACTGAAAATGTACATGTTGACTTTTTGGAGGGTAAACGTAGTGATCCTGCAAATGGACCAGATTGGCTTTTTGATTTAGAGCCATTATCTAGATCCATGAATTACTTGCCTGTTACTAATCCAGTTGTCTTGGAGACTTCTCCGAAGATTGTGGAAGAAACTATTATTGATAATGCAGGTATTCAAGCTACAAAGGAGACAGGATCACAATCAGATGAGTTCACTCCCACGTTTTATTTTGTGGATTTACCCATTTGGAGTGAAGAATTCATTCAGGCATCTTCTGTTGAAAAAGAAGTAGAGAGAAAGCAACAAGAAGAGCAAGTCAGTGAAAGCATTCCATCCGCTGACAAAAGTGGTTCAATCGCTATCACGCCTGATCTAAACGCTGACATCTTGCTTTCATCCGCTAATAAAGATGTGCTTGAACTTGGTGATAATTCCATACCCAATGAAGGTGTCAGCGTCATCAATCCAAACGCTGACAATGTGCTTCATAGTTCAAGTGAGTATGGAAATCATGATGGTGAGGATCATGGCACCTTGGAATCTACAGTGCATGATAACACATTGTTTGGGGGAGGAATTCTTACAAAAGTGTCCAAAGTTCACCCTCCTACCCAAATCATCGGTCCCATCAATTCACCAGTTCAAACAAGAAGAAAGAAGAATCCTACTGGAGGATTCATTGCCAACATTCACAAAAAGGATGACACCCCTTTAGTTCAAGAATGTTTATTTGCCTGTTTTCTATCACATAATGAGCCCATGAAGATTTTTGATGCTCTGCAAGAACCAAGCTGGGTTGAAGCAATGTAGGAAGAGCTTCACCAGTTTGCTATCTAGGATGTCTGGGAACTAGTAGATTGTCCCAAGCATGTGAGACGTATTGGAGCACAATGGGTTCTAAGAAACAAAAGGTATGAGAGAGGTATTGTGATCAGAAATAAGGCAAGACTGGTTTCTCAAGGTTACACACAAGAATAAGGCATTGACTATGAAGAGGTTTTTGCACCTGTTGCCAGAATTGAAGCAATAAGTATTTTCCTAGCCTATGCATCTTTCATGGGTTTCATAGTCTACCAGATGGATGTCAAGAGTGCTTTCTTGTATGGAACAATTCAAGAAGAGGTATATGTTATGCAGCCTCCTGGTTTTGAAGATTCAGAGCATCCAGACAAGGTTTAGAGAGTTAAAAAGGCAATGTATGACCTTCATCAGGCCCCTAGAGCTTGGTATGGTATTCTTTCCACATACTTGGTGGAAAATGGTTTCAAAAGGGGCACCATAAATCAAACTTTGTTCACAAAACAGGAAGGGAAGGATTTTCTTCTTGTACAAGTCTATGTTGATGATATCATCTTTGGTTCTTCTAACCAAAGAATGAGTGATGATTTCTCCAAGCTGATGACTGACAAATTTCAGATGAGTGCAATGGGAGAGATGAACTTCATTCTAGGTCTTCAAGTCCAACAGGAAGAAAATGGTATCTTCATCTCCCAAGACAAATATGTAGATGAAATTTTGAAGAAATTTGGTTTTTCCCCACATGAAAAACGGGCTTGCACCCCCATGGATAGGGAACACCCCTGGGGAAAGATTTGAGATGGAAAGGATGTTGATGTCAGGCATTATAGGTCAATGATTAGTTCATTGATGTATCTTACTACCCCTAGACCTGATATCATGTTTGTTGTGTGTGCATGTGCACGTCATCAAGTGACTCCTAAAGAGTGTCATCTTCATGTTGTCAAAAGGATCTTTAGGTATCTTAGGTACTATCCCACTTTGGGATTATGGTACCCTAAAGATTCTCCATTGGAGCTTGTGGGCTATTCAGATAGTGACTATAGAGGAGACAACAATGATAGGAAATCCACAACTGGTGGATGTCAATTTCTTGGAAGCAGACTTATTTCTTGGCAATGCAAGAAACAAACAGTGATGGCCAATTCAACAACTGAGGCTGAGTATGTAGCTGTTGCTTCATGTTGTGTGCAAGTGCTATGGATTCAAAATAGCTTTTGGATTATGGGTACAATTTTATGCATACCAAGATTTTTGTAGATAATAACAGTACACTTAGCATTATTAAAAACCCTGTGCATCATTCTAAAACTAAACACATAGAAATCAGACATCATTTTATAAGGGATTGTTTTGAAAAAGGTTTAATTCATCCAGATAGAGTAGACACAGAAGATAATGTGGCTGATCTTTTAACTAAACCTTTTGATGTTGGGAGTTTCTAGTACTTGGTAACAAGTATTAGAATGATCCATCCATAAAATATGTGTTTTTAAACTTAGTGTATAATATGTACAGGATGTGCACTGTTATTATTACTTGTACAATGTGTTAGATTTTCCATTATATTTTCTAACCGCGGACAAAGGCATTTTATCCGCTGACAAGTGGAAAGAAGCCGGTGACAGCCTATGTTAGTTTTTGTGGTTTTTCATCTAATTATGCAGGCATTTTGAGCATCGTGCAATAGGATACAGAGTTGCTTATGGACTTCATAGATATGAAGAATATTTATTTATGATGGTTGGGATGTTTACATTTCTATCTTGAAATAAATATTTATCATATTTTGCAAATTGTGTAAGTTTAAGGGGAGGTTTAAGAAACCTTTAGGTCTTTGGGTACTTTTAGAGTGCTCTTATCACAATTCTAGATTGTGTCCACTAGTGAGTAGGGGTTAGGAATAATGACGACTTTTCTTTTTAAGAATTGTTGGAATTTCTAAACCTTGAGGCACTATAGCATGCAAAGTTGATATAACTGTGCATGTTGCCAAGACTATTTTACCTAGAATTGTGATTGGTCGGTTGGGAGACTTGGTGTAAATTAAAGGGATAATCAGTTCTAAATGTATCCAAGTTGTCACTTTTTGTTATTGTATGTATCAATCTTTTAATTTTACTATTATATCTATCCGTCTTTGTTAATCTTCCTATTGTATGCGTCGTGCAGATGTGGCATTGGTTAATCTCTTTTTCTAACGATCGTTTGCCATGAAATGTTGCATCGTTAGTCATTTATACTAAGGAGGGTTTGTTTTTTAATCGTTTCAATGTATTTTTCATTTACAAAATTTCAAAAGTATTTTATGTCAAAAAATAATTAGATTTCGAACAAATCTTTTGAATAACTGTTTTTCAAAAAATCTAAAATTTATGTGGTTTTCATAAAAAAAAGTTTTAAAAAAAAAATAAAAACATTTCAAAAAAACATTTCTTTAGAATAATTTTTTTTTCGAAATTTAAGGAAAAGAATTATTCATTCTTTTTTCCGAAAAATGCTTATTTATGTGGATTTTTTCTTTTTAAAATCCCAATAATTTTTTTTCTTGGCGATAAAAATTTAGAATAAGAACTTTTCTGAGAAAATGCTTATTTATGGGGCTTTCATCAAAAGAATTTTGAAATAATTTTTTTTTTATTTTGAGAAAAAATGTTTATTTCGAATCATTTTTAATATTTCAAAAAGTTTATTTTTTTATTTCAAAAACTTTTTGATTAAAGACGCATAAATAGGCAGTTTTCGAAAAAGTTTTAAAGTGTTTTTATTGCAAATTTTTATTTTGAAAATTATTTATTCTCAAAAGAAATTTTATTTATTTTTCATGAAACCCACGTAAATAGGCATTTTTCGAAAAAATATTGAATCACTTTTTTTTCTCAAAATTTTAAAAGTTTTTATCCAGAAAAAATGTTTATTTCGAAGATTTTTATTTTTTTATTTCAAAAAGTTATTATTTTTTTATTTTCAAAAAAGATTTTGTTTAGAATTTTTTTACATAAATATACAATTTTCGTATATTTTTTTCAAAACTTTAGGAAAAAGTTTTTTTTGAAAAATAAAATTTTCGAAATTTATTTATTTTTCGGCATAAGATCTTTTTTAAATAACACGACAAACAAACGTTAATAGAAAGGACTAACGATGCAAAACTTCGTGACAAACGACCATTAGACAAAGAGATTAACGAATACCACGTCAGCACGATGCATACAATAGCAGATTAGCAAATATTGGTACATACAATAGGAAATTTAAAAGTTGAATGCATACAATAGCAAAACGTGACAACTTAGATACATTTATAACTAATTATCCCTAAATTTTAATGGGCTTACCTGGGAGTTACAAAGTGTTTATATGAGATAACTTCACTCTAAAGGACTTACTTTAGCAAGGTTCATTCGAGGATAGTTATGTCTATCTTGCTTATGCAAGTGTGTATAATTGGATAGAAAATGCTAATTTCAGTTTGTGTCAGAGGAAGAGTTATCTTCATTAGGGTAAACCTGTTTGTTAAGGTCTTTTTATTTTATTACTTTTTATTTTTAGCCGTTGACACATAAGTGGTTTAGACGCTGACAAGCACATTTTCAAACGCTGACATGGCAAAATTTACACGCTGACAAAATATAGCCTTTACCCGCTGACATTCATATTTTGACCGTTGAAGAACACTGGGTCCCACATAGTTGTTACTTTTGTGATATTTTAGGCCGTAATTTTATGGGATTTGGTAATTTCTTTTAAAGCTAAGAGATAAGTTATTATTTTTCAGGATTTTAATCATTACTTTTTGAATAACTTACCTCTTTTTCAACCAAAAGTAACTTAGCTTACCACCTATATACGGCTCACTCTGTTTAAATAGGGTAACATGCTTGTTTGTCTAACTTTCTCCATAACCAAAATTCTACACTTTCCTTCATCTTAAAGCTTTTCACAACAGTTTTCATGGCTCCATTGTTTAAACCTGCTGATGATACATTGGGATTCAGAGATCAACACATCTTGAGGCTGATCCTGATCATCATCCCCAATATACTCGAATGATTGAGTATCTCTTGGCTTCCAACCTAAGGTATGCTTTGACTCATGCTCCACTCATTCCTATCACACACATCAAGCAGTTTTGGAACACTCCAGTTCTGAAACACTTGATGGAGCGATTACATTATCTGGTAGTAGGGCTGCAATCAAGCCAAGCTTTTATCAAGCAACTCGAGCTTGAGCTTGGCTCGATCAAGCCAAGTTTTTATCAAGCTCAAGCCTAAGCTCAAGCCCAAAAAATAGCTCGAAAATATATCAAGCTCAAGATTTTGATAGCTCGGCTCGAGTTCTTCTCAAGTTTTTTCAAGATCTATTAAAAATATGTTTTTATGATGAATTTATATAAGCAACTAATTGTTAATTTGAGTATTAACTTAATTTTAAGTGCTAATTTCATAAATAATATTTTAGAAAGACTTTTAACTGTAATTACAATTATATTTTAGTTCTTTGTATTTTAAATAATTTTTTATTTTTGTAAATTTAATTATTGTATTTACTCGGTACTTGGTGGAATACAATAGGTGTATAAATATTTTTTGTACTCTTGTCAATACTAAACGCAACGTGTCTAAATTGCACTCACACTCACATCATGCAATGACCTTTGGGACTTTAATCGTATTGGAGCGCAAAACACATTTTGAAACCAACGTTTTACAATGATGTTATTGTTGGTTTTATTTGTTAAATAAATCAAATTTGTTTTAAGTAATGATTTTTGTTTTTTTTTTATTTTATAGATATGTTTTTTGATGAGTTTTATTATAGAAAAAATAATTCATACACATTCAAGCTTTTCAAGCCAAGCTCAAGCTTTTATCAAGCCTTATCAAGCCGAGCTTAAGCCTGTATTGTTAAAGCTTGACAAGCTATCAAGCCAAGCTCAAGCCTATAATTTTTGTTTCAAGCCAAGCTCAAACCCTATTAAGCTTGAGCTCGGCTCGGCTTGATTACAACCCTATCTGGCACTGTTCATGGGACAAAATGGGTGGTCAGTGAAGCACTTATTCGTCAAGCTTTACAGCTTGATGATGCTAATTGTGTGACCACCCTTCCCATTGAGCAGATAGAGGAAGGACTTAGAGGCTTGGGGTATGAGTTGCCCCTAGAGGGAAAAATAAACAAATATTCAAAACAACAGTTTCCCCAACATGAAAGTTCTTGATACATGTCCTCCTTCAATGTCTTAGTCCCAAGTGTACATCTTTCAACGAAATCAATCGTTCATTCGCTTATTCTTGTTTGTATGGCCACTGGGAAAAAAAAAATTTTCACATATGATTTTTGAGGGTATGTTGCACAATAAGGGTAGCAAGATGACTCTTGCTTACCCTAGGTTTTTACAAATGGGTTTTGAGCAACAAGGATATTGTCGTAGGTATCATGACAACTTTTATAAGATCCCTACTAAGAAAGCAAAGATTTTTCTGTCCATGAACACTCAACCTTTTAGACCCTTACTTTTGACCCCTCCCATGCTGGCTGTCATTGAAGTAGCCCAAAAACCTTAACCACTGCCTAAACCTGAACCAGAACAACAACTACCTTCACCTCACCATATTGAAGACATGACCATTGACCCCCAGCCGTCAGCCACTGACACTCGCGTTTCAGCCGCTGACACAGCCATTTCTTTTTCACCCGCTATCACCATAGCACCTTACCCTTCACAAATTCCACACTCCACTTCTTCATCTGAACCCTTTGATTTTAGATTGGAGAAGAGACAAAGGACTACTGGTCCTAGCCATGAAGCTGAGAGAATTTGGTAGATGAATCTATGTTGAGGAGTCAAATCCCAATTTTGGAGGAGGGCAGTCTACAACCACTAACTATTTGGGAATTGACGGCTATCTGCATTGGCTTGTAAAAGTGCAATGTAGAACTTGTACAGAAAGTCACACATCAAGGCCTTGAATTCAATTAGTTGAGGGAGAGGATAGTAGTTTTGGAAGTTGTTGGTTCAAGAAAAAGGAAAGCTATGGTGTTGTCCTCTAAAGATGATTCTTACAAAGGGGAGGAAGCACCTACTTAACCATTTAATGTAAGTGACAAGGGGTCCCATGACGGTTCTTATGGGACAAAAGAGGTAGCAGGGGCGCTTGCAGGGTTAAAAGAACAACAATCTTTGGTCACCCCTATGAAGAATTCCTTTACAGAGATGATGTTGCAAGCAAGTGGACTTTCAGCTGCTGACAAGGATAATTTGAACGTTGACACAACTATTTCAGCCGATGACAGAACTCCTAGTTTGACTGGTGTATCCCAACCACTATTCATGATCAATGAGCCTTCCACTCGGGTACCACCTTCTACTTTGCCTCTTATTGATCCAATGGATAAGGGCAAAGTTGTTTTGGTTGAAGAAGATATTCCTAAGGATGCAGCCCAACAACAGGTTGATGCTATGCTTGCTCATCAGTTACAACAGCAGGAAAAGAAAAGGCTTGGGAAAGGAAGTATTGAAGCCCAGATTCTCTCATCTGAATCTGAAAGAGATGGGATTGATGGATCTGGTAGTTGTGAGCCGTAGTTGTGAGCGGTAGCTGTGAGCAGTAGTTGTGATAGCTCACCGCTCATTTGCCACTGCTTCTTAACACAAGCATTGAAAAAATAGCTTTCCTAAAAAATAGCACCGCCCCAAAATGTTCACCGATTCTGTTGCCAAACGATCACTAAAAATTAAAAAGCTCACCGCTCATTTTACCAAACAAGTAATAAATTTCAAAATGCTCTCTCTCAAAGCTCATTGCTCCAAAATTCTTTTCCACCGCTGCTCGCCAAACACAGCCTTTATGTAGGCCCTTTAAAAAAATACTCCGTTATAAACACATTTTTTTGGTAGTTTGGAACCTTGTCGACTGTCGGTTTTAAAAATCGGGATCTAACTCAGGATTGTTTTTATTTTTGCAAGATTGAAATCGTAAAATTATATTAAAATCATAAGATTCTAATATAATATTATTTTTTTAATAATCTTTGTTATATTATTTAAATCTACAAATTATTATACATTATAAACACAAAATTATATTGTATTAATATTTCATAAATTTGTTGTCGGAAGTTATGATCATGAAATATTAAAAAATATTAATATACTATTTTTTTATATTATATGAAACACAACCCATAAATTTAAAGTTTTTATTTTGCGATTCGAAAAAAATAAGTTCGAGATTTTATAAGATCTTTCTTAAACATGTAATGATCCTATTTATGATCTGGATCATTTTTGTTTTGTAATATCGTAAAATTATAAAATGTTGATAGATAAAATTTGGATTACAAGCTCCACATGTATTATGTATACCCATTTACAATGTCGTCATACATTTTTCAAAGAAAAAACGTCAATTATTTTGTGATAATCAACATTTGCGAAAAACATGCTCATAATACTCAAAATATTAAGTGACACAAAATTACATGAAAGGGTGCAAAACAATCGAGCTTGCTATTATGTTTGTACGTTTCGATTAATAATTTTTAATTATGTTTGTATAGTTATTACCCTTTTAATACATTCAGGGAATGTAAAATGGGGAATAAAATATAATATTTTGTTTGTGAGGACAAGTATAAGAACTCTACTATCATCCGTTCATTTTTTTCTCATTTTTCTCACATTGCATCTCCACCATCACATTTGCTTCTCTTCTCAGCCGTGGATCCATATAACAAAATCTTCACCGTCGGATGATTGGAAAATATAGTCAGGTATGTTGTTTCATAAACCCACCACTTTGTAACCGTTGATTTGTGTACCTGCCTGCATCTAAACCTTTGGATTTTGGTTCGCTGTGAATCGTTGATTCACACATGGAACATCTCCCCCGTTGAATTCTACTTACTCCTAAGTGTTACCCACCCCCTCCCCCAATACACATACAATTATTGGATCTATCTATGTCTCTCTCTAAAGTAGATCGGTTTCATATTTCTCTGTCTAGACAAGCGATGAAACCTAGATCAAATCACATTGATCGAGATCAATTCTTTATGCTCGAGATCTAATGAAGTTGCTAATGTCTCTTATCTCAAAGTTTAGTCCATAATTTATTATTAAAAAGATTTAATCTTTTTTTGTTTTGAATATATATTTGAGATTATTAGAGGTGTTGTTTGACTATGTGTTTATTCATTTGTAACAGGAAATAATGAATGACTATGACCTGGAATATGGCAGCCAATGGAGAAACAATGAGAAAAAAGAATTGTGTTTGTACGGTTTTCTTAATTGCTTAAACTTTTGATAAGATTCACGATTATGCTTTGATCATGTTTGTGTTTTTTTGAATTTGTAATTTTAAAATTCGGCCACTTATGTTCATTTGGTATGGTTCATCAGAGGGTTTGACGACGTCTTTATGGGGTGTTTGTAGATGAGATCTTTTGTATTTGTGGTTAGGGCTGTTGAGTTCGTTAACGCTAAGTTGGTATGGTAATTGTTTTCGCCTTACGTGCTTGCTTAGTTTAGCTTATAGGTTATTTATATGACATGATTTGAAGATGTTTGGATTTGCTTTTTTTTTCTAGCTTATGAGCTTATAATGTTCTTATCATATATTTTTTTTACCTTATTGAGATGATTCTTTTATGGTTTTCAGAGTGGTCGGGTCGGCTTATTTTCACAACCTATGAGGTTTGTTAATTTTGTGTTTTTTTAAACTTTCTGGTTTGTGGGATTGTCTGATGGTTTTTTTTGTTTTCTTACGAGGTGTTTGGTTGCAGGATTGTGATATTAAGCGTTTTTAATCTGGGATTAAGGTGAGGGTAATATGGATTAGACTTTCAGCAAGATCTTCCAACTTGGGGTGAGTAATGTTTCTCTATTTTGCTCTAAAAGTAAAATATCTTTTAACTTTGTTGTGCTAGAATAATTGTTAGTCAAGTCTTATAAATACGTTTCTGCTCCTCGGGACAATCTTTACATCTCCTTCAAATATCTTGCAAGATTCTTGAATGAGAATATAAAATTAGCAAGAGTGCTTTCGGAAGAAGTTTCGAGAAAGTACACCCATATATTTCTTCTAAACAACATATAATATTTGGTTATTACGACTTAAAACTATACTAACTGCTTATCCAAACACCTCCTGATAGATTATTATTCTTTTGTGCAGATGTTTGTCGTAAGAAATGATGGGGAAACTTAAGATTGTTGGCCAGTGCATTAGGATGGCCCGAACTGATAAGGGCGAAAGCTGCGTAAATTCAACTTGGTGAATCTAAAGGTTTTTATCTACAAGGTAAAAATTCAACTTCGATTGTGTTTAGATATTAACAGTTTTTAAAACTGGTTAGTTATAGTAGAACGGGTAAAAAATATTTAAAAAAGGGTAAATTTATGAAAGTGTGTGAGATTTAAAAATGGGTCAAAATGGAGTATGTATTATACACTGTGAAAATTATAATGCAACATAACCTGAATCTGATATCTTGAAGGTTGTAGGAAGGCAAAGTATAACCTATGGGAGGTATACATTTTATTTATCTCATTATTGTTCTTTATATCAGAAAAGTAGCATTTGGTTAATATATCCACTTGCACCTGTAGATAAACACACATAAACATACACTTGAATAAGTACGTACAAATTAACTAAATGTATCTTTTCCAAATCATATGATCAGAAACAAGTTGTTTGTAAATACAACACTTGCCTTGATTTTGAATTTTCAGTAAGATTCCCTTGGACAGAGTACATTCAGAGGTGGAGTTCTTCGGACGTTACCATAAAGCATGTACAAATGTGACCTTCGCTCCCAGTATAGGTGATCAACCTACAGCTGGCGATTCCGCTCCACGTTCGTCGAATATTTAAAGAACTAATGCAGCCGCCCATATGCAAAGGCAATGCATCTCAAACTCTTCAGCCCTTCGTGCAACTGAGGTTGGTCGGTCACTCAATCCAGCAATGTCTCTAACGAGGGTAAGTAACTTTTGTTTCCTTTAATTACATTACGCTGTTTGCTACCTAATTTAGTTTAAACCCGCCTATCTCTGTTTGTTAAATACAACTTATGGCATCTATACCCTCTTTGTTATGTAGTCTCATTCGAGGATCATTTTACATATATCTATAAACACACTTTACAGGTTATTATGATGGATGGAAATAAACGAACTTGGAAACCGACTATGGCTCTTGGGTAAAGAAACCCGCAACCTTTCGTACTAAGAAAGACAACAATGTTATCTCTACACGTCATGCACATGGCATCTGTTAATTCATGGTACTGTATGCACTTTTCAGTCGCAAAAACTAACATAGTAATGCATAGAAATAAGATTTTTTTGGATTTTGGATCTTTGCTTTTTGCTTTTGCCTCATATAGTTTTAGTGGTTGGTTAATGTTTTGTGAATCTTTTGTTAATACAAACGCTATGTAACTTTTTTAAGTTTCATCTCTTCTATTCTTTTGCGCTTTATTGTCATATAATGTTGCTCATGTTAGGTTAATGTAGTATAACAATCAGTCAGTTATAGAATCTTAAGAGTTCTGAGTCTCTTAACGATTTTACGACTTGCTACCAGCTTTGAAGCTATATATCAGGCTGCAACCATATTTAAAAAATGTCTTTCTTGCAATGGGAGGCGGTTAGCACCTCCTTCCACCCTCTCACTCTATAAACATCACCCCAAATACCCCGCTGCGAAGCGCGGGCATTAATCCTCGTATGTATAAATAAATGTAAATTGAAAATTTAAGCATTCCAAAAGTGAAAGGTTTAAATGTTTTAAAAATAGGCTTAGATAAATTAATCCTTGAAGTCTAGAAGTGTATTCGCGCATAGCGACGGATAGTTTACGATATCCTAATTAATCTCGGTGTCGAACCGAAAACTTGGTGACTCGATCGGGTTGACCCGCTAGTCGAACTCGTGATCCGGTGGCTCGATCGGGTTGACCTAATGAGAACCCGCAAAACGGTGACTCGAACGGATTGACCCGGTCGTCGAACCCGTAACACGGTGACTCGACCAGGTTGACATGGTGTTCGAACCCGTCACCCGATAGTGTCTGATACACTTGTTTCCTATTTAAACATTATGTTTAGATATAGAAATGTTCAATTTTCAACGTTTTCAACTTTTAACATGAGCTCTTTATATCATAGTATAGATATAGATATAAATATAGATATAAATTTGTTATATAAAAAATATAAGAATCTTTTATTTACGATAACTATAGAAAAGTTTAAATGCATAATTAAAAACCATCGGGTCGCGTGTTCAATCATCGGGTCACGAGTTCGATTATCGGGTTACGAGTTCGACCATCGGGACACAAGTTTGACAACTAGATCGCGGTTTGAACACCGAGTCATGGATTCAACCACTGAGTTAACTTGATCGAGTTAACGGATTACCGGTTCGACCACAAGTCAATTATCATATTCGTTAACTAGTTAAAAAGTAAATTAATTCAAATTGAGATACCGATGAACATTTAGTTGTTTAAGTAAGATCTAATTTTAGTATTTTCTACCTTCATTGACATATTTAAACACACTTTGAATTTGAAAGCTTGTTAAAACGCCTTCAATTATTACCCATCGAAACACCATTACACAAACTTTACTAAGTATTAAAATTTTGGTCAATGCCATTATTGAAATTATGCATAGTTGTAACTCTCTAACCTTGAACAGCTTAACGTATCATTATTGTCATACTTAATCTCAATGTTTTAAAACCCGGGTTTTGAATCGACCCGGTCGAGCCACCGGGTCACCGGGTCACCGGTTCACCGGTTCAACCGGTTGGACCGCCGGGTCGACCCGGTTTTCAATTAAAAAAAATTATTTATATATTTCCAATATTACTATATATATATAAATATAAATCATGAATATTTCATATATTTGGCCCAAAAAATCATTTACTAACAAATATAACACGTAAAAACAAAGTTACGTTATAAATACGTATAATTATATCGCGAAAAAACGAAAAAAAAAACAAAAAAATCGAAAAAAATCAAAACCCGGCCGGGTCGCACGAACCGGGTCAACCCGGGTCGCTTCAAACCCGGCGGGTCACACCGGGTTTCCAAAATGTAAGACCCGGGTCAATTTGACCCGTTTTTTCGGCCGGAACCGGTCCAACCGGTTGAACCGGCCGGGTCGACCCGGGTTTCAGAACATTGCTTAATCTCATTAGTAAAGCTAATATAAGTATTATTCTCATTTGTAAAGGTTACCTACAATGGATCCTAATTACTAACTTCTTGATTATCTCTATTTTCTTCCATCATAACCATGCATATACATAATGCGTCGTTGTTTACGACATGCTATTTCTATGAGAACATCATAAGAGAAGGAGATACATAGGTCGATGGCAATGACGAAAGAAACCGGCATGGTTTTGTTGTTTACGGTTCATTTGTAGAGTTGCCATGAAAATCATTGTGACCAGCTTGTTCATCGACTCTTTTGCATTCATATTGTTTCTTCCTACAAGTAAGTACTACAGTATTAATTTAGGTGTTTCATGATCAACATCTCATATCACATTATATATTAAATCTAAGTTTCGTTGGAATAAGCACGTAGCATGGATCTGGAAAGTTAAGAAATTTGATAAATATGCCTCATGTGTCACTTTGTCTTTTAAAGCATCTAGCTCTTATAGTTGTGTCCTTTTGTTATAGTTTTATGTTTCTAAATTATAACAAAAGGATTAAAAAACATAAAATTTATGCTGGCAAAGATTTTGCTCATATATTTTTTTAATCCTTTGAATATTTTTAGTTCTTTTGTTATTTATCTTTTATATAATAAAAGAATTAGATTTTTTTGAGAATTTTAGTGGAAAGTGAAAGTTGTAAAAAAAACAATTGGACCAATCAAATGACTTGACTTTGACACATAAGCAAAATTGAGCGATGTGATTGATGGAAAAAAGTCAAAATTGAATTCAATTTAGTCAAAATTAAAAATTTTGATGCAGGAATTAATTTGATTAAAACACACAAACATATATGTGTCAAATTTATGAAAATAAAATCTTAAAAAAAGAGGAGGAGATTGATAAAGCTTTATTGGTTTAATTTTAAATAAATTAGATTGAATTAAAAATAAACTTATCATTTTCCATATTTTTTTAGTAACTTTATAAAATAAACAAAGTACCCTTAAACTCTATACCTTCTAGACTTATAATTTTAAAAATACAACATATATGTTATATTAAAAAAATTAACAAATCACATGATTATAAATATTCAAATAAAAACAAAAATTATTATATATTTCTATTTTGACACTTAACAAGGTCAAGCAATGAAATATACGTAAATTAATATAAATATCAAAATGAGTGTCGGACCTGAGACATCGATGTGAGATGAAAACAAATATATGAACTCTACATATTACAATAACATATATTTTTTCAAGGTCGTTATGTGTTATTAAACACACAATGTCTGAAAATGATATGTAACATTTCAGTTAAACAAATTCAAATCGTTTGTGCAGCAAATAATAATGCAAAATATCAATTAATATTATTACATAATGCAAAATCATGTAAAACTTGTGGGTTAATGGGCATCGTAACTATTTAAGTATTAAAAATTTAATAATGTTTTATAGAATTATATTAAGCATTACAAAATCATAAAATTGTAAATCGTGTAGGTGTAAGGTTGATGTAAATGGTTTGTTGATTAATAACTAAGATATAACCATTTATAATAAAAATATCGAAAGTAAAAAGAGTATGAAATTCGAAAAATAAAAATTGGAGTGGGTTTATATTAATATACACGGTGAATAGTAAAAGAATAACATAATCAAACATATAAACATCAGATCTTTAAAAAAATATATATAATATACATAAAATCGCAATAACAAAATTATTACTTAATTTATTCTTTTTATTCAAGTCCCGTGCGTGCACGGCCATTAAAACTAGTGTTTTTTATACTAAAAAAATTACTTTTGATTATGGCATAAGGCCCTCTAAAAATTAACGAGACGACCTCACGTCCAAATACATAAATCGTACCCTTAGAAAAATTATTACGCAATGTTTTATATATTTATATTATGTCGTGTCTAAAACCAGAGGTGTTAATATCATAAAAATTAATGATTCAAAGTTGGGGAGACTCGAAATAAAGGATTGTCGTGTCTAGAGAGAGTGTGTAGTGGGATAAAGTATATGTTTAAATAAATGAAGTAAAAGTGTCTCACCTCTCCGTGGAAGGCACATTTGTGGGTATTTATAACCTTACCATACGATAACTATATTTATTTGCACACAAGGTTTTTGGAGCCCGTGCGTTGCACTAAGAAGGCATGGGGTTGCTCTTCTTGGGGCATGGGATTGCTTTTCTCGTGTTTTCTTACTATTGCAATGTTTGTTGATAAATTAAAATTAACATGACGAGTTTATTGATTGTTCATTATGATAGTAATATTAAACAAATTGTAATATTTAGTATTTCTACTTTAGTATTTCTAACTTTTAAATTAATTTTTGTACTTTTAGGGAATAATATGAAACGGTTGTGATACAACACACCTCTGTTTATTTACTCCAATACAAATAACACTATCATAAACAAGAGCCACAAATTCACCATTTCTCACAATTTTGTCGAATAACCCTTTACCCAAAAAAAATTCACCCTTTCTCTTTGTCTCCCATAGATCGCAACATCACCATTTCTCATCAATATTTCCCTTAATTCCTAGCTGATATATTATGGAGCTAGTTAAAGTAGCTAACATTGGCCCACAATTAAGTTATTTTTAAGCAAAAACACCACATGAAAGTTTAAAGATCATTTACATCATGTTAAGAAAATTTAGTTCTAACAAAATACATCATTACAATGTTTGTTATATTTGTCATGCATAAGTACCAGATACAAGTAAATAGTACTTATAAACATAAAAAAAACCTAAATGTTAAAAAGATCATGTGGGTAACTTTAAAGACTATAATGATGACCACATTAGTTATTATCTTTCATCACTTGTTTCACTTGTTTTATCAGTTGTATTTTTCATGTACAAGGTGTATTAATTACATAAATTGTTAGTGTTTAACACAATTTCATGATAAGTAAGTGCTTTATAATATAGAATAGTATTTCTATTGGATAACTTACTTAAGTTTATCTAACAAAATATTTTAAAATAGTTGAACAACTAGGCTCCTAAAATTAACGAGACTTCCTTTGTTTTGCACATCTATGTTTTATTAGGTAGTTTTATATGATTTTATAATACTTTTTCAATGAGTATACACTGTTATACAAGATTTTTGATGAAATTCCATCATTTGTGTGTTCTTGAGTTATTTTCAAGGAAGGAAAGAAAGATGGGTGAAAAGGAAAGGAAAGAAGTACATGTGTTTTTTCTCTCTTAGACGGTTCACTCCATGTTAGCGGGATAAAAGTTAAAAGCCCCAGTTTTTTCACATTCTTTACTTTTATTTACTCTACTTTCATTATTTTACCTTTCGTTCTAAAAAAAAGAGTATAGAACACAACATCACAGCGAGTAAAAAGATAAAAAAAACACCTAAATAGTGTTACCTATTGCCCAAAGAAACATACACGACGACAAAAGTATTTAAACAATAATACTGAGAAGTATCTATTAAGTTTTCGTTGACATTTCATCAAGAAACTTGGTGTTCAAATAGTTGGAAAGTTGATACTAAACCTATCAAACCAACATTTTTTATCACTAACATTTACATATTTAATTCTCAACTTTTTATTATATTATTAAATAATTATAACGGTATCATAATGAGGTAATAATGTTCTGTAATTGCAATCCGTCTTTTATTTAATAGGTAAATTAATTGTTAATAGCAATAATGAAATAAAATGAAAATTCCAATACAAGATACAACACCCGATCCCCACACAAGGTGTGGATACAATAAAAAGATGATATAAAAAAGAACAACTATTGAGAGGCCTTGTATAATAGCATACACCAAAAAACATCCTTATGCAACAATACATCCACAAGAAAACAATTGGAGCTTGTGTGTACTCGCACATAATAGTTATACAAGAAACAACAAAACACTAATAAAAGAGTTGACGAAAGAAGCATTATGTGACGTAGCTTCTTTGATGGCTGGCTTGCTTACAATTTACACATCGCGACGTATGGAATGACAAAGACGGTATATAATCCAAAACACAAAACATGGATATCTTTAAAAAAAAAATTACATCTTCATCTCGATCAATCTAAGTGCAAAAAAGTCAAAAAAGTGAATTAGAGACAATAAGGCTAGTGGGAGTGGGTGTAAACTCACTCACCGCCACCTCAGTGCCACGTCACCTTTTTTTTTTACCAAACTCACCAAAACTCACCCAAGCTCCTCACAGGAGGTAATGACACTCACCCAAACTCACTCAAACTCACTCCACATCACTCCCACCTTTTTATTAAATATTTTTTATTCATAAAATAAAAACGTTTTATTCATACTATTATTCAAGCACGATACACGCGGGAAATAAACACGATACACGCGGGAAATAAAAACAATACACGGATAATTTAAGTAGAAAGAAACATCGGATAAGTTTTTAAAACCTTCCAACAATGAAGATGCTGAAACGGGCACCTATACTCAGCTTCATATTCACGAATGGCGTTGTTAATTATATCCTCGTCACTTACTCCAATTACCCGTGCACGCGTTGTTGTGACATTTAACAAACCTACGCATGGCATTTAACAAACCTACGCATGGCACACATTAGGCCCTTCCATTTCCAGATTAGCGTATGGTGTCTTTGTTTCCTTGGATCTTCTAAATGACCCTCCATCATTTGCACAACTAAATTCCAAAAAACCCGAGTATCTGTTCGGTTACTTGACACCGTGTTTTGAGCAATCGAGTACCAAGCATGACACAAAGCTATTTCTTCCGCGGGTGTCCATAGTACAGGTGCCATTGGAGTAGTGAAAGAAAATGAATTATGGTTAATGAGGAAGAAGATGATGTTGTGTGTGAAAATATTGTTTGAAAAATAATTTGGAAAAATGGAGATTTAGGGGTGTTTTTATAAGTAAAGATTTGGAAAAAAAAATTTATACAAACCAACGGTAAAAACAGTGGTGGGGCCCATTTGTATAAACTCACCCAGAGTGAGTATGGCTATGTTTTTTTATTGCCAGAGAACAAGTCGTGCGCGAGTTATGATGGGGAATGGGGGTTGCGCGCGAGTTTATGTCACTCGCTCGTGGGTTTAACCCCACTCCCACAAGCCAAACTAAAGTTTTTGTCTATATAAAAATATATTTTGTTATTAAAGAATATAAACATAGAATGCCCTTACTCCATCTCAAGTGGAATTTGAGTGGGAGATGGAGTTTGAGGTGGTAGAGATATAAGGGGTCGTGTTTGAGGTAGACATGGTAATATAGTATGAGGTGATGGTGGCGAAGACTTTGTTGAATTTGTTGAAAAATCCATCTTAATTTGTTGAAAACATAGCTGTAAAAAATAATGTTCGTCTTTATACCAATCATTCACCTTTTACCTTAAAGTGAACACAAATCTGGTCTACACTTTTCTGATTGTCTAAGGGAACAACAATTTCAATCTAAACATAAATTACTAAAAACGAAACTAAAGCGCGTTATAACTCTATTTGTTATTTAGCCGGTCAGAGAACTTAGAAAGCGTGTACATAAACATTACCTTATATGAATGACAAAATGCGAAACTAAAGCATGTTATATTTAGGAACCATGTACATACAAATATGAATTATTTTATAACTTTAAGAAAAAGCAATATATGCCATTTATTTAACAATCTTTAATCACTATAAAAATTCCGTTAAGATTTCGTTAAAAACTTGATGTACAAATCGTGTTGCAAATTTTGGGAATTCGGTTTCATAATATGATAGATTTTCTAGTAGGACAAAAAACATATATCTAGTTGTAAACTTGCTACTAAATATATCAAATCGGCCCTTTTGATCACTAGAATTTACACATTTACGATTATATCAAAACAAAACAGAATATGATCTCAATAATTTAAAACTGATACAAGCGTCTAACCTACGTTTCAGATCACCACGATCTAACAACCCTAAAAATCAACCTAACGAACATAAAAAAGCATATCAAATCGAATCAAAAAATCAGATAGCGCGCGTGAAGGCGCGTGAGGGCGCGTGAGTGATAAATATACCGTTCGAAGGCTGATAACCGACGTGATAACCAATGGCTTTGATTCTCCTGGCAGAAATTTCAGGCATGGAAGCGTAAAGCACATTGCTTTATGATGACACGATCTTTGTTAATAAACTGTCCATACAGCACTCTGATACTTCTCGTTCCATTCTAATTCAATTCAATTTACTGTGTGTTTGTTACTTTGTGTTTTGTGATTTGATTTGATCAAGTTTGTTGTTGGTTAGTTGGTTGGTTGTAAGTTGTGCTTACCGGTTGTATTTTTGGTGTTTTAGAGATGATGTTAAGTTGTAAGGGGTTTATTGAGTGGATCAAGGCCCGTTGGATTGTGCCAACCTAGACGTTTTTTTTTTAGTTTGGAAGTATAATTTGTTAGTTTGGAAGTTGGAACCTTGCCAACCTAGACATTTTATCCAAGGTTTTTAAGATCGAGATCTTATCAGAATTATTTTGAGATCAAAATCTTAAAGTTAAATCAAGGTTATAATTTTTATTTTCAAGTTATCCTAATGTAACATGAACCTAATATTATGATGCCCCTAATTTGTGATGCCTCGAGTGGTCACCCGATGCTATGACCGGCGCTGCATGCTCGTTCATTAAAAAATAAAATTGTTCATGTTCGTTTATTAAAACCTTAAACAAACATAAACGAATGAAAATAAATAAAATTATAACAAGTATAAAATATTAACAATATTGTAGAGTAATGTTTTGTAAAATTGTTTATCTAAGTTTGACTATGATTTATGGACATAACAATTAAACATAAATAAAAAATTTGTAAAGGTTAAAGTAAATTAATTTAAGTTAAGATATTGATGAACATTTAGTATAGTTTTGACTCGAAGTCGAGTAATATCTAAAATGCCTTCAATACTATCGGAACACCATTCGACAAACTTTATCATGTATTAAGAATTTGGTCAATGCCATTATTGTAGTTAGGCGTATTTGTAACTCTCTAACATTAAAAGCATAACATATCATTATTGTCATACTTAATCTCATTAGTAAGGCTAATATAAGTAATATTCTCATTTGGAAAGATTACCTAATATGGATACTAACTTCTTGATTATATTTATTTTCTTCTATCATACACATGCATACAATTAATGCGTTATTGTTTTACAACATGTTATCTCAATGATAACTTCAAAAGAGTGGGAGGCACATAGGTCGCCAGCAATGACGAAAGAAACCGTCATGATTTTCAAAAAGGTGATTTCAAAAAGCAACTATTGAGAGAGCCCTTGTATAATAATATGAACCAAAATACATCCTTATATAGCGACACATCCACATTTCAACACTTGTAATTTTTGTGTACTTGTGCTTAATAAACATCCAAGAAACAACATAATACACTAAGAGAGTTGAGGTAAGAAGCACATTGTAACGTAGCTTATTTGTTGACAGGCTTTGCTTCCAGATTATTTTTGCATGGCGACATAGGCAATGCCAAATACGGTATATAATTCAAAACACAAACATGAACATCTTTAATTTTTTTGACATTTTCATTTTGATCAATCTATGTGCATAAAAAACGTCAAAAGAACCAATTAGTGAAAATAAGAAACTAGAGTCTTAATCTATATACCAACATTATTCTATTATTAAAGAAGATAAAAATAAATGAATTTACTCTATCTCAATTGGAATTGGTGTGGGGGTGGAGATGGTGGTGGTAGAGATATATGACGTGGTGTTCGAGGTGGATATGATAATGTAGTGTTAGGTGATGATGGTGAAGACTTTGTTGAATTTGGCGCAGACTCCATCTTAATTTGTTGAACAAAATTTCTAAGAAATAACGCTCTTCCTTATAGCCAATTATTAGCCCTTTACCATGAAGAACACATATATATCGACAGTTTTATGACCTTAAAATGAAACTTAAGCGCGTGATAGTTAGTAACCGTGTACATAGATATGAATCAATTTATAACTTTAATAAGTCGTACACATCATTAATGTAACAATATTTTATTTTTTATATTACCGTTTGTGTAACTTTTCATAAATATCGCCAATATGAACCATTTACAACTTTTATAAAAGTTAGATATAACGTGGATGTCATTCACCTTTTATTTAAGAATTTTTTTTGTAAATGGTGAATAGACATCCACGTTATATCTGACTTTTATAAAAGTTGTAAATGGTTCATATTGGCGATATTTATGAAAAGTTCCACAAATGGTTATATAAAAAATAAAATATTGTTACATTAATGATGTGTACGACTTATCTTAAAGTTATAAATCGAGTCATATCTATGTACACGGTTACTAACTATCACGCGCTTAAGTTTCATTTTAAGTTCATAAAACTATCAAATATATATGTGTTCTTCAAGGTAAAGAGCTAATAATTGGCTATAAAGACGAGCATTATTTCTTAGAAATTTTGTTCAACAAATTAAGATGGAGTCTGCGCCAAATTCAACAAAGTCTTCACCATCATCACCCAACACTACATTATCATCTCCACCTCTAACACAGCCTCTAACACCACCTCATATATCTCTACCACCTCCATCTCCACCTCCCACACCAATTCCAATTGAGATGGAGTAAGTGCATTTATTTTTTATATTTTTAATAACAAAAATATGTTGGTATATAGATAAAGAACCTATTTTCTTATTTTCTCTGATTGGTTCTTTTGAAATTTTTTATGCTCACAAGTTGATCGAGATGAAAATGTCAAAAAAATCAAAGATGTCTATGTTTTGTGTTTTGGATTATATACAGTATTTGGCATTGCATATGCCGCGATGCACAAACTAAAAGCAAATCAATCAACCAAGAAGCTACATTACATCATGTTTCTTTCCTTAACAATGTATTAGTGTATTATGTTGTTTATGGGATGATTATTAAGCACAAGTACACACAAGCTACAATTATTGACCTGTGGATGTGTCACTGCATAAGGATATTTTTTGGTTCATGTTATTATACAGGGGCTCTCTCAATAGTTGTGCTTTTTGCGATCACAGTTTTACCGTGTTCATAACTTGCGTGGGTATCTGATGTTGTAGCTTCTATTGGAATTTTCATGTTATTTTGTTATTTTTATTAGTGATTTATTTTTCTATTGACAATTAAATAACTCTTTATTACCCGATGATGATACCTTTATGATTGTTTCAATAATATAAGAGTAAATTACACACTTTGTTCTTATGGTTTTCGTTGGCCGACGCCGTTCGTCCCTTGACAAAAAAAGTTGCACCGTTCAACCTTCACTTTCAAACCTTTTTTTCTATTTGTCCCTGGTTTTAACTGGGCCCACTAACTGTTGTTAAAGGTACACATGTGACAATTATGTGAGACAATTTTGGTATTTTCCTTTTTTTCTTCTAACTTCATCTTCTTCCCCATTTTACTAACTATTCCACTCCTTAACAATGCAGTAACCTCCACCACTAATGTATTTTCAAATGATCATAATTAAAAACACAATTACTCGGTGTTGAAAAGATTAGAACGGATAATCAACATAGAAATGTAAACAACCTCCAAAATAATTTTATCTAAATACTTATATCATTATGGCAACTATATTGTTTTTCTAATCATAATTGACAAAATCAATATGTATAAACGATGAAAGGACTAAGAAGAATTTGCGTGCTGCATTGACATTCCATATCAGCCCCTGTTTTGACACATGACCCCACCCAACTTGCTACATCTATAAAGGCAAGTTCTATGTACTAAAAATATCATTTGAAACTTACAGGTTGCGTTCTATCACCATGAATCGTAGTTGCCGAAAACATATTACTATACAGCCAATATTCAAGTGAATCGACTCCCTTCTTTGTCTCAGCAAAAAGTAATCAATTGAGTTTTTAATAATCTAAACAGTAGCAAGGATGAATCATCTAAGCAGTAGCAAGGATGAATCAACTAAGTTTGTAATAATCTAAATAGTAGCAATGATGAATCATCATCTGTCCTATATATAGAGAAATAAGTTAGCCACAGGATCTTCGTTATAAAATCAGTTATGATTATACCGTACTAGTTAGTTCTAATCACCATTATTGTAAATCTTACATTGCTAATGTGTCCCAACATAATTGACCAATCTAAAATAAAAGATACTTGCTGCTAATTAAAATCAGTATCACTAGACTCAAAGAAAACAGTTAGTCATGTTCAACTGGTAAATAACCTATTATGCATGGTGCCAAATTAAAGATGTAAAAAATGGAATGTGTGATAATAAACAACTGATAATCATAGTTAGTGCCTTTGAGTTTTGGTGATTTTGGGTATTAATTTTTAAGATTTGAAGGTGCTGAATATCCAAAGAGGATGAAGGGTAAGCGAGGGAAAGGACGGGTTTGCTCCTGTGCAAAATGACGTTAACGTTCGTTTGTGCGCCCAGTTAAAACGAGGGACAGATGACGGAAAAGGTTTTAAAGCTAAGGCTGAACGGTGCAACTTTTTTGGTCAAAGGACGAATGACATCAGTCAACGCAAACCATAAGGACGAACTGTGTTATTTACTCTTAATATAATAAGAAGTTGAGAATAAAATATGTAATAATGATCTAAAAGGTCGGATTGATATGTTTAGTAGCAAGTTTACAACTATGATATACTAGCTTTGCCCCATTTTTATTATTCACATTTGTTTGAATGTCTCAATTCAATTGTGCACAAATAAAAATAGATAAGGAAGTTTGATCACTATATTACCCTTATTTGAAATTATTATTAAAAAAGTCTTTAATTAGTTAGCAAAGGTAAAACTGTCGTTTTATCCAAAAGTAAGAAATTAAAAGTAGTTATAAAATGTACTTTTCTTAAATTGTGTGTTTTTTGTTTGGTGACAATAATTTTGAGATGGGAGGCTTATGTTTCTGTCCTACTAGAAAATCTATCATCTTTTGACGGATTTTCTTACGAAAAAAATTTCCAAAAATTTCCTACACGATTTACACACCATGTTTTTTGACGAGATATAATAAAATTTCAAGAGATAAAAGATTGTTACATCAACGACATATCTAACTTTTCTTAAAATTATTCATATATGGTACGATATACGCGGCTCCTAAAATATAACGCGCTTTACTTTGGTATTTAGTAATTCATATATGGTATTATTTATGTACACGGTTCCTAAATTTCACAAATGGTTAAATAATAGATAAAAGATTGTTACATAAACGACATTCTTGACTTTTCTTAAAGTTATAAAGTTATATAACGCGCTTAGTTTTTCATATTTAGTAATTTATGTTTGGAATGAATTTATTGGGCCCTTAGACAATCAAATTTCGTCAACTATATTTGTGTTCACTTTACGATAAAAGTCACAAATTGAGATAGTTTTTTTGCCAAATTCAACACAGTCTTTGCCACCATTATCTTATACCACTCTACCTTCTCCACCTCTACACCATCACCTATATCTCTACCACCTCCACGTACACCTAATTCCACTTGAGATGGAATAAGTGTATTTTATGTTTATATTCTTTCAATATCAAAATAATATTTACATATAGGCAAATATTTAAGTTTCTTATTGTCTCCAATTTTGATGTACATAGGTTGATCGAAATAAAAATGTTAAAAAAAATTAAATATATCCATGTTATGTGTTTCGGATTATATACCTTCTATGGCATTGCTTATGTTGCGATGCACGAACAACCACTAAAAAAAGCTATGTTACGATATGTTTCTTTTTTCAACTCTCATATTAGTATATTATGTTGTTTCTGGATGATTATTAAGACACGTACACATAAGATATAAATTCTGACTTGTGTATGTGTCGTTGCACACTAATTATTTTCCATGATCTTATTATAAATGGCCCCTCCTAATTGTTGTTCTTTTCCCCCATTACCTTTTTAGTGTAACCACCCATCGTGTAGTTATCCAGAGTTGTATCTTGTATTGAAATTTTCATGTTATTTCGTTATTTCTATTACCAGATGATTTTCTTATTAAAAATAAGATGAAACGCGATTTCGAACATCTTTATTAAATGTTGATTATAATGTTGGAAATGTGTGCATGATGAAACATATACACTTATATTGGTCACCTATTTATGAGACTTGAGGGTTACATGCATATAACCGTGTGTATAGAATAAATATTTATGTATTATACATTATACATATATATTTGAGTAGGTAATAAGAGACATTAAATGGGTTATTTACATGATAGGATTAAATGGCAATTCAACTTAATTAAGTTTAAGGGTAAATGAACATTTAATTATGTTGGATCGAGCAAAGAAGCCTGATGATCTCATTCGTCACAAAAATACCCTACACCCTTGCTATGCACTCACCCCTATGAGCCTATCTTTTTCGGGTTCTCTTAATTTAAGTGAAAGAGAAGAACATACGTAATCGCGAATATATGAACTATTGTGAATTAGTTTGTGTAATTGTAAGCTTTGTACATTCTTCTACATCAACCTCATTACTTTCAGTCTTGTTTAGAGAATGATCAAAGAAAGAAGGACTAATGAAATGATTTAAAACAGATAAAATTGTGAACAATGATGATAAATAAGTATAAAATGATCCTCTATTTATAAGCAAAGAGGAATTCATCTGACAACATTGGACGTTCCTGTGATAACTGATACTTTTTCATACTTATTATTTTCACTATTTACCCTTGAACTTTTAATTTTTAACATATATGTGATAAATTTGATCTTGCACAGGGAAGTTAACCCACATGCTATCAAAAACGTTTTCGGAGGCACATTGACTCTATAGTAAGCTCATTCTACTATTCTATGAACACTATGAATGTGTTAATTATGTCATATACTTTTACCGTCTATAATAATGCCAAATGCTAAATGCTACGAGTACATGTTAATTGCTCAGAAATGCAATTAAAGGATTTCTGCCAAACACATCCTAAGTAACATCATTATACGATTATGTCGCAACAAAACCAAATACAATCTCAATAATTTAAAACTGATTCAAGCATCTAACCTACGTTTCATATCAACACGATCTAACAAACCTAAAAATCAACCTAACGAACATAAAAAAAGCATATCGAATCAACAAAACCTAATAGCGCGCGTGAACGCGCGTGAGAGCGCGTAAGTGATAAATATATCGTTCGGAGAGCGGATAACCGACGTGATAACCGATAGCTTCGATTCTCCTAGCTGCAAGTTCAGGCTTGGAAGCGTAAAGCACATTGCTTTATTATGACACGATCTTTGTTAATAAATTTTTCATACAGCTCTCTGATACTTCTCGTGCCATTCTAATTGAGTTCAGTTCAATTCACGGTGTAGTTTTTACTCTGTGTTTTGTGATTTAATTTGATCAAGTTTGTTGTTGGTTTGTTGGTTGGTTGGTTGTAAGGTGTGCTTAACTGGTTGTACTTTTGGTGTTTTAGAGATGATGTTAAGTTGTAAGAGGCTTATTGAGTGGATCAAGGCCCGTAACCTAGTCGTTTTTTTTAGTTTGGAAGTATAATTTTTTAGTTTGGAAGTTGAAACCTTGCCAACCTAGACGTTTTATCCAAGGTTTTTAAGATCGAGATCTTATCAGAATTATTCTGAGATTAAAATCTTAATGTTAAATAAGGGTTAGAATTGTTATTTTCAAGTTATCCTAATGTAACATGAATTTTATATTATGATGCCCCCAATTTGTGATGCCTTGAGCGGTCACCCGATTCTATGGCAGGTGCTGCATGCTCATTCATTAAAAAACAAAATTGTTCATGTTCGTTTATTAAAGCGTTAAACAAACATAAACGAATGAAAATAAATAAATATATAACAAGCATAGAATATTTACAATATTGTAGAGTAATATTATGTTAGTTTGTTTATCTAAGTTTGACTATGATATAAGGACATAACAATTAAACATATATAATTAAATTTATAAAAGTTAAAGTAAATTAATTTAAGTTAAGATAGTGATGAACATTTAGTACATTTTGACTCGAGGTGAAGTAACATCTAAAATGCCTTCCATACAACCGAAACACAATTCCATAAACTTTATCATGTATTAAGAATTTGGTCAATGCCATTATTGTAGTTAGGCGTATTTGTAACTCTCTAACCTTTAACAGCTTAACGTATCATTATTGTCATACTTAATCTCATTACTAAGGCTAATATAAGTAATATTCTCATTTGGAAAGATTACCTACAATGGATACTAACTTCTTGATTATATCTATTTTCTTCTATCATACACACGCATATAATTAATGCGTCATTGTTTTACAACATGCTATCTCTATGATAACTTTACAAGAGAGGGAGGCACATAGGTCGACGACAATGACGAAAGAAACCGACATGGTTTTCAAAAAGGCGATTTCAAAAAGCAACTGTTGAGAGAGCCCTTGTTTAATAACATGAACCAAAATACATCCTTATATAACGACACATCCACATTTCAACAGTTGTAACTTTTGTGTACTTGTGCTTAATAAACATCCAAGAAACAACACAATACACTAATAGGAGAGTGGAGAAAAGAAGCACATTGTAACATAGCTTCTTTGTTGACGGTCTTTGCTTCCAGTTTATGTTTGCATCGTGCCATATCTAATGCCAAATACGGTATATAATTCAAAACACAAACATAAACATCTTTAATTTTTTTTGACATTTTAATTTCGATTAATCTATCTACATATAAAATGTCAAAAGAACCAATTAGTGAAAATCAGAAATTAGAGTCTTAATCTATATACCAACATTATTTTATTACTAAAGAATATAAAAATAAATGCATTTACTCCATCTTAAGTGGTGTGGGAGGTGGAGATGGAGGTGGTAGAGATATATGAGGTGGTGTTAGAGGTGGAGATGATAATATAGAGTTAGGTGATGATGGTGAAGACTTTGTTGAATTTGGTGGATACTCCATCTTAATTTTTTGAACAAAATTTCTATGAAATAATGCTCGTCTTTATAGCCAATTATTAGCCCTTTACCTTGAAGAACACATATATATTCGACAGTTTTATGAACTTAAAATAAAACTTAAGCGCGTGATAGTTAGTAACCGTGTACATAGATATGACCTGATTTGTAATCTAGATAAGTGGTACACATCATTAATGTAACACAAACATGAACATATTTAATTTTTTTTTTGACAATTTCATTTCGATCAATCTATGTGCATAAAAACGTCAAAAGAACCAATTAGTGAAAATAAGAAACTAGAGTCTTAATCTATATACCAACATTATTTTATTACTAAAGAATATCTTACTACTTTATAAAAGATTTAACCCTTTTTCTATATTTAGAAGTCTTAAAATATTCAGCCTCAAACATATTAATAAAAAAGAAAGTTATATATGATCATTTTCAAAATCAGTCTAGGTTTTAATGCGTATACGTTTTTTCAAACCACATTTAAAAAGTACTTTAAATGACAATATAAATTAATAATAAATAATTTAATGAGAAATAAAATAATTTTAATGATAAGTTATGTAACCATTTTATTAGAAATTAAATGAGTTCAAGTCATTAATAAATAATTTATTGAGAAATTAAATAATTTAATGATAAATTATGTAACCATTTTATGAATACATGTAACATAAAATACAAATAACTTGTTATTGATATACATTAAAATATCAGTTAAGAAATCTTTTTATAAAACGAATTCATGATTTATCAAAAGACGAACCACCAATACTATCTGATTTCTGAATCGCTGCCACCACCACCATTAGCATCCTCACCAACACCGCCGCATATATTGATAATTAGTGGTGTTTGAGTTTGGCTGTTTTGTTTGATGTTTTTGTAGTTTCGGTTGTATTTTTTTTGTTTTTGGGTTGTTTTGTGAGGTGATTTAAGAGGATTTGTATCTTTTTCATAACCACAACCCCACAACCTTCACCACTTCCTCACTACCACCACTTTCATCGAGACCATGGGTTCAAGAACATAAAATGAAAGTAAATAAAGACTTGGTTTTCAAGATCTTGGTTTCGTTCAAAGATACACAAAAGTAAACCTACCCATACCTTGGCTTTCAAGATCTTTGTTCTAAATCTATGAACCTACCATATAACCGTGCTTATATTGGTGTGTTTTTGTTTTTGTGTGGGGTTGACAAAACCAAGAAAAATAAGAACAAGAAAGATGAGGTTATTGGCTTTGTATGAAAAAAAGAAGCGGCTATGTCACTATGTGTTATGTGTGGTGAAGTGTATTAGAGTTATGAGATTAGATAAATTAGAGATTGTTAAAATATATCCCAAATGGTAGCACAATGGACTCGGGTATAATTGTTACTTCTAAACTTGTATTAATTTTTTATTCTTTTTTAAAGTTGTAAACATATTATTAGTATATCTTTTGCTTTATTGATTTATTATTTAATTAATTGTCAGTAATTTGGTGGTAAATGCATGTGAATTAAAAGTGTTTCTTATTGCGATTTTTTTGTGACGGTTGTATATGACAACTGACTTATGAAAAAAATAAGTTTATATTAATGAGCTGTTATATATTTATTAAAAGTAATTATATTTTGTACGTCAAGGCAATTGAACGCTTATGACCACGCGCCTCTATACATAGTTTCTTATTGCGTAAGTTACTCTAACTTATCATCATTTGTAAAATTACTTTCACGAAATATATATAATCGTAAAACATTACACGCTACGAGTTTAATTTTAGGGTACCCGCCGCCGCATTGCGCGGGTACCCTGCTAGTAAAAATAAATGCATTTACTCCATCTCAAGTTGAATTGGTGTGGTGCGTGATGGTGCGGGTGGTAGAGATACACGAGATGGTAGTGTAGTGTTAGGTGATGGTGGTGAAAAATTTGTTGAACTTCGAGAAAACCTCCATCTCAATTTGTTGAACAATTGTTTTTGAGAAATAGTGCTTGTCTTTATAGCCATTGATTCGCCTTTTACCTTGAATTGATGACATAGATAATCGAAAACTTTCTAAACATAAATTATTTTAAATGAAACTAAAGCACGTTATGCTTAGGAACACATATGAATCGTATTATATGTAATACCCCAAACTTAGCATCGTTATTCTACCCTAAATATGTGACTGATTTAAATTTATAAGTGAATGAAAGTATTGCTATGTTTGACGGTTTAAGTTGAAACCAATAATTCGTGGATTTATTTAAATGTTGTGATGAAGAGAACCGATACTGATCGCGATGCCAATGGATGCCTAAATGTTATATTTTAGTATCAATTATTTCGATATCTGAGATTTTTAAAGTTTTCGTTTTATTACGTATTAAGTCGAGTCAGAACCTTATTTATTCGTTTTGTGTGCGTTTAATCATTAAAAATGTATTTTTAATTGAATGAGATTTTTATTTTTATGAAGCCGAGACGAAACTCGACTCTCATAATTTTTTAAAAACCGACTAAATACCATTTTCAACTCTTTAAAAGTAACTTTGCAACAAAGGCCAAAAGATAGCCTAATTTACACATTTAGTCCTTCCCCCACTATATATAAACCAAAATTTTCACACACTCCGAATTTTAGCATAAAAAAAGTTTTCTCCTCCCTTTTCTTTCTCTCTACCCACGGCTAAGCAACACCGACACCAATCCACCACCAAAATTTGATTTTTGAGAAATCTAAGCGATGACCCATCCTTAAAACATCAAGATAAGTAAATCCCACCAAAAATATTCAACATGCAACAACATTTTTTTAGATCTAATTTTTGATAGATTTTGATAAAAACTACGTTTTGATCTAATTAAGTTATACGATTTGTGTTTGATTGTGTTTAGGAACATGGATTTGCAATATTGAAGCTTGGAACAAAATTTTTCTTGGTGTTCATGGCCTCATAACCTACAAAATTTTGGGGGGTTTTGGTAGTCTTGATCATTTTATCTTGTTACTTGTTGGTAAGGTTCCTATTTCATGTTATTGTGTTCAATTAATTATTTTGATTGTTTGATTTTACTTTTATTATTTTGGGATTTGAAAGAGGATGAACATACAAGTGATTTCGGTTGTTTAGATTTGTTGAGGATGATTATTAGGTGATATTAGGGGTATAGGAATGATTGAAATGGGTCAAAAAGGTGATTGGATATGAGTTTGAAATGGACATTTTAGGTCAGTAAGTTTGTGGGTATCTTTTGAGGTCTTAGGTGTGAGCTAAGGTTGAGATGATGGGATATTGTTGTAGAGTTTTTCCCAAGCTTAAATTTGGTATAAGATAGACCTTCTAACTCAAAACGAGGAAGAAGTTATGCTAGTTTAATTTTTCGTGTACCGGGAGGCGAGTATCAACACAACCCGAAATTGTTGTTGATATTTGGTCAAATCTCGGGGACTATAGATTGAGTTTCAAAAATGTTCAAGGGCTGTTCTCAGGCTCTAAACCTAGGGTTGTGAGTTTATTTTCAAACTCATGTGTCGATTTTGCAAACGGTAACGGTTAAGATGGTCAAATTGGTTTTTTCAGTCGAAGGTGCAAAATTTTCCATGTTTTTAAGTTCAAAGATGTGTTGAGCAGAAGGTCTTAAAAGTAAAATCTTTTGATAATTTTTTAGGAGTGATTTGTACAGGTTATGAGTGAGTTCTCTAGTTCGTTTCATAAAATTTCAAGATGTTTAAGTATGGTAAATCAGCTTGTACATTTGTTATGTACCGCCAGAATGCTTTTGGGAGCATTGTTTGATGAAGTAGATTTTGTAAAGGTGTCTAGTAGTAACACTTGTGTGGATTATTCTTGTGATTTTATCATGGTTTTGAGTTGTTGATTTTAGTTTATTAAGTATGCGTCGATACTTGAATATACTGATAAAGTGCGCCCCTTAATTGGTAGGTTGCGGCTTTCATGTTTTATCGGGCATCTAATCATCGTCGATTGTTTTACTACTACTTCTACTACCTAAGGTGAGTCTATAGCCTCTCTTTTATACTATCTTGAAAATGATTTTAACCTACGAGGCGGATACATGCTATTTGAAATAAATGGAACACAAGTAATGAATGATTATTTGGACTCTAATGTTGTTTGGATTGTATTAAGTACTTTGTTGCCAAAGGCCCTAAATTCATGAACCGTTAAATATTGTCTAGCTCTTGTGTGAGTAGATGTAAAACCCGTATTAAAATACCATGAACAGTAAATACACGAAAATACGATAAAATTAAAATTTTCCATTTATAATATATTACACGTGTCACGAAATTAAATAACATGTATTAACGTATATTATAAATGTGTCATGATTACGATAATTAATTCACGATAATTAAAACGCTAACACACACGAATAATTAACTAACTTAGAAAATCTACGGTTTTGCCCTATGGGCTATATTGGCCGCGGATAGGCAAAGAGAGAAGGGAAAGAATGGTCTTTTGGCCCATGACCCAATACAAATCTAATAAAAAGATAAACACCAGGAGATTATTATCATAATTTAGGTTTACAAAAAAATCAAGAAACCCTTGTGCCACTCTCTTCTTGCCGCCGAATTTCATCAACACCAAGGGGTGTTCGGGTCGAGTTTGATCTTTGATTTTTAGTGCTACATGTTCGTGTTCATTAGTTTTAATCATCCACACATTCGGTAATCGTCATACCCTTTTCTTTTTAATTATTTTATTGAATTCATGATTTCATAATAATTAAACTTAAAAACAAATCATAAACACATGTTATGATTAATTATAGACCAAGATTAAAGGGTGTTTGGGATGGTTTTGTTCGGCCGAGACACAAACCGAGAGCCATAAGGCTCTGAGCGTGGCTTTTGCACCATCACCAAGACCACAAGGGTCTCAGCTTGGTTTGGTTTTGGGTCGAACGCAAGAAAAAGGGAACCCCGACCTCGCGTCGGGGTGTGTGTTGTTTTGTTTTGTGTCAACCGATACCAACATGGTCTCGGTGGGACTTGTGGTTGCAGCAGTGGGAATCCCGGCTTAAGCCGGGGTGTAATTTGGCTCGGCAGTGGGTAGCCGACATCGAGCAGGGGGAACCACCAGCTTTAGCCGATGGGTATTTTGTTTAGACGGTGGCAACCGGATTGCCGGTTAGCCACTGTCCGTGGGTTATCCGCCGGCTGAAAACCACTAGCCGTCGGCTATGTGGTGTTGGCTAGGTATTTTCGGGCTCGGGATAATTTTAAACACGGGTTCGGGCTCGTGAATGTTTAAAAGCAGTTTATTATTTTAATTAAATTATTTCCAAGACTATTTAATTTAATTAAAGACATGACTTAGGTTATAATATTAAAATTAATATTTCATGATTAACCTAAGTATTTACTTAGCTTAATTTAATTAAACATGTATTTTAATTAAATTCATATAACCTATAGTTTATTAAATCAATAATGTTAATTATTTAATAAGATATAATACTTAATTCATGACTTGTATTTTTACTAATAAACTTTACTTTATATTTTAATAATTCAGCTTATTTCTAATTATGAAAAGTTACTATTTTTGGAAACTTTCTATTTTTGGAAACTTACTATTTTAGGAAAACTGCTATTTTTAGAAATTTACTTAGTATTACAATACAAGTATGATAATACCTTATTACATGAATAATAAACAACAGAATACAAGAATAACTACAGTTAGTACTTAAAACATGTTAAAACATGACAGAACACGAATATTAAGCTAAGAACACATACAACCAGTAAAACACATGTATCTCAGACAACTCATACACGTCCATATTCTTATGTAGTATTATCCCGCAAGGTGGAGTAGGTTCTTCAGCGTTTCCATTAGCTTCTACTGGACACAAGGTACGGATTTCTCGTCCTTCAGTAAGGACACTCTCTTCCTTTATTAGGATTTCCCGTATGCAGCCAGCTGTTTTCCCAGTAGTTACGGATTTAAATGCTTATGTTTTATTAGTTACCCTAGCCATATACATGTATGCCAGTTCCACCTAGTTATGGAGATACCATAACCTTAACACTGGAGGAACCAGTGTTATGACTTCACCAGGGCGGAGTGATAGCTCGTAGCATCCCTTTCAGTTTACTTGGCCTTTATTATTATTATATTATCATGTGGGGCGTATGGGTGCATTCTAGTTATAGTGACAGTCAGGATTTCATGGTGAATGTGGTGTGTGCCTTGCATCCTTCACAAGGAGTTGATCCCTCCTACCCAAACCATATTAATTAGAGGCATCCCCTCTAACTGCATGACGAGGTCACCCCTCCAAGTATTCATGCACGTTGTTGACCTCATGACCTATATTGGCTTTTGGTATATTAAACTAATACAGATTTTCATAAGTAAACATAAGCTATGTTTTCAGAACTAAAACCAGTAAACATGTTATACGTCTAGGTCCCAGGACTTATTCATTTCCGTTGTCATTCATGCTTTATGTTAATTATATGCTTTCATTATTCTATGTCTTTCCATGCTTTATTGTATATCCGTGCACTGGGCGTTATGCTCAGCCGTTTTCCCTTTCCATGTTCCCAAACGGCAGGTACCCAAGGTCGCAAGTAGGATCTCAAGAGTATGTGCATTCGGATGGAAGCTATCCAGCCTTCTATATCTTATGCATTTATCATAGTTTATCTTTTGTTTAGTCCTTTTCCTTTGCAATACTTATAATTGCTTGTGTTTGAGTTATTTGGACTACCGATGTTTGTTTCCGGTATTCCTTTTATGGTCATGAATGTTTAGACATTTACCTTGCATGCTTTAATGACACGCCATATATTACTGTGATATTCCATTTTACCAAATGGGGTGTTACAATTATGGTATCAGAGCCAAGGTTTCGACCTGTAGCTCTGTAAAACATGACTTGTGACTTATCGGTAGTCACCAGTGTCTTCCTAGAACTGACAGTTGGTTTTCATGCATTCATTTCATTTTCATATCATGTATTCACTTCATGCATTCATCTCAATGTCACAGGAATTTTGACAAAGTAATGGTTGGTACAGGACTGGCCCTATTTAGTCGCATGTGGTTTTATCGAAACATTTTGTTTGTTTAGTGGACCTACCCATAGGCGTCCACACTTGTCTTTTTGTTTTGTGAACCGACCCATAGGCGTTCACTCCTGGACATATCATCATATTTAGTTAATCATGCATTTTAAAACTATTTTATGCATCATAAATAAATTCATGTTTTATATGTTGTTCATGCATATTTTATTCATGTCATATTTTATCAGACTCATTATTTATGTTGCATTTTGTTTTAAACTGTCAGATGGTGAACACACGCAATGCTCAAGAGTTACCTGCAGCTGTCAATGCAGCTTTCCAAGCCCTGCTTCCCCAACGTCGCAATAAAATTAGGGACGAAGTTCAAGCTGAAGTCCAGGCTTAGGGCGTTCAGTTCGGCCCTCACCAGCAGCATAACAACAATCCTCCACGTACACCGCCTGTTACCCTTATGACTTGGTTGGAGCGATTCAACAAACAAAGACCCCATTCGTTTGAGCAGACTGACAACCCCTCTGAGGTTGAAGGTTGGATTTCTCACATTGAGAGGATATTTGATGCGATGGGTTGTGAAGGTGTTTTCAAGGCAAGACTGGTTTGCATTAAGTTTGAAGGTTACGTACTGCAGTGGTGAAAGTCAGTTAAGCAGTCCAACGGTGGTGATGATTAGGTTGCACTACTGACATGCGACCAGTTTAAGGAGCTCTTCCTTAATCAGTACTTTCCACATGCTAAGCATGAGAAACTTAAGAGGGATTATCACAATATTTGACAGGTTGCTGGGGAGAACAGTAATGAATTCATGCAAATGTTTCTTCGTTTGGATGGATTTCTGGGCGCAACAGCTGGTACTGCTGAGAAGCAAGCTGAGAAGTTTTGCTGGGCTCTTCGCACTTCGGTTTCCAACAGTTTGGTTTGTGCTACGTTCACTACTGTGGCACAGGTGGCCGATGCAGCCCGTAAGCTTGAGATGCTTCCAGAACGAGAGGAGTTTGGTGATGACCGATCAGTGAAGAGGTATCTTCAATCACCAAATATAAACCATTCATTCTTTTCAGTATTTTTCGTTCTTATATCATCCTATGTTCAGCTTTATATTATAGACAGAAGACTGACGACCGGAAACCTGCGGTCGCTCAGTAACAATCATCTAAGGGAAACGGTCAGACCAATGACCGTTCTGGTTCAGATAGGCGTGGCGGTAATGAAAATTATCGTAACAATGCCAATAACTCTAACAACAGCAGGTCCCTACGTTTACCTTCTTTAATGGTAAACTGTCTTATGTATGGTATTCTGACACTCCAGCGACTCACATTCAGGAACAATGGCAACGACAGGGATCAGGACCGCAGAGGTTCATAGCCTAACTGTTCTACTTCATCTGGTAATTATTAAACCTTGTATGTAATCAAGCTTATGTTCCATGATCATGTCTCATGCATGAAATCCTGAAACAGACTCTCAGCTAGCTAGGACGCCTGTAGGAGGGTTCACGCATCCTATCTGCCCTACTTGTTCGCGCAGACATTCTGGTGTTTTCCGCCGAGGTACTGGTGGTTGTTTCAAGTGTGGCCAGCAAGTCCATCAGCAGAAGGATTGTCGCCAAGGTGAGATAGAAGGCACCTCTGGACATGCCGACTCCAAACCACCTCCTACTTCAGGTCGCGTGTTCACTACTACTAGAGATCAGGCGAACAAGACTTTGGGTATCATAACTGGGAATCTATTTATGAAGGGTCTGGCAGCATGTGTTTTGTTTGATACTGGAGCGACTCATTCAGTCATATCCACTGCTTTTGCTACACGTGTTAGGATTTCCCCTATGCCATTAGATAATGCCTTAATCATTTCCACGCCACTTAGGGACTCTGTACGAATCACCCAGGTGTACATAGATCTTTCCCTAGAATTTGATGATAGAATCCGTAGAGTTGACGCACTTCCTTTGGACATGTGCGATTTTGACATGATATTGGGCATGAACTGGTTATCTAAACACCATGCTACAATAGACTGCCACACTTATCGGGTTATCTTCGGTGATGTTAAATCTCCAGAGTACATACACCATGGTTTTCTGCCAGGGAAGTCTGTACAAATTATTTCATCCATTGAGGCGCGTGCATTACTAACACACGACTGTCAGGGCTTTATAGCCAACATTCATGACATTACTGCCGAGTCTCCATCGATTCAAGATCAGCCTATTGTGTCAGAATTTCCTGACGTATTTCCTGATGAACTTCCGAGCATACCACATGTTCGTGAAGTCGAGTTTGGAATTGAGCTCATTCCAGGAGCAGAGCCAATTTCCAAGGCTCCTTATCGCATGGCTCCCATCGAGATTAATGAGTTAAAAGATCAGCTGCAGGAACTTCTTGAGCGAGGTTTCATCCATCCTAGTGCATCGCCATGGGGTGCACCGGTACTTTTCGTTACATTTACCTCGGGCTTGGCAGATGCCATTGCAGACACGATCGGACTTTGAACAACTCGGGTCCCATTTACCTCGTACCACCTTGGACACCTAGAATTACCATAATAGATAGCACAAGTTGGAGGAGCGCATCACTTATATCAACATCCACACTTACTCTTACCGTAAATGTAGTCGTGCTATATTTTCCTTTAAAAGAGATTATTGCAGGGTCGATAGTAACATTCATACCCGTACTATGGGTCCGTTTGGTAAGAGCTATTTTGAAGCTTTTTTAGAGCTATTAGATTTTTTGTTAAAAAAAATAATCTAATAGCTCTGTTTGGTACAACAATTTTTTAGATTTGTTAGCTTTTTATTTTAAACAAGTAGCTTTTAAATAAAAAAGCTAATTTATACAGCTTTTTAAATTGTCAAGAACTGTCTTTTTAAGTCATTTTACAGTCAACAACTAATCTACCAAACATTTTTTATTAAAAGTTAACAGCTTATAGTACAGCTTACAGTCTCCACCATCACTCGGTATGACGAACCTGACTCCCCAACATTCGTTAATACCCTGTTAAAAGTGGTACTTTTGGTATTTTTATAGATTAAGACCAGTATAAACAAAGGGTATTTAAGATCAAGTGTCGCATTTGCACAATCAATCTCTGATCTCTTTGAAATGACTCAAATTTTGTTTGTTGAGTAGTTCAATGCACAAAGATAGTTGATGTAGTCTTGGGGTTGGATGTCATAAACCAAACTCGGGTCCATTGCTTTATTCGGGTTAACATGACCTGTACCATAATCTAAAGGGTTACCTTGTTCCCATGTAGTCATATCCATAAGTATACTTTGATTATTATTGCGTATATAAGCTGTTGTCATCATTGCTGATCGGATTGCAGTAGGACTCTAGTCACGATGTGTTGATTTCAACAACGCTGCAATTCCTACTAGATGTGGAGAAGCCATAGAAGGACCCAAAAGGAGCTTATAATCACTTAACAAGTAATCATCTCCAATAGGTGCACTTTCTCTATTGGGCGCCCAGGCCGCCAAAATATCAACCTCGGGAGCTAACAAATCAGGTTTTAAGATCCATGGAGACCTTACGTTAGGTCCTCTTGATGAAAAGTCTGCAACTACCGGAGCTGATTTAGTACCTAACACAGTTTCACCATACTTAAAACTAACACTCGCGTTTGTAGTGCTAATTAAGTATTTCCTTAACTTATGCCCAACCTTCGGTTCTAATGCAACGATCGGTACATTGAAGTCTTTTGGCTTCATAAAGAGACCCCGGTAGTCTGAACTGAAGATAACTCCGGCTGCTCCGATGGATTCTAAGTCAACTGGCCCGTCATCACATAAAACGTATTTCCCTTTAACATCTTTTGGATCGATTGATCCATCTTCACAATTTTCTTTACTTTTATTTCCGTATCCATAGTAAATAGGTACCCTCTCTACCAACAGATTTTCGGGGAAAACCGACTTCCCTACTAATGTGCCATAACTCAGATCATTTGGTGTAACAAATGCAGAAAGCCCGTCGTCTATAATTCCTGCACCAACAGTTGTGATCCAATGAGCTCCATTAAGGAGAGTATAACGATGAGGACCACCATTACCAGCAGAGCAAGATACAAAAACCCCTTTTTCCATAGCTGCATATGCACCACTGGCAATTGGGTTTTGGAAAAACCATTTTTCATCAAACCCTAACAATAACGACATTAAGTCTACACCGTCTTCTATTGCTTGATCCATTCCAACCAATGTGTCACTATGATGTAGACTAAAAAACAAAGTAAAAAAGATAAGTAATTGGATCTGTTGATTCAACAAGAATGCCAGAAACAATTCTGCTAATAATCGTTGATTCTGAAGAATGCCCAAAAAGTAGGGTAAAACACGGCAACACAACGGCCAGTGGTTTAACTTTTATTAAACTTATAACTGTCTTGCTAGGGTTACAGCAGATTCATTAAATAATGACTGCAAACAAAGAAAAACACTAAAAATCCAACGGGCTGGACCGTAGCCCAATGACAAAGTCCAACGGAAAGTGAAAAAAAACATAAATATGCAAAAAACTGATAGTAAAAAGACTTTTCGGGCCTTCGAAAATCCACAACCAGCTAAAAGGTGGTTACAGCGTCGTCGGCTCCTTTTTACGCACATTTTGACAGGTCACGGGCTGAAAACGGACTTAGGATGAAAAAGTTATGCCCATTTTACTAAACCCCTCTTCGTCACACGATCTCGGGCCTCCAGAAACAAGTCAGCCCGTTCTTCAATACTTGGGCCTCCATCATTCCCCCTGGATAGGAAAAATTCGCCCTCGAATCCCAACTGTATCATCATCTGAAGAATCACCATGGTAAGGCAACAAGTGTTTCACATTGAAACATCAGAACAACGAATATGACTTGGCAACTTCAAACGATAATCATTTGAGTTCATCTTCTCTACAATTTCCACTGGACCAATCTTCTTAGCAGACAACTTATTATATTCACCAACTGGAAAACGATCCTTAGTTAAAACAGCCCACACAAAGTCTCCTACTTCAAAGTCAACATGTCTCCTCTTTTGATATGCATCCTGCTTGTACTTCGAATTAGCGCGAACCAAGTTGTCACGAACAGATTTATGAACATCATGCAACCCCTCAACAAAATCTTGCACTTTCTTCGGAACAGACCTAGAAATCTGAGGAGTCATAAGATCAAGAGGACCACGTGGCTGAGCAGATTAAACCACCTGGAAAGGACTAAACCCAGTGCTCCGATTAACAGCATGATTATGAGCAAACTCAGCTTGATACAACTTCTGATCCAATGCCTTCACATGATCACCCACCAAACACCTTAACAGGTTACCAAGGGACCTGTTAACAACTTCAGCTTGCCCATCAGTTTAAGGATGATAAGCACTACTAAAATTAAGTTGAGTATTCACCATCTTCCACAAACTACGCCAAAAATGACTCAAAAACCTGGTGTCCCGATAAGAAACAATGGAGGAAGGTAAACCATGTAAACGGTACACATCCCTAAAGAAAAGTTGGGCTACATTAACTGCATTTGTTGTCTTCTTGTAAGGAATAAAATGAACCATCTTAGAAAAACGACCAACAACAACAAATATTGAATCATTACCCCTTTGAGTACGAGGTAGCCGCAACACAAAATCCATGCTAATATTAACCCAGGGCTGCAAAGGAACTGGCAAAGGCATATAAAGTCCTGCATTAGTAGCCGTCCCCTTTGAAACTTGACAAATACGACACCTCTTGACGTAACGATCCACTTCCTTCCTCATAGTAGGCCAAAAAATAAGAAGCTTGAACCAACTGTAAAGTGCGATCACGACCAGCATGTCCTTTACCATGCAACTCCTTAATAATTTGCAAGCGAAGACTTGAATCAGGAATACAAAGTTAATTCCCTTTGAATAGGAACCCATCATGTATAGCAAAATCTGTTTTCTCTCCGGATTGCAAATCCTGCAGAACAACTGAAAAGTATGGATCCACAGTCACCATGTCACGAATGACATCCAGTCCTGGAACATCAACCTGCATGGTTACAAGTAAACCACTTCTCCTGCTTAAGGCATCAGCAGCACGATTGGAAGCACCCATTTTGTGTTTCACCACAAAAGTAATTTTCTCAAGAAAAGCCAACCAACGCCCATGCTTATGTGAAACCTTATCTTGAGTACAAATATGCCTTAAGGAATCATGGTCAGTGAACAAAACAAACTCCTTATGAAACAAATAATGGCGTCAATGCTTTACAGCTTGGACCACTGCATAAAACTCCAAGTCATAAGTAGAGTACCTCGACTTCGGCCCTGTCAACTTCTCGCTAAAATAGGCAACCGGCCGCCCACCCTGACTAAGAACTCCACCAATTGCAACCTTAGAAGTATCAGTATGAAGCTCAAAACATTAGAAAAGTCGGGCAATACCAGGATTGGCGCTGTAGTAAGCTTTTCCTTGACAACCTGAAAAGCCATCTCTGCTTCCTCCGTCCACACAAATGACTTACCCTTCATACAGTCTGTCAAAGGGGCCATAGTGGAACTGAAATTAGGGATAAACCGCCTATAGAAAGAAGCAAGACCATGGAAACTCCGAACTTCAGTAATGGTAATTGGAGTTGGCCACTCCTGAACAGCTACTACCGTAGACTCATCCACCTGTATGCCATCACCAGAAACAACATACCCTAAAAACAAAACTTTAGGGGTTATGAACACACACTTGTTCGTGGCTGCATAAAAATTGTCCTTCCGAAGCAAGGTCAAAACCTGCCTCACATGATTGACATGCTCATTATAAGAATCACTATAAATAAGAATGTCATCAAAATAAACAACCACAAACTTACCAATAAAAGGCCTGAGCAGTTGATTCATCACACGCATAAATGTGCTTGGTGCGTTTGATAAACCAAAAGGCATGACCAACCACTCATACAACCCTTCACGGGTCTTGAAAGCGGTCTTCCACTCATCACCAGGTCTAAGACGAATATGGTAATACCCACTCTTCAAATCCAGCTTCGTGAAAATGGTAGCACCACTAATCTGGTCAAGCAAAACATCAAGGCGAGGAATAGGAAACCTGTACCTCACAGTAATCTTGTTGATGGCTCGGCTATCAACATAAATACGCCATGTACTATCCTTCTTTGGATTCAATAGGGCAGGAACAACACACAGGCTCATACTCTCACGAACATGACCCTTGGAAATCTGCTCCTCAACCTGCCTGCGCAACTCCTCTTGTTCTCCCAGGCTCATCCTATAATGTGGCCTGTTAGGCAACTATGACCCAGGCTCTAGATCAATATGATGTTGTATGTCACGCAATGGTGGCAAACGATCAGGTAATTCATCATGGAAAACATCAGATAATTCCTCAAGTAAAGGGATCATGGCTTCAAAAACTTCACCGTTGTAACAGCCCCAAATTACCACGCAGCGGAATACCACTTTTGGGCGCTACTCATAGCACATCACACACAATCATAGAAAACGACCTCAAAAGGGACGTTAAAATATTATAAAATCTTGTCTAAAAAGTTTTCCATCCCTATATATATAAAATCAGAGTAGCGTTGGTCCCAAAAACCGTTACCGATACATCACAATACATTCATCAAAGACTTTAAAAAGTCATTTATTTATTTAAAAAGGATGGAAAAAAAAATAAACAAAGTTTAGACAAGTAAGCACCAACATCCTCCTTGCATGCTCCGCTGCTATCCATCTTGATTACCTGAAATACATGCTAAAAATCATCAACACAAAGGTTGAGCAAGTCTATAGGTTTTACAAATCATCATTTGAACACAAGAATTTTTAATCATCTCAAGCTTATCACACAGATAAGTAATATATATATATATATATATATATATATATATATATATATATATATCGATAAATGCCTTAAGCTCATGCTACTGAACCTTAACCAACACGTCAAACCGTCTCACTTACGGCGCCCCTACTGAAAGGTAATATTGTCATATACCAGCGACCTCTTATACATAATATCCCTTTCAGGTGCTCACAAGGATACATACCCTAGGATAAGGTTTGTCAAACTCAAATAGATCTACCATATGTATTAGCGTTTACCTCGCAAGGTAATTAACAGCACATGAAATTCAGGGACTTCATAAGACAATGGTACTTAGGCATTTATCATCATATTCGGGTCCAGCATACCGAAAACAACTTGTGTTCCTTTTATAAAAACAAGCATGTATTCCCCCTCGCGGGTTTTAAAAATCATTTACAAGATAGTATAAAGCGAGGCTATAGACTTACCTTGATAAGAAGTAAGAAACAATAAGTTCTTCGAGACGAGTAGACGAATGCCGACGAATCAACCACGACCTATAATAGTTGCGTGTACTTAATTTCACATTCAAAATAATATAACACGGAAAATGATATTTTACTCTCGTATATATAAGTATTAACATGTATTACAAAACAATGCTTAAGAATCCATATCCAAAAATCTAATAAAAATGGATACCTAGAAAAATTCGACAATTTTGACCTTCTTGACAGCTTTGACTTTCAGGTCTGACCCGCTTAATTGACCCACTGAACGACATTTTCATGATTAAAGACTAACACATTTTGATGCAAAATGACGTTTCGGACAACTTTCTATGTATAACCGAGACCTGAAACTCAACAGAAATTGACCAAAATGCCCCTACATGTTCTGCGCGAAATTACAATTTTAACGTTAAAATTTCATATTTTACTTGTAACTTTTACCCCGTTACTACTCGTTTTCAGGTCTGATTCCCTCGCGGTAAAGGTAAAACAACATTATGAACAACTTTCGTGTTTCGGGCCGAAGGCCGAAACAGACAGAAAATGGCCGATTTACCACTCGCATCAGATCTGTAAAAAACGACGATTTTTAGAAAAAACGCAGGTTTTAAATTAGCTAGAAGACCCCTAAATGTTCAGTTTCAATACCACTTTCCTCGCGGTAAACGTAAAATGACATTTTAAACAACTTCACAGTTTTACTCGAACCCTGAAACGGACCAGAAATTACAGATTTACCCCTCGCATCAGATCTGTCAAAAACGACGATTTTTAGAAAAAACGCAGGTTTTAAATTAGCTAGAAGACCCCTAAATTTTCAGTTTCAAGACCACTTTCCTCGCGGTAGACGTAAAATGACATTTTAAACAACTTCACAGTTTTACTCGAACCCTGAAACGGACCAGAAATGACAGATTTACCCCTCGCATCAGATCTGTCAGAAACGACGATTTTTAGAAAAAACGCAGGTTTTAAATTAGCTAGAAGACCCCTAAATGTTCAGTTTCAAGACCACTTTCCTCGCGGTAGATGTAAAATGACATTTTAAACAACTTCACAGTTTTACTCGAACCCTGAAACGGACCAGAAATGGACGATTTTGCCCTTGCAGATTCTGCACAGCAGTTAATTTATTCTATAATGTAAAATCTGATTTTTAACTTTTACAACTTTCAATTAGACGCCAAAACTTCATTTTTGAGAGCTAAGAGTCGTGCCAAACATCGAAACGTTCGTATGGACGACGCCTAACATATTCCAAAACTGAAAATCAATTTAGAACACTTTCAGTTTACCGAAATAATCAAAAACTTTCTGCCCAAATTTAGGTATCTCTCAACCCCTCAAATCAACAATTCTCATCGCCAAAATCAATTTCAACACAACCAAACTATCCTAACATCAACACCAATCAACTAGAATCATCAAGAACTTCAAAACACTAACATATATTCATTCCTATGGATTCTTAAACATGATCAAACTACATGCACATACATAATTGACCCAATGTATAAAAAATAAGCAAAAGACTAACAAAAACTTAAAAATATCAAGATGATCAAAATCAAGTAACCCTAGTAGGTTCTTGGTTGCACCCGGCTATATCCAACACCAATAGAGGATCAAAAATTTTGATTTTTATGATACCCACTTGATTTTAGCAATATTTATCAACCCTTAATATATCCCAAGCATAAAATTCGGATTACACCACCATTGATGATTTCTTGAAAACTTTGATTTTTCTAAAACACATGAATCATGTTAAGTTGATGGTGGGATTTGTTTAGGGATGATAGTTGAATGATTTAGGATGATTTAATTGTGATTTGGTGAAGAAAATTGATGTTAGTGATGATGGTTGTTGTTGCTGTGTCGAACCAGAGAGGAAGAAAGACTAACAGCTATTTTTTTTCTCAAAATATGGTAAGTGTATGTTTTATTTAAGTAGTGCTAGTAGTGAGAATAAAAGGGGTGTTTGGCAACAAGTTTTGCTAGACAATTCATAAAAATAAAATAAAGGTGTGTTTGGTTTAGTGTTGCGCCACGGGTACGAACCAAGACAAAAGAGCTTCGGCTCGGTTTTTACCAACTAAGAGTCATTATAATTAAATCTCGAGCCCGATAATTAAATTAATGCATAACGAATTATAAGAAAACGCTTTCAACTCGTTTTCAACCAAATACGACCATAAGTCGAAAAATAATGAAAGTAGAAATAGTAGCTCTCACGGCTAAAATATGGCATTCGTCGTCTTCTCGATTATTTATCGGATAAATTCCATTCGTCAAAGCATCAAATAAAGGCTCAATCACCGGTTTCAACGTAAGCCGTCAAACAATCCAATACTTACCATTACTTAGGAATTCAAAATCCGTTACAAAGTTAGGATAAAATAATGACGTCAAGTTCGGGTCATTACATTCTCACCTCCTTAAGGGAGCGACGTCCCGGCGCTCGACTCACCTCATGCTCGTATTGCGTACCACTAGGAAAGATAAGGGAACTTTCTTCCAAAGAAACTCTCACGATCCTACTTGAACCTTGATCCACGATCTCCACTGGTTCTTCTTACAAAACACAACTTATCGTCAAGTTGTATCTCACCAAAAAGGATGAATAAATCCTTATCCACCAATCACTCCTTCAAGCTCGACACATGAAAATCTTATGAATTGCACGAAGCTTATTCGACGACAAGAATAGATGACAGGATTTTCGGGTAAGTCCAGTCAAAAGGAAGGTTTCAAATTGAAGGATATCCATTGGCCGGATAGCCATGGACACACATCAAAAAGAACTGCCAAGAAAAACATTTCGTCATCAGAGGGTGCTCACACGCGGATCCTTACTCAAAAGATAATACAAAGACACCATCTCAATTCTGCTCACGCACATTAGAGTCTCAATAAACATCGCCGTTGAAAATCAAAAAGATATTACATGGTACGTGTTATCCATGATCGGACGTCATTGGACAATGCCGTCTCAAGTTCTCACAACTTACGATCATTTAACTAGATCACATACCACATAAGTACATAAAAAGAAAAGATCGAACATAAACATCAAATACAGATTCCCACCGTTGATCATCAAGTAAACCTTAAATGAACCCTTTGATAATAGTAAGTAAAATTACAAGATCTTCACATCCACGATAAGTTGCCGTTGATAACTTGATCCTCAATCAATCCACAAATACAGCATAAATCCTGGTGACACTTAAACAAGTCGCCTATTCTCGAAATGGTTAACGGTTCTTAACAATCTGCTTATAAAGTTTGCTATCATCGAGACACATTAAAAATGGTCCATCGAAATAAATCATAACTCGAGAGAAGTCCAAAGGGTTACTCGTACATAGATGATAATCGACGATAATCATAATGACGACGGCACTGAACGATTAATATCAACAAAACACGATTCGAAGGAAGACGTACGCACACCAAACATCTACAAATCGAGCCAGACATACTTGGGCCCACTCATTTATAACTCCTTGTCTACATCAAAAGGCGTCCCCTTTCATGTATACAAGAGTTTATAAATTTATGGTTCGGGAACTTATAACTTTCTTGTTCAAATGAAAAGGCGTCCCAATCCATTTCAACAAAACGATTATAAGTCAACCTACTCAAGTATTACTACCTCTCAACACGATATCGTATCAAAATACCATAGTAAATACAAGGTGTCAATAAACTTATATCATGATTTCCGTATTCAAACGTCCCATTCCATTTCAATAAGGAAACACGACAATCTAAGGTCCAATAGTTTAAAATTTTCTTATTCAAATGTCCTAATCCATTTAAATAAGACAACCTTAAACAACTCTTAGTTGGACGAGTTAAAATCTATATATCTAAATGTCCCATTCCATTTAGATACACAGTAATAAGTCACTCAACCGAATGACTACTACGAGCATATCATTGTTGTACCCAAACTATATATATTTGATTAGGATATATATATCTTAAGTCCAACATTGGCATCCTCCTTTTCGCCAATAAAACGTAGTCATATATAATCAAATCACACGTCGCATTACATAGGAGATGTCGACTCGGATAAATGATTCTTCTAGATCATAAGTAGTAACGAAAACACGAACGTCGCATTTATCAATTACGTTTCGAAAGGAGATGTCCAAAATTGGCACATTACGATACAATGATAAGAATCGAACATAAACAAGTCGATATGCGATAGGTTACGAAACCATATATACATACTCAAAGTATCAAACGAGTTTCATACTCGTATTCAAATAAGATAATCACCAATATCGGTGATTGGTAGTGAAACCAAATTCTAATATAAAACCGTATTATAAAATGTACGACAATCATCCAAGGAACATTGCTTCGCGTGCAATGCCTTTAAATACCGTAGTATATGCATACATATACATACTACCATTCCTACATACACATAGGTTCACATAATGACAATCAATCATAAAGTAATACAAGAATAGCCTTACCGGAGCCATGCGGAGTAGTTGCGTGCTTAAAACTTTTTAGAACTTACCAAAAGTTATAGTTTAGGTTTTTCAAAATCGACCTAGTTCTCTATAACTTGTGGCTCTGATTACCAATTTGTAACAGCCCCAAATTACCACGCAGCGGAATACCACTTTTGGGCGCTACTCATAGCACATCACACACAATCATAGAAAACGACCTCAAAAGGGACGTTAAAATATTATAAAATCTTGTCTAAAAAGTTTTCCATCCCTACATATATAAAATCATAGTAGCGTTGGTCCCAAAAACCGTTACCGATACATCACAATACATTCATCAAAGACTTTAAAAAGTCATTTATTTATTTAAAAAGGATGGAAAAAAAATAAACAAAGTTTAGACAAGTAAGTACCAACTTCCTCCTTGCATGCTCCGCTGCTATCCATCTTGATTACCTGAAATACATGCTAAAAATCATCAACACAAAGGTTGAGCAAGTCTATAGGTTTTACAAATCATCATTTGAACACAAGAATTTTTAATCATCTCAAGCTTATCACACAGATAAGTAATATATATATATATATATATCGATAAATGCCTTAAGCTCATGCTACTGAACCTTAACCAACACGTCAAACCGTCTCACTTACGGCGCCCCTACTGAAAGGTAATATTGTCATATACCAGCGACCTCTTATACATAATATCCCTTTCAGGTGCTCACAAGGATACATACCCTAGGATAAGGTTTGTCAAACTCAAATAGATCTACCATATGTATTAGCGTTTACCTCGCAAGGTAATTAACAGCACATGAAATTCAGGGACTTCATAAGACAATGGTACTTAGGCATTTATCATCATATTCGGGTCCAGCATACCGAAAACAACTTGTGTTCCTTTTATAAAAACAAGCATGTATTCCCCCTCGCGGGTTTAAAAATCATTTACAAGATAGTATAAAGCGAGGCTATAGACTTACCTTGATAAGAAGTAAGAAACAATAAGTTCTTCGAGACGAGTAGACGAATGCCGACGAATCAACCACGACCTATAATAGTTGCGTGTACTTAATTTCACATTCAAAATAATATAACACGGAAAATGATATTTTACTCTTGTATATATAAGTATTAACATGTATTACAAACCAATGCTTAAGAATCCATATCCAAAAATCTAATAAAAATGGATACTTAGAAAAATTCGACAATTTTAACCTTCTTGACAGCTTTAACTTTCAGGTCTGACCCGCTTAATTGACCCACTGAACGACATTTTCATGATTAAAGACTAACACATTTTGATGCAAAATGACGTTTCGGACAACTTTCTATCTATAACCGAGACCTGAAACTCAACAGAAATTGACCAAAATGCCCCTACATGTTCTGCGCGAAATTACAATTTTAACGTTAAAATTTCATATTTCACTTGTAACTTTTACCCCGTTACTACTCGTTTTCAGGTCTGATTCCCTCGCGGTATAGGTAAAACAACATTCTGAACAATTTTCGTGTTTCGGCCGAAGGCCGAAACGGACCGAAAATGGCCGATTTACCACTCGCATCAGATCTGTTAAAAACGACGATTTTTAGAAAAAACGCAGGTTTTAAATTTGCTAGAAGACCCGTAAATGTTCAGTTTCAAGACCACTTTCCACGCGGTAAACGTAAAATGACATTTTAAACAACTTCACAGTTTTACTCGAACCCTGAAACGGACCAGAAATGACAGATTTACCTCTCGCATCAGATCTGTCAAAAACGACGATTTTTAGAAAAAACGCAGGTTTTAAATTAGCTAGAAGATCCCTAAATGTTCAGTTTCAAGACCACTTTCCTCGAGTTAGACGTAAAATGACATTTTAAACAACTTCACAGTTTTACTCGAACCCTGAAACGGACCAGAAATGACAGATTTACCCCTCGCATCAGATCTGTAAAAAACGACGATTTTTAGAAAAAACGCATGTTTTAAATTAGCTAGAAGACCCCTAAATGTTCAGTTTCAAGACCACTTTCCTCGCGGTAGACGTAAAATGACATTTTAAACAACTTCACAGTTTTACTCGAACCCTGAAACGGACCAGAAATAGACGATTTTGCCCCTGCAGATTCTGCACAGCAGTTAATTTATTCTATAATGTAAAATCTGATTTTTAACTTTTACAACTTTCAATTAGACGCCAAAACTTCTTTTTTGAGAGCTAAGAGTCGTGCCATACATCGAAACGTTCGTATGGACGACGCCTAACATATTCCAAGACTGAAAATCATTTTAGAACACTTTCAGTTTACCGAAATAATCAAAAACTTTCTGCCCAAATTTAGGTATCTCTCAACCCCTCCAATCAACAATTCTCATCGCCAAAATCAATTTCAACACAACCAAACTATCCTAACATCAACACCAATCAACTAGAATCATCAAGAACTTCAAAACACTAACATATATTCATTCCTATGGATTCTTAAACATGATCAAACTACATGCACATACATAATTGACCCAATGTATAAAAAAAATAAGCAAAAGACTAACAAAAACTTACAAATATCAAGATGATCAAAATCAAGTAACCCTAGTAGGTTCTTGGTTGCACCCGGCTATATCCAACACCAATAGAGGATCAAAAATTTTGATTTTTATGATACCCACTTGATTTTAGCAATATTTATCAACCCTTAATATATCCCAAGCATAAAATTCGGATTACACCACCATTGATGATTTCTTGAAAACTTTGATTTTTCTAAAACACATGAATCATGTTAAATTGATGGTGGGATTTGTTTAGGGATGATAGTTGAATGATTTTGGATGATTTAATTGTGATTTGGTGAAGAAAAATTGATGTTAGTGATGATGGTTGTTGTTGCTGTGTCGAACCAGAGAGGAAGAAAGACTAACAGCTATTTTTTTTCTCAAAATATGGTAAGTGTATGTTTTATTTAAGTAGTGCTAGTAGTGAGAATAAAAGGGGTGTTTGGCAACAAGTTTTGCTAGACAATTCATAAAAATAAAATAAAGGTGTGTTTGGTTTAGTGTTGCGCCACGGGTACGAACCAAGACAAAAGAGCTTCGGCTCGGTTTTTACCAACTAAGAGTCATTATAATTAAATCTCAAGCCCGATAATTAAATTAATGCATAACGAATTATAAGAAAAAGCTTTCGACTCGTTTTAAACCAAATACGACCATAAGTCGAAAAATAATGAAAGTAGAAATAATAGCTCTCACGGCTAAAATATGGCATTCGTCGTCTTCTCGATTATTTATCGGATAAATTCCATTCGTCAAAGCATCAAATAAAGGCTCAATCACCGGTTTCAACATAAGCCGTCAAACAATCCAATACTTACCATTACTTAGGAATTCAAAATCCGTTACAAAGTTAGGATAAAATAATGACGTCAAGTTCGGGTCATTACAACCGTCTTCAGAAACCTCCTCCCCTATTAATACAAAAACATCACCTCCCACCTCCAGCTCGTCTTCGAACTACGAAAGACTTAGTAAAGTACCAGTGGGTTTATTAACTACTTCCTTAGGTTTATTTCGCATCAAAGTAATCTTCACACCCCCAAACAGGAAACTATAAGTATTAGTTCTCCCATGGTGAGTTACATCACGGTTATACTCCCAAGGTCTACCCAACAACAAGTGACAAGCATCCATAGGTATCACATCACACCAAAGATTATCCTTATAAGTTGTTCCTACATAAAACGGAACTTGGACACGCTTGCAAACAGTTATCTCCCCACCCTTTTTAAGCCACTGTAACTTATAAGGTTTGGGACGATCTTCAGTTTTCAACCCTAATTTCTGGACTGCTCCTTCAGCTATCAAATTATCACAACTACCTGAATCGCATACAAAAGTACAAACCTACCCATAATGGTACAAGTTGACTGAAAGATGTTGTGTTTGAGCCAATCATCACCATCAGCTTTAGGTGTTAAGCAAGAGCGCCTTACCACCAAATTCACCCCCACATCTCCAAACACATACTCCCCCTCATACTCAGGTTCTGCATCATAAACTGCGTCTCCCACGTAGTCATCACAAGCCACATCATCATCTTCCTTAGGTTCAATAAATAACTGCCTCTTCCCAGCCTTCTTACACTCCGACTATCGGTGACCAAGTTCATCACAGTTAAAGCACTTGAACCCACCACTGCTGGTCGCTTTAGGAACTGGTCCAGTATTCTCACCAACTACTTTAGCCTGACTTGGGGCAAAACGGGATACCGCATTACCCGAACCAGAAGAACCTGTTGTTGTAGGAGAAGAAGAACTCCCCACTCTTCGGTTCTGCTTCTCAAAAGTCAGTGCACGTTGATACGCTTCAAAAAGTGTCATCGGATCAAACATGTTAACAGAATCCATGATCTGGACTCTTAAACCACCAATGTATGACAAGCTGATCTTCTGTCTCTTGAACGTCATTCCTTGCAATTAGTTGGTAAAATTCGGTCATGTAATCTTCAACAGACTTGGCCCCCTGTTTCAGATTTTGTAACCGATGGTACATCATTCGCTGGTAGTTATGAGGAATCAAATTATCCCTCATGACTTTCTTCATCTTCTGCCAACTCGTGATCTTTGACTTCCCAACTCTGTTCCTCGTCAGTTTCAATTGTTGCCACCACGCGGATGCCCGACCATGTAACTTGGTAGCGATCAACGAAACCCTTTTGTTTTCTAGAAATTATTTGAATTCAAATACTTCTTCAAAAGCAACAAGCCAATCAATAAACTCATCAGGCTTTAAAGTGTCCCCATAAACTCGGGAATATTAACCCTCATTCTAGTCTCCCAACGCCTATCATTATTCCCACTGCGATCTCTCATCCGTCGCCCTACTGATTGTTCATCATCAGATAAACCATCACCAAACGGATTTTCTTCCAGATCTGCATCTTCGTCCTCTACGGCGATTACGAGGCCTCCTATTTCTTATCAAAGTGTTCATCTGGTCGGTCAATTGATCAAACATTTGATCGAATCGCTCCTCCATTCTGTCCATCATACGCTGCTCAAATTCTTGTTTATTCACATCGTGAATAGGCCTAGTTCTCCTTGGAGGCATCTTGATCAGGAACTTTGGCTCTGCTACCAACTGATGTAGACTAAAAAACAAAGTAACAAAGATAAGTAATTGGATCTGTTGATTCAACAAGAATGCTAGAAACAATTCTGCTAATAATCGTTGATTCTTAAGAATGCCCGAAAATTAGGGTAAAACACGGCAACACAACGGCTAGTGGTTTAACTTTTATTAAACTGATAACTGTCTTGCTAAGGTTACATCAGATTCATTAAATAATGACTGTAAACAAAGAAAAACCCTAAAAATCCAACGGGCTGGACCGTAGCCCAATGACAAAGTCTAACTGAAAGTGAAAAAAACATAAATATGCAAAAAACTGATAGTAAAAAGGCTTTTCGAGCCTTGGAAAATCCACAACCAGCTAAAAGATGGTTACAACGTCGTCGGCCTCCATTTTACGCACGTTTGTTTTGGTAAAAGGGACTCATCCCCGGTAAAATATATTAAACCAAAAAAAGCATTGAAGTACAAATGGAATGTCGCTGAAATACCACATTAACCTCAAGCACAAGCGCTCGATCAATAGCTAAAAACTCGTGTATATGAAAAGCCATACACACTTACAAAAGCTAGAAAATTAAAAGAATCACTCTTCTAGCAAAACACAAAAATTTATGATTTAACTATTGCCTTGTCCCTATTTTCATAGAACCGGTTAGCAGTTTCATCATAAATATTTTCAACTTCTTCCTCGTCCGATTCATTAAGCACATCAAAACCATTAGAAGTAACAACCTTATTCCAAGGGTCATTCACAAATTTTGGACCAGATGAAGATGACGACGGAATATCCACAGCCTTAGAAGGCTTCTTTGGAGCCACTTTAGGTGGCATATTAACCTTAGGAACATACAACATATTAGATCCTACATGAATTCCCCCGATCTTCTTCTTTCCTCTTTTCTTCTTACTAGCCACAGTTGTAAAACCATCATTGGCTTGATTACCTATATTTTGATCCCCTGAAGCTAGATTAACATGAAGACTAACCTTAATCGACTTAGGACATTATTATGATCATGAGCAAAGCTTTTACAGTGACCAAAGCTTTTACGCACGTTTTGACAGGTCACGGGCTGAAAACGGACTTAGGATGCAAAAGTTATGCCTATTTTACGAAAGCCCTCTTCGTCACGCGATCTCGGGCCTCCAGAAACAAGTCAGCCTGTTCTTCAATACTTGGGCCTCCATCACAGTAGCTGCAGCATCATAAGAATTATCTAGAAAGAACAATAACCGTGCATTTGGTGCTATTCCAGTGGCTGTCCCCTTTGCATAACCGAAATAATTAGCGTGTACACAACTACCAGAAGCAGTCGATGATGTATGCGTATCATGTCTCTCATAATCTCTAGGGGAATCATAATCATCTGTTGTTGAAGTATTCTCCCTCCGTCGCTTCATTTTTACTAAATAATTGTGCACCGATGAGTTTCTTATTGCAGAAACCTTCAGTTTCACAAGCACCTCGCCAACGAGAAGGTACTTCCGACATCCCTTTGTCGTGAAAACTCTCACTTTCAGGCCAAATTCCTGTGTCAAGTATGCCAATGATCATATCATCACCAAGACCTGAAATGGGCCATAGACCTGAATTTTTCTTTAGTCCTAGAAATTTAGGTGTATGAGTTGTGTAAATCTTTCCAAGTGTTTCATCGAATGCTGTTACAAATGCCGATGCATTCTCAAGTTGCGAAAGTTGTGACTTTGTTAGGACCGCACTGAATCCGTCCATGACGTGGTTTTAAGTGTAGAGATGCATTGAGGGAGCTTCATTTGAAAGTGATGAAAGTATAGAAGTGTACCAGTTGTGGTGACTAGAGTATGGTGATATCATCATTGATTTGCCCATTAGGACGATGTACACTTGATAATCATCTGATGAAGCTAAGGACATAATTGATATGATTATCAAAGTCAAAACAAAGGCAATGAACTGAAAATCCACAAATCGTGCCATTTTGCACGATTATGTTATAAACTGTGCCTAAAGACATCTTACTTATATAGTTTAGGTTTTCAACTCAATTGCCGAATGTTTAGATACTATGTAAGAAGACACCAACACTAGAAGCCGAGAGCTAAAGATATTTTTTTCTTATTAACATTGTTAATCGAAGGTTAAAATAAACATTGTTACCAGGGTAACTATGTAGCTGTAAGCTGTGACCATAACAAAGCTTGCAGTTTGGATTTATGTGTAATGCCAAACGTTAACTTAGATTCTTGAAATTCATATGAGGATATATCAAGAAAGCAAAGAAAATCTACATTTTGGCCGACGTTTATAATAAAGAATGTGCTAAGGAGATGAAAACATTTATGTAGATCAGTAGTTCTAAATACTAGCGTATAAAAGAATACCTTTGACATAGTTATAACTTATAAGTGTAATGTAATATGATTTATAAACATTTTTAGTCTTTTATTTATTCTGTTATCAGGACTTGATGAGTATACATGAAGATTCATGGTTAATTTGTAAGGATATGGCAGATCAAAAGCAAAGTTCAACTTGACAGCGCCCTAAAAAATCAGAAAATGATCCAAATGTTCCTGCCAATAACCTGTGTTTTTTTAGGCAAATATATATAACAACCAAATACCAAAATGAAGTTGTTGTAGGGAAACAATAACACTTTTATTTATAAATCAAATAAATAAAATTAATTTTATTAACATAAAATAAATAACAGAATATAAATAACAGAAAATAAATACAGACATAATTATAAACGATAATTAAATAAAACAATAAAATAATAAAAAGACTTACTAAATCACCAGAAAGTCGAGGCACGCGTAAGACACACTTAGAACTAAAGAGCCGAGGCACGTGTTTGACACGCTTCCCTTAAAACAGATTCGTCGTCTGTTTCCCAGGGTACAACAGCCGAAACAGTAAGTTGTACTGTCGGACTTAACAAAACTGCCCGGAATTTCACCTTTACAGATGCGTACTCCATATGTTGGAAACCAATAATAATACTTATTGATTTGATGTGTGAAAGAAGCTATGGAATTAGGCCTCTATTTATACACAATAAACTCCCTTCCAGTTTACTCATCCCACCGATATGGGACAAAAAATTAAACTATTTTCCTCTTTAAGCATGGTACCAAATGCCTAACTTTGAGACACGATATCTCATTCACATCACCTTCATTTTGGACACATAAAGGCTCATTGCGAAGCTCTCTTCAAGGAGAACACGAACCTATAAAGTATCACTAATATATATGACACATACATATACATAATTGTGTCCAAAGTTGGTCAAAAGTTATTTTGCCAACAATATTTTCCAACAATCCCCCACATGAATAGAGATCGGTTGTAATACACAAAAGTTTCAATAAAATTCCAACAGTTGAATCTTGCATAGGATAGGTAGGTGTGACCCTTTGAACCTTCCCTTGTGAGATGCACTTAGTCTCCTAGATCTAAGTAGACGCGATGTCTTTGAACTTAGCCTCTGTTTACGTAAACGACAATACACACTCACACAAGAATCTCCCTGACATTGTCAAGTTCTCATAGTCGTGTTCGTTATGGTCATGAACACTAGCCTGGTTCTGCAAGAGCTCTTATAAATTGCGCCCCCACAATTTCTTTCGAAGCGACCCCTACTTCTCTCTCACATAGGTGATTTCATCTTGAATCATTAAAAACATATGTTTTATGATTTCATGTTGAATCATCATGCTTTATGATTTCATCATGAATCAATTAAGCCATGTGTTTAACCTCTCAATACGTCACATTGTTCTAGAAATGGACTAGGAAAGTTACTGTATTAAGTAACTCCCCCACATTGACGTGACTTCCCCCATATTTCTATGATTAGGTTGTCCTATTGAACCCAGATCTTGGGATCTCCAGTCAACTGGGTTAGATTTTCCTTCATAGAAACTCATTCTTTCAAGGGCTTTAGTCCCATTCCTTTAGATGACTCACTAACTAACTCTCTGCTTAAGCCTTTCGTAAGCGGATCCGCGATGTTATCCTTTGACGTTACGTAGTCAGTCGTGATAACTCTAGTTGAGAGTAGTTGTCGCAACAATCACAATCTATGACGGATATGTCTCGACTTACCGTTTACATTTGTGATATGAGCTCTGTCAAATTCTATTGACTATCACACTTTATAAACATGGTCGTTACCGGTATACGCCATCTTGGTATGTCCTTTACGAATTAACGTAAACTATCCTGCATATTTTTTTAAATTTATCTCAAATAATAAATTCATATTTCATCATAGATTTAGCTATAATTGTCTCTTTGAAATACTTTCAAGATTTCTAGGACATAGCTTTCCACTTAGGATAAATACATCCCCTCGAGTGGATTTAGATTCTTATATGTAAGAATCTATATTTGCATTACTCTATCACTATAGTAGTAGGATATCTTCCATAATGCAATATTATTAGTATCATAGTACTCAAGTAATACTTATTCAAATGGTCCCCACTTGAATTACTAATATATCTGCTTGCCTGATTATAGGTTCTAAATCAGATCATACTCACGTCATTAGACACATAAGATACCCAATATTCTTTGAGTATTCAAAATGGGAAATAATTTTACCTCTATTTTAAATAGATGAAAAAAAATGTCATTGGACTCTAGCTAGGCCGGAATCCCCCACATTGAACCTCTCAATAATATTGTTTTTCTTAATGTTTGACTTCAAAATGAATCCATATGGGTTCAACAAACCCAACAACTAATGAAATAAATGTCAAATATTGACTCCAACAGATCATTAGTGGATTTATTCATCTTGTTATCACTTCTAGTGATAAGTATATTCATGTATAAACACAAGAGTACATATTTACTATTGATCACACATACATACATGAATTTTGAATCCACATTCTGACATGATATGGTCAAAAAGTTTGATGTCATTGTTTGGTAGATTGTCTTAAACTATATAATGACTTAATTAACCTACAAACTTTTCTCTCTAGCATAGGAACTATGAATCCCTCAGGCTGGTTCATGTATAGTTCCTTTTTCTAAATCCCTGTTTAGAAATATCGTTTTCATATCCACATAAGAAACTTCCAAAATTTCTTAATGCGGTCAATAAAGTACCATCATAATTGAGGCTTTTCGTGTAACATGCAAATAAGCATCCAAGGAAGATAGACCTTCTCGCTTTTTAAATTCTTTGATTACCAATATTTCTTTGCACATGTCAATGGTGACATGCACATGTTAATGGTGACATCGAATTTATTCTATTTTTTTTAAGATCCATTTATAGCCTAGTGGTTTACAACTTAAGGTAGACCCACGAGCTTCTAAGTTTACTTTTTAAACTATAATGTATTTCACTTTTGGCTTCTTTTCATTGATACCCTTTCAAAGAAGTTATTGCTTCTCAGTAAGAAGTAGACTCATTTTCTACCATAAAAGAAACAAAAATCAAATCCAACCAATCTCTCGGTTCATGTCATTTTGTTTCTTCTAGGTTGAACCTCTCCTTGGGTCAATCTTGTCTCTCATCAAAGAGCTCAATATCATCTCGTTGTCTCTGACCTTGGACAACCTCGTCATCTATGCTAGATGATCTTTCAATTTCCTTCATAAACAAGGAATATATTTCCGAAGAATGAATCATTCCTTAATTCCATTACTATGTCTATTTTCGATTCATGTACAATGAAACGATAAGAACTGCTATTCATAACAAAACATGTGAACATACAATCCATGGGTTTAGGTCCAATCTTTCGAACCATGAATTTCAAACGGATATCTTAGCTAGATACCCCCCACATTTGTAAGTACTTATAAGATAGTTTTCTTCTCACCCATAATTCGTAAGAAGTATCTTATTTTATTTACAAGGGATCTTATCTAAAAGATAAGCAATCGATATAATCGCTTTCCCCCACATGCCATGGCTTAAACCTGGACTTAAGAACATGGCATTAACCATTTCTTTTAAGGTGTGATTTATTTTCTATATCAAGAGCAATGAATTTGTGTCTTATTCTAAGTTTAGCATAAAAATTTAGAAATAGAGACACATATTCACCTCCAATAACTTCGAATCACCTTATTATCGATAATAAGTTGGTTCTCAACTTATGTAAATAGATCAATCTTGTCTATATCCTTACTCTCAAGTAAGTGTAAATAGCAATATTTTGTACCGCATTTAGCCAATATGGTGAAGTACACGATACTCTATACCTTAGTAGGTATCAATTCTAAATCACATAAAACCATGTGAATCATATCAAGGTTTTTGGTTATTTCTGTTCAACCAAGAGAAAAGACTTATCAATTTGGCTTTAACCTAAGTTTTGATTTTGTAATCCGTGTCAATACAAAAATGGGTATCCAATTTGGTTTAACTGGACAACATGTTGAGTAAAAATTTAAAACATGTCAAAGTAAGTCATAACATACATTTAAAAATGACCATTATAAAATATAATCAACTTACCCATTTTAAAGGCATAACCCGTATGCACTAAATTTATGTTATTCGTTAAATCGATTTTTATTTGATTCAAACACATATGAAAGCCAAATTTCATTAAGCAACCATCCAGACATAAGATTCCTACGAATCTCCGGCACACACAACGTTGGTTAACTTAGTTTCTTTTCCAGATGTAAATCACATCTTTTTCCTTGATATTAGCAGTTGGAGAGTTGCCGAAACTCGTTCTCTCCATTCTCAACTGCAATATAAGAGTTATTCAAACTCTTATCACCATATACATGACAAGATACAGAAGTGCTGATGCACCATTATCTGTGGTTGGATTCACTCATGACCTCAGTTTTCATGTCATTCTAGCCATTTAACACATAGTTACGGCACAAAACGCTTCTGAATGCTTTAAAGCATCTACCGTACACATAAATCAAGTATCGGTCTCCCATTTTACAAGTAAGGGAGCAGATCCTTTAGATGTCACTCGTGACATTCCAAATAATTTTTTAATCCGATGTCTCATAATTAGTTTGAAACTAATTTTTGTTACTATTAACAACGTTCTAAATCACATAGTGTTTCTTATCCAAAACGAATTAAATCAAATTTCGATTCAAACCACTAATGTTTTGTACGATCCGTTACACAAAACCACTTTAAAGAAAGTCTTTCGACTAAACAATTAAAGAATGTCTCCTATGACATAATCTTTCTAATAAAACCACATATGTTATCAATCTTCATCATGAAGATCTTAATAGATCAATTTCATATGATCAATTTCTACAACGAAACTCAACAAGGTTTCAGTAGATCCATTCTTTAAAAAAAAACTCAACAAGATTTTAATAGATATGCCTTTAAACTCAACAATGTTTTTATAGGTATATCTACAAACTCAACAAGGTTTCTATAGGTATATTTATAAACTCAACAAGGTTTCAAGAATATATATGGTCTATAATTAGACTCGGCCCAATTTACAATGAATTACACAAGTCAAACAAACTCTTCCACTAATTTAATAAAAATAGTGTATGTAATCTGATATTTAATGATAACTCATACCATTGTCAACATCTTGATTCAGAGAAATTCTTCTTGATTTCATTGAACACGTTTCAAAAGTCTAATAAAATAAGATCTTGCACTTTATGAAATCAATGAATACGTTCTAATAATCTCATAAAATAGCAACTTATCTTTTATGAGATTTGTGTCAAAGAAACTCCACTTGGTTTCAATGAATCTAAATTCACCATGATTCCAATCATGCTGTAACTGGCGCACCAATTACATTTACAAGATTCACTAGGGTCACAATTGTGTTACCACAAGTAAATTTGTCAATATTCTAACAGAATACAGTTAAGAACTATTAAAACAATTTGGTATCTATTAAACTCAACATGGTTTATATAAACTTGTACCAAATCTGATTCAAAGAAACTCAATCGTGGCTTCAGTAAATCTAGGTTAAAACTATAAAATATGTAATAAACAAACTAAACGATCAGTTTGAACGCAAACTCATCATGGTTTCAAAACAAACTGATACGATAAACTGTTTTAAAAAATCGTTTATAGACCTGTAACACCAGATCTGTTAATTAAAATTCTTTTTACTTAAAAACTGATTTCCTAAAGAAACACAATCTTGGTTTCGGGAGAATACAGTTTGTATAAAAAGAAGTTAATTAAATTAATATGATTTTAGCAAAAAAGTGTTTAATTATGTTACACAGAATCTGTTTTAAGACTGTAGGGAAACTATAACACTTTTATTTATAAATCAAATAAATAAAATTAATTTTATTAACATAAAATAAATAACAGAATATAAATAACAGAAAATAAATACAGACATAATTATAAACGATAATTAAATAAAACAATAAAATAATAAAAAGACTTACTAAATCACCAGCAAGTCGAGGCACACGTAAGACACGCTTAGAACTAAAGAGCCGAGGCACGTGTTTGACACGCTTCCCTTAAAACAGATTCGTCGTCTGTTTCCCAGGGTACAACAGCCGAAACAGTAAGTTGTACTGTCGGACTTAATAAAACTGCTCGAAATTTCACCTTTACAGATGCGTACTCCATATGTTGGAAATCAATAATAATACTTATTGATTTGATGTGTGAAAAAAACTATGGAATTAGGCCTCTATTTATACACAATAGACTCCCTTCCAATTTACTCATCCCACCGATGTGGGACAAAAAATTAAACTATTTTCCTCTTTAAGAATGGTACCAAATGCCTAACTTTGAGACACGATATCTCATTCACATCACCTTCATTTTGGACACATAAAGGCTCATTGCGAAGCTCTCTTCAAGGAGAACGCGAACCTATAAAGTATCACTATTATATATGACACATACACATACATAATTGTGTCCAAAGTTGGTCAAAAGTTATTTTGCCAACAATATTTTCCAACAGTTGTTTTGTTGGCTAAAAAAGGGATATATAGACGCGAGCAAAAGAGAGCTGGAAGCACACACACATAAAAAAAGAACACACACAAAATCAAAGATACTTTATGCCTTTATTAGAACTATCCCTTCTATTTAACTTAAAACTGTTAGAATGTGTAACCCCCATGAATAGGTATTGTCTTATTGATGTGTATTTATACTTATACACAGAATATTCTAGAACCCTAATCCCACAAGTCGGGCTTGGGCCTTTTATTGTCTAATACTCCCCCGCAGTCCGAGCGGCGAAATCGCGAAAGCTCGGACTCAAGAAGTAAACTAGAAAAGAAAAACAAAACATAAGAAAAACATATATTAGAAGTGGATCTTGATATGCAGTGGATCTTGATATGCAGCGGATCTTGAGAAGCAAGAAATCTTGAGAAAAAGCGGATCTTGAGAATAAGATTATCTTTAGAAGGATTTTTGGAGTGGATCTTTAAAAAAAACTATGGAGAAAAGTAGTAACAAAAGAAAAAGAAAAAAAAACAAACAAAAAACAAAAGAGTTGCCTCGGGACTTGATACCCTTGATTCAACACCAACAAAAGTCGTCTCGGGACTTATACCCTTGATTCGACAAAATTCGTCTCGGGACTTGATACCCTTGATTCGACAAAAGTCGTCTCGGGACTTATACCCTTGATTCGACACCAACACAAGTCGTCTTCGGGAATTGATACCCTAGATTCGACACCAAAAAAAGTCGTCTCGGGAATTGATACCCTAGATTCGACGTAAAAACGAATAGCAAACAATTATAAAAAGGAAAAAAAAAGAAACAAAAACGAAAACAAACTTTTTTTTAATAATCGATATGTGACTAAATTGTATCATTAACATACCACTCCAAAGCGAGGCATTTGTTTCTTTTATCTTGTTTCTTCGCAGACTCCCTTTTTTTTAGTACCAACCTAATGAAGGTAATTGATCACTTCTTTTATTTCTTGCGATGCTCCATAATTTTATTTTTCTTGCGCTGCTCATCCATAATCTTTTTTTTTCTTGCGTTTGATAATTCTTTTTTTTTTTATCGATGAGTAAGGGGTTATGACTCTGGATCGGTGGTGATGGAGGATTTTTTAGGTTAAGATCGAGTATGGCTTGATACCATGTTAGAATGTGTAACCCCGTATTGTCTTATTGATGTGTATTTATATTTATACACAGAATATTCTAAAAACCCTAATCCCACAAGTCGGGCTTAGGCCTTTTATTGTCTAATAAAAACTAGACAAACTAGTGGCTTAGTAATCCCTGGTTACACAGTGTATGAAAAGCATTAAGCAGAGTTTATGATTCTCGATCATTTCTTATGTTTGGCGTGGAGCATTTAGTAACAGTTGGCATTTACGAGTAGCATTTAACTTTTAGTGTTTTTGGATAAAAGGAAGTAAAACATGCATTAAAATTTTATAGCTACTTTTCTAAAGCTACTAAAACAAGCTTAAATATTCTAACCCTGCTTTTACACATTTACACGAACTTACCGCTACCACTTAGTGCTACCTGCTTACAACGAGTCCTACCTGCATACAATTGGGCTAGCTGCCTAACTCAGTTACCACCAAGGGTATCCTTGGGTTCGATATGTGAGTTTCCACAACCTAGAGGTTGTGACTTGTGAGTTCAAGTTTCGCTCGAGTCATGTGTGGCCACCTAGGTTCTTCTGGAGCTTGGGGGAGGTATTACCTAGAGTTAGTCTTGCAAGAGATAAGAATCTCTGTTTCTAGTGTGAAGCCGTGAATTCTAGGATATCCCTTCGCCGGGTGTTGGTTCGGGTCCAAAAGCATGTTCGCTTGGATGGTTTAACTCGGGGTCGGATTTCAAATGCGGTGCCGTTCTAAAAAAAACTTGTTGTTTTACAATTATATAACAAAATAATTAGTATTAATTAGTATTAATAGCATAGAGTGAACCTTCTTGATAGCTAATGACGTGGCAGATTCAACTTCGTTCTCCAATGGTTCAGTGTTCGACTCTATCATGACTTGAAAATGTAACAGGTGGCCCGACGGTGAGTTATGGCGTTTTTTGTCGCCGGAAAATATTACGACGGTACTAAACATGATAGAGTCGACATGATGGAAATAAAACTAACTGAACTGTAATAGTAACATTTTACGAGGCTGGTGTGAACTCTATTTTGACTCTTTTCGGTTGTGAACTACCTTTTGACCCGTCTCTCGGTTAAGAACTCTAGTTAAGAACTGCGGTAATTAAACTATCAAAGTACGAGACAAATACTAGTAACGTGTAAAGCAAAATGTTTTGAAGAGATTTTATGCATTTCAAAAATATAGTTTTTAATGGATAATATACACAAAAGTTACTAAATTTTGGAAAAAAATTCGATTTAGTTACTATAATTTAAAAGCTAACACAGAGGTTACCCAAATATTCGGGTTTATGTTTTAAGTTACCAAACATTAATAAAAGTTATACATCCGTTACTCCTTGGAAGAGATATCGGCTGAGATTCAAGTTGACCTGCTGTGTTTGATGTGTGTGGGCCCCACTCCTTTTATTATTCATCTTTAACACCTCTTCTTCTTTCTCTCACTCAATTCATCTCACCATCATTTTTTTTCTCACTCTATAAAGTCTGATCACTTAACACGTGCTACTCCGTAGTTTAACAAACTGATCAATGAATATATGAAGTCCACAAAACCACAACCCACGAAAGACAATTCCCCTTCAACGTCCTGTTACAACCATTTGGTTTCTACTTTCTAGTCTTCCACCATTATTTGATCGAAACACGACTGTCCTATTAGACCCTTTGCGACAAAAAGATTGCATATTATATACCTTTCACAATTATCGGCTTATCGCTAACATTCACCCCATTCAATTCATGGATAATAAGTTACTATGCTAATGCTTTTTACATCAGGCACAACATTAAGCACAAATACGTTGCTTCCTTCCTTCTCAGTACTACTTTAGACCATCACCATGACACCATGCCCACTAGTGTGAGCACTGTTAAAATTGAGGACCTAATCTGCCTACCCATTTTAACATCAAGGACTTATTATGTTGTTTTTATTGTTTCTGTTACAGGTTTGGACTTGGTGTGAAATGTCTCATGGACTACAAGGACCAAAGGTGTCAAGCTTCGTTAGTTGCTACTGGACTTGGACGTTGGGCTTTTTATACCCATCATGAAGAGCCCATTACAACGGCTCTTTATTCTTTTGTCTTTGTTTATAGAGAGGAGTGTGTATCTCATAGTTATAATCGCCTCATTTTGGTTGTGTGTTTCTCACACAGTTATATTCTCTCTCTCAAACTCTTGAACTCAGAAACCCTTGTTAATCTTTTTGTTTATTGTTTTGTGATTGTAAAACTATGATCATGTAGATCATAGGGCTACACGTGAGTAGCACTGGTAGTCTTTAATGTTTTTCTTATTTTGTTTGTGTTCTTGATCTTGTTTAATAAAAGGAAAAGTGTTTGAGGTGTTTGATTCATGTTTTTCAACATGGTATATGAGCCAGGTTGTTGATAATCGATGAAAATTTTTTTAGGGTTTCAAAAATTTTTGGGGGTTTTATACGATATACACTTTTTTGATTAGATCTGCTATTGAGATAGCAGGATCTGTTAATATTACTTCTTGATTCAAAGGTTTGATACCTCAATTTTTATTTTAAAAAATTAGGGTTTCTGAGATCTGGTGTTTCATCTCATGTGGTTACTTTTTTGGACGATTGGTTACTTTATTCTTCTATTGAAGTGCTTTTCCCTAATTTTCCTTGAAAAAAAATTAGGGTTTCACTTTATTTGAAGAGGTTCTTGGTTTGTGGTGATTTCCTAAGTGGGATTTGCATCTCTGTTGCTGGTTCGTGGTTCTTTGGTTATTTTCCCTATTTTTCCCTTGAAGGAAAACTAGGGTTTGTGATTTTATAGGTTCTGTTGCTTTCTAGACTAAGTGAATCTAGAAGCAACAGTTCGATTGTGCTTATTTATGGGTTTGGTAACAACTCTCACACTCTCTCTTTTACTTGGTACTTGCTACTTGCTTCCTTAATTATTTCTTCTTGTTCTTTGTGTCTTTTTTATTTATTCACCCTTTAATTGGATCCTCACCCTTTGCCTTGCCCTTGACCTGCCACCCTTGAGTGGTTTGGAAGCCTGGTAACTTTGTTGGCTTAGGACTGAGTTATTATTTGACTTGTTGACTTGTCACCCTGTCTGAGCATGGTGATACTAATACTGAGAATGTAACTGACCAAGTTAAACTAATCAGTAAGCTTGATTTAAGTGACCCTTTGCATTTGCACCCTAATGATTCTGCTCTCTTGACTGTTGTTACTGTTAAACTTAAGGGAACTAAAAATTATTAGATTTGGGTTAATGCCATGTTACTTGACCTGTTGACTTGTCACCCTGTCTGAGCATGGGTCTTGTAAAAGATCTGTTACTAATGAAGTTTTGGGAAAACAGTGGGACAGGGTGAATGCTGTTGTTTTGGGGTGGATCCTTAACTCTATTTCTGAGGAACTTTTTCTTGGTCAAATTTTTTCAAAGAAGGCTAAACATGTTTGGAAGGAACTTAAAGAGACCTATCATAAGGTTGATGGGTCTGTAATTTTTAATTTGCATCACAAGATTAATACTTTGAAGCAAAATGTGTCTAATTTGTCTGATTATTATCATAAGTTGAATGCCCGTTGGAAACAATATGATGCCATGGTTGAATTACCTGCTTGTGTGTGTTCTGCTTCCAGTGATTCTAAAAAGCATAATCAGTTGTTGAAGTTGATGCAATTTTTGATGGGATTGGATGATTCTTACATGACTATAAGAAGTTCTATTTTGTCTAGAGAGAATCTCCCTGATGTTAAGGGAGCTTATGCCATCATTTCCAATGAGGAATCTCACAGGATGGCTTCTGGTAGTGTTTCTGGGTCTTCTTAAAGGACTCAAAACTCTGCTTTTTTCTCTAATGGGCCTGCTAGAAACAATACTCAAAGACCTCAAAACCCTCAAAATTCTCAAGCTAGTAATTTCAGACCTAACCCCGGGAACAATGGAAACTTTAGACCTAATTCTAGCACCACTGGTTTTAGACCTAATTCCCCTAACAACAATAGGTATAGACCTAATGGTAATAGTAATGTTGAGATTGTTTGTGAAAACTGTGGTTATAATGGGCACACCATTGATAGATGCTTTAAAATCATTGGTTATCCTAGTGACTTTGGAAAAAGAAAGAGGGGGGGGGGGGGGGGGGGCAAAATTTTAAAGGGAAAAGTGTCTCCAATAATTCTATTGGGACATATTCTTCTACTGGGTTCACTGATGAACAATTGACCACTTTGCTCTCTCTTATTAAGGATAACAAAAGCTCTGCTAATGACTCTCAAAAGGTAGTTCATGCCAATATGACAGGTATCTATTTCAACAACAGCAAAGCTTTTAATGACAATTTTGAGAAATTCTTTTGTTGTAGCACTAACATCAAATCTAAACTGCCTTATAAGGGGAAGGTTTTTGATTCTGGGGCAAACCAACATATGACCAATAATGAATCTGATTTGGACAATGTTTTTGACATCTCTCACTTAAACATTAAAGTGGCTCATCCCAATGGGACTGAAGCCATTATTTCTAAAATTGGTAACCTAAAACTTCCTAATGGGCTGTTTTTATTTGATGTTCTTGTGATTCCTGATTATTGTGTTATTCTTATTTCTGTTTATAAATTTGCTAAGGATAATAAAGTCTTGGTTGTTTTTGATGAGAATAAATGTTTTTTTGTGAATCAGGATTTGAATCACCAAATTTTTTTAGGGACTGGTAGACAATGTGATGGTCTTTACTATTTAGATATAGAGGGTACTAAGATTGTGCATGATTTCTGTGTTCCTACTTGTTCTCTTTCCAAACATGACTGGCATGTTAGATTAGGTCACCCTGCTGACCCTGCTCTAAGTGTTCTAAAAAAGAGTTTGAACATATATGATTTTGGTCAACATGATTTGTGTGAAATATGTCAAAGAGCTAAACAAACTAGAGAACCATTTCCTTTAAGTGAACATAAAACTAAAGTTCTTGGTGATCTTGTTCATTTGGATTTGTGGGGTACTTATAAGGTGACCAGTCACACTGGTCATAGGTATTTATTGACTGTTATGGATGACTATACAAGCGTTGTTTGGGTGTACTTGATCAAAAGTAAAGATGAAGTTGGGATTTATATTGAATTTTTTTTCAATCTGCTGAAAACTCAGTTTAAAACAAATGTGAAAATCTTTGGAAGTGACAATGGAACTGAATTTGTTAATCATGGTTTTCAAATTTTTTTTCATAATCATGGGATTATACACCAAACCTCTTGTCCCTACACTCCACAACAAAATAGGGTTGCTGAAAGGAAACATAGGCATCTGCTCAATGTGACCAGATGCCTTATGTTTCAGGGGGGAATTCCTTTAATATTTTGGACTGAATGCATTCTAATTGCTACCTATCTTATTAACCGATTGCCTTCTTTTGTGCTAAATGGTAGATCTCCTAATGAGATGATTTATAATTCATCCCCAAACCTCTCTCATATTAGAACCTTTGGATGTCTTTGTTTTGCTACTATTTTAAATAGTTATGATAAATTGTCCAATAGATCTGAAAAATGTGTAATGATGGGTTTATCTAACTCTCAAAAGGGTTACAAGCTTTATAGTCTTGACAGACATCAATTTCTTGTTTCTAAAGATTTCAAGTTTTTTGAATCCATTTTTCTTTTTAAAGATGGTGTTTTGAATAAAAAGAATAATAATGAAGAATTTGATGTTTTCCAAAATGATAAGGCTTTGACATTTTTTGACTTAGAAAACCCTGAGCTATCCTATGATGATGAGAGAGTAACAAATGCACATAATGGTGACCATGGGTCACCAAGTGTTAGCAGCTCACCCATGAGTCTAGGTGATAGTGGACACATTGCCTCAGGAAATGATACCACAGATGTCAGTTCAAGGGGGAATGAGGCTGCCACACTTTATGATAATCACATTTCTGAGGGTCACTTGGAAATTAACTACAGTCTTCCCCTTCATGTTCAACGCATGGGAGAAGACTTGGGTGATAATTCTAATGTTAATGCTCAGGAAGGGTTAAGAAGGTCTTCTAGACCTTCTGTTTTTCCAAAAAATTATAATGATTTTGTTGTTAAATCAAAGGTCAAGTATGGGATTGAGAGGTTTATGGGATATTCTAGGATCGAGGATGATGCTTTATGTTTTGTAACTCAATTAAATAAAAATAGTGAACCTATGAACTTCTTTGAAGCCTCCCAAAACCCTCAATAGGTTGATGCTATGAATTTAGAGTTTGCTGTCTTACTTGAAAATGATACTTGGGATTTAGTTGAGTTACCTCATGGTAGAAATGCTCTGAACTTTGAGTGGGTTTGGAAGCTCAAGTTTAAATCCAATGGTGAAATAGAAAGGTATAAGGCTAGACTTGTTGCCATGGGTTGTGGTCAAAAGGAAGGGATTGATTATGAGGAAACTTTTTCTCTTGTTGTGAAAATGGTTACTGTTAGATGTTTAATTAATCTTGCTGTTAACTAGTCTTGGCCTATTTACCAACTTGATGTTAACAATGCCTTCTTGTATGGTGAGCTTGATGAAACTGTTTACATGAAACCTCCACAAGGATTTTATACTGGTAACCAAAATCTTGTGTGTAGGTTGAAAAAATCTATTTATGGTCTTCAGCATTCTCCTAGACAGTGGAATTTTAAGCTCACATATGTCCTTATTGAGAATGGGTTTGTTCAAAGCAAATCGGATTACTCTCTTTACACTAAGTCTGTTGATAAGTTGATCATTGTTGTTCTTGTTTATGTGGATGACATAATTGTTACTGGGAATAATAAGACTGAGATTGATAACTTAAAAATGTTTTTGAAAGGTAGGTTTAAAATTAAAGACTTGGGAAACTTGCAGTATTATTTTGGTATTGAAGTTATCAAGACTGACTCGGGTGTCTGTTTAAATCAAAGGAAATATGTGCTTGATCTCTTGTCTGAAAATAGGTTGCTTGCCTGCAAACCATCTAAGACACCCTTGGTGTCTAAGATGTCTATTTCCAATCAACCATCTGAAAATGACCATCTTCTTGATAATATTGTTAAATATCAAAAGCTTATGGGTAAATTGATCTATTTGACCAATACCAGACCTGACATTTCTTATGTTGTTCACTGTTTGAGTCAATTTATGCATTCTCCTTTGTTGTCTCATAAGAAAATTGCTTTCAGAATCCTGAGGTATCTAAAGGGGTCTCCTGGCCTTGGTATTAATGTTGTAAGAAACTCTGGTATGTCTCTTAAAGCCTTTTCTGATGCTGACTGGGCAAAATGCATTGTGACTAGGAGGTCTGTTACTAGGTATTGTGTTTTCTTAAATGGAAACTTGATTTCATGGAAGAGTAAAAAACAACATACTCTCTCTAAATCTTCAGCAGAAGCAGAGTACAGAGCTCTTACTTCTGTGACTAGTGAAGTCATATGGATCCTCAAAATTTTAAAGGATTTGAAATGTTATAATCTTTTGCTTGTGGATCTATTTTGTGACAGCAATTCTGCTATGAAAATAGCATCCAACCCTATGTTTCATGAGAGAACTAAGCATCTTGAAATAGACCTTCACTTTGTGAGGGAAAAGATTTTAAATGGTGTTGTTAAAACTGTCAAAGTGGACTCTGCAAATCGAATTGTAGATGTCCTAACCAAAGGGTTGGACATTGAACTGCATCAAAAGTTTGTTAACAAACTTAGAATGATAAACCTGTATGGGTAATCAGATTAAGGGGGGATGTTAATATTGAGGACCTAATCTGCCTACCCATTTTAACATCAGGGACTTATTATGTTGGTTTTATTGTTTCTGTTACAGGTTTGGACTTGGTGTGAAGTGTCTCATGGACTACAAGGACCAAAGGTGTCAATCTTCGTTAGTTGCTACTGGACTTGGACGTTGGGCTTTTTATACCCATCATGAAGAGCCCATTACAACGGCTCTTTATTCTTTTGTCTTTGTTTATAGAGAGGAGCATGTATCTCATAGTTATAATCGCCTCATTTTGACTGTGTGTTTCTCACACAGTTATACTCTCTCTCTCAAACTCTTGAACTCCGAAACCCTTGTTAATCTTTTTGTTTATTGTTTTGTGATTGTAAAACTATGATCATGTAGATCATAGGGCTACACGTGAGTAGCACTGGTAGTCTTTAATATTTTTCTTATTTTGTTTGTGTTCTTGATCTTGTTTAATACACAACTAGAGAAACAGCCTTTACCCACAGCAAGATCCGTAGGAAATTCTGTGGGAAAGGGCCCTTTCCCACAGATTTCCCACGGAATATTCCGTTTGTAAAAACATCGTGGGTAAATATTTTCCCACGAAATTTCCTACGGAGCGTTGACCATTTTCTCACGGATTTCCCACGGTTTTTATCACACATTTTTAACATTCAAGGAGTGATTTTTTCTCACGGATTTCCCACAAACATTTTTTCCCACATATTTCCCACGAACATTTTTTCCCACAGATTTCTCACGATCTTTTCCCACGAATTTCCAACAAGTTTTTTCCCACAATGTTTAACAACTTTTCACATAAATTCAATAATTTTAGTATTGAATATAATAATTTTTTTATACCCATTAGTATCTATTTATATTTTTAGCATTTTACAATAAAAACACAAATCAAATGAGATTTAACAACAAAACTATAGCAATTCGAAAGCAAATCCAGTAAAAAAATATTAAATACCAAATTAATATCTAAGAATAACAAGATCAACTACAAAAACTAAATCTACACAAAAACTAAATCTATACAAAATCTAAACTATACAAAAAACTAAATCCATGCAGATCTGTACAAAAATTACAAACTCTACTACTACATCTTGTCTTCCATCTTTTTCAGCAACATCTCACTTATTCCCATAACTCGTTTCTCTTCCTCAAAGATCTAGTAGTGGCACAAAAGATGAAGAATATTAAAAATATGAAGAATAAAAGAAGAAAAAAAATCATTTTTCTACAATATTACCGGATATAAAAAATACCAGATCTACCATAGATATTACCCGATCTACAATATATGTTCGAGTGGCCCAAGTTATCATCTCATCTTCAATCATTTTTCGCATTACCAGATCTACAATAAAAATGAATATTGATAATAAAAAATCATTAGAAAAAAAAATTGAAAGCATGCCTGTGTAAATTTTTAGGGACTGTCGTTTAGAGATGAAATAGGTGTTGGAATTTATAAATACTAGTTAACCATTAACTACGAGTACGCAGCGGAATGGATCTAGTATAACATACATGATTAAGCACATAATAAAACCAATTTAAAACCAACCTTTAATTAATTGAATAAATCAATTAATACGTCTTGATCTTGATCTTGAACTTTAACGGTTAAATTACCGTCTCCATCGTTTGCTCACACGACACGTCAAACGAACATCACTACGATGCTAATAGTAACTCCACTTCTCAAACAACAAGTGTTTACATCTTGTAACTAGAAACCCTAGATCCAAAACCCTAATTGGGATTACGTAAGGATCGATTTATAGAACGTTACAAGATTGATTAACCCAAAATCCCATAAACCCTAATTAGGGTTTATGCATGTCGAACCACCAAGGGAGAACTAAAACCTAAATCTAGTGATTTACGGTTTAGTTAAAAAGCTTAAGACTTTATAAGAAAACCACCAAAAAGGATCGATCTTATAAAGGTTTAACCTTTATGTGATTTAAGGGTTAATGGGAAAAATCGTTTGGTTTTGGTGTGGTGTTTGGGTCGATCGGACGCAACAAGGAACAAGGGAAAGGGACAAAATTATGAGCTAGGGGTTTGTGTATTTATACACATTCTCCACCTCCTCAAAATCTTTAAGGCCCAACCCAAGAAACCAATTAAGGAAAGGATTACCTTAATCAAATATTCTTGAATATTACTTACCAAAAACCAACAACCAAAAAATCTTCTAGAACCCCCTATATACAATATATTCGGCCGATTGGCCTTAGAGTTTCTAGAAGTCGATTTTCTTCCAAAATTTAAATAACGCACTCACGATAAATTAATTAAATCCCGTTAATTAATTTAAGCACCGTTAATTAAATAATAAGTGAAGTTTTTATTAAACGTTTAATTATAAATAATAAAACGTAAATAAAAGTGTGTTCTCCGTATTGAGTGTGTGCCCCCGATAGGCTCACGTATTTCCGATGGCTAAACGATCGCATATCCCAACAGCTCCCACTTGTGAGAGTTTAGACATACAACGTCCATAATAAAGTATCTAGCAACACTTCATTATAACCGGAGATGACTGAGGTATAGTTTCAAGAAGAATATCTCAAAAGTATTAATGGTATACGATTATGTGACTTGCTAATAATCATCCCTTTGTTACTAGTACCGTTTAAACTATGGATATGGATCCTAACTCATTCCATGAAGTTTAAATTATAGTTTCTCGTTATAGAAGTTAATTCAGATATACCAAACGTAAACAAGTATCATCTTGATTTACACTTTGGGTGCGGCCACACAATTATCTGATTAATTCTGGAGAGGGCCCAGTGGTACTTCACTGCACTATATCAAGTGGAGGAACAAATTCTTTATTGACTACAAGTGTTTGTGGATGCTGCTTCACAACACCTCCAATTAGAGTCTTTATAACTAGGTCTGGCGAACTAGCGTTGGACATAGAATCAAGAAGTGATATTCACACATGCACAAACTTGTTTGCATCTCAAGTCTAAGGATGATGAATTAATCACCATTTTCGCAATCTTACTCATGACAAGGATCCAAAAGTAACGATTCGAAAGTTCGGGGTGTCCAATATGCATCCCTTATGAATAACACATGAGTTTGGCGGGAACCGTCCATATATTCAAAGAATATAACCAGCACTCACATTTGTCTTAATGTAGACAATACTCCCATATTGCTAACCGACAATGGACATATTTAGAATAATCAAATATTCAAGGATTTAAACATACAAACATAGGGCAACAATAATTATATGAATGAATAACAAATACCAACTATCTTTATTCATCAGAAAGTAATTATTGTCTTACCATCCCAATTATCCAAATACTAAAATAGATATGCATGAAACTAATTTAGCAAGTTGAAGTCAAATGTTTCCAACATTCTCAACTATTCTTTAACAAGATAGCTAAATAGTTATCTAAGTAAAGTTTCCGAATACTTGTTTCAAATTTCTAAATTGTGAAAGATTTGGAAAACAAGATGAGTGTCTTTTCTTACATGCTCATACTATTTGCAAGTTTCATAGTAGGGGATATCGTCAATCCTTGCATAAGGTATTTAACATCACCGATATACTGACAGTCATCTTTACAGTTTCTTAAAATGTAAAGTATTCTTATTCCTTAATGTGTAATGCAACAATGCTCATTGTGAGCACATCTAGTTTAGCAGATTTATCATAAATGATAACATCTCACTTTACTAGATCGATTATCCTCTAGTATCAGTGTACACATACATCATATGCTTTATAATTCGTAAACATTTGTATTAACAATAATCTAAATACTCTCAATTAGATATTGTTTTTTTTGTCAGCTCACTTTGCTCTTGTACAAAAATGACAACAAGTCATATACACAATATAATATTTATACATAATGAATCCTTAGTTAAAAACATAAGGTTTCCATTCATGTTATAAATTATGTCAAGTGAAATATATAATCAAGACTCGCTTTGAATGATGTATTGCATTGTGTTGGACTTAATTACCGTATATGCTTATATCAATAAACATTTATTCCAAAGTCATTTGTTTTATTCCATAAATTCTTAAATGAAGTTTCATTCCAATCTTAAGGATTATCATCTAGCTTAAATGGAATGATATCTTCAATATATTATACAACATATGAATTTAAAGAAAAAACATAGTGCTCCCACTCAATGTCAAGTGTACTCCAAACTCGTCTAAATTTAATCGAAATCACATTGAATTAAATTCTAGATTTAGTTTCTAGATGCATGATTTAATCCATACTTGAATTAATCATCTTGTATACTCAATAAAGATTTTATAGATTCATAAACCTTTTGATTATACACCATCCTTGCTAAAAGGTAATCATAAAGGAGAACTATAAAGCTTAATTGACATATTCCATATACATAGAAACATATATGACAATCAATTATCTTTGTTTAATTAATGCGTGCATAGAATAATGATTTAATCATATTCAATTGCTTGAGTATAATTAAAAGCTTCATATTCTTAGCCATGCATTAATTATGTATACCATTTTGTCCTTGTGAGTCTTTCTTCAAAAGAAACTCCATCCAACCTCATAAGTTTATAATTAGGAGAAACATCAATCAAATTCAAAATATTGATTTTCCCTTTAAGGACTGCATCTTATCATTCATATTTCTAAAATATCTATCAGATTCAAGATATGATAATATTCATTAGCAGTTAGTAGATTACAAAGATCTCCTAACTTATATTCCTCAGCATTGATATTAAAATATCAATCAAGTGATGAGGTATCTTTGCAGATTTATGAATGAGAGTAACATTTACTTTGGTTTGAGATTTCCATGCTTAACCAAAATATGACATCAACAAGTGGATTTTGAAGGTTGTGTATTTTGCTCTTGAATATCTTCAAGATTTGTTATAACTCCCACTTACTTTTGTAAGTAGAGATCATTCTCTAAATACTAAGTATTTAAGCAACAATAAATTGTTCTTAATAGAGAGACTACAAAACACATTTTAAATTCTTATCTCAAGTTTGTTACTAGTATGCTTCATAAGATATTAACAAATTAAAGAATTTAATCAAGACATATTGGGATTTCTCCCAAGAACCCTAATTAGGGTTTCTAGTATGAACCCTAATTCTTGTATCACCCTTTTAACCAATAACCTTAGGAAAAGGTTTGTGTTACGTCAAGCTAGGAGGAACACCAACACTACAATCGTCAAGCACGGAAGTGTAGGAAAATCGAAAAACCCCAAGAGATTTTAAGATTAGATTGGTTTGAGTGGAACAACCGAAAGTCCCTAATAAATTAGGGATTTTCAATTTGTGGGTTGTCTTAAATACCTTCTAGGTTTGAACTATATTGAGTGTATCAATGACACACGTAATTTTCTAACCTTGATAGATCATGGAGGTAGAATAATTAAAGCTATCATAAATCAAACTATACGAATATAGTTTGTTTCAACTCTTTAGACATACCATAATAATTTGGTATTCTACGTGTATTGGAATTGTGAGACTACATCAGAATTCCATAGATAACTTAATACTCTTTGGATTGAATACTTGTCAATTGGATCATGTACCAAATTACAATATCAGTATTTTAAATCCAGGTGCATGCTATAAATGTATATTTCTTGAACAATGCGAGAACCATGTGTTTACAAGAAGACATAGCAGTTCAAGAATTATATGTTCATACGTTTACAAGAAAAACAGAACGTATCAAGTATACATTATAAGTCTTTGAATAATTCAAAGATCTTATGTTTATGTGTTAACAAGAAGACATAACTATTTACTACATACTTTATGTTATAAGTCGGTGAGTAATTCAAGGACTTTATAATTATGTGTTATCAAGAAAAACGTAATTATACTAACTAAAGCAATCATGAACGCAAACTCTTGAGTTCAATAGTAATTTCAAGTTAATTTTATACTTCAAAATTATGATTATTATATCTTAACCATAATTGTATTTACTATAACATGTAGTAAATCACCGAAGTAGCTTTCCACTATATCATGACATTGAATGTAGTAGGACAACAAAAATCTTGTATGTTCAAGTCCTAGTAGAATTATTAGCTTTCTTACCTTTTGGGCAAATGAAACTAATAATATGTTGTTCCTTGCACACACTTTGCAATTTCTCCCACTTGTGTAAGGCATAACATCATATCATGTAGACAAGCAATACAACATGTGGTTGATTGTGTAAACAATATGATAATGTCATTGATATTATAAGTAGATTTAGAACCATAACTTTAGACAAAGAATTGTGGATTATTATTCTATAGATAACGTTTCAGAAGGCGACATCAGAAAGGCAGCGTGTTATCATACAAAATAGAATGCAATTTTCTTTAAGCAACGGTCATTCATATTTGGAAGTGATAAATTATTTCAAAGCAAGTTCGAAATAATATGGATGACTAAGCAAGAAAATAATCTTGTAGCTCCCACTGAAATTGACAATATTACATGGATATTATTTCAGTAATAAACTGCAACGCTCCCACTGGATTTTTCAACATGAGAGATGTTACATCACCAGTAAAACGTGAATAACAATTTATTGACTTCCTTATCTTTGAAAAATGCCTACAAGTATACATTTACTTAGGTATTTGAACAAAGTATATGAAATTCTACTTGTGTAGATGAGGGACTAGCCGTTCATGCTTTCAATTAACTTGACTATTTAGCATGCAATTCCTCCTTTATCGTCTACATATCGGCAAGGGTATTTAGCACTTTTAAGGAATAACAAGAGTCCAAGAAAGATACCTAGCGAAGTGCTAGTAAATTCTTTACTCTTTACGGTTTAAACTCATACATCGTGACAAGTGCAAGATGTCATTTATTTTGGTAGCTATAGACATTAGGTACACAAAATATGTTATCTTCCAATAATTTCAGAACCGGATTAGGATAATGAAATATTAAAAGTGAGTTTAAATGCAATCGATAACGATTCGACTATGGTTCTATCTTATTCTTGTCAACTAATGAGAAGAGATAGGAGTAAGTCTCGCTTTTCTTACCAGGAAAAGAGACTATGTTTGTTTTCTATAAGAAAACAACTTTAGTTTACGAATTATGTTGCAATAACACAATTAATTGGAACTTTAGAAAGTTCAATTTAGTATTTTCGATAATTAAATTCTTAATAGAATTAACTACCCAATTAATTACTAATAAGACTAAGATCCTACTTGCACTCCCACTCAATATTAGAGGTCCGACCGTCTAATAGCAAGTAGGGCAAGAGGTAAGCGACGAGCGTTAATTGCATTACAAGTGAACTCTTAGATTTATGAGACGATTCATGAAGTTTATTTGTTGTAGAGTGTTTGGATGGGATGTTCTCTCATCTCTTTCGAGTACCATTGAACATCTCAAACAAACTTGTTCTACACGTAATAAAGTCATGAGTATGTTTCATCTCATCTTATGCCTCGGGTTCCGAATCTGACCGGGAACTCGACTTAAGTCGTACCAATTTAGAGCATGCAATAATTGGCAAAGGTCTGACCAGTGACAAAAATCGCCTTGGATGCAAGATTCGCCCTAGGTCTGACCAGATGACGAAAAAAGACTACAAGTGCTACTAAATTGGGTGGCATAGACTTAAAATTCAAATAGGTATCACATAAGTTTTAGAAAACAAATGTCAAAAGCGTGTAAAAGATGCATGCAATCATCTTTTAGCATAAGTTAAGAAAACGTTTTGTTAACTTTGATTTAGGCGTGTTTACCGCGGGAAAAGATTAAAAAAGGATCAAACCCTATATCCTACTCTTCATGCGCCCGAGGGCGCAAGTGCTTGGGATAATTATCATATAGATGCCGAAACATGTACATGACACGGGAAAAGATTAAAGATCGTTCAAACCCTAGATAGCTTGAATAGAACACGTAGTGTAATAGCAAGTCCACCATTAGTAAAGCACAAAAGTTGTTTTTAAGTGTTATAAACCAATTAATTTTGCAAATCACGTCGTTGAGAAGATAGTTTATAAGCCATCATTACGGTATGTAAGCCCAACTCGAGTGACAATATGATTTCGCAAAACAATTCGATTATAATAAAAACAAGTTTCATAGTTCTTATGTCAATATTAATAGTTGTTCAAAAAATCAAGATTTTAACAAATAACACATAACCGATTCGCAAGGAAAATATGGTGTATTAATATGACATAGTTTTAAAGCTAGTTTCGATATAGGTACCATCCGTTTTTATGATTCCTAGAATCTCGAATTATTATGTTTTGCAATTCATAATGGAAAACAAATAAGCACATAAAACAGACAGAAGGGGGTAGAAGCAGAAGACAGACTCTATATGAAAGCGGTAAATCATATAAGATCCAAGTCTCGAATGAGTCTTCCCCAAATTGAGGACCAAAGACCCTCATCAAGTTTTCGATCAAGGTACTTGATGACGTGCAAAGTATCACAAAAGTGAGATGCAAGGGTCTTTGACGGATAATAAAAAACAAAAGTAATTATTAACCGGTTCAATTTTAACCTACCCAATTTTTAATAGATCTAGATCAAGATTAAAATTTTATGACAAGTATGCATGTAGTTGTCATAAAAACATAAATAAAAGATATTTTAAAGCGAAGCAAGCGTGTTTTATTCTATGTGTAACCCATGAATGCCATACGAATTGACTCGTGATGCCACTGTTGGAATTTATAAATACTAGTTAACCATTAACTACGAGTACGCAGCGGAATGGATCTAGTATAACATACATGATTAAGCACATAATAAAACCAATTTAAAACCAACCTTTAATTAATTGAATAAATCAATTAATACGTCTTGATCTTGATCTTGAACTTTAACGGTTAAATTACCGTCTCCATCGTTTGCTCACACGACACGTCAAACGAACATCACTACGATGCTAGTAGTAACTCCACTTCTCAAACAACAAGTGTTTACATCTTGTAACTAGAAACCCTAGATCCAAAACCCTAATTGGGATTACGTAAGGATCGGTTTATAGAACGTTACAAGATTGATTAACCCAAAATCCCATAAACCCTAATTAGGGTTTATGCATGTCGAACCACCAAGGGAGAACTAAAACCTAAATCTAGTGATTTAGGGTTTAGTTAAAAAGCTTAAGACTTTATAAGAAAACCACCAAAAAGGATCGATCTTATAAAGGTTTAACCTTTATGTGATTTTAGGGTTAATGGGAAAAATCGTTTGGTTTTGGTGTGGTGTTTGGGTCGATCGGACGCAACAAGGAACAAGGGAGAGGGACAAAATTATGAGCTAGGGGTTTGTGTATTTATAAACATTCTCCACCTCCTCAAAATCTTTAAGGCCCAACCCAAGAAACCAATTAAGGAAAGGATTACCTTAATCAAATATTCTTGAATATTACTTACCAAAAACCAACAACCAGAAAATCTTCTAGAACCCCCTATATACAATATATTCGGCCGATTGGCCTTAGAGTTTCTAGAAGTCGATTTCCTTCCAAAATTTAAATAACGCACTCACGATAAATTAATTAAATCCCGTTAATTAATTTAACCACCGTTAATTAAATAATAAGTGAAGTTTTATTAAACGTTTAATTATAAATAATAAAAACGTAAATAAAAGTGTGTTCTCCGTATTGAGTGTGTGCCTCCGATAGGATCACGTATTTCCGATGGCTAAACGATCGCATATCCCAACAATAGGCTGATTCTTGTTGTAGTAAGGTTAATAGAGAGGCACATATAAGATGTGCAACAGATGCAACTGATTTGGAGCTACCGCCACGGCGTCAGTTGAGATTTCAAGATGTGGAAATTTTATGGATAAGGATAACTGATGAGGGAGAAATGTGGATGAGGATATAGAGGGAGAAGTGTGGTGGATGAGGTTATAGAGGGATAAATATGATTTTGATTTTGGTGAAAATTTTGAGCGGTATAAATGAAAATTTCAGGAAAAGAAACCGGGAAAGAGGTTTGGAACCAATAATTACTTATTTGTTGTAAAAATTAGTATTATTAGTATTATTATGACAAAATATTAAATCTAAATTGCCATATAAGTACAGTTTTAGACTACGTTTGTGACAATCCGTCAATTTATGGTTGATATTTTATTCTCAATATTATTTAAAAACAATTTACAATATGAACTCACATATTTTTGGGAAGAAATTTGTATTTACGTCTTGGAGTAGCATCGACTACGTCTAAACCGGAGAATTCTACGTTACGTGCTTACGTTTACATACACCATCTTTGGCGACAGTCCGATATTTCAGAAAATAAATTTGTCCGTGAATATTATTTTGGAGTTTTAAATTTGTGTTAGTTCATAAACTCACAAATTTACAAGAAGAGATTAGGACTTACGATTTTATTTTAACGTCCTTTACGACTAAACCGGAAACCTTAGGATTACGTATTTACGTTTTCGAACTCCGTTTTTGATGAGACAATTTTTATTGGATTCGTTTTGTGACGGTGATTCATAATTTATAAAAACGTTTTTCGTAAAACGACCCGAGGGCACGCAAATAGAGGAAACTAGAATCGAGGAGTACCCGTAAATAAATGGGATGAGACAAGTGGGACACTTGTCCCACCCCACTCCCAAAACCGGCCTTATGTTAGCTACATACACATGAGGTGTCAAAACCTCATCAAACAAGTACTACACTTGTTATGTTTAGCTTAACTAGTAAGCTTATCAAGCACAAAACCATCAAACATTACAACTCCTCTCATTTCTCACCATGCAAACCACTTCAAACACACACAATCCTCTCTCTAACTCCATCTTGTGCCGTCCCTTCCTCAACCAAAAACACCCAATATGATCTTGATTCCACCACAAAATCATGTGTTATTTACACATATGTTGAAGCCACTTTGAAACCCTATTGATTGGTGGTGCTCATAACATCCAAGAAGGAGATTTCATGGAGTGGTAAGGCTGATTTTCCACAAGGAGTTGATGAAGATTGGAGTTCTTGAAGATGGTGTTGGCTAAGCACAAGTTTCTCCATCAAAAACCATGTCAAAATCATAACCTACATCAACTTGGTGGTATAAAGATTGTCCTCCTCAACTTCTTGTTATTTTGATTATGTAAACATGTATTTTATTTCCTATTGTATATATTTATGATGATTATATGATGATAAAAATGTTATGTGGGGATTTGTTGTTGATAAACATGATTAAAAAGGTGAAAAACCATAAGAAACAACGTTAAAATCTTGATTAATTTACATGGCTGTATAAAACAGTAAAGAAACATGTTATGAACTGATAATATGATGAAGTAGAACCCATTTACAGTAAGCTATGGGTCTTGTACACATGTGAGAGTTGGCCATGCAATGGAATCAAAATAATGAGTAAGATATGATCAAAACAAGTTTAGGGTATAAATCTGATGTTACTGTTTTGGACGATTTTTAGAAAATACTTAAAGGATGATTCAACAGTAGCTATAGAAGAGTTAAATGTAGCACATATCATGTAGTTTATGTGATAAAAATTTGAGCTTCTATCTCCATATAGAACTCAAGATATGGCAGTTTTGGTGAAGATGAAGTTAAAAATCAGATTTTTGGAAATTAAAGAATAATACTATTATATAAGCACTCACATTTTAATATATAAAATGTGAAATAAAAACCCACTAACTTATAAAACTTATTTATATAAATATATAAAAGGTGTAATAAGTGTATAAATGATAAAAATGGAAACTTGTTAAGTTTTATAAGTTATAAAACTATAAACATAATTTTTACTACTTTTTCGGCTATTGCCGTAAAATTAACGTTTTTGTTAAATAAAACTTAGATGGTCGGACCCGTCTAATGAAAACTTTATAAAACTTATATAATGATATATAGACATGTATAACAAGTAAAAACCGATAAAAACCCGAACTATAGGACAAACGGACATTAACGGGCTAAGTAAACACATTGGGCTAATAACTGGACTAAATAAGATAAACACCCATAAAAAGAACTTATTGGGCTTAACCCATTTGGGCCCAACTTGAAAGTGTATGTACTGATAATATAAGTACAAAACGGAATAAAATATGTTAAATAACTTATAATAGGCTTATTGGACCTAAAACACGTAAATAGGTAAAACGAGAAAACTAGTATAAAAGTTATCAACACATAACTCTAAAATGAGTAAACGAGAATATGTAAACCCACTTGATCATCATATATATATATAATCATCATATGTATACATAATTGGTATATTTATAAAGTCATTGGACATGAGTCTAAGACCGAGTATTATTTGTCTAGGTTTCCGTGATTGGAGCACGTACCGTACGTCTGAATTGCCGATAACCCGCCTTCCCACATCAACATGAGTTCATAGCCTCGCACTCTTTTAAATGTTTTTATAAATGTTTTATAAACCCGCGAGGGAGATAACATGTTAGTTTTATAAAAATAGGACACCATTTGTCCCGATTGTTTGTTTATTGATCTTGGACCCGAATGATTGAATGACCCGATTGTATGACCCGATAAATGATTAATGGACCCAATAGATGAAATAAAATGGATTATTAAAGTTAGGTTATGTCACTAAAAGTCCCATTAGCATGAATTGTGAACTACCGGGAGTTGGTAGACGCTTATGCATTTAATAGTACTATTTGGGGACGATCACCCCAGTTCGCGCCTTGACGGTTGATCCCCGTCGTGCCACATTGATTGGTAAGCGAATTAATGTATGAGAAGATTTCCATAGCGTGACCTTTGTGACGACACGCTACTTTAGATGGGCAAAAATTGGTATCGGGTTAGCTACCCGTTGTTGGTTTAGTAAGGTAACAATGTCATGCGGCTTATAATAATCCGAATTAACGAAATACTAATAGACGCTCCGAATTACGATGTATTGCCTGACTAGCAATACAGGGTCATACTATTGATATAATGATTGTATTTTGGTTTTCATAACCATATTCATATAACGGTTTTTATTTGATTTTATACAACGTCATAAGACGTATTGTATGATGTTTTTACGACATTGGCTCGTATAATAATTTTTAAGGCAAATGCCTATATTATGATTTTCGATAAGGATTTATATAAAATGACTTTGGCTATTTTATGGCCTATTACAAAGATTTGTATAAAATGATTTTTGGCTATTTTACAGCCTATTACAATGATTTGTACGAATTGATTTTTGGTACTGATTTTATACCAAAGTCTATGAATTCACTCGGCGTTATCGCTGACCTTTTCTTTTAACATGTTTTATCTCAGGTACTTGAATGTAATTCTCGGGAAGACAACAAGAATTCATGGCCCGCACTTAAAACAATATTTTCCATTCAAATACTTTGTAAAACTTTGTATGAAATATAATGACTTGGGACCGATGTAACTTTGATAATTATGAACGAAAATGATTTATTATTAAACGACGCGATTTTTATGCGTTGTCTATGATGTGAGTAATGTGCTATCCCGTAACACCAACTAGTCTTCCGCTGTACTGAGTTGTATAAATTTGGGGGTGTTACAGTTTGGTACCAGAGCTCTCGTTATAGAGAACGAAAGATTTTTAAAACCAAGGTTTTGAATAAAACATTTCAAAATCTTTTAACTAAAAACATTTTTCTAAAAATGTCTAAAAATCTTTTGACTATAACGGTGCCGAAGAATTCCCGAGTTACCGACAAGGCCAGACTGAGAAGTGTTATTTTAATATATATATAACTTGGATTATATATATATGATGTAATTTTATTACATGATTGTTTGATGATTATTTTGATTTTTATACGAGGTATTTATACGACGTAGATTGTCACAAGTAACCCTAAATCCCCTAGTAAATTAATCGAAGCTATTCTCGTAGGAATTCTAGCTATCCTAGATCCAAACCAAGTTGTGGATATTTATGATCCCAACAAATGGTTGATATTCGTAGAAATGTAGATATTAGTTGATTGTGATATTGAAAAAGAATTGGCGAGATTAAATCTGATATCGATGTCATGACGATCTTTTCTTACAGAGTGGAGTTTGACAAAGCGTTATCACCTAGAAAGATGTCATCTGATTCGTTGTCATCCAATTCTTAAATTTGAAATCAAAAGGGTGAATGTTGCACTTGAGGCTGTCATTGGAACCAGTACCCAAAAGCCTCATGCAACTAATACCTTTCCGAGAAGTCTAATTGACTGATCAAGTCATTTCATATTAATGACTCATTTGAAAATTGTTGTTGTAAGAGCTAATAGGATTGGAAATTAAGTGTTGATTCATATTGAGATTGTGTTGCCTTTACAAGGCCGAAGAATAAGGTTGTAAGTATTGGATAATGAGGTAGGATATCGAATTGAGTATAAAACTGGTTGAAACTTGGATAAAGTAAAATTTAACCTGTATGGGATATAAGATTGTTAAGAGGAAGTCGTTAAGTTTTGTGAATGAATTATAAGGTTTTAAATGATTGTAGGTTCGTGTTAAGGGTTGTTCCTAGGCCATTGTCCACTAACGAGGATGCCCAGTGTTCAAGAAATAAATTGAAGAAATCTTCTTCTGAATTGGGACCGATGGATCTTCTGGGACAGGCAGGACACCTAGTGACTCTTGTAGATTAGTATTCATTGTGGTATCTTTTAAAAATAATCCCTAACTTAACTGAGACATCCGTTGGTAGGATGAGTTCTGAGAATTGTATGACATAGTGACACGTAATGTGTTACGGTACAATTTTGACTTGTTTGTGATTAATGAAAAGACTACCTCTGATTGCTAAATTCTACGTGTATCGATGTTATCTATCCTTTATTGCTTCATCCTAGTGGTTGCATTAGTGATGCAACTATTGAACAAGTACTCATCTTGATTTGAGTTACGTTGTGAATCATTCTTCGTGAGTGCCATCGAGGTCATGAACCTCATGATTAATTGGCTAAAGCTCATTTCCTATCATGTCGTAGTTAATTCTTGGTGAACAAGCTTTCATCACTCTTTTGCAGATCACACGTTGTTTTTATAAAGTTGAAACGGTATCCTTTGAGAAAAATTGAATTTTCATCACTATAAGGATTATTCATAGTGAGATTTATAAGTGATTGTTATTGAAATGAAGCTGTTTATAAAACACTTTGGAAAACCTAATTGTTTTCATAACAAGGAAAATCTTTGTAAACTTATTTTGATTCTTATTTAAGAATTAAACATGTAAATGTTTTTATTATAAATATGATGATAAAATTTTGACGAACTGAGTATTGCATCGTTAATCTTGAAATTGTATATAGTTGCGCGCCTACATACAATTTGGAATGGACTATGCAAGACTGATTAGTAGTCACCATAAAACTGATTAATAAACACTAAATTTTCTTTGAAGATTGCGAAAGATTAAAATTTTATGAGATCTGCAAGAAGTGTAAAATGAGGACATAATGTTAGGGACACCTACATATGTGCCTATAGAATCTATTCTTCTGAGCGAATTTACTCATCTGTGGAATTTGTCTTATTTGACAATTGATATTCCGTTCTTGTCCAATTCTCCCGTAGTAAGATTCATAGGAAAAGTATATGATTATCGAGTGTTGATACCAGACTGGACGTATCGACGTTCCTATCATTTCTTTTGATTTGATTTCATTTGAATGACCTGGGTAACGATCCGAGGAGCTTTCGAATGCGTACTCAAATTATGAAAACATGGGATATATTCATATTCGTTAAATGTTTTCATCTGTATCTGATTTGAAATTCTCTCGCGTAGATTATGTGTTAACCTTACTCTTCTAAGGTTACTTGTGTCTCCAGATATCCTTGAATTTGTGGAAGGATTATGAATTATTATTAGTCTTTTGAGAATTTCACATCTTATCGACGGCAATAAAACTGGAAAGTTGATAGTGCCATTAAAATGGATTGATTTAGTATGACATGACGACATTGTCTTAATTGATGGGAACTCGAGTAGAATTCCCCTAAATGATAAGATGTTGATTATCAAAAGTGATCTAAATAATTCTTGATGGATGACCATATCCTGTATTAAGACTTGAAATTATACCATGAATGGTTGTGAATTAGTCATAGATATTGTAATTTAGAAGAACCTAATATGAATTTATTAAAAGATGTTTATGTTATCTGAAACTTTAGGAAGTATTTGTTGGTGAATTACCTAGACTTTCGCCATTAAGGCAAGTAGAAATTGGTATTGATTATATTTCCGGTGCTGCACTTGTGGCTTGTGCACTGTACGTCAGCACCATATAAATTAAAGGAATTACCGTACAACTGAGAAAGTTGTCGGAGAAAGATTTTATTATACCAAGCCTGTCATCCTGAAGAGCTATGGTGTTATCTTTCCTTATATTTATAGATTACTGTGACTGAGTAAATTGACAATCGAAAACGATATCCATAACTCGAAATGGAAGATTTGTTCGATCATTTACAAGGTTCTAGCAAATTTGATCCATAGCATGGTTATCATCAACTTCGCATCTGCGAAAGAGATTATCTATTCCAATCACTACATCCGGTGCTTGTAATGAACGTTATGAGTTTCACGTGATGTCGTTTGGGTTGACAATGCACATGTAGTATTCATAAAATTGGTGAATCACGTGTGTAGGCTGTAATTTGATAAATTCATGCTTGTGATCATTAAGGACCATATGTTTGTTTATAAGAATAATAATGAGTTAATAATTAGTTATAAATTGCCCCGAATTGGCTAAACAATGAAAACCTATACCTTAAATATTTAACATGTGATTAAGGACTTAATCCTTTACATAAAATGACCGTTGGATTAATAATGGTAAGATGTATGCATATAGACTCTTCAAAAATTAAGAGCCCTTTTAAGACTTTGGATATTACCAAAAAGAAATGGAAATAGGTTTTGACAGATGTTTTTAACGAAGGATTTTAAGGGATTATTCCCTTATACACAAACCATTTAACTAAACTTCTGTTTAGGGGTAAATGTTTGTGTATACCTCAAGATAACTTAAGAAGGATTGAGTAAAACCATTTATACCATAACTTGAAAACTTAAAACGAAAATTTTTACTTTTCAACTAAGAAAACTTTGACCAAAGTATAAACAAAGGTTTTTCGAACATTTACGAATCTTATTAAATATTTTCGATAAATCAACTGAAAATTTTTGTTAATTAAATTCAAATTTATTTTTGAACATTTTATATAATTGGTCGAACTAAGAAATTTAAACTTGTACGTTTACGCTTCATAAAAATTAACTAATAATTATTTAATTGATTATAATGATTATCGACGCTTTAGACGACGGATTGAGTAAAACGGATAAAAATGATAGTTGAGACGAAACTGAAACATAAAAGATATGAAGAAAGAATTTTGAATAAATACAATTATGATATTTATTTCATCAAGAGAAAGTGAACGTAATTACTGACGCATAATATAGAAAGAATATCTGAGTAAATTGTGGACATGATAATTATATCATCATGAGAAGTGAATATAGATACCGACGCATTATGTAGAAAAGATAAAAACCAGTTAGGACATGTTCCTTAATAATGAAGGTGCAATATAAATTGCCGAACGATATAAAAATAAACAGTGTTTGTAAAAAGGATAATATAGATAATAAAAAGGGGTTCACGACTAATATGAACCATTAAAAATTTAGAAGCTGATAACGTTAAATGTTTTAAAGGCCACTTGTGGTTGCCTAAATATGGAAATTGTAAGATATAGTTATGTTGGAATTTGTAAGTATAAGTATTATATGTATGTCATCTTATGACTAAAAGTATCTTTGTCTGAAGAAGTTGTACTAATGACAATTATGAAGGCAGACATCGCCTCATACATTAGTAAACGTCTAGCTATTGCAAAGGTCATCATCTGAATGTGATTCGATTTGGGTCATCGTCGACAGACTGACCAAATCTGCTAATATCATTCTCGTTAATGATAAATGCAAAAGAGTTATGTAAACATAGCATGCCTGTATCGATCATCTATGTCAAGATCCTCGCTTCGCATCAAATTTCTAGAGATTTGCTCAGAAATCCTTGAGAACGAACCTTGATGAGAATACTATGTACCATCCCAAATCGAAGGGACGAGGTAAAGTAACGATACAGAGTAATATAAGTGTTGTTGTATGTTTGAATGAATGACCTTTGGTAATAGACCGTATAATCGTTTTCCTTTGGAGAGATTACCATTGATAATCATCGTATTAGGACTGAGATCGAATCTTGTTAGGATCTAAATCTTAGAGCATCCGTAAGCAAGAGTTGAGATGGAGACACCCGACATACACCCATTGTGAGTTGGACATGTCTCTTAGGTTTAAGGTTTCCTATAATGGCGAACCTATCCTTGCATAATACCCGACCCGCGAGATCTGAAATGATTGTTGAAATTAGGATTTGATTATTGTAACACCCCCACAATTGTTATGCGCAGCGGAACTACAACAATGGGTGCTACACAGTATTCATTGCACACAAGATATATCAAACGACGCTAAAAAGACGTCGACTTAAAACTTGAAATTTAAAATTGTTAGATAATACATGTCCACAGTTTTTCCAACCCCAAATAGTGCACAGAGTTTAGCGTTTTCGGTCCCCATGAATCTCAACCCAAAAACTTCAGTTTTACAACCACATGTCATTAAACTTAAAATGTTTAAGTAGAAAAAGGAGGGAAAAACAAGCGGACACCAAGCCGTACACACAACATCCATCCCATGCATGCTCCATCCTACACCTCAGCGGTTACCTGAAACACATGCCAAAAATTTGGTCAACGAAAACGTTGAGTGGAATTTATAGGTTTTACAATCCATTTGAACGTATATATAATAAAAACCATTCGTGATCATTTATAGTCTTGTCGATCAAACAAACTATAATCAGGATACTGACAATTGTGTTTAAGCTCATGACACTAATCCGTTAACTCAATCACCCGCGTAAATATACCGGCATGATTCAGATGAAACCAGTGCCCCTTCTAAAGGCATCAGTTGCAATTATACCTTATTTCTCATACAAAATAATCTACCGCAGAACTTACTATAAGTACAGCTTCTCGGCTAGCATTGGGTCGTTAACCCCGTAGTACTACAAATTGCATAAGCGGCTATTTCCCCCTACTCGAGGGCAGGACAATAGTTAATAGTTCATGATTTTAGGGACTTTTGCAACTTTGGTACTCAACACAATTTCTAAGGCAACTTTCGGGTCTAACAATCATTCATGATATACGTTCCTTTTAAAAACTAGCATGCATTTCCCTCGCGGGTAAAACAATTTGAAATAATATAAGCGAGGCTATAAATTCACACCTTATATCTTAAGTAGTCGGTAGTTCGAGGAGTGATCACTGACGATGTTACGGATGCCCGGGTAAATCAACACCTATCACAAATAACGCGTAATGAGTAATCTCATTTAAATACTTACGGTACTGTATAAAATACATATATACAAGTCACTTAGGACAAGTATAACTCACGCCAAAAACAAAAACAACAAGTATCATTCATTTTATTCCAATTGTTCTCAATACTTACGTTGTCCATTTTTACTCGTTCTCGCCGGTACTTGACTAAAGTACGGGCTGTTTTACCTTATTAAACCATGCTTATAAATTGTGATAAAATTTCCAAAAATCCTATATGACCTGTAGATAACATGTTTTTAAGCCCAATAAAAGTTTTTACTTTTACGACCCGTTACGCAACTCATTTCCACGACTACATTTTACGGGCTGAAATTGCGCTTCGACCAATTTTGACCTCTTTGACCTATATGAAAAATGCCTTTGACTTCTTTGACACCTAAGTCAACATATAGACCCATTTGTACAGGTTAGGGACCAAATTTTTACCCTTGACCATTTACCAATTTATACTTGTAACCCTCGGGATTTGACTAAAACTTTGCACAAATTCGGATTATGAAAGTCCTCGTCTCCCGGTACCCGATCTTTAAAATGTCATAACTTTTAGCTCGTTTTGAGTCACGGGCTCTACCTTATACCAAATTAAAGCTAGGAAAACCCTCTATCACTACATTTAGTTTTCAAGACCTGGAACAAAAATCATTTTTGAAAAATGGACCAAATGTTTCTGCCTAAAAATGACCATACCAAAAACATGCTTAGACTCGATTCCAAGACTTCTAACCACCACTAAACATCATCCTAAGCCTTACCAAACATATCCTAACATCAAACTTCAATCCTACCCCTATTGATCAACCAATCTCAATATCAAGAATCAAAGAAAATGAACATGCAAGTAATAAAACCTATGTGAATCATCCTAAAACAACAAACCAAACACAATAATAACATGCAAAATCAACAACCACCATGGCTCCCCAAACACCCCCTTTGCCGTGGGGTTTGGGTGACCAAATCACCACAACCAAATTAATTTTGGTGGGTTTTCTTGGTGTTTATACTTCCATAACACTTAAAATCAACATGCATTAGCTCATTTGGCCTCAAAAACGAATTTGGATCATATGAAAAAATCTTGAAAATTTTTTGTTAGTGCATGTTGGATTTGAGCACATGAACATGTGGGGAATGACCAAACTAAGTGTGGTCTTACCTTAGATTTTTGAAAAATCAAGTGGAAAAAGATTTTTGGTGAATTTTTGATGGTGTTGGGGGTGTCCGTCGGCTTTAGAGAGAGAGGAGAGAGTGGGTGTTTGATTTTTGTGAAATATTTTGTGTGTGTTTGTGTGTTTATCAATTTTGGCCCTTTTGATGGGTTGGGAGGGACCTTTGTGCAATTTTTGGCTTCTTTTGTCCTTAAATGAAAAACGTCCTCAAAACTTTGCGGGTTCGACTCATTTGTCAATTTTGAAAATTTTACGGGAGTCGGAAATCTTCCCGAATGCTCCAAAATATTTTTGGGATACTTTAAATGTACTTGGAAGGCTATAAAACTCACCCGACTCAACTTAACACGAACCGTAAATAAAATTCTTGAAAAATTACATTATCGATAAATCGTCAAAATTACATGAAATTGGGCATCCCTCGGGATCGTAATCGTCATCGTCCTTCTCAAAATGTCAAACGTAAAAATTATAACCTCGAACATCGGCTTTAACCAAAATACTTATAAGTATATAAATTAAAATTTATTAAAAATTTCAAAAATTAGCGTAATTTAGGGTATCGTTAATGACCTCGATTCTAGGGTGTCACATCCACCCCTCCTTAAAGAGAGCGACGTCCCGGCGCTCGCCTCTTCTTGTACTCACATTTCGTCTTACTGGAACAGATGAGGATACCTTTCCTTGAAAAAGTCCTCACGTTCCCAGGTGTATTCCGGTCCACGCTTAGAATTCCATCGGACCTTCACAATGGGAATCCTACTACGCTTCAACCGCTTGACCTCCCGGTCCATAATTTCCACAGGTTCTTCCACAAAGTGCATTTTGTCGTCTAGTCGAATCTCGTCCAAAGGAATCACCAATTTCTTGTCCGCCAAACTCTTCTTCAGGTTCGATACGTGAAACGTGTCATGAATAGCACTAAGTTCGGTCGGCAATTCTAACTTGTACGCTACCGGTCCAATTCGTTCAATGATCTTAAATGGTCCAATATACCTCGGACTCAACTTTCCTTTCTTTCCAAAACGAATTACACCCTTCCACGGCGATACCTTGAGCATAACCATATCTCCAACTTCAAACTCCAAAGGTTTTCTTCGGTTATCGGCATAACTTTTCTGTCGGCTTCTCGCAGCAAGTAGTCGGTTCTTGATCTGCACGATCTTCTCTGTCGTTTCTAAAACCATTTCGGGTCCAGTCAATTGACTTTCCCCCACTTCACTCCAACACACCGGCGATCTACACTTCCTCCCATACAATGCTTCGAACGGTGCTGCCTTGATACTCGCGTGATAACTATTATTGTACGAAAATTCCACCAGAGGCAAGTGGCGTTCCCAACATCCCCCAAAATCAATCACGCATGCTCGGAGCATGTCCTCCATCGTTTGAATCGTTCGTTCACTCTGGCCGTCAGTTTCCGGGTGATAAGCCGTGCTTAAACTCAATTCAGTGCCCATCGCACGTTGAAGCGATTTCCAAAATTCCGATGTAAATCTACTGTCGCGATCCGAAATGATCGATAACGGCACTCCATGTCTACAGACGATCTCCTTCACGTACACGCTGGCGAGTCTTTCCATGCTGTCCGTCTTCTTCATAGGTAAGAAATGAGCAGATTTCGTCAACCTATCCACAATTACCCATATCATATCGCTTCCACTAGGAGTCCTAGGTAAACCCGTCACAAAATCCATTGCGATTTTCTCCCATTTCCATTCTGGGATTTCTGGTTGTACCAACAATCCAGATGGTTTCTTATGTTCTGCCTGAACCTTTGCGCAAGTCAAACACTTACTGACGTAACGAGCAATATCTGCCTTCATATTCGGCCACCAATAAACTTTCTTCAGGTCGTGGTACATCTTATCCGATCCAGGATGTATCGAATACTTCGACATATGCGACTCATTCATAACTAACTCTCGAACTCCAGGCTTTCCTTCCTCAGATGAACACAATGGCAACCAAATTCGATTCTCAAAATATCTCAGTCCGTCAGACCTAATCACGAAAAGAGGTTTCAACATTCGTCCCAAGTTCTCGGCTTCAACATTCCCTTTCATTAGTCCTCTCTCCTGAGCCTTCAGTATGGTTTCGGTTAAGTCAACGCTCTCACTCATCACTAAAGCTCTAACCCTCAAAGGTTTCTCCCGTTCTTTCCTACTCAATGCATCCGTTACAACATTCGCCTTCCCAGGGTGATAGCGAATTTCGCAGTCATAATCACTCAATAGTTCAACCCATCGTCTTTGTCGCATACTCAACTCTTTTTGATCTAAAATGTGCTGCAAACTCTTGTGATCAGTGAATACAACACACTTTGTCCCATACAGATAGTGTCTCCACAGCTTTAACGCAAAAACTACCGCTCCTAATTCCAAATCGTGCGTCGTGTAGTTCTCCTCGTTCTTCCTCAATTGCCTCGACGCGTAAGCTATCACCTTCTCACGTTGCATTAATACCGCTCCATAACCCTTACGAGACGCATCACAATACACCACGAAGTCTTCGGTTCCTTCAGGCAATGATAAAATCGGTGCGGAACATAACTTATCCTTGAGCGTTTCGAAAGCAAGCTCTTCCTCAATTCCCCATTCATACACCCTATTCTTTTCGGTAAGCCGCGTCAATGGTTTCGCAATCAACGAAAATCCTTCAATAAACCTTCGATAATACCCAGCTAAACCCAAAAATTGTCGAACTTCAGTCGGCGTCGTCGGTGCTGACCATTCCCTGATTACTTCGATCTTAGCAGGGTCTACACGAACTCCCTCACTATCAATCACATGACCTAGAAACTGCACTGATTCCAACCAAAACTCACACTTAGAGAATTTTGCATACAACTTCTCCTTCCTTAACAACTCCAAAATCTTTCTTAGGTGCTTCTCGTGCTCCTCCTTACTCTTAGAGTAAATAAGTATATCATCGATGAAAACAATAACAAACTTATCTAGATACGGCTTGCACACGCGATTCATAAGATCCATGAATACAGCAGGCGCGTTCGTCAACCCAAACGGCATCACTCGAAATTCAAAGTGTCCATACCGCGTACGAAAGGCGGTTACAGGAATATCCTCCTCTCTTACACGCAGTTGATGATACCCTGATCTTAGATCGATCTTAGAGTATACACTGGAACAGATCAATTGCAAGGTTTAATTAAGTCGATTTTAAAAGCGTAATTTCCTAACTTCAAGGTACACCCTTTCAGTATAGAATTCGTACTAACAATTTTTCCATCGGCTAATTCAACATTATAACTAGTCGTTAGTAACACCGGTTCTCTATCGATATGACGACTAAATCTAACGTCTACAAAACTCTTGTCGGAGCCAGAATCAAATAAAATACTAGCATAACAAGCGTCTAGCAAAAACGTACCGGTAACCACATTGGGACCTTGTGGTTTATCAGCAGTTCCCACTTGATACACAGCTGCCGCATTATTACCTCCCCGCCTGTTTCCTGCCTTCGGGCAATTCGCTTGCACATGCCCTCTTTCTCCACAGCTATAACATCCTCTCATCCTGATAGCATTAGCCCCAGTGGCTACTCCTCCCGTTCGACAACTAGAAGTCCTATGACCTGCCTTTCCACACTTGCCGCATGCCGGCGGGCAATTTCCAACATGATACAAGTTGCACTTACCACAATGGGGATTCACTTTCACACCTCTAGGGTTCGTCACTGCCCTCATCCCTTCGTTCCTTCTCTATTAAACTGCTGATTACGGTTTGGCCCATGGTTGTTTCGATTTCCACCTCGGTTCTGGCCTTGGGATTGATTACTTTGTGCTGCCTCCCATTTCCTTTTGTTGCCTTCAGCAATGTAGTTCTGCTTGTCCTGAAGCTTAACGTCCATCAAAGCGTGTGCCATTTGAACCGCTTCATCAAACGTTCCAGGTTTTGACGAAGTTGTTTCACCTTTGATGTTGCTAGATAAACCCTTAATATACTGCTTCATTTTCTTGGCATCATTGGCAAATATGTCCGGACACAAAAGACTTAACTCATTGAATCTCCTGGTGTAAGCAGCTATATCGTTGTTCTTCAAGGTCAAATGCCTCAATTCGTCCTCCAATTGCCCCAATTCCTCCTCTGGGCAAAACTTCTTTGTCAACAAAGCTTTGGTCGCATTCCACGTCCTTGCATTCGCTACAGCCAATCCAACCGTAGCTACCTGGGTATTCCACCAACTTAACGCATCATCGAGAAACGTAGCCGCTGCAAACTTTACTTTATCTGCTTCTGCACAACCACTGATTTCAAACGTGCTTTCAACCTTTTCCAACCACCGTCTAAGTTCTAAAGCTCCACCCGTTCTACGGAACTGCGTGGGACCGCACTTCATAAAGCTAGAATAGGTACACACTCTCGGGGCTTGCTGTCTCCCCGCGTTCCTTCCTGGATCCTGATTTCTCCCAGCTCGGTCCGCTTCCAACGCATTAGCTATAGCTTCCTGAATCATGGTGTTAACACGATCGGCAGTCAACTTTGGAGGCATTGTGTTATCGAATATCTCTTTCTGCAAGACAAGGAAAATAGAAAAACAATGTAAGTATTCATATCAAGTTTCCCAGACATAAAATACATACAACGACACATCACTATGGAGTTACTAATATTCATCAATTCACACCACAAAAGATCAAATTTAAGACATATCACGGATCATGAAAGGTAACATAGATTGTATTGATAATTAACCAAAATCGTGACAAGTATTGCCACTACAATCGTTCACCACAAAACATCAAGTACTTGAGTTTCTCGTCATAATACCATCATACAAAGGTCTAAAATAGTTCAATTACAATGATCAAAGAAAATACAAAACAAGTAACTAGGCATGTGGTGATCCACATGGCCTCTTGGATGGCGGCTCGTCGTCGTCTTCCTCGGTTTCCTCATCACTAATGTCCTCATCCACATCATCCACTTTTCCTTTTCCTTTCTCCTCTGGCCCACATTCTGTTTCCTTTCTCGTCCCTGATGTGGATCCACACTCAATCGCTACCTGACTTCCCACCGTAATACAAGTACCTCTAGTAGGCGGCTGAACCATGAAGTCATTCGCCTCCATCTCCACATCGTCCACGAATCTCCAATCCGGGGGCAATGAATCCCTCACACGATGCTCCCAACTCTGCATCCTCGACAACCTCATCTGATCTTCCCTCACACGGTCAAGACTAGCACTTAAATTCGCAACCATTGATTTCAAACTGTTGATGGCACTTGTGTTCATCATCCCATCATACGCAATTCTTGAAGTCCTTTCCAACAGTATTTGGTGTTCCCTTTCAGTCTTATCAAACTTCTTAATCACCCTAGTCTCAACTACAAACCGCTCATACATCAACCTCTCCATCCTCCCCAAACGACCTGCGGGATCCCAGTAGTGTCTCGGTCTCGGAAAGTAGACCCTTGCAATATTCTCATGAATCGATGGCGACTTGGATGGCTTGCTGGACTCTCCACTGCTCCCACCACTTACTCTAACCAATCCTGGCACGGTTCCCAAATAATCCTTACAATTTTCCATTGGGCGATCAAAGGGTTGCTGCTCATAACGACCGGTCGGTGGTACCTCATAACCCTTCGGCGAATTCGAGGACTGAAACAAATCGGGTTCGGTCTGGCCTACGGCATCCTCGGGAATGCCATCATCCAATAGCTCCTCGGGCTCTTCTTCGGAATCCTCATTCTCGTCACTACTCATGCTGAAGTTATCCACCTCACTTTCGTCATTGTCGTTTTCCGGCCCTATTTCGTCTTCTGGAGCGATCCATCCATTATTATTGTCCGGCGGGTTCGGAGGAAACGGTCCCCCTTCGTGACCTACGACGTAATCGTTTCCGTTATCGTTGGGCGGTACCTCGGCCATTCCTGCAATAACAGCGAATTTCGGAGGGTACATAAGTAATTATACGATAATTATAAATATATGCATGCAAATGCAATGCAAAGGTGGTACATATGCCCGAAATGTAATAATATGATGCTCATGCATGATTTATACAAAAATTACGATGTCGGATATTTCACGTAAAAATTCAACGTCTACATATAGTAATTCCATACTTATATAATAATTACCCACATATATACTTTACTCAAAAGTATACGTCAAATGCCATAAATACAACAATAAATCTTACCGGAGCCATGCAGGATAGTTGTGTGTGCTTGGACCCTTTTTTACGACACCAAAAGTTATAGTTTAGGATTTTCAAAAACGACCTAGTTCTCTATAACTCGTGGCTCTGATACCAATCTGTAACACCCCCACAATTGTTATGCGCAGCGGAACTACAACAATGGGTGCTACACAGTATTCATTGCACACAAGATATATCAAACGACGCTAAAAAGACGTCGACTTAAAACTTGAAATTTAAAATTGTTAGATAATACATGTCCACAGTTTTTCCAACCCCAAATAGTGCACAAAGTTTAGCGTTTTCGGTCCCCATGAATCTCAACCCAAAAACTTCAGTTTTACAACCACATGTCATTAAACTTAAAATGTTTAAGTAGAAAAAGGAGGGAAAAACAAGCGGACACCAAGCCGTACACACAACATCCATCCCATGCATGCTCCATCCTACACCTCAGCGGTTACCTGAAACACATGCCAAAAATTTGGTCAACGAAAACGTTGAGTGGAATTTATAGGTTTTACAATCCATTTGAACGTATATATAATAAAAACCATTCGTGATCATTTATAGTCTTGTCGATCAAACAAACTATAATCAGGATACTGACAATTGTGTTTAAGCTCATGACACTAATCCGTTAACTCAATCACCCGCGTAAATATACCGGCATGATTCAGATGAAACCAGTGCCCCTTCTAAAGGCATCAGTTGCAATTATACCTTATTTCTCATACAAAATAATCTACCGCAGAACTTACTATAAGTACAGCTTCTCGGCTAGCATTGGGTCGTTAACCCCGTAGTACTACAAATTTCATAAGCGGCTATTTCCCCCTACTCGAGAGCAGGACAATAGTTAATAGTTCATGATTTTAGGGACTTTTGCAACTTTGGTACTCAACACAATTTCTAAGGCAACTTTCGGGTCTAACAATCATTCATGATATACGTTCCTTTTAAAAACTAGCATGCATTTCCCTCGCGGGTAAAACAATTTGAAATAATATAAGCGAGGCTATAAATTCACACCTTATATCTTAAGTAGTCGGTAGTTCGAGGAGTGATCACTGACGATGTTACGGATGCCCGGGTAAATCAACACCTATCACAAATAACGCGTAATGAGTAATCTCATTTAAATACTTACGGTACTGTATAAAATACATATATACAAGTCACTTAGGACAAGTATAACTCACGCCAAAAACAAAAACAACAAGTATCATTCATTTTATTCCAATTGTTCTCAATACTTACGTTGTCCATTTTTACTCGTTCTCGCCGGTACTTGACTAAAGTACGGGCTGTTTTACCTTATTAAACCATGCTTATAAATTTTGACAAAATTTCCAAAAATCCTATATGACCTGTAGATAACATGTTTTTAAGCCCAATAAAAGTTTTTACTTTTACGACCCGTTACGCAACTCATTTCCACGACTACATTTTACGGGCTGAAATTGCGCTTCGACCAATTTTGACCTCTTTGACCTATATGAAAAATGCCTTTGACTTCTTTGACACCTAAGTCAACATATAGACCCATTTGTACAGGTTAGGGACCAAATTTTGACCCTTGACCATTTACCAATTTATACTTGTGACCCTCGGGATTTGACTAAAACTTTGCACAAATTCGGATTATGAAAGTCCTCGTCTCCCGGTACCCGATCTTTAAAATGTCATAACTTTTAGCTCGTTTTGAGTCACGGGCTCTACCTTATACCAAATTAAAGCTAGGAAAACCCTCTATCACTACATTTAGTTTTCAAGACCTGGAACAAAAATCATTTTTGAAAAATGGACCAAATGTTTCTGCCTAAAAATGACCATACCAAAAACATGCTTAGACTCGATTCCAAGACTTCTAACCACCACTAAACATCATCCTAAGCCTTCCCAAACATATCCTAACATCAAACTTCAATCCTACCCCTATTGATCAACCAATCTCAATATCAAGAATCAAAGAAAATGAACATGCAAGTAATAAAACCTATGTGAATCATCCTAAAACAACAAACCAAACACAATAATAACATGCAAAATCAACAACCACCATGGCTCCCCAAACACCCCCTTTGCCGTGGGGTTTGGGTGACCAAATCACCACAACCAAATTAATTTTGGTGGGTTTTCTTGGTGTTTATACTTCCATAACACTTAAAATCAACATGCATTAGCTCATTTGGCCTCAAAAACGAATTTGGATCATATGAAAAAATCTTGAAAAATTTTTGTTAGTGCATGTTGGATTTGAACACATGAACATGTGGGGAATGACCAAACTAAGTGTGGTCTTACCTTAGATTTTAGAAAAATCAAGTGGAAAAAGATTTTTGGTGAATTTTTGATGGTGTTGGGGGTGTCCGTCGGCTTTAGAGAGAGAGGAGAGAGTGGGTGTTTGATTTTTGTGAAATATTTTGTGTGTGTTTGTGTGTTTATCAATTTTGGCCCTTTTGATGGGTTGGGAGGGACCTTTGTGCAATTTTTGGCTTCTTTTGTCCTTAAATGAAAAACGTCCTCAAAACTTTGCGGGTTCGACTCATTTGTCAATTTTGAAAATTTTACGGGAGTCGGAAATCTTCCCGAATGCTCCAAAATATTTTTGGGATACTTTAAATGTACTTGGAAGGCTATAAAACTCACCCGACTCAACTTAACACGAACCGTAAATAAAATTCTTGAAAAATTACATTATCGATAAATCGTCAAAATTACATGAAATTGGGCATCCCTCGGGATCGTAATCGTCATCGTCCTTCTCAAAATGTCAAACGTAAAAATTATAACCTCGAACATCGGCTTTAACCAAAATACTTATAAGTATATAAATTAAAATTTATTAAAAATTTCAAAAATTAGCGTAATTTAGGGTATCGTTAATGACCTCGATTCTAGGGTGTCACAATTATTGAATGCCGGTAGTGGGCAAGAGGTTATGTGAATGTGAAAGGTAGATCTTGAAGTGCCAAATGGGTAGCGAAGATTTGCCAAAATTTTTAACTTTGGAAAAATGAATTCATGATCTGACAAATCATGGGATATAAGTCCCCGTTGTTTGGGACCATTGAGATGATGTAAAAGTTGGGATTGAAAGGCATATAAGCTGGATCTACCCTAGGACTTCAAAGACTGCGCGAATTATGTTTCGTAAATCGAACTTGATGGAATATCTATCAAGTGAAAATCTGAATTCTTCTTAGTAAAGCTTAGATCGGCGAAAAGTTGCATTCATCAAAAACCCGTGAACATCATGGATAGAGAAAGTAAGTCAACATTAAGCCTGATCTTATTCCCGTAGTTATGTTTAATGAAACTCGCGTATTGTGATGAATTACACTTGTGAGAAAAGACCGAATGTGGAGGAAATACCCACATGGCTTTAACTCTATAAGAAGCGAGTAGTAAGGTAAGATGATCTTTGAGGACAAAGATCCTGTTTAGGGGTAAATGCTGTGACAATCCGTCAATTTATGGTTGATATTTTATTCTCAATATTATTTAAAAACAATTTACAATATGAACTCACATATTTTTGGGAAGAAATTTGGATTTACGTCTTGGAGTAGCATCGACTACGTCTAAACCGGAGAATTCTACGTTACGTGCTTACGTTTACATACACCATCTTTGGCGACAGTCCGATATTTCAGAAAATAAATTTGTCCGTGAATATTATTTTGGAGTTTTAAATTTGTGTTAGTTCATAAACTCACAAATTTACAAGAAGAGATTAGGACTTACGATTTTATTTTAACGTCCTTTACGACTAAACCGGAAACCTTAGGATTACGTATTTACGTTTTCGAACTCCGTTTTTGATGAGACAATTTTTATTGGATTCGTTTTGTGACGGTGATTCATAATTTATAAAAACGTTTTTCGTAAAACGACCCGAGGGCACGCAAATAGAGGAAACTAGAATCGAGGAGTACCCGTAAATAAATGGGATGAGACAAGTGGGACACTTGTCCCACCCCACTCCCAAAACCGGCCTTATGTTAGCTACATACACATGAGGTGTCAAAACCTCATCAAACAAGTACTACACTTGTTATGTTTAGCTTAACTAGTAAGCTTATCAAGCACAAAACCATCAAACATTACAACTCCTCTCATTTCTCACCATGCAAACCACTTCAAACACACACAATCCTCTCTCTAACTCCATCTTGTTCCGTCCCTTCCTCAACCAAAAACACCCAATATGATCTTGATTCCACCACAAAATCATGTGTTATTTACACATATGTTGAAGCCACTTTGAAACCCTATTGATTGGTGGTGCTCATAACATCCAAGAAGGAGATTTCATGGAGTGGTAAGGCTGATTTTCCACAAGGAGTTGATGAAGATTGGAGTTCTTGAAGATGGTGTTGGCTAAGCACAAGTTTCTCCATCAAAAACCATGTCAAAATCATAACCTACATCAACTTGGTGGTATAAAGATTGTCCTCCTCAACTTCTTGTTATTTTGATTATGTAAACATGTATTTTATTTCCTATTGTATATATTTATGATGATTATATGATGATAAAAATGTTATGTGGGGATTTGTTGTTGATAAACATGATTAAAAAGGTGAAAAACCATAAGAAACAAGGTTAAAATCTTGATTAATTTACATGGCTGTATAAAACAGTAAAGAAACATGTTATGAACTGATAATATGATGAAGTAGAACCCATTTACAGTAAGCTATGGGTCTTGTACACATGTGAGAGTTGGCCATGCAATGGAATCAAAATAATGAGTAAGATATGATCAAAACAAGTTTAGGGTATAAATCTGATGTTACTGTTTTGGACGATTTTTAGAAAATACTTAAAGGATGATTCAACAGTAGCTATAAAGAGTTAAATGTAGCACATATCATGTAGTTTATGTGATAAAAATTTGAGCTTCTATCTCCATATAGAACTCAAGATATGGCAGTTTTGGTGAAGATGAAGTTAAAAATCAGATTTTTGGAAATTAAAGAATAATACTATTATATAAGCACTCACATTTTAATATATAAAATATAAAATAAAAACCCACTAACTTATAAAACTTATTTATATAAATATATAAAAGATGTAATAAGTGTATAAATGATAAAAATGGAAACTTGTTAAGTTTTATAAGTTATAAAACTATAAACATAATTTTTACTACTTTTTCGGCTATTGCCGTAAAATTAACGTTTTTGTTAAATAAAACTTAGATGGTCGGACCCGTCTAATGAAAACTTTATAAAACTTATATAATGATATATAGACATGTATAACAAGTAAAAACCGATAAAAACCCGAACTATAGGACAAACGGACATTAACGGGCTAAGTAAACACATTGGGCTAATAACTGGACTAAATAAGATAAACACCCATAAAAAGAACTTATTGGGCTTAACCCATTTGGGCCCAACTTGAAAGTGTATGTACTGATAATATAAGTACAAAACGGAATAAAATAAGTTAAATAACTTATAATAGGCTTATTGGACCTAAAACACGTAAATAGGTAAAACGAGAAAACTAGTATAAAAGTTATCAACACATAACTCTAAAATGAGTAAACGAGAATATGTAAACCCACTTGATCATCATATATATATATATAATCATCATATGTATACATAATTGGTATTTTTATAAAGTCATTGGACATGAGTCTAAGACCGAGTATTATTTGTCTAGGTTTCCGTGATTGGAGCACGTACCGTACGTCTGAATTGCCGATAACCCGCCTTCCCACATCAACGTGAGTTCATAGCCTCGCACTCTTTTAAATGTTTTTATAAATGTTTTATAAACCCGCGAGGGAGATAACATGTTAGTTTTATAAAAATAGGACACCATTTGTCCCGATTGTTTGTTTATTGATCTTGGACCCGAATGATTGAATGACCCGATTGTATGACCCGATAAATGATTAATGGACCCAATAGATGAAATAAAATGGATTATTAAAGTTAGGTTATGTCACTAAAAGTCCCATTAGCATGAATTGTGAACTACCGGGAGTTGGTAGACGCTTATGCATTTAATAGTACTATTTGGGGACGATCACCCCAGTTCGCGCCTTGACGGTTGATCCCCGTCGTGCCACATTGATTGGTAAGCGAATTAATGTATGAGAAGATTTCCATAGCGTGACCTTTGTGACGACACGCTACTTTAGATGGGCAAAAATTGGTATCGGGTTAGCTACCCGTTGTTGGTTTAGTAAGGTAACAATGTCATGCGGCTTATAATAATCCGAATTAACGAAATACTAATAGACGCTCCGAATTACGATGTATTGCCTGACTAGCAATACAGGGTCATACTATTGATATAATGATTGTATTTTGGTTTTCATAACCATATTCATATAACGGTTTTTATTTGATTTTATACAACGTCATAAGACGTATTGTATGATGTTTTTACGACATTGGCTCGTATAATAATTTTTAAGGCAAATGCCTATATTATGATTTTCGATAAGGATTTATATAAAATGACTTTGGCTATTTTATGGCCTATTACAAAGATTTGTATAAAATGATTTTTGGCTATTTTACAGCCTATTACAATGATTTGTACGAATTGATTTTTGGTACTGATTTTATACCAAAGTTATATTGATGAAATTTACTAAACTCTATGAATTCACTCGGCGTTATCGCTGACCTTTTCTTTTAACATGTTTTATCTCAGGTACTTGAATGTAATTCTCGGGAAGACAACAAGAATTCATGGCCCGCACTTAAAACAATATTTTCCATTCAAATACTTTGTAAAACTTTGTATGAAATATAATGACTTGGGACCGATGTAACTTTGATATTTATGAATGGAAATGATTTATTATTAAACGACGCGATTTTTATGCGTTGTCTATGATGTGAGTAATGTGCTATCCCGTAACACCAACTAGTCTTCCGCTGTACTGAGTTGTATAAATTTGGGGGTGTTACAACGTTCATGTAAAAAATGTTTTTTTTTACATTACTATTAGGTACCCGCGCGATTCGAAGATGGGTACCATGTAGGTGTGAGAATCGAGTTTTGGGTTCGGGTCAATTGGGTCGGGTGGAATTCGGGTCAAGCTTAAAAATAGGTTGTTCGAACCTGACCCGAATTGAACAATCGTTGTACTCGGGTTCGGGTCTATTCGGGTCTGGTCTAGTTGGGTCGGGTTTGGTCGGGTCGGGTCAACCCGAGTTTGGATAAAATATTTAAAAAAAATTGTTTTTACTCTTTTATAATAAAAATTATATTATTTTCAAATTTAAAAAAAAATAACATAAATTTCTTACTCGAGTCAATCGGGTTTACCCGAATTCGATATAATTTTTATACCCGATGTCCGACTCGATATCGATCGGGTTAGTCGGGTCGACCTGATTAACCCAAATTGAAATTTGAACCCGACTAACCCGATCCGAATATGCTCAGGTCGGGTTCGGGTCAGAAATATTAACACCCCTAGTACCATGTGATTAACCGGCCAATAACAAAAAGAAAATAATCTCGATAATGCTTAATTGCCTCATTTTTTAGGTTGTAGTCGATTCATTTTCGGAGGGATTTATATGCTAGCCGAACCGATGGAACATTGGAATCATTTGACCTCAATCAGATGACGTATGTGAGTCTTGCTTATTGGGTAAGATGACTAAATAACCATTCACATGTTCGTGTGAAAGAGGTGAAGGACTGGTGGACTTAGTACACACGGAGTAGTCGATAGAGAATCGTTGTATACGAGATGTTCAAAGGATTAGTCGATAGGGTATCCTTGTATACGAGATGTTCAAAGGAGTAGTCGATAGGGAATCGTTGTATACAAGATGTTCAAAGGAGTAGTCGATAGGGTATCGTTGTATACGATATGTTCGAAGGGTATCGTTGTATACGAGATGTTCAAATGAGTAGTCGATAGGGTATCGTTGTATACGAGATGTTCAAAGGGTGTCGTTGTATACGAGATGTGCAAAGGAGTAGTCGATACGAGATGTTCAAAGGGTATCGTTGTATACGAGATGTTCAAAGGAGTAGTTTATAGGGTATCGTTGTATACGAGATGTTCAAAGGAGTAGTCTAGAAGGTATCGTTGCATACAAGATGTTCAAAGGAGTAGTCGATAAGGTATCGTTGTATACGAGATGTTCAAAGGAGTAGTCGATAGGGTATCGTTGTATACGAGATGTTCAAAGGATTAGTCGATAGGGTACCGTTGTATATGAGATGTTCAAAGGGTATCGTTGTATATGAGATGTTCAAAGGAGTAGTCGATAGGGTATCGTTGTATACGAGATGTTCAAAGGGTATCGTTGTATAAGAGATGTTCAAAGGGTATCGTTGTATAAGAGATGTTCAACTGAGTAGTCGATAGGGTATCGTTGTACATGAGATGTTCAAATGAGTAGTCGATAGGGTATCGTTGTACACGATATGTTCAAATTAGAAGTCGATAAGGTATCGTTATATACGAGATGTTCAAATTAGTAGTCGATAGGGTATCGTTGTACACGAGATGTTCAAATTAGTAGTCGATAAGGTATCGTTGTATACGAGATGTTCAAAGGGTATCGTTGTACACGAGATGTTTAAATTAGTAGTCGATGAGGTATCGTTGTACACGAGATGTTCAAATTAGTTGTCGATAGGGTATCGTTGTACATGAGATGTTCAAATTAGTAGTCGATAAGGTATCGTTGTACACGAGATGTTCAAATTAGTAGTCGAGTTCGTCCACTATCGAAGGTGATCAATCACACGTGTTTTTATTTGTGTAGTTTAAAAATAATTTGATTAGGTATGTTTAACATAAATTTTTCTTACTCTTTAGTTAACAGCCTCGGGAAGGTACTTTTGGATGTGAATTTTTTATATGGAAAGAGGATCGAGTTCGTCTACTACTTGGTTCTCCTGGAGCTTCAACGACTTCAACTTATTCACCAAGACCTTCAATGACTCCAGTTTCCTCTCCAAGCTCTTCAACACCTCCAATCTATTCTTCGGGACCTTCGAGGTATGCAGAGTGTGCAAACTACAAGCTCTTGACTACAAAGCTAAATATACTCGAGGCAACAATGGAAACACAAATGCATCCCGAGCACCATACAATGAATTCAAATGCACTACTACATGAGCTTTAATAGCGTGGGGAACATTAATTTGCAGTAGTTTGTCATTTATTCAATTTAGCATCTCGACTTCGTAATGTAATTCGTATATTTTATCTACTTCGTAATGTAATTCGTATGTTTTATCTACTTCGTAATGTAATTCGTATGTTTTATCTACTTTGTAATGTAATTCGTATGTTTTATCATCTTTAATGTAATTCGTATGTTTTTTCGACTTTGTAATATAATTCGTATGTTTTTTCGACTTTGTAATATAATTCGTATGTTTTATTGTTTAACTTTTTATCGACTTTATAATGTAATTTGTATGTTTTATTGAATAAACTTTATCAACTTTCTCACGAATGTACAAATCACAAAAAATTGGTAGTCCGTGAGAAATATGTGGGTAATATGTGGGAAATCCGTGGAAAATCCGTGGGAAATTTGTGGGTAATTTACCCACACATTTCCCACGGATATATAAATAATAAAATAATGTGTTACCCGTGGGAAAGTTCCGTGGGAAATCCGTGGGTAAATTACCCACGGATTTCCCACGGATGTATAATTAATAGAATAATATGAGTTCCGTGGGAAATCCGTGGGTAAATTACCCACGGATTTCCCACGGATGGATAAATAATAAAATAATATGTTATCCGTGGGAAATTTGTAGGTAAATTACCCACGGATTTCCCACGGATGGATAAATAATAAAATAATATGTTGTCCGTGGGAAATCCGTGGGTAAATTACCCACGGATAGATAAATAATAATAATAGTGGGGAATCTGTGGGTAATTTGCCACAACTTTCCCACGGATGTGTAAAATAACAAAAATAATTTTGTACTCCGTGGGTAATTTGCAATCCGTGAGAAGTCCGTGGGTAATTTGTCACGACTTTCCCACGACTTTCCCACGGAAACCTTGGTCAATGCTTCTGTGGGAAATCCGTGGGAAATTTCTCACGGATTTTCCACGAAATATTTTTTTGTCATTTCTTTGGGAAATCCGTGGGAATACCGTGTCAAATTTCCCACAGTTTTTATTCCGTGGGAAAAATTTCGTAGGTAAAAGCTGTTTGTGTGGTAGTGATAAAAGGAAAAGTGTTTGAGGTGTTTGATTCATGTTTTCCAACAAGCACCCTAGTGACTTTTGAAGTCTGTATGAGACGAAAATCCTTCAAACCTTGTAATCGGTTGGTTTTTAGAACATTCATTCCCAAGTGACTTATTTTGATCTTTAAACCAAACAAAACCAACTTTACTTATAAGTAGATACAGCAAAAAACTTTTTTCAAAATCACATGCCAAATTTTATTTTTGATTATGGACATTCTACGACAACAACAATATACCCAATCTCGTTGAAGCCGGGTTCTAAGAGAGAGTAAAAGGACTGCTTGTATATATAAACTTATGTGTGGCCATGCATTTTACCAACATATAACGATCAAAAATGCTTAAAAGGTTAATACGACCTTTCTCGGCAGCTATCGTAAATCGGCTCAAAGTTTACATCAAGTTCTAATGGAGAAATCAAGTGATAATGGAGCGTTGTTTCCATCTATGCTATTATACCATTTAGTTAGCCAATAACGTTTCTAAGAACATCTAGTTACAGTAACTTGGATTCCTAAAACTCAAGCTTTTCGAAATATTCATAACATAGCTTGACACGTAGGCTGTTAACCGGTAACAAAAGGTAAAAACTTAAGAAGTAACTTATGTAACCGGTAAACCAAACTTGAGTAACCTATCTGTTAGGTTTTAAACTATAGTAACCAAATCGAACTTTTTGCCAAACTTTAGTAACTTTTGTGTATATTAACCTTTTTTTTAATTACAAATATTTTGTTTTAGATTTTGAAAATTAATAAATATTAGTTTATTATTAAATTTAGCTAAAGAGTAAAAATTAAAGGAGGAAAAAAACTTGAAAATTTGATGAAAGAATTTAATAAAAAAATGATATAAAAATATAAATGTTAAAGTTTTAAAAACAAAAAACATAAAAAAGCGGCTAATAAGACTTTAATCTATAAATTTTAATTAATATGATGCTTTATATTCTATACTTATATTCTAAACATACATAATATAAAAACTATTTTTACACATATATAAATACATAATAATTTCTTTCTGTAAAACAACATACATAATTATTAGTTTTACTAATACACAATTATACGTTAAGCACGATAAAATTTTCATACACCCGTATTTAAACTAAAATATTAAAATAAAATTGATTTGGGGTGTAATCTATATGCATGCACAAAAGTTATAACTAGTTCGGTAAATAAAAACGAAAACTTTATTCAAAACTATTAAATCAAATGCAAAGACAAATTTAAAGGTATCAATTCAAGTTTCAAAGTACAAAAGTAAAACTAAATATATTGGTCTCTATTTACCAATGACCTAAAAACAATCAGATCATAAACCGACTCAAATTAACAAACATATAAAAAATTATACCTATTGAAAAACCAAATTGATGAAACAAACCCTAAAATTGCAATACACAATCTCCACTTTGACTTGAACACTTTCACATGTTTATGGTAGACAATATAGCTGGCCTAAACTTTATTATGGGTTTGGATCCATTAGAGTTATGTTTTGATTAGAGGCTGTTCAATAAGCTATGTATTGATTATAAATACATATGATATCTTTATAATGTAGTCACAAAACACAAATCAATAATATCTCTTTCGGGATTTTACATGGCATCAGAGCTTTAGGTCAACACAGAGCTTTATGTTAAGACATTTGAAATTGACTTTTATAGAAACATTCTCTTTTTGAACAAACTTTTTTAACCGCCTATTAAAAATGATATTTTTATCTTTAACATTTAAATACTTTTTTTATCTAATTATTTTTTTTATAATCTAATTTCATCATATTTTCTAAAATTTTATGCTCTTTGATTCAATACCCATTATGATATATTTTAATTAACTTTTAGTTTTTCTATTTTTAATGTTTTATTTTAGTTTGATCGAATTTTTTACTAAATTCAATCTTTCAATACAAATTTAACGGGCAAGATTCTAAAAAATCGTTATCGAATATCCGCCGTCGCATTGCGTGAGTATCATGCTAGTAATTAAGTAGGAAAAAACAGCACATATCTTATCCTCCTAGTTAATATCTATGTAAACTCTTAAATTAGCATAAAACTACTCAACCAATTATAATCACCCATTTTTTAAAAAACTCATTTCCCACCACTTTTTTAAAAATTAAATATCTCACAAACGGTAAATCGTCAAAAGAAAAAAAAAAATACACCATTGCAACGAGAATTAAATCATCTTTCTATCGAGGGGCACATGTATATGCTTTCGGCGAACTTTTTTTTTGAATTTTTTTCTTAAGTCACGTATGAGATAATCGTATATGATTCGTCACGAATCATATATGATTTTCTACGAATCATATATGATTTTCTAAAAATCGTATATGTTTCGTGACGAATCATATATGATTCTCTCAGACGTGGCTTAAGAAAAAAAGTTTGTCGAAAGTATATACATGCGCCCCTCGATAGTTAGATGATTTAATTCTCGTCGCGATAATATGTTTTGTTTTACGTAACGATGAACGGTTTGTGACATATTTAATTCTTAAAAAATGAGTTTTTTTGTTACATGATAAAAATGGGTGGTTGAAACTGGTTGATTAAATATATGCTAAACTAAATGTTTATGTTGAACTTATCCCCTCCACCAAATACACACACCCTCTCTTCTTCTTCTTCTTTAACCAGAAAACACACACAGTTAAAAACACACATTCAAATTTATTACCAAACAAAAGAAAGAAGAAAAAAAACAAAGAAATAAGAAAAAAGGAAGAAAGTACACCCTTTCTCCTCTTTGTGGTCTCGTCGATCCAGAGAAGAAGGCTCGAAGAATAGGAGGGTGTGGCGGCAAGCCTCGACGAAACCCCACAAGAGTGACACCTCAGCTCGGCAAAAGCTGTTGTGCCGTAATACCCTCTCTCTTAAAATTAAGTACAAGTCACATTGAATAAAAACTAGAACAGATGTTTTTATTGTTGACTTTTTTAAAGTATATACAAAGTGTAAATATACGCCGAAATACAGTATACTTTGGATTTAACGTCTTGATTATTTAGCTATATATCACATAACAGGCTATATTAAATGTTGATGAACTACACAACAAATAGAACCCGTGGCCTAATGGATAAAGCATTTGATTTCTAATCAGGTGATTGTGGGTTTGAGTCCCACCGGGTGTGTCCTTATTTCTTTTAAGTTTTTTTTTAAAAAGCGAATAAAACTATCGTTTTGACAGCTGTGGGATTTGAACCCACACCCTTACGGACCAGAACCTAAATCTGGCGCGTTAGATCACTCGGCCAAACTGTTTTATCGTTGACATGAAAACTACGGAGTGATAAAATACACTAGTGGTTCTGTAATACTCTCTTCAAGATCAACTGCTTCAAGTAGAATCAAGAAACTGAGTTCACAAGCAACTTCTATCTGAAGACGAATGGATTAGTTATTCAAGGCTTTTGTTGAAAAAGACTTGTGATACATTTTGGATTTAGTTGAAGAGTAACAACACTTTGGTGAAAACTAGAGGTGGCAAATCTTGCCCATTTTGATACATATAGGCACTTTTTGTCCATTTTCAAAAAAGGATGGGGCACTTTTTGCCCATTCTTTATAATAAATGGGCTAAACGGGCGCATATGTAAGAAACTAAATGGGCTTAACGGGTGCACTTGTAAAATACAAATTAGTATACTCGACGGATATTTTTTTATTAAATTTTTTATCCTGTCTTTCAAACAAGTATTTTTATTTTTTATTTGTAAGTTTTTATATGTTTTTTCCCTTTTTAAGCTTGCGCCCGTTTAGCCCGCCCGTTTTGCCCGTGCCCGTTTAGCCCGCGCCGGTTTAGCCCGCCGCCCGTTGCCCGTTTAGCCCGCCGCCCGTGCCCGCCCGCCCGCCCATTTTGCCACCTCTAGTGAAAACATAACTTTCCGGAAGCAAAAAAAAAAAGTTTTAACAATCCATGGCTCTTTCAGCTTTAATCTAGCGCCTTAGACCACTCGTCGAAACTGTTAGATGTCAAACTCTATACTTTCTTTCAACAACAATCCTCTACTCACCACATAACTCTCATATGTTAAAGTACTACACTACAAAATTCCGGCTCTTCCCTGGCGAAATTTCGAGCCTTTCCCTGGCGACATGTCGCCAGGAAAACCAAATCCATGGCGACAAGTCGCCAGGGAAAAGTCGCCAGGAAAACCTCGTAAGGAAAGCTTCCCTGGCGACGTTTTAAATTTTCCATGGCGACTAAGTGGACCCCGCTGCATTTTTGTCATAAAATTGGTGTCACGCTAGAATTTGTAAGGGAAAGTTTCCCTGGCGACATATGTTGTCGGGGAAAACATTGGTGATTAGCACAGTTAAGTAAATATCATAATTAATTTCGACTTTTCCCTGGCGACATGTCGTCAGGGAAACTTTCCATTACGTTGACAAGTCAAAGCCTTGTGTTGACAAGTCGAAGTTGTACCAAAGTTTTCCTGGCGATATGTCGCCAGGGAAACTTTCCATTACGTTGACAAGTCAAAGCCTTGCGTTGACAAGTCAAAGTTGAACCAAAGTTTCCCTGGCGACATGTCGCCAGGGAAACTCTGCTGACTTTTCAAAAAGGTCAAATGAGCCACAGTTTTTCTTGGCGACATGTCGCCGGGGAAACTTTGTCATTTTTATTGTACAGCCTGCACAGCAGCCTATTTCCAGATTTTTTCCGGAATTTTTCCGAAAAAAATCTACCAAAACCTAGGAATACAAATACAAAACCTGGGGATACAAATACCAAAAATCTACCATAAATCTAGTACCAAAACACAATAACATGTAACCTCTCGATCGATTAACTCGATCAATACAAATACATATGTCACAACTTGAGTGCAAATATATTGGTTCCTAGTTACACTTATTAAACTTGCAATTTGGGGTTTACAATTATTAAACTTGCATGCTAAGGTAGAAAAAACAAGACATACTAACCATTATTGTCATTCTACCCGTCGGCATTCTCATTATCACTACCGCCACTCCCGCCGGCGCCACTCCCGTCGGCGCCACTCCCACCGGCGCCACTTCCGCTGCCTCCCGTGCCACAACCGCTAGCACCAACCGATAGGAATTCAGAGAACGCATCGGCGAACCTATCGTCACTTTTTATAAAATCATATACTTGAAACGCTTGTTCCAATCGCGGGTCGACGGCAGGTGCAGGGGGAGGAGTATATCGAGTAGTTTGGCGCCTTCTAGACACTATTTGACCGACACCGGACATGTGACCGCGCTGCTTTCCGCCTCTGACGATACGGTTTATCTCGTCGTCCGTATGTTTGCCTGCAGCCCTCATCGCAAGCATCTCCTCCTAATGAAGTGACAAAAACAAACGATAGTTAATGATAGGTGTGAAAACACCCATCTTTTCTACCACTTAATTACATTAAAACAGGACCTAAACGTATATTTTATGTCGTAAATGGCGGAATTATGCGTGGTTTGTGTTTTTATTGTGTTTCAGGGTCGAGAAGGTGAAAAGTGGAGAAAACTCGGCTTTCACGGGCTTTTATTGAAGTAAAAGACAAAAGACGAAGTCGAAAGATCAAGAGTGGAAAAAAAGAACGGAAGTCCAAGACCAATTCTGAAGATTTATCGAAGAAAAAGTCAAAAGACGGAAGTTTACTAAAAAGCCAAAGAACTCAGGTTTAAATTATGAAGAAATTACATGACGAGTTCAAAGAAATCCCGAGACAAAGTCTTAGAAGTCGAAGAATTTGAGAAGACTGAAAGACTGAGGACCAAGATAGAAAGAAAGAGGAAGCCACCAACCCTTCCCCTCTCCTATAAATACCACCCTCACAACATGTGAGAGGGTGGGTTAGTTTTAGGATTAGATTAGGAGTAGGTAGTTTCTCTCTCTAAACTTATACTTTCTCTCTCTAGATTAATTTGTGTTTAAGTTTTTGTTATTGGATCTTTACTTTTTAATCAAACTTTTAATTCATCATCTTCTCCCTTTCTTGTTTGATTTGTTCTTTATCTTGATTGATCATGTTCTTGAGTTTTTATGTTTTTGATCAAGTGGGTTTGATTAATTTGGTTATGTTTGTTAGTTTATTTGATTTATTTTGATTGATTATTGTTAGTTGATGTTTATTGGTCGTTTTGGTTTAATCGTTCGTTTGATTTTGATTAATTTAAGGATAAATTGTTGTTACTGTATATCCCATGTTCTTCGGGTTCGTTGCATCTGCTTCTGTTTTTCCCAGATTCAAAGAGAAGAAACTTGTTCATTCGGAACTTTAAGAGTTCCGGATCAAGCCTTCATTCGGAAGTCTGAAGTTCCGAGTCAAGGAATCTTCATTCGGAAGTCTGAAGTTCCGAGTCAAGGAACCTTCATTCGGAAGTTTTGAAGGTCCTTCATTCGGAAGTTTGGAAGTTCCGAGTCAAGGTCCTTCATCCGGAAGTTTTGATGTTCCGAGTCAAGGTCCTTCATCCGGAAGTTTTGATGTTCCGAGTCAAGGTCATTCATCCGGAAGTTTTGATGTTCCGAGTCAAGGTCATTCATCCGGAAGTTTTAAACTTCCGAACCAAGGTTCTTTCTATTTTATTTTTAAGTTTTCTTCTTTTAATTTCAAGTTTTATTCTTCCCGTCTTTATATTTATTTGGATTTTTATTCTCGTTTCTTTTAGTTTAAGTTTTTATTTGCGTCATTTACTTTTTGTTAAATTTTAATTTTACGTCCTTTCATTTCTCGTCATTTATTTTCAAAAGTTTTAAATATCGCACCGTTTACATTTTAACTTGTTTTAATTTCTCGTCATTTATTATTAAGTCTTGCTCATTTATTTTACCAAAACCAAAAATATTTGTTTCACCAAGAACAACTAATCTCACACAATTAACCGGAAATCAATTCGAAGAGATACCGAGAACGAACTTTTTCAACTAGTAAAAATCCTGTTATTAAAATGGCGTCGCTGCCGGCTCTTTTCGTGAAGATCGAAGGTTTTTTGTGAGTGACGCGTTGGATTTTGGGATCCGTTCACTTGTGAACGTTATTTTTCGTGTCCAAAAATTTTCAAAAATCCAAAAACATTTGAAAAATCATAAAAAGCATTTCTTTTTCAAAGTTTTGCACCAAAAATATTCTTCTTGCTTATCTATCTTTCTTCATGGATTTTTATGTCCATTGCGTCCGGTGTGGGAAACAATTATCTGGGAACGACTCTTGTCAATGGTGTACATGTGAGCTGTGCGGAAACGATATCGACTACACACAATTCGGATTTTGTCCCTTGTGCAACTCGACTAATTCATTCTTTTTGAACCCACCTCCTGTTCCCCCGTGCATCTATTGTGGAAGCGATTCTCATTGGCATGTTTCGTGCCCGGTTCAATACCCGTATAGACACGGGAAAGAACCGGGGTACAATTATGACAATGACAATAGCTATCCACAAGACGCACCTGATTTTTCTCCACACCCTGTTTTCAACAACTGTAGGGGTCCTCACGATACCTATTATTGTCAACCAATGAATTATTATGAGCAAAATCCGGATCTTCAGTTTTCTTCACTTATGGACTATTATGAACCAAACCCGGTTTCTAATTATTCCCAACCGATGAACAACTATGAGCCACAACCTTGCTATAATTCAGGTTTTCAACACTATGAGCCCCCACCACACTCACTCGATCATCAGCCTCGTCACGGGATGAGTTCCCAAGAACCAATTGTCGATCTTGCTACAGCTTTTCAAGCGCAATCAAAAGAGCTTTTACACACACTGCAAACTTGTATGGAGTCATTTTTACAGCAGCAAGATCAGACGAGTACCCATATCCCTGAGCATATTATTGGCCCTATAAATAATGAGGAGAGTGATGACGATATTGAGGTTATTTTCGACGAGGAGGAGTTTCTAAAGCAAAATACTTCACTCCTTAGTGATGATAGTTTTCACATTCCTGAGATCGATGAGTTTCTTGCTATTGATACACCCGTGGAATACACATCCGGGTATTCTGATGTGGAAGGAGATATCCTTTTTCTAGAAGATTTATTACACGATGACACTACACCTTCTATCCCAGAGGTGGAAAGATGTGAATCTACTGAAAAAGGGACGCAGGTGGAAGGTAATTGTTCTCATACTTCTCATATTATATTGCCACCTCATCCTCCCACGTACACACCCAAGCGGGTGATGTATCACTTTTACTCCACTCGTTTTACACCAGGAAATGAGGATGAGTGCTTTGATCCGGGAGGTGACATTGATTATGCTATGATTGATAACAATACGGCTTTGCCTTTTGCTCAACTTCCATTGTCTTTGGGGGGGGGGGGGGGGGGGACAATGTGCTCACTATACCCAACCCACCTCCCGTGGATCTTGACTTCACATACTATACGTATGTTGAAAGGACCTTTTTCCCTTTCAAGACTTATTCCCCCGCCTCTCCTTTATTAATGTCTACCGGGAACGAGGACAAGGTCTTTGATCCCGGTATCACATTCGAGGCTTCCCCATGGACTATTTAATTCGGAGACGAGTCAGGCTCGTGACTCGGTTAACAAAAACAAGCGCTTTTTCGGAGGCAACCCAGTTATCTATCTATTTTCACCATAAGTGTAGGGGGAGCCCCGTTGGTGTTTCTTGTTCTCTTTCTTATCATATGCAGGAATTAGAGCTTCAAAGACACACTCTTGATGAATTTTGACGAACCGTGATTCCGTGTTCCCTTCTTCCCGGTTCTCTCCTAAACTCTTTTCGATTCACTATTTTATATTTCTCAATATTAAAATAGGAATCTCTTTAGTTGTCTTTTCCTTAACGCGATTTAAACAAAGTGCACAATGTCCTAAGTGTAGGGGAGTTTACTCCCACATGCTTAAACATTGAGGACAATGTTTATATTAAGTGTAGGGGGGACTTCTATCGAAGTTAAGTGGTCTTTTCCTTGTATTTGCCCTCATTTTAACCGGAAAATCAATTTTTCGACATTTTTCAAAATTTTTTAATCTATTTTGGCCTAGTTGTAGTTCCCTTTATTTTTGCTATTTTTCTCCTATTTTAATAAAATGGTTTTAACAAGTTTAGTTATCTTAGATATATTAGGCCCGTTGTGAATTTTTTTGACTCAACCCGAATAGACTTATCTAAGTTTATTCTAGCTAGTATCCTTAACCATGTAGACCTTAATTGGTTTATTAGGCTAAGTGTCCAAGAGTCTCATTACTTGAGATTTTAAATTGTGGAGGACGAGAAATGATAGAGTTGGTTATAAGTTTGGTATTCTCTCATTAACTTATGTGAGTTAATTATGATCTTTTTCTCCCATCACTTGCTAATAAATTATCTGCAATAAGTAAGGTCGTACGATTTGAAAAGTTACTTAGCTTCTAGCCCAAGATCGTTTAAAAGTTGCTCGGTAATGACGAGAGTTCATAGCCAAGGCATAACTTATGAAGCGGGGCGCGAAGATTGGCGAGTCCGAAAAGGCCCTAACAAGGCATGAGGATTCAATTTTATTGCTGAAGATCCAAGGTGATGTGAAAAAGCATTATTCCCAAAATCAATATGAAGGATCAAGACTCACGACGAAAAGCAATCAACTCCCATAAAGATGATGGAGAAGTCTATCCGAAAAGACCCTAACAAGGTATGAGGATAAATAGATCCAAGTCCGAAAAGGAGGCGGATCATTGTATCTCAAAATCCCAAATATAGATTGAAGAAATAATCATGAAGTCGTGGTCAACAAAGTTGGAGTACCTCTCAAAAGTCTCCAAGTGAAGAAACTCTATTATGATGAGAAGACCATTATCTCAAGAACGTCTCTCGAAGATATGAAGTATGAAGTACATGCCAAATATCGGCCCGAGAAAGGTCTCAAATCGTGAACCGAGTTATGCCAAGATATGAACTTTTTGATATCCCGAGAAGCAGTTTTAAGAGATTTTGTCCTTTATCTAACTATTGATCAAATCGTCCTACTTTGCTTTCAGCTTAAATAAATTATCGAAATAAGTCAACAATGCATCCTCGTGATCATTCAAGACATCAATAAAATATAAGAGATACCCATAGGAATAAGGGAGTTTAAGTGATTAATTGAACCGCATGAGTAAATGTTTGTTATGCTAACTTGTACTAACAATGATCTTGTTTTTAAGCTTGGCATGGGGAACGTGAAACTTGAGGGTGATAAACATTCATGACACACAAGCCCTAATGTAAGTCTTAGATTTCTTTACATGTTTCTTCCTTGTTACATCTTGTTATTTTCTATCTTTTTGATTTTCCTTAGTTGTTTAATAAAGGCCAAGGTAGGTTGATTATGATGGAAAGTGTAAACCTTGCTTTATTGCTAAGCATTGCATGAGGGCATTGCAATGGTTAAGTGTAGGGGATTTGATAGGTGTGAAAACACCCATCTTTTCTACCACTTAATTACATTAAAACAGGACCTAAACGTATATTTTATGTCGTAAATGGCGGAATTATGCGTGGTTTGTGTTTTTATTGTGTTTCAGGGTCGAGAAGGTGAAAAGTGGAGAAAACTCGGCTTTCACGGGCTTTTATTGAAGTAAAAGACAAAAGACGAAGTCGAAAGATCAAGAGTGGAAAAAAAGAACGGAAGTCCAAGACCAATTCTGAAGATTTATCGAAGAAAAAGTCAAAAGACGGAAGTTTACTAAAAAGCCGAAGAACTCAGGTTTAAATTATGAAGAAATTACAAGACGAGTTCAAAGAAATCCCGAGACAAAGTCTTAGAAGTCGAAGAATTTGAGAAGACTGAAAGACTGAAAGACTGAGGACCAAGATAGAAAGAAAGAGGAAGCCACCAACCCTTCCCCTCTCCTATAAATACCACCCTCACAACATGTGAGAGGGTGGGTTAGTATTAGGATTAGATTAGGAGTAGGTAGTTTCTCTCTCTAAACTTATACTTTCTCTCTCTAGATTAATTTGTGTTTAACTTTTTGTTATTGGATCTTTACTTTTTAATCAAACTTTTAATTCATCATCTTCTCCCTTTCTTGTTTGATTTGTTCTTTATCTTGATTGATCATGTTCTTGAGTTTTTATGATTTTGATCAAGTGGGTTTGATTAATTTGGTTATGTTTGTTAGTTTATTTGATTTGTTTTGATTGATTTTTGTTAGTTGATGTTTATTGGTCATTTTGGTTTAATCGTTCGTTTGATTTTGATTAATTTAAGGATAAATTGTTGTTACTGTATATCCCATGTTCTTCGGGTTCGTTGCATCTGCTTCTGTTTTTCCCAGATTAAAGAGAAGAAACTTGTTCATTCGGAACTTTAAGAGTTCCGGATCAAGCCTTCATTCGGAAGTCTGAAGTTCCGAGCCAAGGAATCTTCATTCGGAAGTCTGAAGTTCCGAGTCAAGGAACCTTCATTCGGAAGTTTTGAAGGTCCTTCATTCGGAAGTTTGGAAGTTCCGAGTCAAGGTCCTTCATCCGGAAGTTTTGATGTTCCGAGTCAAGGTCCTTCATCCGGAAGTTTTGATGTTCCGAGTCAAGGTCATTCATCCGGAAGTTTTGATGTTCCGAGTCAAGGTCATTCATCCGGAAGTTTTAAACTTCCGAACCAAGGTTCTTTCTATTTTATTTTTAAGTTTTCTTCTTTTAATTTCAAGTTTTATTCTTCCCGTCTTTTTATTTATTTGGATTTTTATTCTCGTTTCTTTTAGTTTAAGTTTTTATTTGCGTCATTTACTTTTTGTTAAATTTTAATTTTACGTCCTTTCATTTCTCGTCATTTATTTTCAAAAGTTTTAAATATCGCACCGTTTACATTTTAACTTGTTTTAATTTCTCGTCATTTATTATTAAGTCTTGCTCATTTATTTTACCAAAACCAAAAATATTTGTTTCACCAAGAACAACTAATCTCACACAATTAACCGGAAATCAATTCGAAGAGATACCGAGAACGAACTTTTTCAACTAGTAAAAATCCTGTTATTAGTTAATATATTATTAATTAGTCGGGTTGGCACATTATTTCTCGGCAGGGAATAGTCGAAAACCAAGGTATATCCAAAAAAATCAAGTAATTAATTAATTTAAAAAATAAAAAAAATACTTACATACCTAAGGCGGTCCGCCTCGCAAAAAAAATTCACATCCTTGTCGGTGTGCGTCAAGAAGAAGTGATCAATGACAGACGAGGGCGGCATATCAGCTGCAGTTGCATCTTGCGTCTGTACATACATAGACACGCATATAGAATGAAGCAAATTCAAAACAAAAAATCACAACACACCAAAACATATAATCAAAGAAATATATGTATGTAAATTAATTATAGAATTTCTCACCACTTTGTCTCGAAGGAGTGCTAACGATCGGGATCCCTGCCGACTCGGTGTCTTCTACTTAGACCGATTTTGCGACTTTTTCAGACGTCTTTTTTCGTAATTCGGATCACTCCAAAATTCGATATGTTTTTGCTACTCCTCGGCAGTAATTTCCTCAGGACGCTCCCTGCAAACTCTGTCTATGTCAACCCTGCCGGTATCGATGTCTCGGCGCCAAAGCTTTGTTTTGAACTGATTTTTGTTGGAATTGTAAGTCTTTTGAAGCATAAAACTGACGCCGCACTTACACCCTCCCATATGCTAGCATCACGCTTGTGGAGTGTCAGATTAAACTTAGACTGCATTCATATACAACAAATAAAACAAACCCAGAGTTAGAGTTAAAGATATAAATTATACATTATTTTGTTTATTTATTTTATGGATTATATATTTATTTAAATTTTTATAATAAAAACAACTTATCCTGATAAGCATAAGCTTTTTGAAAACAGCTTGTTCTGATATGCTTATCAGGACAAGCTTGTCCTGATAAGCCTATCCGAACAAGCTGTTTGAAAATAGCTTATCCTTATGAGACAAAAAATTCAAAAAGCAGTCCCAAACAGGGGACTTTTCGAAGTTAATTCCTAATAATTTAACTTCGGACGGGTTTTTTATAGGTTGATCAATTTCAGATGGGAATTTTCCGAAATTAATCGCTAAAATCCAAAAACATTCCTAAGGTTTAGTTCAATAAAATTTTTATATCATATAATAAAAACAGCTTATTCTGATAAGCTTATCAGTAAGCTTATTCTAATAAGCTTATCGGGATAAGCTGTTTCAAACAGCTTATTTTGATATGCATATCAGGATAAGCTGTTATCAAACAGCTTATTCTGATAAGCTTATCAGGATAAGTTGTTATCAAACAGATTATTCAGATAAGCTTATCAGGATAAGCTGTTATCAAACAACTTATTCTGATAAGCTTCTTCATGATAACCTGTTTGAAATCAGCTTATCCGAGACATGTCGTCGGGGATACTTTTTACTTTGTCGTCTAGCCAAAAGCGCGCGTGATTGAAAATTATGGAGGGAGGTGACCATGTTTCCCTGGCGACATTTCGCCAGGGATTCCTTTGACTTTTCAACGCATATTCACGTACCTAACCTCTTTTTTCGTTTCTCTCAAACCTTCCCTGGCGACGTGTCGCCAGGGAAACAATCCCTAGCGACATGTCGCTAGGGATACGTGCAAATGTCGCCGGGGATATATTTTGTCAAAATAAAAATATTATTGTTTATATACTATTATAATTAGTTATAAAATTATTATTATTATTTTTTATAAAATAATAATTATTATTATTATTTGTATAATAATTATTATTATTATTATTTATAAAATAATTATTATTATTTACATAATAATAATATCATCCCGGTCAGTTTAATTTCTAAATTCATTCCGGTCTAGTCCGTTTAGTTTCACGATTTATTCCAATTCGGTAACCATTGAACATCTAACGTGTAACCAGTACAATACCGACTCATCCATTGAACATCTAACGTGTAACCAATGCATACCGACTCATCCATTGAACATATAACGTGTAACCAATGCATACCGACTCATCCATTGAACATATAACGTGTAACCAATGCATACCGACTTATCCATTGAACATATAATGTGTAACCAATGCATAACGACTCATCCATTTAACATCTAACGTGTAACCAATGCATACCGACTCATCCATTGAACATCTAACGTGTAACCAATGTATACCGACTCATCCATTGAACATCTAACGTGTAACCAATACATACTGACTCATCCATTGAACATATAACGTGTAACCAATGCATACCGACTCATCCATTGAACATCTAACGTGTAACCAATGCATACTGACTCATCCATTGAACATCTAACGTGTAACCAATGCATATCGACTCATCCATTGAACATCTAACGTGTAACCAATGCATACCGACTCATCCATTGAACATCTAACGTGTAACTAATACATACCGACTCATCCATTGAACATATAACGTGTAACCAATGCATACCGACTCATCCATTGAATATCTAACGTGTAACCAATGCATACCGACTCATCCATTGAACATCTAACGTGTAACCAATGCATACTGACTCATCCATTAAACATCTAACGTGTAACCAATGCATACCGACTCATCCATTAAACATCTAACGTGTAACCAATGCATACCAACTCATCCATTGAACATATAACGTGTAACCAATGCATACCGACTCATCCATTAAACATCGAACGTGTAACCAATGCATACCGACTCATCCATTAAACATCTAACGTGTAACCAATGTATACTGACTCATCCATTGAACATCTAATGTGTAACCAATGCATACCGACTCATCCATTGAACATCTAGCGTGTAACCAATGCATACCGACTCATCCATTGAACATATAACGAGTAACCAATGCATACCGACTCATCCATTGAACATCTAACATGTAACCAATGCATACCGACTCATCCATTGAACAGCTAACGTGTAACCAATACATATTGACTCATCCATTGAAAATCTAACGTGTAACCAACACATACCGACTCATCCATTGAACATCTAACGTGTAACATACCGACTCGTCCATTGAACATCTAACGTGTAACCAACACATACCGACTCATCCATTAAAAATCTAACGTTTATCCAATACATACCGACTCATCCATTGAAAATCTAACGTGTAACCAACATATACCGACTCATCCATTGAACATCTAACATGTAACCAATACATACCGACTCATCCATTGAACATATAACGTGTAACCAATACATATCGACTCATCCATTGAACATCTAACGTGTAGCCAATACATACCGACTCATCCATTGAACATCTAACGTGTAACCAAGACATACCAACTCATCCATTGAACATCTAACGTGTAACCAACACATACCGACTCATCCATTAAACATCTAACGTGTAACCAATGCATACCGACTCGTCAAAATGAAGAAAACAGTCCATTTCTAAGCCTTGTCTCTCAAGCTCAGAAGATAAATTTTGATGAAGACACAACACATGATGAAACAAGATTATCTTCAGAACTCATGATCCTTTGATCTTGTTGTTGATCCTCAAAAACAGGAGAACCATTCAAAATTTTAATGATGAAATAATTAATGCAAAGTAAGGCCGACGACAAATGTTACATTTCTCTTTGCCTGCCTACGTACCAAATCTGAAATAGCTATACGTACCATATCCAAATACACTCATGAGGTTTCAGTATGCAACACTTTTCCAGCTGATGGATTTGATGGATGGGTGGTCGATTGAGTTGCTAAATATACTATACTTATTTTATACCTAAAAGCTAAACCTTTTTCTATTGAACATCTAACGTGTAACCAATGCATACCGACTCATCCATTGAACATCTAACGTGTAACTAAGGCATACCGACTCCTCCATTGAACATCTAACGTGTAACCAATACATACTGACTCATCCATTAAACACCGACTCATCCATTGAACATCTAACGTGTAACCAATGCATACCGACTCATCCATTGAACATATAACGTTTCGCCAGAAGTTTCCCCGATGACATGTCGCTAGGGAAACTATTGGCGGGATACTTTAGAGCAGCAATCTTTAACAGAAAGTTTCCCCGACGACATGTCGCCGGGGCAACTATTGGCGGGAAAATATTGGAGGGAAACCATTGGCGGGAAAATGTTAACAATTTCCCTCACTTTTTTAGCATAAAAGGAGAACCACACACACTCCTTATCATCACAACCACCAGCAGATCATACACACTTATCATCACAAAGACATTGTTATTATGAAGATGTTGAAGCATGAAGCTTTTTCGTGTAGGTGTGGACGTGGAGATGTAGTTCTTCGATAATCGTGGCAACATGATACCTTTGGTCAGTACTATGCTTTTCCACGTTCAAAGGTGGAACCTCCAGTTTCACATGGATGCGAATTTTTTTATGGAAAGACGAACGAGTCAGACTACTTGTCAATTCTCTTGGAGGTTCAATGAGATTTTCTTCTCTAAGCTCTTCTTCGAGACCTTTGAACGGAAATTGTCTATTTTGTAAATATGTTTCGTAAATATTTTTCAAAACATGTCATTTCTATCTTTTTTAAAGCAAATTGTCTATTTTGGACAATATTTCCAAAAACGGGTAGAGCAATCTATCTTGGGTTGAGCTTGTCACAAAACATTCCACATTTTTAGCTCAACACAATGGCTTGTAATCACTTTCAGATTGCAACCCGGATCTAAATTCACGGGGGAGTGTACGCTTTTGTACTCTTACCCTTAGCAAAAGAATTTAAATCTTCTTACACTAGAGTGGATTCGTCAAGACATTCAAAGTCTATGAACTCAAGTTTATGCTTTAGAAAAACCTTTTCGTCAAAAAGAATTGATTTTTCAAAAAGCGTTGAACACAATTTTTTCAAGAATTTCTCAATGATATTCAAAATATTTCAAAAATTGTGTGTTCAACAACTCCTATCCTCAAAGGTTTAATGTGGATCAAATCCTCGTAATGACAATTCCATTGGATCAATTTTTGAGGGGGAGCAATTCAACTTCATGCAAAAGATTAACACATCTTTCTCCCGAAGATTTTCAAGACTATTTTTCAAAATATATTTTAATCAAATTTGGTATCTCTAATATCAAAAGATTTTATATATTAGAGATAGGGGGAGAAAATGTGATTAAAATGTGATCTTATATAAGACTCAAGCACTTTAACTCTTACCTACATGTGCGAAACACTTTCGATTATCAATGCACATGTGAAGGGGGAGCATTTCTAAAACGACAAAACTAGCAAGGTGTTAAATGTTTTTCAAACACTTTGTTAGAATTTAAAGTGGTTTTCATGGTTACGATCAAATACCCACAACATCTTTAATTCACGACGTTATTGGTGTCAAAAGGGTGGTTAGGTTTAAGTCCTATGATCCAACCAGAACCGGAGGGATCTTCCCAGGGACAATCCAATAGATTATTAGAAGTCCTTAGGAAAGATGGAGTAGAATGTGAACGTAGCTGAATGCCGACTAAGTACTGATGATAGCACTGGAACAATCACAACAAGGTGCTATTAATGATGTCTTGGTAAGCATTGAAGGGGTTAAAGAATGAAAAAGAAATGTAAGGATAAAGGTCTAAAGAAAGAAGCCCTCCATACAACTTAGGCAGAAACCGGGTCAACACATCATGAAGACAACTCATCATGGACCCAGTGATGTGAAGCACAACCCTTTCCTAGGTACGCAGGCTTCTCTCAAAAAAATTTTTTTTTATTGTCACGGAGATCAACACGACTTCTATTGAGTTTATTACTCCGAGATAGTTGATATTGAATAGGTGGCATCTGCTCCAGCCCCCGACCACTAAAAGTGCACAAATCGAGTCTAGAGCCAAGAGATCAATCAAATCTCGTTAGGACACACGGATGAAGATCAAGAGAGTCCTACGCTATATCCTTGTGATATTTCTAGAACACTCAGAGTGATACTACTTAGTATTCACAATGATGAGTGGAAATCCTTCCAGTGTTAACATCAAACAGCACTGCGGTAGGTCATATGCAAGATTCTTTATGAATTGAACATATGTAAAACTAAAAAGCAACAATAGTTTGATTCTGAATTGATTCAAACTCGTTTCAGGTTTCTACGCAATATCTTTATGGTCTTGCCAGAACATTCAGAGTGATATTCATTAATATTCATAGTGACGAATGGAAATCCTTCTAGCGTCAACATCAAACAGCGCTATGGTAGGAGACTTGTTAGATTCTTATGAATCAAGCTTGTGTCAACTGGAAAGCAACAATGGTAAGATTCTTAATGAATCAAACTTGTTCCAGGAATTTGAATTGACAACTTTAATCAAGCGGATATTTATCCAATTGATTCACTCTTTATGTTCGCAGTCTTGCTTTGAGACGGCCGAGTAAAGAGAACGGCTAGTACAGTCGCGAAACCCTGTCAAGGAGATTCTTAACTGAATCTACCTATCACAGGTACGGTATTTAATATCGTATAACGGTCTTCACCGACCGGAGGCAAAACGCTGCCGATTTAGGACGAATGTTAAAGCCATTCAGTCCGTGTCTATGTTTTGTCTCAAGAAGGTGGAGTCACGGTGTACTCAGCAAAGTCAAAGATTCAAAATCACATATTCATGCCCAAAGACTTATTCAACAATTAATAGTGTGAGCATGTGGATAAAGGCACAAGATCGCAAGATGGCAAAGACAAGTCAAGAATGATTTGAAGATCTCAAGATAAAAGACTAAGTCGAAAGACAATGACAAATGCTCAAAGATCACAGCATGTAGGAACAAAACTACTGTTACACGTTCAAGACTCATTTATGACGAGATTCGTAATCTCCATTGATCTCCAAACATCAAAAGGGTATGACCTCACATTGGGGGAGATTGTTAGCCTCAAAATATTAAGTCAAACAAGAATGCTCGGTCATAGGTTATTATTGTAACATTAGTTAGAACGTTGTAATAGGTAGTTAATTAGGCGTGGTTTACGGGCTTGGATTTAAACTAATTAAAGTCCAAAATACAAGCCCGACATAATATATAGCCCATTAAAGCCCGCATGTGGGTGGACTATATATACTACCCTCCTAGCATGTTAGGAGGGTTGGTTGTTCATTTTTCTCACTTCTAATCTAATATTCTAAAAGTTAATCCTCTCTCTCTACTTTCTCTCACTACTTTCTCTCTCTAGGAATCCATCTCTTCTTCATCTATTTTCTTTCTTTCTTCCTTGCTTAATCATCACAAATATAAGGGACAACATAGCTTTTCTCCTCCAAGCTCTTCTTCGAGACCTTCAACGAGCTTTTCTTCTCCAAGCTCTTCAACGTGTGCAAACTGTGTGCTCTTGAATGGAAAAATAAAGGTACTTGAGAGTACAGTAGAGTTGTACCGCAATGACGATAGTAACACAGTGGATTCTGCTGCACTACTTCACGACCTTTACGATGACATTGGGAACCTTAGGTTGAACTAGTTTGTGATGTGTTTTTTTTCGTGTTTACGAGTCCAATATTGTTGTAATATCCATGTTTAATTAAGCGCGTGTTTAAGTGTCCGTGATGAATAAAATTATGCTTAGGAGTGTCTGTCTGTAAGTCTCCCATGTGATATTACAAAAGGTTTTATGTAATATTTGGAATAAACAAATATTTGTTTTACAGATGTCTCATTTTTTATTATATAAACGTCACAAAAATAAATTGACATCGGATTGATAGTTAAAATAATAATTATATGGAATAAATAATTATATATTTTTTTAGTAAATAATAATTATATTTTAAATAAGTAAAAAACAAATAATAGTTTTATAATTTTTCATAATAAGCAAAAATTAATAATATATTTGACAGGGAGTTTCTACGGCGACATGTCGCTGAAGAAACTTTTGTGATTTGGCGGGTAAAAGCCCGTCACATATTTTCTGCTAAAGTTCGAAGTTAATTAAACCTGGCAGGGTATCCCCGTCGACATGTCGCTGGGGATAAGATTGTCAGGTTATTATCAAAAAAAGATTAAGGTTAATTACGTTGGACGAAGTTTCCTGGCGACATGTCGCCAGGGATAAGTGGGAGGGAAAATTTCCCGCTTTTTCTTTTGGCATCTGATTTTGGACGATGATTCCCCGGCGACATGTCGCCAGGGATACCATGGTCAAACTTTGACCAAAAAGTCTATCTGTTTTTTTGCCACGTCAGCAAAGTCGCCAGGGAAAAAGGGTTATCCCTGGCAACATTTAGTCGCTGGGGAAACCCCGGTTACCTGATCTCAATTTTCTTGTAGCGCTACAAAAAAAAATACATCATTAAAAAATATTATAAAACATGCACAAACATTACAACTGGTAAACAGAAGAAACACATAAGAAAACAAGAGAAAGTTGGATCCGTGTGATAACATTATTTTCACACAACCAACCAATGAAAACAAAGTACAAGGATCGACATGGTATTCTTTTTAAGGAAACCTCCTACCGTGCGTACTATAAATACCCCATAACGCATAATATAATTTCACACTTCAAAAACCCCTAAGATTTAAGGTAAACTTCATCGTTGTCTCATTCCATATACTTGTTTTATTGCTTTTAGCCGATCAAAAAAAGCTGAATTGCAATGGCTCGTACAAAGCAAACCGCTCACAAGTCTAGTGGCAGAAAAGCTCCTAAGAAGCAATTGTCTACCAATTTTACGGTAATTTCGTTTTGATTTCATAAAGTATAGTATTATTCTACATACTGTTTTGTGGCAATTGTAATGTTGCTTATTGTTTTTGAAATGTTAGAAGTCTGCTTGAAAATCTGTTCCTACAACCGGAGGTGTGAAAAAACCTCACCGCTATCGTGCGGGAACTGTTGCTCTTCGGTGAGTGTTTGTTATTTATGTCAAAACCCTAATCTATAACTATTAACCTTAGAATATGTAAACTCAGCTCTTTGGTTTTATATATATTTTAATCATATTTATTGATTGATTATGTTAATGAATACAGTGAAATCCGAAAGTATCAAAAAACCACAGATCTTTTGATCCGTAAATTGCCATTCCAAAGGCTTGTTCGTGAAATCACACAAGATTTTAAGGTGATTGTTTAATACATATGAAGGTTTTTATAGTTCATAACAATTATTTAAAACCCTAATATGGATCAAAGCACACATATAGCAGAAACGAATTAACAAGATCATAATTAACACAATTATAATTAAACGAGTTAGGGTTACATACCTTTATCCTAGCAAGATCCACAAGACAACGGAACAATCGGAAACTAGGGTTAATCACGAACACCACCAAGATATAGTCTAAAGTAAGACTATATCACGATCTTGTACATACGTAATACGGCAAGTTAATCGTGAGTCTAGAACGAACAAACCGAGCTTCCACGCTTATAGAGTATCTACCCAACAACCCTAGAGAGGGGCTAGGACTAGATCTATTAAATAGAAAAGTTGAAAACGAAAACCCTAATTTAGGGTGTTTGGCCGGCGGTTTAAGAGCAAGAGAAAGAGGGATGGAGTAATTTTTATGAAGGCTTAGGTCTGTTTATATAGCCTTAGAAAAACTTTTCCTCCAAGCTAAAACAATTTAGGAAACAGAATCTTTTTCTTTCCCCTTCTTGTTCCCTTAGGCCGACGGTCACATAAGCCCACAAGGGGCTTCCGGAACTTTTCCGACTCCTTCTTTTAGCTTCTATTTAATTTCCATAACGGTTGTTTAATACTTAACTTTTTATTATTAACGATCGTTAATTTAAGTTTCGGTTTGATTTAATAAATATAATAAATATATTTAATAAATAAATTAACCCTTTACGTTATGTGTGCAATCCCGTGATCCCGAGTTCGATCCTATCACACGACTATCGATTTTAAGTCCATAAAGTTTCAACTCCCACTTGCACAAAATTCGAATATCGTGATCACATTGATTAGCGTCTAGTTACACTAACAATGTCACTAGTACAACTAGAGTAAGGTCTTCTAGACAAGAACCTTTTAGTGATTATATCATTATTATTATCCTTTCATTTCATATACAATGTTAATAAGGATATGGATCTCAATCATTCCTTTCATTAACTATTCTGTTTCTAGTTTACATATATAGCAAGATTACCAAAACACATTTGGGAGTGGCCACACAAACATATCACTACTCCCCCGAGGGGCCCAGCTGTATTTATACTTTAAAATAATTTGAAGGAAACAAATCCTATTTTGACTACAAGCAAAACACATGAACTTCACAACACTTCTGAAAATAAACCTTATAACTACTAGTTACGTTTAGCGTTAGGCTACCTTACAGAAATGCACTACATTCAATGCAGTTTTCTGGTATCTCAGGTCTAAGGAAAACTATTTATGATTTACTTAATGACAAAGATCCATAAAGTAAAATCTTATAGTTGGGATAAGTCCAATATTTGATCCATCAAATATCATCCAAAATTGACCAATATACCTTCAAGTATACTCTGTCACTATTTTGAATTATCTTAGTTTAATAATACTCCCATATTAAACGGACATTTAGAAACATCATAATGCTCATGGATTAAAACATGTAAAATAGGATACAAAATCAAATAACAGAAAAAAAAAATGAAATCCAATCTTTATTTCATCAATTCAATAATGTCTTACTTCCTTTATCCAAATACTAATCAACAGATTTATTGCATGAATTCGCTAGCTAGTTGCAGCCCAATAGCCTTGGCATGCTTAACTACCTTTGGCCTAGATAAAGCGTTAGTAAAAGGATCAACTACGTTATCATTTGTGTGAACTTTTATTAATTTTATTTCTCGAGCTTCCACTTGTTCTCGAACGTAGTGATATCTACGTTTAAAGTGTCTGGCGCCTTTCATAACTCCAGGGTCATTGGCGAATATTATTGCAGCAGAATTGTCGTAGTATATATCAATAGGTTCTTTAATTGAAGGCATCACTCCAAGATCTCCAATAAACTTTCTAATCCATACAGCTTCCATTGCAGCTTCTGAAGCGGCCATGTACTCCGATTGAGTTGCATTCATAGCAATGGTTTTCTACTTACTGCTCTTCTAGCCAACTGCTCCTCCATTGATGACAAACACGTAACCCGTCTGAGACTTCGTATCATCTTATCACATTGCAAGGACGCATCACAGAACCCTGTTACATTCAATTATGTGTCTGGTTTACCCCCGAATACCAAAAACATATCTTACGTACTCCTCAAATACTTTAGAATATGCTTAACAGCAGTCCAGTGGAACTTTCCTGGATTCTGTTGGTATCTACTGACCAAGTTCTAAGCAAACGCCACATTAAGCCTTGTGCATCTTACAGCATACATAATAGATCCTACAGCCGAAGCATAAGGTACCTTCCGCATGTAAGCCACCTCTTCGGGTGTTGATGCATCTTTCTCATGACTTAATTCATGCTTAACCTCCATCGGTTGAAAACCTTTCTTAGAGTTATGCATGTTATACTTCTTCAATATCTTATCTATATAAGCATCTTGACTAATACCAATTAACCGTCTACTCCTATCTCGATAGATTTTAATTCCCACAGCATCTCCCAAATCCTTCATAGAAAAACATTTACCAAGATAATCCTTAACTTCCTTAAGTCTTGGAATGTTACTTCCCATGATTAATATGTCATCGACATATAAAATTAGGAACAATACATTACTCCCACTTGCTTTGCGATATACACATGGCTCATCACGATTTTGAATAAATCCGAACTTTTTGATTTCTTCATCAAATCGCTTATTCCATTGACGTGATGTTTGCTTCAAACCATAAATAGATCTTTGAAGTTTGCACACGCGCTTTGTTGCATATAGATGTCTTCATCTAAGCGACCGTTCAAGAAGGCAGTTTTAACATCCATTTGCCATATCTCATAGTCATAGTATGTTGCTATAGCTATGAGGATCCTAATAGCTCGTAAGTCTACTACAGGAGAAAACGTCTCCTCGTAGTCTACGCCAAAAGTTTGAGTAAAACCTTTAGCAACTAAACGTGCTTTATAGGATTGTATTTCACCATCTATGTCGGTTTTCTTCTTGTAGATCCACCTATTTTCACTACTTTAGCATTTTTAGGCGCGTCTACAAGAATCCAAACATCGTTGATTTCCATGGATTTCATTTACTCATTCATCGCAACTATCCATTTTGACTTTTCTGGATCAGACATTGCGGATCGATAGTTAGCAGGTTCACCAAGATCCCCTACTTCCTCCTCATCATCCTTTATGTAAAGACATAGTTTGTCTGGCGCACGTATGGTTCTTTGAGACCTATGTGGAGGAATTAATTCTGGTGGAACTCCCAGACTTTCTGGTTCTACAAGAATTTCTTCGCTAGTATTTTCAGAAGGCAATGTATCTTCTTGAATTTCTTCAAGATCATAATCTCTCCCACTGAATCCTTGATTTACAAGATCACTTTCAAGGAAGTCTCCATACCGAGCCACAACTACTTTGTTCTCAGCCGGATAATAAAAGTAGTAACCCATATTTCCTTAGGGTAACCTACAAAGATACATTTTACTGAGCGTTGTTGGAGTTTATCTCCAGAGTCACGTTTCACATACGCCTCACAACCCCAAATTTACAAATAAGACAAATATGGCTTCTTGCCATGCCATAGTTCATATGGTGTCTTATCAACCTTCTTTGTGGGAACCATATTCAGAATACGAACAGGAAATTCAAGAGCATAATCCCAAAAGGATAATGGTAAAGTTGTAAGATTAAACATAGATCGCATCATATCTAATAATGTACGATTTCTCCTTTCAGATACACCATTTTGTTGTGAAGTATATGGAAAAGTAAGTTTCTGAACAATTCCGTTCTCACTTAAATAATCTTTAAACTCTTGACTTAAATATTCACCACCTCGATCAGAACGAAGAGCTTTAATCTTCTTTCCTAGTTGTAACTCTACTTCCGCTTTAAACAATTTGAATGTTTCAAATACCTCATGTTTATGCTTAAGTAAATAAACATAACCATAACGGCTATAATCATCTGTAAACATTAGGAAGTAGCTAGCACCTTTCCTTGACACATGTCTAAGTGGTCCACACACATCAGTATGTATCAAACCAAGTAGTTCAGTAGCCCTTTCAATATTGCTATTAAAAGGTTTCTTGGTCATCTTTCCTGAGATACAAGACTCACATTTATCAAATGATTCATCATTGATATTTTCCAAAAGACCATCACGTTGAAGCTTTTGTATGCGAGTCTTCCCAATATGGGCAAGTCTACAATGCCAAAGATAAGAAGAGTTATTGTCTAACTTTCTCTTCTTATTCATGCTAAAAACATAATTATTTTTCCTCTTGGAATTATTATCATGCATGTTAATTTCAAAAACACCATTCACAGAAATTGCATCAAAATAAAATAAACCATCTTTGAAAACATAAATTCTACTATTATCAATCGTGTGATTAAATCCAAGATCCAACATCCAAGAAAAGGAAATAACACCCCAAACAATTGTAGGTGCATAATGACAATTATTTAAAAAACAGTACTAAACCTGAAGGTAAAACTAGTTTAAATATGCCTATAGCTTCAACCACTGCTTGTGCGCCATTGCCCACTTGCAGAAATTGTTCCCCATAGGTAAGCTTCCTCTTCAACTCAAATCCCTGCAGGGTATTACAAATGTCAATACCACATCCCGTATCACATACCCAGGAGTTTGATTTGTATGTAAGATTAAATAACTCTATCATAAATAAGTTACCTGAAGATGCTACAGCAGCTAGCTCAACCTTCTTCTTATGTTCTTGCAATTCATGGAGGTAGAGAGAAATTCCTCTTCCAGTGTCCAGTCATTTTGCAGTGGTGACAAGTCTCATCTTTCTGAGATTGACTCTTCTTGACAAAGTTCTGCTTTGGTTTTGATGGAGTCGCAACTTGTTTGCTCTTATCAACCTTGCCTTTGCCTTTCTGCTTCTTATTCACTTACGGTTTTGGTTTATTCACTCTACCCTTTTGCACATAAAGTACTTGAGGAGTAGCAGTGGATGCCTTATCTTTCAACCCCTTTTCAAAGTCAATGAGCATTGCATGAAGATCATTAACCGTCTTCCCCGTGCAATGCATATTATAGTTACGAACGAAATCATAAAAGTCCTTACTAAGGGACCTATTGATCAAATTGATAGCCATATTATGATCGTAGGGTTGTCCTAGTGCGATGAGCTGTTCCATATAACCCTTCATCTCCATATAATGGGCACTTACAGACTTTTCAGGAGCTTGCTTGCAACTATGTAGAGCATCAACCAAATCATAGATCTCTACAACTTGCGGCGTTTCATACACAGCCTTGAGTTCATCAAGCATTCGCTGAGGTGAAAATAGCTCATACTTCCTTTGAAGTGATGAAGCCATTCTCCCTAACATTACAACAACCACCTCATGGTGCTTCTTATCATTAGCAGCGTGTTGAAGCCTTTCCGCATCAGATGCTCCTTCAACACGATCCTCCGGAAAAGGAGTAGTCAAGATATCAATAGTACCGGCTGCTCTCAGAACAATTCTTAGTGAGCGATACCAGTCATTGAAGTTAGGGCCAGTAAGTTCAGGCCGTTCAAAGAAAGCTTTGAACACCGAGCTTATTATCAGATTGTTTTCGGGTTAAGCCATTTCTACATAAATAAGTTCAAACATTAGTATTTTTGATAATACAATTCAAGAAAATAAAATTACCCCGGTAATAAAACCATAGTATTTTCCTTGAAAACTAGAATCCATATTGACATAGATTCATCACATCAATTGATCTGCTAGTGACAAATGTATTCAACACAGTAACTTGTCGAACAATAATTGACAAACAAATTTGCAATTTCTAGATATGTTAGGGATTTACATTGCCAAAATCATTTGCATTGTAAACATGTTTCATCCCTACTTTACGACTTAAGTTTCCAGTTCTTACTGAGTAAATTAATTAAGTAGACTAATCTAAAGAACGTAAAACCTTCATGTGCAATCTTATTCAGTCATGAAGTTTTCTCTCCATTACAACATCGTCCAAAATCTCATATGACGACAATTGTAACTTCAAGTGTTCGTCAATTAGATGGCATATGACTTAAATTTTTAGGGTATAGACTTTGGTGTCAAAATCATGTATGGAGAAGAATGCATACATCTCCATAACATAAGTTTAATAAAAGGTTTAGTAAACTTTTTGGTGAGACTAAAATTTCATCATATATTTTCAAGTTGAGGTATTGGTTAAACCAATTAAAGATTTTACACGCAACTAAATTCACACCGTACTTTTTTTAGAACTCAGCTAAAGCACAAAGCAATAACTTTATTCATTGTGTTTCGGATGTGAATTAATGCAGTTAAATCAACCTTAAAGAATTATACAAATAACAACCGTAGATAATTCCAATTTTGACGCACAAGCGAGCCGAGAATTTGGTCAGCGCTGAAGCATAACACCTCCTTCCTTAACCGGGTACTTGACTAGCGGTGCGTTATACCCACTGTATAGTTTGCCAAAATTGAGTAGGCCGTTAAGTTGTTATTTCAATTCTAATCAACGCAAATCATATGTAATTTAGATCTCAAAACAATTCATTAATTTTGATAAGATTTAGTCAATATTATTTTTCTTAAAAAAATTACCCTTGTGTACAACATACAATAAAAAACGCATGAAAACAAGTAGTACAAAAAAAACTAAATCAAATAGCCACATGCATAACAATTTATTCAAAGAACATCAAATCTAGGGTTTTTATAAACATAAAAAGTCTTCCCTGATTTTAAAACTTTGAATCAAGTAAAGCAAATAGCAGTCAAAATTATATGATTCGTAAAAAAACATGCATGTTTATTACGGATCTCCCACATTCTCTTAACAATTAAAAAAAACTACGGATCGTAACCACACATGACATAACAATTAATTCATGCAAACATCAAAAGATAATTACCATGTAATTTTAGGGTTTACAAATTTTTATTTTTTTTTATAAAAAAAACATCGGCAATAGCCGATTTTTAAAACAATAAAAAACAAAACCCTAATTTTTATAAAACCTAAAAAACAACATGTAATTTTAAACACAAATCAATATTAGTTAAAAAAAAACTTTAGATCTTGATAATTATAATCATGTTAAAACGGCTCTCGATGCCACTGAAGGTTTATATAGTTCATAACAATTATTTAAAACCCTAATATGGATCAAAGCACACATATAGCGGAAGCAAATTAACAAGATCATAATTAACACAATTATAATTAACCGAGTTAGGGTTACATACCTTTATCCTAGCAAGATCCACAAGACAACGGAACAATCGGCAACTAGGGTTAATCACGAACACCACCAGGATATAGTCTAAAGTAAGATATATCACGATCTTGTACACACGTAATACGACGAGTTAACCGTGAGTCTAGCACGAACAAACCGAGCTTCCACGCTTATGGAGTATCTACCTAACAACCCTAGAGAGGGGCTAGGACTAGATCTATTAAATAGAAAAGTTGAAAACCAAAACCCTAATTTAGGGTGTTTGGCCGGCGGTTTAAGAGCAAGAGAAACAGGGATGGAGTAATTTTTATGAAGGCTTAGATTTGTTTATATAGCCTTAGAAAAACTTTTCCTCCAAGCTAAAACAATTTAGGAAACAAAATCTTTTTCTTTCCCCTTCTTGTTCCCTTAGGCCGACGGTCACATAAGCCCACAAGGGGCTTCCAGAACTTTTCTGACTCCTTCTTTTAGATTCTATTTAATTTCCATAACGGTCGTTTAATACTTAACTTTTAATTATTAACGATCGTTAGTTTAATCTTCGGTTTGATTTAATAAATATAATAAATATATTTAATAAATAAATTAACCCTTTACGTTATGTGTGCAATCCCGTGATCCTGAGTTCGATCCTATCACACGACTATCGATTTTAAGTCCATAAACTTTCAACATATATATCTATTTCTTATTATATACGTAACTAAGAACACAGTTTATGCTAATAATTGTATTCATAATATTTGGTTGTAGTCTGATCTGCAGAGCCATGCTGTGTTAGCTCTCCAGGAAGCCGCTGAAGCATATCTCGTAGGTCTATTTGAGGATACCAATCTGTGTGCCATTCATGCCAAGAGGGTTACCTTCATGCCCAAAGTGTTCAGCTGGCTCGTCATATTCGGGGAGAGCGCACTTAAATCTATATTAATTAACATCTGTTTCGTTTGAAATTTACATGTTGCCTTCGCATATTGGACCTCTACTTTTTATTTTGGTATCTTGTATGATGATGATTCCTGGTTTAGTTTGATATTGGATATTGTTGCTGAATAAAAGATTTTGGGATTTGATATGATTACATGTGATATTTATTGGTGTTTTCATGATTTTTCATGGACTAATTATTCAGGTTGTTGTTATTGAGCCATGCTAATCTTGTTTGAGTCGAATAATGACGTCCTAAAAAAGATATGTTCAACTGAGGTTTCATACATTACGTGGAAACAGAACACAATAATTAGATTTGAATTCATAAAAAAGATATGTGATAGATCGTTTCATATAATAACAGAGTTGAGTTGAATCATCGTTTGTCCAACTGAGGTTTAACTTTTGTGAAGGCGATCAAGTATTCCAGTTATGAAAACTAGTTTTAGTGTGGGGGAGCCGACATATATACGTGCTGCCAACGAGTTATCTTAGGGCTTGCACTGTCAAGGGTCCAATGCCCACTTATCATCATCGGCTGAAGTGACACATTTGATAACACATGTCCATGGTGTTTTGTGTACCTCTAAAAGACACATATCTTAACAACACCTCGGTGACTTTTAAAGTCTCAAAAACAAAAATTGTTAACAGAAAAAGACTAATTTACTATACGACAAAAGTTCCCTAAGGAACATGCATCCAAAAAAAAAAGGAAGCAATCTCTACCATCCATTTAAATCATATTTAATGGTGTGTATATTTATCTTTTTAAATTTAATTAAAAAACAAACTTTCATACTATTTCTTAAAAATTAAGTATCTCTCAAACCGTTAATTGTTATGAAAAAATAATTATATCGTCACGACGGGAATTAAATTATATTTCTATAGATATGCACTTCTATATACTTTCGGCGAACTTTTTTTAAAAATTTTCGTAAAAAAATCACATGTGATTCTCGAAAAATTACATGTGATTCTCGAAAAATTACATGTGATTCTCGAAAACTCATGTTTGATTTATTATTTTAAAAATCACATTTGAATTTGTAATGTCACATGCGATTTGTGAAATCACGTGTATTTTTTTTGACGAGAATTTCAACATTGTAAAATCATTAAAAGTATATGAAAATAACTGTCTATTAAATGATAAAAATATTTTCGTTATTACTTTAAAATCACATGTGATTTATGTGAAATACATTAAAATGTTTGAATTACATATAATTCTGTCAATATATTAAAATGTTTGTTGCCATTAATATAAAATAGGTTCATTTTGGAGTCCCCTTTACCCAAAAAAAAATATATGTAAAACAAATTGGCTTCTGAATTACACGTGATTCGGTGATAATTAGATGTGATTTTGCTTGCATTACATGTGCTTCAAGCATTCTTAAACCGTAACTTTTTCTAACAAACCCACATTAGATGAATCACATGTGATTTTTTTAATCATGTATTATTTGTTTTCATTTATGTAAAATATATAAAACAAATTGGGTTCTAAATTACATATGATTTTCTTTGAATCACATGTAATTCTGCTTGAATTGCATGTGATTTGGTGATAATTACATATGATTTTGTTTGCATTACATGTGATTCAAGCATTCTAAAATCTTAACTTTTTCTAACAAACCCACTTTAGATGAATCACATGTGATTTTTTTAATTATGTATTATCTGTTTTCATTTATGTAAAATATATAAAACAAATTGACTTCTAAATTACATGTGATTTTGTTTGAATCACATATAATTCTGCTTGAATTGCATGTGATTCTGTGATAATTACATATTGCATTACATGTGATTCAAGCATTCTGAAACCTTAACTTCTTCTAACAAACCCACTTTAGATGAATCACATGTGTTTTTTTTAATCACATGTAATCTTTTTGATATATTAAATTGTCTGCTTGAATTACATATAATTCGATGATAATTGCATGTGATTTTACTTGCATTCAATCACATGTAATTCGATGATAATTACATGTGATTTTGCTTGCATTACATGTGATTCGAATATTTCGAAACCTTAACTTCTTCTAACAAACCCACTTTAGATTAATCACATGTGATTTTGTTTGAATCATATGTAATTATGTCAATATATAAAAATGTTTTGTTGTCATTCATATAAAATATAGAAAGTAAACTGACTTCTGAATTACATGTGATTTTGTTTTGATCACATGTAATTTTACATGAATTACATGTGATTGTCTTTGTGTTTTTACATGTGATTCATGTAAAATATATAAAGCGGATTTGCTTTTGAATTAGTTATGAGTTTATTTTAATCACATGTAATTCTGCTTAAATTACATGTGATTTAATGATAATCACATGTGATTGATCCGAATAACAAGTTACTTACACTAAATTCAAAATCATAATTTTCGCCAAACCGTAAGTAATTTTTTCAAACACTTGTGATTTGTGTCAAATGACATGATTTTTACCAAATCACATGTGATTTGTGATCAATTTTCTTTTTAATGATACGTATTTCTATATACTTTCGACGATTTTTTTTTAATTTTCACACTCACAGATCACATGTGATTTATTATTTTATAAAGCACACATGAATTTGTAAAATCATTTACAATTTAAGGATTTCTAAAATCGCACGTGATTTGTTACTTTAATATCACATGTAAATTTATAAAATCACATGCGATATATAGAATCACACATGCATTTTAGAAATACAAATCACAATTGATTTTACAAATTACTAGTGATTTTACAATTTATGTGTAATTTTTTTGACGAAAATTTCAACAAAAAATCATCGAAACTATATGAAAAAGCTAGTGGCGTAACTTGTTACGTGTTTACATTCGACTATTTAAATAATTACACTAATAAATAATAATAAAAGTTATTTATTTATTCTGTAAAAAAATTATTTTTTTAATAAAAAAATCACAAGTAATTTTTCCGAATCACATGTGATTTTTATAGTCGAAAATCGCAATAATAAAAAATCTTCAAAAATATATCAAAGTACATGTCTACTGAAAGACAAGAATTTTTTCGTCGCAATGGTGTATTTTTCGTAATATGACGATTTACCGTTTGAAAGATATGATGTTTTTAAGAAAAAGGTGAAAGATGATTTTTATTTTTTGATGGAAAAATGAATGGTTGAAATTGATTTCTTTCTTCTTTTATTGGTTCATGTTCTATATAGAACTCACCTCTTTACTATACATGTACAACTAAAAGGATTAACAGCTGTGGGATTTGAACCCACGCCCTTTCGAACCAAGAAACAAAAGAACGAGAAGCACCCGTGGCCTAATGAATAAGGCGTGTGACTTCTAATCAGGCGATTGTGGGTTCGAGTCCCACCGATTGTGCTTGCTTTTTTTAATCTTGTTTTCAACTTTTTTTAAAGACGAACAAAAAGAGGTTTTGACAACTGTGGGATTTGAACCCACGCCCTTTCGGACCAGAGCCTAAATCTGGCGCCTTAGACCACTCGGCCAAACTGTCTTATTGTTGACGTCTAAACTAAACAATAAGTAATATCAAACTTTTAATAAAAACTAGTTTCATAGTCTCTGCCAGATCACCTACTTCAAGTCGTATCAAGTATAAAACTGAGTTCTCAAGTAACTTCTTATATCCACAGACAAATGGACTAATTCAAAGCTTTTATTGAAAATAAATTAACTTTTTATAGTAATAACAACATATGAGGTAAGATTTGCATGTTATTGGTGTTGTTGTATTGATGATTTAGGCTTATGACTTATGATCAAGCTGATTTGTGATTTTGTGATAGATTTTGGATTTAGTTGAAGAGTAACAAAGCATTTTGGTCAAAAACTTAACTTTTCCGCAGAAAAACAAAAGTTTTGACAGCAGAGAGATTTAACTCATGCCCTTTCAACCCAAAATCTAGCGCTTAGCTAGAAACACTCGTCGAAACTGTCAGATATCAAACTCCGTACTTTCAACAACCATATCCTCTACTCACCAGGCAACTCGTGTATGTTTAACTATTTACCTTTTTAATAACAAGATTACGTATTCGGACAAATTATAAAAAAACATGCACAGACATACAACTAATTCGACAAAACAACAAGTTAACAAACACAAAAGAAACACAAAAGAAAAACAAAAGAAACACAAAAAAGTTGGATCCGTGTGATAACATTATTTTCACATATCCAACCAATGAAAACAAAGTACAAGGATCGACATTGAATTCTTTTTAAGGCAACCACATATCGTGCGTCCTATAAATATCCCATACGGCCATAAGATAAACTTCATCGCTGTCTCATTCCAAATTCAAGAGAAGCTTCATACTTTTCTTTTTCAGAATCTGAATTGAAATGGCTCGTACAAAGCAAACCGCTCGCAAGTCTAGTGGAGGAAAAGCTCCGAGGAAGCAATTGTGTACCAATTTTACAGTATGTGATTTTTTTTATTCCATAAAGTTAAGTATATAAATCTACATACTGTTTTTCTGGTGATTTTAATGTTGCTAATTGCTTTTTGAACTGTTATATAGAAGTCTTCTTGAAAATCTGTTCCTCTAAAGGTGTGAAAAAACCTCATCGCTATCGTGCCGGAATCGTTGCTCTCTGGTGAGTGCCTCAGTTATTCATGTCTAAACCCTAATCTACCATCAACCTTAAATTAAATATGTAAACTCTTCAGTTTTGTACATTATGTTGGAGATTTCTCTTTTATTAATCATATTTACTGATTCATGATGTCAATGAATACACTAAAATTCGGAAGTATCAGGAGTGCACAGATCTTTTGATCCGTAAATTGCCATTCCAAAGGCTTGTTCTTGAAATCGCCCAAAATTTTAAGGTGATTGATTAATACATATCTATTTCTTATTAATACACTTTTGTTTGTATATATACTAACATGGTGTATGCTGATAATTGTATTGATGTGTTCTTAATATTTGGTCGTGAAGACTGATTTGTGGTTCCAGAGCCATGCTGTGTTAGCTCGCTCTGTGTTAGCTCTTCAGGAAGCAGCTGAAGCATATCTTGTAGGTCTGTTTGAGGATACCAATTTGTGTGCGATTCATGCCAAGTGGGTTACAATCATGCCAAAAGATGTTCAGTTGGCTCGTCGTATTCGGGGGGAGCGCGCTTAAAATCTATATTGAATTATTGATTAATATCTGTTTCGTGTTGGTGTTTACTTCGTCCCAGGGTATAGATAATCAAAACCTAGCTACGTACCAAACAATGGTTACCGGATATCACTTGGAATAGTGTAATCACTTTCCAAAGCAAATTATCCGACCCTAATGCCTGGGTATCATGAATACCTACTTGGGATAAGACCAAATGCAGTTAGTGATTTAGGCACAAATCTCTAACCCTTTTGTTGTTATGTGTTTCTTGTTTCTGTCCCCTGTTCATGCAAGTATGATCACCTATTTATAGGTGAAGTACTTAACCCTAGTCAATGGTATTAAGAGGAATTAACGGCCAATGAATCTCCTCTTAATAGGCTCCATAATAACAGGTCAAAGTGGTTTTAAAACCAATTAAACATGATCTTTAATGCACTTGAATTGGTCAAAGATCGTTACAAGCATACTTGTTCAGTTTCAGCATTAGTCCATCCTTCAGTCCCACTGAAGCGTCAGCAAAACTTGAAGGGTGTTCCTGCTGAACCCTTCAGTACTGAAGAAGACTAGCTGATGAGTAAATACTGAAGACTAGTCTTCAATGGAGTTACTCCCTGATGAATACCTTCATTCCAGAGTTATACTCTCTGAAGATCATCAGCGATGCTAAACAAACTTTAACCATAATATGAGTCAGGGTGTTCAGGGACTTATGGGTGTACACTCCGTACCTCCTTCCCCATTCACCAGTATGAACTAGCCCACAATTGAATTATATTTCCAACAATCCTCCCCAATATAGTACAATTCCTTTTGCATGAAAATTAACATTAACAAAACCAATGCATAAATGAAAATATCCTAAGGATTGAATTTCCATCTTAGTACAATACTTCAAACATTCGAGAATCTGGGTGTTCTAAGAATTGAACCCTTCAACTACTTTGAATACCTAAAGATAAAATACACACAAGTTTTCAAATACATAACAACTCCTGACACTACTAGCCATGTGTCCATATCCAAATTCATAAATGTTGTAAGAGCCAAGTCCATGCTCCCTAAAGCGGCGAAACCTCAACATTTACATAGGTGGTTCCTCTTTTAGTTCATGCTCTTGCTTCAACACTTTTTCAAAGACATTAACCATTGAGAAGTTTAAAACTTCATCCTCCTTCAGCAAGTACAAGCACATCCTTGGGATGATATACATGTGCTTCAGTCACCTGAATGTTTAGCTTTCCACATTGAACTCAGCTCCCAAGTTTCCTTAGGAGGGAGTTGGGTGTCCTAGCTTTCAGTGACTAGAGTAGACTTTTAACCCCATCCCTTCAGCTGACTTAATAACCAAGTCTCTAGCCAATCCCTTCGTCAAGTGATCAGCTAAATTTTGTTGAGACCTCACAAACTCTATTGAAATCATCTCATTCATGATTAGTTAACGAATCATGCTATGTCTAACACCTAAGTGTCTAGACTTACCATTGTACATTTTGCAATATGCCTTAGCCAATGTAGCTACACTATCACAACGGATAGAATTGGGTGGCATAGGTTTGACCCGCAATGGAATCTCAAAAAGCAAGTTTCTCAACCATTCAGCTTCTTTGCCAACACCTGCTAGAGCCACAAACTCAGATTCCATTTTAGAACCAGTAATGCAAGTTTGCTTCTTGGATGCCCAAGAAATTTCACCACCACCAAGTAGGAATACCCAGCCACTGGTGGATGAATTATCCTCAGTATTGCTGATCCAACTAGCATCAGTGTAACCTTCCAACACTGAAGGATATCCAGTATATGACAAACAATAATCCATTGTTCCTTTCAAATACTTCAGTACCCTCTGAATTGCTTGCCAATGTTGAGTACTAGAATTACTAGTGTACCTACTCAGTTTACCCACATCAAATGCAATGTCAGACCTAGTACAAGTCATGGCATACATCGAGAAACCAATAACCCTTGAATACTCAAGCTGGGAGACAGCCTGACCATTGTTAGGCATCAGTTTCTCACTTGTATCCATTGGCGTACTCACTAGAGTACAATCAAAGTGATTGAATTTCTTCAGCACCTTCTCAATGTAATGAGACTGAGAAATCACAATACCATCACTTTCATGTTTAATTCTTATGCCAAGGATAACATCATCCTCCCCTATGTCTTTCATGAAGAACTTTGATGACAAAAATTCCTTTGTCTGATCAACCTTAGCTTGGTTAGTACCAAAGATTAACATGTCATCAACATATAGGCAAATGATGACTCCTTTACCAGATTCATCAAATTTGCTATATAAACATTTGTCAGCTTGGTTAAGTGAATAACCATTAGACAAAACCACTTCATCAAGTTTTTGGTGCCATTGCTTAGGTGCCTGCTTCAGTCCATATAAGGACTTAATCAGTTTACACACTTTGCCTTCATGACCAGGCATGATGAAACCGTGAGGTTGGTTCATATAAACCTCCTCATCCAATCACCATTCAAGAATGCTGTCTTCACATCCATCTGATGAATAATCAGATTGTGAATACTTGCTAGAGCAATCAGCATTCTTATGGTACTGATACGTGCTACTGGAGCATAAGTGTAACACCCCCAAATTTACACAATTCGATACAGCAGAAGACTCGTTGGTGTTACGGGATAGCACATTACTCGCATCATAGACAACGCTTAAAAATCGCGTCGTTTAATAGTAAAGCATTTCCATTCATAAATATCAAAGTTACATAGGTCCCAAGTCATGGTCATTTCATACAATTTTACAAAAGATTTGAATGGAAATTGTTATTTAAGTGCGGGCCATGAATTCTTGTTGTCTTCCCGAGAATTACCTTCAAGTACCTGAGATAAAACATGTTAAAAGAAAAGGTCAGCGATAACGCCGAGTGAATTCATAGAGTTTAATAAAATCCATCATTATAATATCGGTATAAAATTATTACCGAAAATCATTTTGTAAAAATCATTGTAATAGGCCATAAAATACCAAAGTCATTTTATACAAATCCTTATCGAAAATCACAATATAGGCATTTGCCTTAAAAATCATTATACGAGCAAATGTCGTAAAAAACATCATACAATACGTCTTATGACGTTGTATAAAGTTAAATAAAAACCGTTATATGAATATGGTTATGAAAACCAAAACACGAACATAATATCAATAGTAAGACCCCGTATTGCTAGTCAGGCAATATAACGTAATTTAGTGCGTATAGCAGTATTTCGTTAATTGGATTATTATAAGCCGCATGACATTGTTACCTTACTACAACAAACAACGGGTAGTTAGCCCGAAACTCATTTGCCCATCTAAATTAGCGTGTCGTCACAAAGGTCACGCTATGTAAATCTTCTCATACATAAATTCGCTTACCAATCAATGTGGCACGACGGGGATCAACCGTCAAGGCGCGAACTGGGGTGATCGTCCCCAAATAATACTATTATATGCATAAGCGTCTACCAAATCCCGGTAGTTCACAGTTCATGCTAATGGGACTTTTAGTGACATAACCTAACTTTAATAATCCATTTTATTTCATCTATCGGGTCATTTAATCATTCTTCGGGTCATACAATCATTCGGGTCCAAATCAATAAACAAACAATCGGGACAAATGTGTCCTACTTTATAAAAACTAACATGTTATCTCCCTCGCGGGTTTATAAAACATTTCATAAAAACATTTAAAAGAGTGCGAGGCTATGAACTCATGTGGATGTGGGAAAGCGGGTTATCGGCAATTCGGATGTACGGTACGTGCTTCAATCACGGAAACCTAGACAAATAATACTTGTCTTAGACTCATGTCCAATGACTTTATAAAAATAACAATTATGTATACATATGATGATTTTGTATATATGATGATCAAGTGGGTTTACATATTCTCATTTACTCATTTTAGTGTTATGTGTTGACAACTTTTATACTAGCTTACTAGTTTTACCTATTTACATGTTTTAGGTCCAATAAGCCTATAATAAGTTAATGAACTTGTATTAATCCATTTCATACTTGTATTATCAGTATTTATACTTTACATGTTGGGCCAAAATGGGTTAAGCCCAATAAATAAGTTTATAAGTGTTTTAGCCCATTTTGTTGTATCATTAGTCCAATGACGTTAACTTAGCCCGTTAATGTCCGTATGTTATATAGTTCGGGTTTTATCGGTTTTTACTTGTTATATATGTTTATATATCAGTATATGTGTTTATAAAAGTTTACATTAGACGGGTCCAACCGTCTAAGTTTTATTTAACAAAAACGTTAATTTTACGGTAATAGCCGAAAAGACGTAAAAATCATGTTTATAGTTTTATAACTTATAAAACTTATCAAATTACAATTTTTATAAAATGTATCATTCATTTATCCTTATACATATTTATATAAATGTATTATATGAGTTAGTGGGTTTTAATTCACATTTTATACTATTTTTATTTGAGTGCTTATATAATACTATTATACTTTAATTTCCAAAATCTGATTTTTACTTTCATGTTCACCAAAACAGCCATATCTAGAGTTCTATATGGAGATAGAAGCTCAAATTTTTATGTCATAAACTACATGATATGTGCTCCATTTAACTCTACTATAGCTACTGTTGAATCAGCCTCTAAGTAGTTTCTAAAAATCGTCCAAAACAGTGAACTCAGATTTGTACTCTAAACTTGTTTTGATCATATCTCACTCATCATAATGATTCCATTGCATGGCAAACTCTCACATGTGTACAAGACATATTAGTTACTGTATATCCATTAATCAATGCCATTTTATCAGTTCATCACATGATTCTTACTGTTTTATACAGCCTACTAAATTTAGCAAGATTAACCATTTTTTTACATATAGTTTTTTCATCTTTTTACCCATGATTATCAACACCAAATCCCCACATAATATTTTTATCATCATATATCATCATACATATATACATTTAAGAAGAAAATACATGATTACATAATTAAAATTAACAAAAGGATTGGGAGGACAATCTTTATACCACCATGATGATGTAGGTTACGATCAAGACATGGATTTTGATGGAGAAACTTGTGATAAACCAAGACCATCTTCAAGTCCACCAATCTTCATGAACTCCTTGTGGAAAATCAGCCCCAAGACTCCATAGAAACTCCTCCTTGGATGTTATAATCATCACCAATCTTCAAGGCTTCAAAAGGGACATCTTTTTGTGTAAGATTAACATAGGATTCATGGATGAATTTTGATCAATGGTGGTGGTTTATGGTGGAAGTGGACGAAAAAGGCAAGAGGGAGAGACAGTTTGTGTGAGTTTTGCATGGTGGAAAATGAGAGCAAGTGGTTTGTTTTAGTGGTTTTGATGTGTAGTTGGAAAGTTGGCTTACTTTGTAAGCTTAAGCTTACATGTGTAGTCAACTAGCTACATTTTTGCCACATCTTGTGATGTGGTGGCACACTTGGCCGTCCCATGCTAGTGGGGTGTGGCAAGATTTATCTTGTCTCATCCCACTAATTTACGGGTATTCCTCGATTTTAGTTTCCTCGATTTGCGTGCCCTCGGGTCGTTTTACGAAAAACGTTTTTATAAATTATGAATCAACGGCACAAAACGAATCTAATAAAAATTGTCTCATCAAAAACGGAGTTCGAAAACGTAAATACGTAATCCTAAGGTTTCCGGTTTGGTCGTAAAGGACGTTAAATTAAAATCGTAAGTCCTAATCTCTTCTCGTAAATTTGTGAGTTTATGAACCAACTCAAAATTAAAATCCCAAAATAATATTCACGGATAAATTTATTTTCTGAAATGTCGGACTGTCACCAAAATGGTGTATGTAAACGTAATCACGTAACGTAGAATCCTCCGGTTTAGACGTAGTCGATGCAACTTCAAGACGTAAATCAAAATTTCTTTCCAAAAATAAGTGAGTTCATATTATAACATTAAAAATAATGTTTTTAAATAATATTCGAGAATAAAATATCAACCATAAATTGACGGATTGTCACAGCATTTACCCTTAAACAGGATCTTTGTCCTCAAAGATCATCTTACCTTACTACTCGCTTCTTATAGAGATTAAAGCGATGTGGGTATTTCCTCCACATTCGGTCTTTTCTCGCAAGTGTAATTCATTACAATACGCGAGTTTCATCAAACTTAACTACGGGAATAAGATCAGGCTTAATGTTGACTTACTTTCTCTATCCATGATGTTCACGGGTTTTTGATGAATGCAACTTTTCGCCGATCTAAACTTTATCAAGAAGAATTCGGATTTTCACTTGATAGACATTCCATCAAGTTTGATATACGAATCATAATTCACGCAGCTCTTGAAGTCCTAGGGTAGATCCAGCTTATATTCCTTGCCTACCAACTTTTACATCATCTCTATGGTCCTATACAACGGGGACTTATATCCCATGATCTTTCAGATCATCTATTCATTTTCCATGGTTAAAATTTTTGGCATAACTTCGCTACCCATCTGGCACTTCAAGATCTACATTTCATATTCACATAACTTCTTGCCCACTACCGGCAGTCAATAATCAGATCCTAATTTCAACAATCATTTCAGGTCTTGCGGTCGAGTATTTCGTAAGGTTAGGTTCGTCATCATAGGAAACCTTAAACCTAAAAGACATGTCCAACTCACAATGGGTGTGTGTCGGGTGTCTTCATCTCAACTCCTGATTACAGATGCTCTAATATATAAATCTTAACAAGATTCGATCTCGATCCTAACACGATAATTATCAATGATAATCTGTCCAAAGGAAAACGATTTTACAGTTCATTACCAAAGGTCAATCATTCAAACATAAAACAAGACTTATAGTATTTTGTATCGTTACTTTACCTCGTCCCTTCGATTTGGGGTGGTAAACAGTACTCTCATCAAGATTCGTTCTTAATGACTTCTGAGAAAATCTCTAGAAATTCAATGCGAAGCGAGGGACTTGATAGAGATGTTCGATACAGGCACACTATGTTTACACAACTCCTTTAAATATAAAAGAGTCAATTTCTTCATCAAGAATCTATCATTAACAGGAATGATATTAGCAGATTTGGTCAATCTGTCGACGATGACCCAAATCGAATCAAATTCAGATGATGACCTTTGCAATAGTTAGACGTTTACTAATGTATGAGGCGATGTCTGCCTTCATAATTTGTCATTAGTACATCTTCTTCAGATAAAGATACTTTAAATCAGAAATTACAGGAATAGAATACTTATACTTACGAGATTCCAACATAACTATATCTCAATATTTAGGCAACCACAAGTGGCCTTTTATACATTTAACGCCATTGGCTTCTCAATTCTAATGGTTCACATTAGCCGTGAACCCCCTTTTTATTATCTATATTATCCTTTTTACAATCATTGTTTATTTTTATATCGTTCGACAATTTATTTTACACCGTCATTACTAAGGAACACCTCCTAATTGGTTCTTTATATTTTTTTTGCATAATGTGTCAGTAATTACGTTCACCTTTCTTCATATTTTCTAAGTTTCAGTTTCGTTTCAGCTATTATTTTCATCAGTTTTGCTTAATCCGACGTTTAAAGCGTCGATAATTATTACAACTAATTAAATAATAAATATTTAATTTTTATGAAACGTAACGTAAAAAATTTAATTTTCTTAGTTCGACCAATTATAAAAATGTTCAAAATAAATTTGAATTTAATTAACAAGATTTTTGTTGATTTATCGAAAATAATTAAAATAATTAATAAGATTCGTATATGTTCGAAAAATCTTTGGTTATACTTTGGTAAAAATTTTCGTAGTTGAAAAGCAAAAATGTCATTTCAAAATTCAAGTCATGGTTTAAATGGTTTTCCTCTATCCTTCTTAGGTTGTCTTGAGGTATACACTAACATTTACCCCTAAACAGAAGTTTAGTTAAATGGTTTGTGTATAAGGGGATAATTCCCTTAAAAATCCTTTGTTAAAACATTTTTAAAAACATATTTGCACTTTCTTTTTGGTAAAACCCAAAGTCTTAAATGGGCTCTTAATTTTTAAAGAGTCATTATAGATTCCATTATCTATTAATCACACAGTTATTTAATGTAAAGGATTAAGTTTTAAATCACATGTTAAATGTTCAAGGTACAGGTTTTTATTGTTCGGCCAATTTAGGGCAATCTATAAATAATTATTAACTCCTTCTTTTTCTTATAAACAAACAAATGGTCCTTAATGATCACAAGCATGAATTTATCAAATTACAGCCTACACATGTGATTCACCGAATTTATGAATGCTACATGTGCATTGATCAATCCAAACAACACCATGTGAAACTCATAATGTTTATTACAAGTTCTGGATGTAGTGATTGGAATAGATAATCTTTTTCGCGGACGCGAAGTTGATGATAACCATGCCATGGATCAAATCTTTAAAACATATGCTAGAACCTGGTAAATGATCGAACAAATCTTCCATTTCGAGTCATGGATATCGTTTTCGATTGTCAATTTACTCAGTTCACAGTAATTAATAAATATATGAAATAATAACACCATAGCTCTTCATGATGACGAGCTCGGTAGAATAAAATCTTTCTCCGACAACTCTCTCAGTTGTACGGTAATTCCTTTAATTCAGATGTAGCTGACGTATAGTGCACACGCCACAGGTGCAGCACCGGGAATATAATCAATACCAATTTCAACTTGCCTTAATGGCAAAAGTCTAGTTAATTCACCAACAAATACCTCCTAAAGTTTCAGATAGCAGAAACCTCTTTTAATAAATTCATATTAGGTTCTTTCTAGATTATAATATCTATGACTAATTCACAACCATTCATGGTATAATTTCAAGTCACCCATCAAGAATTATTTAGATCACTTTTGATAATCAACATCTTATCATTTAGGGGAATTCTATTCGATTTCCCATCAATTAATACAATATCGTCATGTCATAATCAATCAATCCATTCTACTGGCATTACCAACTTTTCAGTTTTATTGCCGTTGATAAGATGTGAACTTCTCAAAAGTCTAATAATAACTCATAATCCTTCACAAATTCAAGGATATATGGAGACATAACTAACCTTAAAAGAGTAAGGTTAACGCATAATCTACGCGAGAGAATTTCAAATCAGATACAGACGAAAACTTTTACGAATATGAATATATCCCATGTTTTCATAATTTGAGTACGCATTCGAAAGCTCCTCGGATCGTTACCCAGGTCATTCTAATGAAATCAAATCATAAGAAATGATAAGAACGTCAATACATCCATTCGGGTATCAACGTTTGGTAACCAGATACTTTTCCTAAGAATCTCACTACGGGAGAATTGGACAAGAAAGAATTGTCAATTCTCAAATAAGACAAGTTCCACAAATGAGTAAATTTGACTTAGAAGAATAGATGCTACAGGCACATATGTAGGCGTCCCTAACACAATGTCCTTATTTTTCACTTCTTGCAGATCTCATAAAATTTAATCTTTCACAATCTTTAAAGAAAATGTAGTGTTTATTCATTAGTTTTATGGTGACTACTAATCAGTCTTGCATGGTTCATTCCAAATTGTATGTAGGCGCGCAACTATATACAATTTCAAGATTAACGATGCAATACTCAGTTCGTCAAAATTTTATCATCATGTTTATAATAAAAACATTTTCATGCTTAATTCTTAAATAAGAATTAAAAATAAATTTACAAAGATTTTCTTTGTTATGAAAACAATTAAATTTTCCAAGGTATTTCATAATCAACTTTATTTCAATAATGATTATTTATAAGTCTCACTTTAAATAATCCATATAGTGATGAAAATTCAATTTTCTCAAAGGATACTGTTTTATCTTATAAAAACAATGAGTGATCTGCAAAAGAGTGATGAAAACTTGTTCACTAAGAACTAACTACAATATGATAGGAAATGAGCTTAGCCAATTAATCATGAGGTGCATGACCTCGATGGCACTCAAAAAGAATAATCCACAACGTAACTCAAATCGATATGAGTACTTGTTCAATGGTTGCATCACTAATGCGAACATTAGGATATAGCAATAAAGGATAGACAACATCGATACATGTAGGATTTAGCAGTCAAAGGTAGTCTTTTTCATTAATCACAAACAAGTCAAAATTGTACAGTAACACATACATGTCACTATGTCATACAATTCTCAGAACTCATCCTACCAACTGATGTCTCAGTTAAGTTAGGGATTATTTTTAAAAGATACCACAATGAATACTAATCTAAAAGAGTCATTAGGTGTTCCACATGTCCTAGAAGATCCATCGGTATCAATTCAGAAGAAGATTTCTTCAATTTATTTCTTGGACACTGGGCATCCTCGTTAGTGGACAATGGCCTAGGAACAACACTTATCACAAACTAACAATCATTTAAAACCTTATAATTCAATCACAGGACTTAATGACTTATATTAACAATCTCATATTTCGTACGGGTTAAATTTTACTTTATTCAAGTTTCAACCAATTTTATACTCAATTCGATATCCTACCTCATTTCTCAATACTTTCATCCTTATTATTTTTTTTAGACCTTGAAAGGGCAATAAAAACTCGATATGATCAACACTTAATTTCCAATCCTATAGCTCTTTCAACAATAGTTATCAAATGAGTCACTAGTATGAGATTACTCATACATTCAATTAGACTTCTCGGAAAGGTACTAGTGGCATGAGGCTTTTGGGTAATGGTTCCAATGACAGCCTCAAGTGCAACATTCACCCTTTCGATTTCAATTTAAGAATTGGATGCCAACGAATCAGATGACATCTTTCTAGGTGGTAATGTTTTGTAGAACTTCACTCTATAAGGAAAGATCATCATGACATCGATATCAGATTTAATCTCGCCAATTCTTCTTCAATATCACAATCAACTAATAACAACACTTCTACGAATATCAACCATTTTGTTGGGATCATAATAATCCACAACTTGGTTTAGATCTAGGATAGCTAGAATTCCTACGAGAATAGCTTTGATTAATTTACTAGGGGATTTAAGGTTTCTTGTGACAATCTACGTCGTATAAATACCTCGTATAAATATCAAAATAATCATCAAACAATCATATAATAAAATTACATCATATATATATATATAATCCAAGTTATATATATGTTAAAATAACACTTCTCAGTCTGGCCTTGTCGGTAACTCGAGAATTCTTCGGCACCGTTATAGTCAAAAGATTTTAAGACATTTTCAAAAAAAAAAGTTTATAGTTAAAGATTTTGAAATGTTTTATTCAAAACCTTAGTTTTAAAAATCTTTCGTTCTCTATAACGAGAGCTCTGGTACCAAACTATAACACCCCCAAATTTACACAATTCGATGCAGCGGAAGACTCGTTGGTGTTACGGGATAGCACATTACTCGCATCATAGACAACGCTTAAAAATCGCGTCGTTTAATAGTAAAGCATTTCCATTCATAAATATCAAAGTTACATAGGTCCCAAGTCATGGTTGTGACAATCCGTCAATTTATGATTGATATTTTATTCTCAATATTTAATTAAAAATATTATTTTAATGTTATAATATGAACTCACTTATTTTTGGGAAGAAATTTGGATTTACGTCTTGGAGTAGCATCGACTACGTCTAAACCGGAGGATTCAACGTTACGTGCTTACGTTTACATACACCGTCTTTGGTGACAGTCCGACATTTAAGAAAATAAATTTATCCGTGAATATTATTTAGGAGTTTTAAATTTGTGTTGGTTCATAAACTCACAAATTTACGAGAAGAGATTAGGACTTACGATTTTATTTTAACGTCCTTTACGACTAAACCGGAAACCTTAGGATTACGTATTTATGTTTTCGAACTCCGTTTTTGATGAGACAATTTTTATTGGATTCGTTTTGTGCCGTTGATTCATAAATTATAAAAACGTTTTTCGTAAAACGACCCGAGGGCACGCAAATCGAGGAAACTAGAATCGAGGAATACCCGTAAATTAGCGGGATGGGACAAAACAAGTTTATCCCACCCCACTAAAAGGGATGGCCAAAAGAGGACACCACATCTCTTGATGTGGCACCCTTATAACTATTAAGCTTACACATGTAAGCCTAAGCTTAACATGTAAGCTACACCTTTCACCAAACCAACAAAACCACTTCATTTTACCATTTGCATTCATAAACACATGCAAACCACTCTCTCATCCTTCCTCTCTCTCTATATTTCGTCCCATATTCACCCAAAACAACCCTCATTTGATCAAATTTAACCATGGAATCATATGTATAATTTACATATGATGAAAACCCATTGAAGTTATGAAGATTGGAGGTGATCTTAACATGTAAAAAGGAGTTTTCAAGGGAGTTTGGGGCTGATTTCTCAAGGAGTTTTCATGAAGAACAAGGGATTATTTTAGGAGGAATCTACAAATACTTGGTGATCCTAGAAGTGGTGTTGATATCTCATAAGATTGGTTACCCAAAACCAAGTCTTGTTCATCAAAAACCTCATCTTTTCATCACTAATGGTGGTATAGAGATTGTTCTTCCTATCCTCTTGTTATTTTTGATTATGTAATCTTGTATTTCTTTTACTTATGTATATGTATATTATGATGAATGATGATTAAAAATATTGTGTGGGGATTTGGTGTTGATAAACATGCTTAAAAAGATGAAAAACTATATGTAAAAAGGTTAAAATCTCGCTTAATTTAGATGGCTGTATAAAACAGTAAAGAACCATGTGATGAACTGATAAAATGGCATGAACAAATTAATATACAGTAAGTATAAGATGTTATACACATGTGAGAGTTGGCCATGCAATGGAATCAAAATAATGAGTGAGATATGATCAAAACAAGTTAGGTGGTCTAATCTGAATAAGCAGTTTTGTAGGGACTGTTAAGGCATGATAAACTCAAAATGGGCAGTAGCTATAACTAAGTTAAATATAGCACATAATATGAGGAACATGTCACCCAAAAATGAGCTTCTAATTCATTATAGAACTCTAGATATGGTAAAAATGGTGAACATGAAGATAAAAATCAGATTTTTGGAATTAATGTTTATTATTATTATATAAGCACTCACATTTTATTTTATAAAATGTATAATAAAAACCCACTAACTTATAAAACTTATTTATATAAATATATAAAAGGTTAATTAAATGGATAAATTATATAAATGGTGGTGAAATAATAGTTATAAGTAGTAAAAACTATAAACTTGATTTTTACGACTTTTTCGGCTATTGCCGTAAAATTAACGTTTTTCGCCAAATAAAACTTAGACGACCAAACCCGTCTAATGTAAAGTTTATAAAAGTCATATATTGATATATAAGTATCTAATACAAGTAAAAACCGAAAAAACCCAAACTATAAGAAATACGGACATTTACGAGCTAATTAAGCATATTGGACTAATAATTGGACTAAATAAGTCAAACTCTTATAAAAAGAACTTATTGGGCTTAACCCATTTAGGCCCAACATATAAAGTATAACTACTGATAATATAAGTATGAAATGGATTAATACAAGTTAACGAACTTATAATAGGCTTATTGGACCTAAAACACGTAAATAGGTAAAACGAGAAAACTAGTATAAAAGTTATCGACATATAACACAAAAATGAGTAAATGAGGATATGTAAACCCACTTGATCATCATATATATATAATCATCATATGTATACATAATTTTTATTTTTATAAAGTCATTGGACATAAGTCTAAGACGAGTATTATTTGTCTAGGTTTCCGTGATTGAAGCACGTACCGTACGTCCGAATTGCCGATAACCCGCCTTCCCATATCAACGTGAGTTCATAGCCTCACACTCTTTTAAATGTTTTTATGAAATGTTTTATAAACCCGCGAGGGAGATAACATGTTAGTTTTTATAAAATAGGACTCCATTTGTCCCGATTGTTTGTTTATTGATTTGGACCCGAATGATTGTATGACCCGATTGTATGACCCGATAAATGATTAAAGGACCCGATAGATGAAATCAAATGGATTATTAAAGTTAGGTTATGTAACTAAAAGTCCCATTAGCATGAATTGTGAACTACCGGGATTTGGTAGACGCTTATGCATTTAATAGTACTATTTGGGGACGATCACCCCAGTTCGCGCCTTGACGGTTGATCCCCGTCGTGCCACATTGATTGGTAAGCGAATTTATGTATGAGAAGATTTCCATAGCGTGACCTTTGTGACGACACGCTACTTTAGATGGGCAAAATTTGTATCGGGTTAGCTACCCGTTGTTGGTTTACTAAGGTAACCATGTCATGCGGCTTATAATAATCCAACTAACGAAATACTGCTAGACGCACCGAATTACGATGTATTGCCTGACTAGCAATACAGGGTCATACTATTGATATTATGTTCGTGTTTTGGTTTTCATAACCATATTCACATAACGGTTTTTATTTAACTTTATACAACGTCGTAAGACGTATTGTATGATGTTTTTACGACATTGGCTCGTATAATGATTTTTTAAGGCAAACGCCTATATTATGATTTTGATGAAGATTTGTATAAAATGACTTTGGCTATTTTATGGCCTATTAAAATGATTTGTACAAAATGATTTTCAGTAATAATTTTATACTGATATTATATTGATGGATTTTATTAAACTCTATGAATTCACTCGGCGTTATCGCTGACCTTTTCTTTTAACATATTTTATCTCAGGTACTTGAAGGTAATTCTCGGGAAGACGACAAGAATTCATGGCCCGCACTTAAACAATATTTTCCATTCAAATTTTTTGTAAAACTTTGTATGAAATGTAATGACTTGGGACCGATGTAAGTTTGATATTTATGAATGGAAATGCTTTATTAATAAACGACGCGATTTTTATGCGTTGTCTATGATGTGAGTAATGTGCTATCCCGTAACACCAACTAGTCTTCCGCTGTATTGAGTTGCATAAATTTGGGGGTGTTACAGTTTGGTACCAGAGCTCTCGTTATAGAGAACGAAAGATTTTTAAAACCAAGGTTTTGAATAAAACATTTCAAAATCTTTTAACTATAAACATTTTTCTAAAAATATCTAAAAATCTTTTGACTATAACGGTGCCGAAGCATTCCCGAGTTACCAACAAGGCCAGACTGAGAAGTGTTATTTTAATATATATATAACTTGGATTATATATATATATATATATATGATGTAATTTGATTACATGATTGTTTGATGATTATTTTAATATTTATACGAGGTATTTATACGACGTAGATTGTCACAAGAAACCCTAAATCCCCTAGTAAATTAGTCGAAGCTATTCTCGTAGGAATTCTAGCTATCCTAGATCTAAACCAAGTTGTGGATATTTATGATCCCAACAAATGGTTGATATTCGTAGAAATGTAGATATTAGTTGATTGTGATATTGAAAAAGAATTGGCGAGATTAAATCTGATATCGATGTCATGACGATCTTTCCTTATAGAGTGGAGTTTGACAAAACGTTATCACCTGGAAAGATGTCATCTGATTCGTGGTCATCCAATTCTTAAATTTGAAATCGAAAGGGTGAATGTTGCACTTGAGGCTGTCATTGGAACCATTACCCAAAAGCCTCATGCCACTAATACCTTTCCGAGAAGTCTAATTGAACGTATGAGTCATCTCATACTAGTGACTCATTTGATAATTATTGATAAAGGAGATATAGGATTGGAAATTAAGTGTTGTTCATATCGAGCTTTTATTGCCTATTAAGGCCTAAGAATAAGGTTGAAAGTATTGGAGAATGAGGTAGGATATTGCATTGAGTATAAATTGGTTAAAACTTGAATAAAGTAAAAATTTAACCCGTATGGAATATGAGATTGTTAAGAGGAAGTCGTTAAGTTTTGTGATTGAATTATAAGGTTTTAATTGATTGTTGATTCGTGTTAAGTGTTTTTCCTAGACCATTGTCCACTAACGAGGATGCCCAGTGTCCAATAAATAAATTGAAGAAATCTTCTTCTGAATTGAGACCGATGGATCTTTCGGGACATGTGGAACACCTAATGACTCTTGTAGATTAGTATTCATTGTGGTATCTTTTAAAAATCCCTAACTTAACTGAGACATCAGTTGGTAGGATGAGTTCTGAGAATTGTATGACATAGTGACATGTAATGTGTTACGGTACAATTTTGACTTGTTTGTGATTAATGAAAAAGACTACCTTTGATTGCTAAATCCTACATGTATCGATGTTATCTATCTTTTATTGCTTCATCCTAATGTTCACATTAGTGATACAACCATTGAGCAAGTACTCATCTTGAATTGAGTTACATTGTGGATTATTCTTTTGAGTGCCATCGAGGTCATGAACCTCATGATTACCTGGCTAAGCTCATTTCCTATCTTACTGTAGTTAGTTCTTGGTGAACTACTCTTCATCACTCTTTTGCAGATCACACATTGTTTTTATAAAGTTAAAACGGTATCCTTTGAGAAAATTTAATTTTCATCACAACAAGGATTATTCAAAGTGAGATTTATAAGTGATTGTTATCGAAATGAAGTTGTTTATAAAACACCTTGGAAAACTTAATTGTTTTCATAATAAAAAAAATCTTTGTAAATTTATTCTTGATTCTTATTTAAGAATTAAGCATGAAAACGTTTTTATTATAAACATGATCATAAAATTTTGACGAACTGAGTATTGCATCGTTAATCTTGAAATTGTATATAGTTGCGCGCTTCATACAATTTGGAATGGACTATGCAAGACTGATTAGTAGTCACCATAAAACTAATGAATAAACACTACATTGTCTTTTAAGATTGTGAAAGATTAAAATTTTATGAGATCTGCAAGAAGTGAAAAATAAGGACATAGTGTCAGGGACACCTACATATGTGCCTGTAGCATCTATTCTTCTGAATCGAATTTACTCATCTGTGGAAGATGTCTTATTTGACAATTGACAATTCTTTCTTGTCCAATTCTCCCGTAGTGAGATTTTTAGGAAAAGTATTTGATTACCGAGTGTTGATACCCGACTGGATGTATTGACGTTCTTATCATTTCTTATGATTTGATATCATTTGAATGACCTGGGTAACGATCCGAGGAGCTTTCGAATGCGTACTCAAATTATGAAAACATGGGATATATTCATATTCGCTAAATGTTTTCGTCTATATCTGATTTGAAATTCTCTCGCATAGATTATGCGTTGACCTTACTCTTTTAAGGTTAGCTATGTCTCCTGATATCCCTGAATTTGTGAAGGATTATGAGTTATTATTAGTCTTTTGAGAAGTTCACATCTTATCGACGGCAACGAAACTGGAAAGTTAGTAATGCGAGTAGAATGGATTGATCTATTATGACATGACGACATTGTCTTAATTGACGGGAACTCGAGTAGAATTCCCCTAAAAAGATAAGATGTTGATTATCAAAAGTGATCTAAATAATTCGTGATGGATGACCATATCCTACATTTAGACTTGAAAAGTATACCATGAATGGTTGTGAACTAGTTATAGATATTGTAATCTAGAAGAACCTAATATGAATTTATTAAAAGATGTTTATGCTATCTGAAACTTTAGTAAGTATTTGTTGATAAATTACCTAAACTTTTGCCATTAAGGTAAATTGAAATTGGTATTGATTATAATTCCGGTGCTGCACCTGTGGCTTGTGCACTGTACGTCAGCACCATCTAAATTAAAGGAATTACCGTACAACTGAGAAAGTTGTCGGAGAAAGATTTTATTATACCGAGCCTGTCATCCTGAAGAGCTATGGTGTTATCTTTCCTTATATTTATAGATTACTGTGACTGAGTAAATTGACAATCGAAAACGATATCCATAACTCGAAATGGAAGAATTGTTCGATCATTTACAAGGTTCTAGCAAATTTGATCCATAGCATGATTATCATCAACTTCGCATCTGTGAAAGAGATTATGTATTCCAATCACTACATCCGATACTTGTAATGAACATTATGAGTTCCACGTGATGTCGTTTGGATTGACCAATGCACATGTAGCATTCATAAATTCGGTGAATCACGTGTGTAGGCTGTAATTTGATAAACTCATGCTTGCGATCATTAAGGACTATTTGTTTGTTAATACGAATAATAATGAGTTAATAATTAATTATAGATTGCCCTGAATTGGCCGAACAGTTAAAAACTTGTACCTTGAATATACAACATGTGATTTAAGATTTAATCCTTTACATAAGATGACCATTGGATTAATAATGGTAAGATGTATGCATATAGACTCTTCAAAAATTAAGAGCCCTTTTAAGACTTTGAATTTTACTAAAAAGGAAGTGCAAATATATTTTGACAAATGTTTTAACAAAGGATTTTGAGGGATTATTCCCTTATACACAAACCATTTAACTAAACTTCTGTTTAGGGATAAATGTTTGTGTATACCTCAGGACAACTTAAGAAGGATTGAGGAAAATCCATTTAAACCATGACTTAAAATTTGAAACGACAATTTTTGCTTTTCAAACTAAGAAAACTTTGACCAAAGTATAAACAAAGGTTTTTCGAACATTTACTAATCTTATTAAATATTTTCGATAAATCAACAAAAATCTTGTTAATTAAATCCAAATTTATTTTGAACATTTTATATAATTGGTCGAACTAAGAAATTTAAACTTTTAACGTTTACGTTTCATAAAAATTAACTAATAATTGTTTAATTAATTATAATAATTATCGACGCTTTAGACGATGGATTGAGTAAAACGGATAAAAATTATAGATAAGACGAAACTGAAACTTAGAAAATATGAAGAAAGGTGAACGTAATTACTGACGCATAATATAGAAAGAGTATCTGAGTAAATTGTGGACATGATAATCACATCATCATGAGAAGTGAATATAGATACTGACGTATTATATAAAAAAGATAAAGAACCAGTTAGGACATGTTCCTTAATAATGAAGGTGCAAAATAAATTGCCGAACGATATAAAAATAAACAATGTTTGTAAAAAGGATAATGTAGATTATAAAAGAGGTTCGCGGCTAATGTGAACCATTAAAAATTGAGAAGCCGATAGCATTAAATGTTTTAAAGGGCCGTTTATGGTTGCCTAAATATAGAAAATTGTGAGATATAGTTATGTTGGAATTTGTAAGTATAAGTATTATATGTATGTCATTTTTGACTAAAAGTATCTTTGTCTGAAGAAGTTGTACTGATGACGAATTATGAAGGCAGACATCGCCTCATACATTAGTAAACGTCTAGCTATTGCAAAGGTCATCATCTGAATTTGATTTGATTTGGGTCATCGTCGACAGACTGACCAAATCTGCTAATATCATTCTCGTTAATGATAAAGGCAAAAGAGTTATGTAAACATAGCATGCCTGTATCGATCATCTATATCAAGATCCTCGCTTCGCATCGAATTTCTAGAGATTTTCTCAGAAATCATTGAGAACGAACCTTGATGAGAGTACTATGTACCACCCCAAATCGAAGGGACGAGGTAAAGTAACGATACAAAATACTATAAGTGCTGTTTTATGTTTAAATGATTGACCTTTGGTAATAGACCGTATAATCGTTTTCCTTTGGAAAGATTATCATTGGTAATCATCGTATTAGGATCGAGATCAAATCTTGTTAAGATTTAGAAATTAGAGCATCTGTGAGCAGGAGTTGAGATAAAGACACCCGACATACACCCATTGTGAGTTGGACATGTCTTCTAGGTTTAAGGTTTCCTATGATGGCGAACCTAACCTTACAAAATACCCGACCCGCGAGATCTGAAATGATTGTTGAAATTAGGATCTGATTATTGACAGCCGGTGGTGGGCAAGAGGTTATATGAATGTGAAATGTTGATCTTGAAGTACCAAATGGGTAGCGAAGTTATGCCACAATTTTTAAACTTGGAAAAATGAATTCATGATCTGACAAATCATGGGATATAAGTCCCCGTTGTATGGGACCGTTGAGATGATGTAAAAGATTGGTTTGAAAGGCATATAAGCTGGATCTACCATAGGACTTCAAGAGCTGCGTGAATTATGATTCTTATATCGAACTTGATGGGATATCAGTCAAGTGAGAATCTGATTATTCCTTAGTAAAGTTTAGATCGGCGAAAAGTTGCATTCATCAGAAACCCGTGAACATCATGGATAGAGAAAGTAAGTCAACATTAAGCCTGATCTTATTCCCGTAGTTATGTTTGATGAAACTCGCGTATTGTAATGGATTACACTTGTGAGAAAAGACCGAATGTGGAGGAAATACCCACATGGCTTTAACTCTATAAGAAGCGAGTAGTAAGATGATCTTCGAGGACAAAGATCCTGTTTAGGGGTAAATGCTGTGACAATCCGTCAATTTATGATTGATATTTTATTCTCAATATTTAATTAAAAATATTATTTTAATGTTATAATATGAACTCACTTATTTTTGGGAAGAAATTTGGATTTACGTCTTGGAGTAGCATCGACTACGTCTAAACCGGAGGATTCAACGTTACGTGCTTACGTTTACATACACCGTCTTTGGTGACAGTTCGACATTTCAGAAAATAAATTTATCCGTGAATATTATTTTGGAGTTTTAAATTTGTGTTGGTTCATAAACTCACAAATTTACGAGAAGAGATTAGGACTTACGATTTTATTTTAACGTCCTTTACGACTAAACCGGTAACCTTAGGATTACGTATTCATGTTTTCGAACTCCGTTTTTTATGAGACAATTTTTATTGGATTCGTTTTGTGCCGTTGATTCATAAATTATAAAAACGTTTTTCATAAAACGACCCGAGGACACGCAAATCGAGGAAACTATAATCGAGGAATACCCGTAAATTAGCGGGATGGGACAAAACAAGTTTATCCCACCCCACTAAAAGGGATGGCCAAAAGAGGACACCACATCTCTTGATGTGGCACCCTTATAACTATTAAGCTTACACATGTAAGCCTAAGCTTAACATGTAAGCTACACCTTTCACCAAACCAACAAAACCACTTCATTTTACCATTTGCATTCATAAACACATGCAAACCACTCTATCATCCTTCCTCTCTCTCTATATTTCGTCCCATATTCACCCAAAACAACCCTCATTTGATCAAATTTAACCATGGAATCATATGTATAATTTACATATGATGAAAACCCATTGAAGTTATGAAGATTGGAGGTGATCTTAACATGTAAAAATGAGTTTTCAAGGGAGTTTGGGGCTGATTTCTCAAGGAGTTTTCATGAAGAACAAGGGATTATTTTTGGAGGAATCTACAAATACTTGGTGATCCTAGAAGTGGTGTTGATATCTCATAAGATTGGTTACCCAAAACCAAGTCTTGTTCATCAAAAACCTCATCTTTTCATCACTAATGGTGGTATAGAGATTGTTCTTCCTATCCTCTTGTTATTTTTGATTATGTAATCTTGTATTTCTTTTACTTATGTATATGTATATGATGATGAATGATGATTAAAAATATTGTGTGGGGATTTGGTGTTGATAAACATGCTTAAAAAGATGAAAAACTATATGTAAAAAGGTTAAAATCTTGCTTAATTTAGATGGCTGTATAAAACAGTAAAGAACCATGTGATGAACTGATAAAATGGCATGAACAAATTAATATACAGTAAGTATAATATGTTATACACATGTGAGAGTTGGCCATGCAATGGAATCAAAATAATGAGTGAGATATGATCAAAACAAGTTAGGTGGTCTAATCTGAATAAGCAGTTTTGTAGGGACTGTTAAGGCATGATAAACTCAAAATGGGCAGTAGCTATAACCAAGTTAAATATAGCACATAATATGAGGAACATGTCACCCAAAAATGAGCTTCTAATTCATTATAGAACTCTAGATATGGTAAAAATGGTGAACATGAAGATAAAAATCAGATTTTTGGAATTAATGTTTATTATTATTATATAAGCACTCACATTTTATTTTATAAAATGTATAATAAAAACCCACTAACTTATAAAACTTATTTATATAAATATATAAAAGGTTAATTAAATGGATAAATTATATAAATGGTGGTGAAATAATAGTTATAAGTAGTAAAAACTATAAACTTGATTTTTACGACTTTTTCGGCTATTGCCGTAAAATTAACGTTTTTCGCCAAATAAAACTTAGACGACCAAACCCGTCTAATGTAAAGTTTATAAAAGTCATATACTGATATATAAGTATCTAATACAAGTAAAACCCGATAAAACCCAAACTATAAGAAATACGGACATTTACGAGCTAATTAAGCATATTGGACTAATAATTGGACTAAATAAGTCAAACTCTTATAAAAAGAACTTATTGGGCTTAACCCATTTAGGCCCAACATATAAAGTATAACTACTGATAATATAAGTATGAAATGGATTAATACAAGTTAACGAACTTATAATAGGCTTATTGGACCTAAAACACGTAAATAGGTAAAACGAGAAAACTAGTATAAAAGTTATCGACACATAACACAAAAATGAGTAAATGAGGATATGTAAACCCACTTGATCATCATATATATATAATCATCATATGTATACATAATTTTTATTTTTATAAAGTCATTGGACATAAGTCTAAGACGAGTATTATTTGTCTAGGTTTCCGTGATTGAAGCACGTACCGTACGTCCGAATTGCCGATAACCCGCCTTCCCATATCAACGTGAGTTCATAGCCTCACACTCTTTTAAATGTTTTTATGAAATGTTTTATAAACCCGCGAGGGAGATAACATGTTATTTTTTATAAAATAGGACTCCATTTGTCCCGATTGTTTGTTTATTGATTTGGACCCGAATGATTGTATGACCCGATTGTATGACCCGATAAATGATTAAAGGACCCGATAGATGAAATCAAATGGATTATTAAAGTTAGGTTATGTAACTAAAAGTCCCATTAGCATGAATTGTGAACTACCGGGATTTGGTAGACGCTTATGCATTTAATAGTACTATTTGGGGACGATCACCCCAGTTCGCGCCTTGACGGTTGATCCCCGTCGTGCCACATTGATTGGTAAGCGAATTTATGTATGAGAAGATTTCCATAGCGTGACCTTTGTGACGACACGCTACTTTAGATGGGCAAAATTTGTATCGGGTTAGCTACCCGTTGTTGGTTTACTAAGGTAACAATGTCATGCGGCTTATAATAATCCAACTAACGAAATACTGCTAGACGCACCGAATTACGATGTATTGCCTGACTAGCAATACAGGGTCATACTATTGATATTATGTTCGTGTTTTGGTTTTCATAACCATATTCACGTAACGGTTTTTATTTAACTTTATACAACGTCGTAAGACGTATTGTATGATGTTTTTACGACATTGGCTCGTATAATGATTTTTAAGGCAAACGCCTATATTATGATTTTGATGAAGATTTGTATAAAATGACTTTGGCTATTTTATGGCCTATTAAAATGATTTGTACAAAATGATTTTCAGTAATAATTTTATACTGATATTATATTGATGGATTTTATTAAACTCTATGAATTCACTCGGCGTTATCGCTGACCTTTTCTTTTAACATGTTTTATCTCAGGTACTTGAAGGTAATTCTCGGGAAGACGACAAGAATTCATGGCCCGCACTTAAACAATATTTTCCATTCAAATTTTTTGTAAAACTTTGTATGAAATGTAATGACTTGGGACCGATGTAACTTTGATATTTATGAATGGAAATGCTTTATTAATAAACGACGCGATTTTTATGCGTTGTCTATGATGTGAGTAATGTGCTATCCCGTAACACCAACTAGTCTTCCGCTGTATTGAGTTGCATAAATTTGGGGGTGTTACAATGGTCATTTCATACAATTTTACAAAAGATTTGAATGGAAATTGTTATTTAAGTGCGGGCCATGAATTCTTGTTGTCTTCCCGAGAATTACCTTCAAGTACCTGAGATAAAACATGTTAAAAGAAAAGATCGGTGATAACGCCGAGTGAATTCATAGAGTTTTATAAAATCCATCATTATAATATCGGTATAGAATTATTACCGAAAATCATTTTGTTCAAATCATTGTAATAGGCCATAAAATAGCCAAAGTCATTTTATACAAATCCTTATCGAAAATCACAATATAGGCATTTGCCTTAAAAATCATTATACGAGCCAATGTCGTAAAAACATCATACAATACGTCTTATGACATTGTATAAAGTTAAATAAAAACCGTTATATGAATATGGTTATGAAAACCAAAACACGAACATAATATCAATAGTAAGACCCCGTATTGCTAGTCAGGCAATATAACGTAATTTAGTGCGTATAGCAGTATTTCGTTAATTGGATTATTATAAGCCGCATGACATTGTTACCTTACTACAACAAACAACGGGTAGTTAGCCCGAAACTCATTTGCCCATCTAAATTAGCGTGTCGTCACAAAGGTCACACTATGTAAATCTTCTCATACATAAGTTCGCTTACCAATCAATGTGGCACGACGGGGATCAACCGTCAAGGCGCGAACTAGGGTGATCGTCCCCAAATAGTACTATTATATGCATAAGCATCTACCAAATCCCAGTAGTTCACAGTTCATGCTAATGGGACTTTTAGTGACATAACCTAACTTTAATAATCCATTTTATTTCATCTATCGGGTCATTTAATCATTCTTCGGGTCATACAATCATTCGGGTGCAAATCAATAAAAAAAACAATCGGGACAAATGTGTCCTACTTTATAAAAACTAACATGTTATCTCCCTCGCGGGTTTATAAAACATTTCATAAAAACATTTAAAAGCGTGCGAGGCTATGAACTCACGTGGATGTGGGAAAGCGGGTTATCGGCAATTCGGATGTACGGTACGTGCTTCAATCACGGAAACCTAGACAAATAATACTTGTCTTAGACTCATGTCCAATGACTTTATAAAAATAACAATTATGTATACATATGATGATTTTGTATATATGATGATCAAGTGGGTTTACATATTCTCATTTACTCATTTTAGTGTTATGTGTTGACAACTTTTATACTAGCTTACTAGTTTTACCTATTTACATGTTTTAGGTCCAATAAGCCTATTATAAGTTCATGAACTTGTATTAATCCATTTCATACTTGTATTATCAGTATTTATACTTTACATGCTGGGCCCAAATGGGTTAATCCCAATAAATAAGTTTATAAGTGTTTTAGCCCATTTTGTTGTATCATTAGTCCAATGACGTTAACTTAGCCCGTTAATGTCCGTATGTTATATAGTTCGAGTTTTATCGGTTTTTACTTGTTATATATGTTTATATATCAGTATATGTGTTTATAAAAGTTTACATTAGACGGGTCCAACCGTCTATGTTTTATTTAACAAAAACGTTAATTTTACGGTAATAGCCGAAAAGACGTAAAAATCATGTTTATAGTTTTATAACTTATAAAACTTATCAAATTACAATTTTTATAAAATGTATCATTCATTTATCCTTATAAATATTTATATAAATGTATTATATGAGTTAGTGGGTTTTAATTCACATTTTATACTATTTTTATTTGAGTGCTTATATAATACTATTATACTTTAATTTCCAAAATCTGATTTTTACTTTCATGTTCACCAAAACAGCCATATCTAGAGTTCTATATGGAGATAGAAGCTCAAATTGTTATGACATAAACTACATGATATGTGCTCCATTTAACTCTTCTATAGCTACTGTTGAATCAGCCTCTAAGTATTTTTTAAAAATCGTCCAAAACAGTGAACTCAGATTTGTACTCTAAACTTGTTTTGATCATATCTCACTCATCCTAATGATTCCATTGCATGGCCAACTCTCACATGTGTACAAGACATATTACTTACTGTATATCCATTAATCAATGTCATTTTATCAGTTCGTCACATGATTCTTTACTGTTTTATACAGCCTACTAAATTTAGCAAGATTAACCATTTTTTTTACATATAGTTTTTCATCTTTTTACCCATGATTATCAACACCAAATCCCCACATAATATTTTTATCATCATATATCATCATACATATATACATTTAAGAAGAAAATACATGATTACATAATCAAAATTAACAAAATGATGGGGAGGACAATCTTTATACCACCATGATGATGTAGGTTATGATCAAGACATGGATTTTGATGGAGAAACTTGTGATAAACCAAAACCATCTTCAAGTCCACCAATCTTCATGAACTCCTTGTGGAAAATCAGCCCCAAGACTCCATAGAAACTCCTCCTTTGATGTTATAATCACCACCAATCTTCAAGGCTTCAAAAGGGACATCTTTTTGTGTAAGATTAACATAGATTTATGGATGAATTTTGATCAATGGTGGTGGTTTATGGTAGAAGTGGACGGCAAAGGCAAGAGGGAGAGAGAGTTTGTGTGAGTTTTGCATGGTGGAAAATGAGAGCAAGTGGTTTGTTTTAGTGGTTTTGATGTGTAGTTGGAAAGTTGGCTTACTTTGTAAGCTTAAGCTTACATGTGTAGGCAACTAGCTACATTTTTGCCACATCTTGTGATGTGGTGGCACACTTGGCCGTCCCATGCTAGTGGGGTGGGGCAAGATTTATCTTGTCTCATCCCACTAATTTACGTGTATTCATCGATTCTAGTTTCCTCGATTTGCGTGTCCTCGGGTCGTTTTACGAAAAACGTTTTTATAAATTATGAATCAACGACACAAAACGAATCTAATAAAAATTGTCTCATCAAAAACGGAGTTCGAAAACGTAAATACGTAATCCTAAGGTTTCCGGTTTGGTCGTAAAGGACGTTAAATTAAAATCGTAAGTCCTAATCTCTTCTCGTAAATTTGTGAGTTTATGAACCAACTCAAAATTATAATCCCAAAATAATATTCACGGATAAATTTATTTTCTGAAATGTCGGACTGTCACCAAAACGGTGTATGGAAACGTAAGCACGTAACGTAGAATCCTCCGGTTTAGACGTAGTCGATGCTACTTCAAGACGTAAATCCAAATTTCATCCCAAAAATAAGTGAGTTCATATTATAACATTAAAAATAATATTTTTAAATAATATTTGAGAATAAAATATCAACCATAAATTGACGGATTGTCACAATAAGTATCAAAATATTCTATCCCTGACTTTTGTTTAAAGCCTTGAATGACTAACCTTTCCTTGAACTTTTCAACAGTTCCATCTACCTTCATTTTCCTTTTGAAAATCCATTTGTTACCAAGTGGATTGCAACCTGGAGGTAGATCAACCAACACCCAAGTGTTGTTGCCCATGATGGAATCCATCTCATCATTTATTGCTTCTTTCTAGAAAGCAACATCCTGGGACTTCATTGCTTCATCAAATGAATTGGGATCATCCTCAACATTAAAGCAATAGGAGTATTGGTATGAGACCTCATCCCTTGTACCTTCAACCAAGTATAGTTGATACTCAAGCCCAAAATTCCTTGGAGTCCTATGCCTTGTGCTTCTTCTAAGCTCAGGCTCAGGTTGCTGAACCACAACCTCATCATTGACCCTTTCAGGTTCTATTGAAGCACCAACGTCCTCAGCTCCAGCAGGAGTCCTAAGGCTTGGTCTAGTGACTGATGTGAGCCTTGTTTCCTCAAAGTTAGCATCCCTTGATTCAATGATTGAGTTTATAGAAACTGAATCATTTGGTTCAATTACATAGAACCTATAAGCCTTGGAATGCTCAGCATATCCAACAAAAATGCATTCAATGCCCCTTTCACCCAAGGTTTTCACCTCTGGATCAGGGAGTCTTACAACCCCAAAACTTGAGATAGTTCAAGTTTGGTTTCTTTTTAGTCCAGAGTTCATAAGGGGTAATTCTGTTCCTTTTGTTGGGAACCCTATTTAGTAAATAGCAAGCTGTTAACATAGCTTCACCCCAAAACCCTTGACTCAATCCTGAATAGGATAACATGGAGTTAACCATTTCTTTTAGTACTCTATTTTTCATTTCAGATATACCATTTTGCTGAGGGGTTTATGGAGCAGTCGTTTCATGGATAATACCAACAGACTGAAAATACTGAGCATCCATGTACTCACCTCCCCTATCAGTCCTTAATCTTTTGATTTGGACTCCTTGTTGTAATTTAACTTCAGTTTTAAATACTTTAAATTTATCTAATGCTTCATCCTTAGTATGTAACAAGTAAACATAGCAAAACCTAGAATCATCATCAATAAATGTTACCAAGTATTTCTTATTCCCTAATGAGGGAGTAGCATGCAAATCACACAGGTCACTATGGATTAGCTCCAAAACTTTAGTTTCATGTTTTACATCCTGAAATGGTTTCTTAGTATTTTGTTCAGCATGCAAGTCTGACACTTTTTAGTGTCCATGTCAAATCCTGGGATTAATCCATCCTTAGACATATCTTGCATCCTCTTAAAGTGGACATGGCCCAGCCTAGCATGCCATAGTAAAGAATCCTTCATTTTACTAGAGGGTACTGAGGCTGAACAAATATTTGCACTACCAGCACTGACTGAGTTAATGCTGGTGGTTGTTTCATACACAATATTAAGCCTGAACATTTGATTGCTCAAATAACCAAAACCAATAAACACATCATGTTTGGATAAAATAAATTTATTAGATTCAATCACTTGTTTATAACCACAATTATTCAAAACACTACTAGAAACCAAGTTCTTAACATTAAACAAGGAAACAATCTTTCCAGAACTAAACTTAAGATCTACACAACCACGTCCATGCACTAGGGCTGTTGATTCATTTCCCATGTGAAGAATAGATCCATCATTCAGTGACTCATAAGTCTTGAACCATCATCTATCTTTACACACATGAACAGTTGCTCCAGAATCAACCCACCACGTAACATCATCATCCTACACAAAATAAGCTTCAGATACATATGTAACATAATAAATCTGGAGAGATTCATTAAACATATTCTGACCTTTCAGTGTTGTGTTGTTTGAACCAATCACTGAACCATTTGTGCCTGATCCACTAGCTTTGCTGCCAGTACCAACACCTTTACAATCCCTTTTGAAGTGTCTAGGTTTCCCACACTTCCAACAAGCCACTGAGGACTTCTTGTTTGGATTAGTTTTGGTGTTATCCTGATGCTTACGTTTGACCTTGTTGCCATTGTACCTAGAGGAGTTGTTATGCTCCACCATATTGACAACTGATGAACCAGCAATATTGTTGCTCTTTGGCTTGTCACTATCTTGCACTCTGAGGGATTCCTCAATGCGCAAATGACTGCCCAACTCAACAAGAGTTAAATCCTCCTTCTTATGTTTCAAGGTGTGCTTGAAATCTTTCCAAGAAGGAGGAAGTTTATCTATGACACAAGACCTAAATGGTCTCATCCATGGTGTAAATCTACCAAGTATACCAAGAAATTCATTGTATTGTTCCATGATTGCTCTTGAATCAGTCATTTTGTAATTTGTGAAATCACTCACCAGGAACTTCTTACTTGATGCATCCTCAACCATATATTTGGCTTCCAAGGAATCCCATAGTTCTTTACCAGATTCAGAATTTTGGTAAATATCAAATAAGGAATCAGACATACCATTGAGAATAATCCCACGCCACACATAGTCATCATTCTCCCATTTGCTCCTTTTCCTTATGTTCTCCAAGGTAGCACCATCACCACCATCAGGAATAGGAGTTGTCAGCACATACACCACGTTCATAGTAGAAAGAAGAAAGTGCATCTTCTTTTGCCATCTTCTGAAACATACCCCTTCAAACTTATCCAGCTTAGAGAAGTTAGCCACCATATGCTTCATAGCAGCCGATATTGATTATCATAAAATAATTTACTTTGATTGTTGGTGTTTACTTCGTCCCAACCAGTGTATAGCTAGTCAAAACGTAGCTACGTACCAAACAATGGTTACCGGATATCACTTGGAATCGTGTAATCACTTTCCAAAGTAAATTATTCGATCCTAATGCATGGGTATCATGAATACCTACTTGAGATAAGACCAAATGCAGTTAGTGATTTATGCACAAATCTCTAACCCTTTTGTTGTTATGTGGTTCTTGTTTTTGTCCCCTCTTCATGCAAGTATGATCACCTATTTATAGGTGGAGTACTCAACCCTAGTCAATGATATTAAGAGGAATTAACGGCCAATTAATATCTTCTTAATAGGCTCCATAATACCATATCAAAGTGGTTATAAGACCAATTAAACGTAGTCTTTAATGCACTTGAATTGGTCAAAGACCGTTACAAGCATACTTGTTCAGTTCCAGCATTAGTCCATCCTTCAGTCCCACTGAAGCGTCAGCAAAACTTGAAGGGTCTTCCTGCTGAACCCTTTAGTACTGAAGAAGACTAACTGATGAGTAAATACTGAAGACTAGTCTTCAGTGGAGTTACTCCCTAATGAATACCTTCAGTCCAGAGTTATAGTCTCTGAAGATCATCAGCGATACTAAACAAAGTTTAACCACAATATGAGTCAGGGTGTTCAGGGACTTATGGGTGTACACTCCGTACCTCCTTCCCCATTCACCAGTATGAACTAGCCCACAATTGAACTATATTTCCAACATTTCGTTTGAACTTTACATGTCCCTTCGCATATTGTACCTCTAGTCTCTTTTTTTGTTCATCTTTATGATGATTTGTGGTTTAGTTTGATATTGGCAATTATTGGATATTGTTGATGGATATAAAATTTTGGGATTTGATGATTATATATGATATTTATTGGTGTTTTCATGATGATTTTGTTTGTTGAATCTTTTATAAACGAACCTGAAAATCAAATTATGAAAATTGAAACTCATTATAGTTTAATGGTAAAGTTCGATTACCATGACTTGCACATATTACAGGAAAGCGTACGATAAGATGACAGTTTATTTTGCGTCATGTCTATATCATGCCTACAACAAATAATATACCATAACTTTCCCTAGTACATGTAACTTAGGAGGTTTATGTACCTTAGTACATATAATTAACCAACTAGACACTTAACAGATAAGCATAGCCTAAATCGACCCATTTGGCTATTTGTTTATAAATGGGTCAACTTCCCACCTCTAATTTACTGTGTATCCATGATTGATAATCAAGACAATAATTACAACACGTGTTATCCATTTTCACGTGCTTAGAATGTTAAAATTGCCATCAACACACAAGGATGAAGGTTTATGAAGTTCATAACAATTATTAAAAACCCTAATATGGATCAAAGCACACATAGCGGAAGCCATTTAACAAGATCATAATAATAACACAATTATAATTAATCGAATTAGGGTTACATACCTTTATCCTAGTGAAGATCCACAACATCACCAACGAATCACCAAATTAGGTTTTATGACGAATATAACCAACATGTAGTCTAAAGTAAGACTACATTACGTTCTTGTACACACGTAATACAACGAGCTAACCTTGATTCTAGCACGTGTAAACCGAGCTTCTACGCTTGTAGAATATCTACCCAACAACCCTAGAGAGGGGCTAGGACTAGATTATTTTTAAACCAAAACCAAAGGATAAAAGGAACCCTAATAAAGTTGTTTTTCCTTTGGTGTTGATCAAACAAAGAAACCAAAACCAAAGGTTAAAAGGAACTCTAAAGAGGGTGTTTGCCTTTGGTTTTAGTCGCAGGGAAGAGAGAAAGAAAAGAGAATGGGATGGAAATTTATGAAGGCTAAGGATTGTTTATATAGGCTAGCAAATCTTATTCTCCAAGTAATAAACAAATTAGGAAAGAAAATATTTCCCTTCTCCTTGTGTTTAGCCGCCGGCCAAAAGCCCACCCAAGGGTGTTTCTGGAACTTTCTGTTCTTCTTTTCTCTTCTATTTAATTCAGCAACGATCGTTTATACATAACTTTTAATTATTAACGATCGTTAGTTAAGTTTCGGTTTAATTTAATAAATATATAAAATATATTTAATAAAGAAAATTAACCCTTTACGTAATGTGTGCAATCCCGTAATCCCGAGTTCGATCCTAACACACGACTATTTAAATATAAGTCCATAAAACTTTCAGCTCCCACTTGGACATATTTCAAAATATCGTGATCACATTGGTTAGTGTCTAGTTACAGGCCAATGCCCTAGTCCGATCTCGAGTAAGGTCTCTTGGATAAAACCTTTTAATGATTTACTATCATTATTATTATCCTTTCATTTCAACTACAACGTTAATAGGATATGGATCTCAGTCATTCCTTACATTAACCATTCTGTTTCTCGTTTATGGATATAGCAAGATCACCAAAACAAATTTGGGTGCGGTCGCACAAATATCTTACTACTTCCCCTAGGGGCCCAGCTGATTATACTTCAAAATAATTTTGAAGGAAACAAATCCCATATTGACTACAAGCAAAACTTTTGAATTTTGCAACACTTCTGAAAATAACCCTTATAGCCACCAGTTACGTTTAGCGTTAGATTATTTCACAAAAATGCACTAGATCCACGACAGTTTCCTGGTATCTCAGGTCTAAGGATAACTATTTATGATTTACTTGATGACAAAGATCCATAAAGTAAAATCATATAGTTGGGATAAGTCCAATATTTGATTCATCAAATATCATCCAAAATTGACCAATATACTTTCAAGTATACTCTGTCACTATTTTGAATTGTCTTAGTTTAATAATATTCCCATATTATTAATCGACAATGGACGTTTAGAAACATCATAATATTCATGGATTAAAACATGTAAAATAGGATACAAAATGAGATAACAAGAATAAACGAAACCCAATCTTTAGTTTGTTAAATAATAATGTCTTAACATCCTTTATCCAAATACTAAATAGACCAATGCATGAAAACATGGTCGATGCATTATGCCTCTAACAATGATACTCGCACTTGTTTGGTAAAGCATAAAATAACCAATCTTGACCTATTGTAATTTTGAGAATACTTCAAGAATTCAATTCATTGAAACTCTTGTACATGTGCATTCAAATAGTTTGATATTGCCACATAATATCAAAATTGTGAAACATCCTTGATCACCAATTTCCTAAACTTCCAAACACATTTGAAGTTCAAAGTATTCTAATTCTTTAATGTATAATGCAACTTTAATCAACATGTCATCTCCAAAGATCCCATGACTAATATTGAGTGTTACCTCAATTATATCTTTTCAAGTTTTACAACTTGTCATAAAAGATATAAATATGTTACCTTTAATATCTATTATGTAATGTTTGATTCCAACCAAACCTTCATGTTTGTTGACTAAGATAATTTTCACAACTATTGACAAATTACTCATCCATAGAATATGGAAGTTGATCCAAGATTTAGGATGTTATTCTATTTCCAAACATATTCATTCAGAATATTCATTACACAAGTTATTTAATAACTTTTAAATAGATCAATATATTCAAATCATCATGCATTTTAAGCATGATATAAATACAACATGATACACATGAGAATTTCTCAAACCAGATTTAGATTTCTTCCTGTTCTAAATATCCATATAAATTTAATACATGGCATATTATGTTGTATTTTCACTGCATAAATAAAAATTTATTTGTTCCAAGGTTATGTATATCTTATTTTCTAAATCTCCAAAGCAAAGTTTCATCTCAAATCTAAACCAAATCAACATTTAATTTGAATGAAAACTTACTTTCTTACATGTCTATTTGACACATATAATTTAAGAAAATAACCATAATACTCCCACTAGCTTTTAGGAATACTTAGAAATCATCTTATTCAAATTTAAATCCAATCTTGGATTTTAAATTAAACATAAGAATAATCTCCTAGATGCATGCTTTTATCCATTCATGGATAATTGCATTTTGTACTTTTCCAAAGATTTATTTTTAAGTAATAAACTCATTTCGATTACTTAAGTCCTTGCTCAAGTAGTCATTCAAGAAATAGTTCATACATATCCAAATTTGTCAATTAAAATATGACCATCAAAATCTTTATATATTTAATGCGTTTAGGAAAGAATACTCAATCACAATTAATTAATTAAGTGTGATTAATAATCTATTCATAATACATACATTAAATATGTATACAATTTTGTCCATATAATTTCAACACAAAGATTAAACCAACACAATTGGTGTTTTTCTTCCTTTGACGAAACTCATCTCCAATTTCTAGTCAAACTATTTAGGATAAAACAAATCTACAATTGATTATCTTATTAGACAACATCTATAACGTTCATAGTATGAGTAATTTACCCAATTCAATATTTGGCAACAAATCATAACGATTATTTGTAACTCATATTTCTCAGCATATTAATCGCATATCCAAGATATCCTTGCGGACCTATGACTTAAATTCCTTTATCTTGAGGGTTAGCAGTTACACGCCTACCTCATGATAATTACTAGTGTATTTTAGAAGATTATGTATCTTGTAATTTTATCTTTCAAGATCAAAACTCCCACTTGCTTTTAGTAACTTAAAATTACTCTTTAAATACATAGAAAATAGATCAACACTTCAACGTTATGAATATGGGACATTACAAAACACAATGGCAGTCCCATACTCTTTATTTTCTAAACAATCCACTTCATAAGTAGTTTAGCAAAATCCGAACTCCATTTAAGATATAACGTGATTCATCACATTCCATATATAATGCTATCTTATTAATCTTCTTAGATCAAGTCATACTCAACTTTCTAACCTTGATATCTTTTTGGAAGAAAAGGAAGATATAGTTATCTTGAATGAAACATCACCATCATATTGAAAGTTTGATTCTCCTAATAAACATACCATGACAATGGTGTATTTCATTTAAGAAAATATTGTAAGTCAATCTTAACAATATTTAAGATAAATATATATCTTTAGGCTTACCTATATACCAACTAAATCATCTTAATGATATAATAGATTTCCTAACCATTTTGCATGATTTATAGCTCAAGTACTTCTAACACAAAGTCACTTCATAATAGTTATAAGTCCATTACACGTTTCATGTATATGTCTTTAGTGAAATAGAGACAATACATTAACGTCTTACTTTATATTATACGTCTTTCAAGACTTTATGTTTGTGACTTTATACAATAAAACATGAACATGTATAACTAAAGTAAATCATGAACACCACTAGGTTTCATTAATATTTTCAAGTTAATTCACTACTATACTACGATATGAACACCACTAGGTTTCATTAGTAGTATAAGATTACTTTATGTATCTTAGGTCATTCCATGAATTTGTACATTTTAAGAAACTACAAAACATTCCACGCCCGATCTTACGACATGTGGATATTTTACCCTTGTGTTTACAATTTAGTCCAAGCTTTCACATGACTAAATCAAAACAACAAGTGTCTCTTAACGTGAATGATATATATACTTTTAAGTAGTCTTTTAATCATATTGACACATGATCTAACTTTCATCTAATTATTAATTAGATTGTTAGTCTCTTATCTTGAATTCAAGAGAATCATATCTTTATGAGTTTGTTTCTTGCACACAATGTTCATTTCTCCCACTTGTGCACGGAACAACCTCATATATTAGATAAACATCACGTCTAACGTTCGTCTATACAATATATGATTGTGTCACATATATTAGCTTTTACAAGTAGATGTAGAAACACTTAATCAACAAGAATCAATACATGAATATCCTATAAAGATAATAGTGTTAACAATTCGAAAGTAATTATCTTAGAACATACTAAAGATAATATGGGTTATTACCAAGACAACAAGGCTTGTAACTCCCACTGAATTAGAGAATGTTTTAATAGACTCAAAATCAATAATACAACACAATTCTCCCACTGAACTTGACAACATTGAAAATGTTTCATAATTGGTGAAAATAAGTAGTGTTGTGTTTACTTTCTTACACTTTGAAAAAACACATTCGTAACAATTACTTATAGTGTTTAAGAGTGTACTCTACTTCGTAAATGATGACTTACCCATCAAATGCTTTTTAACTTGAAAGACTTGACATGCAATTTCTTCCTTAATAGTTCTACCAACCCCACAATGGTATGTAGTGCCTATAAATGGTCAAAGCACAACTACTAGACAAATATGCTAGTTTGCCTTATAACCAATTAGCGGTAACTTTTAATAACTCAAAATGCACTTTTCTTAACTATTAAAGTTTGCTATAAGTTATGGATTTGAATTTGACATTTCTAAAATCCTTATTACTCCTTCTTGACGCATGGAAAAGAGTTTAGGTTTATCTTTTAAATTGACTCTATCCTCAACCATACGGATTTAGATCAATAAATGAATAAACCACGTTTACTGTTTAACGTTGCATTAATACATTTGTAAAAGAATTTACAAAATTCAATTTTAGTATTTTCGATAATACCATTCAAGAAAATAAAATTACCCCGGTAATAATAACCATAGTATTTTCCTTGAAAATTAGAATCCAAATTGACATAATTTCATCACATCAGTTGATCTGCTAGCAATGAAAGTATTCAAGATGGTAACTTGTCGAACAATGATTGACAAACAAATTTGCAATTTCTAGATATTTAAGGGATTTACATTGCCAAGAGTCATTTTTCATTGTAAACATGTTTCATCCCTTCTTTTATGCCTTAGGTTTCCAGATCTTACTGAGTAACTCAATTAAGTCGACTAATCTAAAGAACGTAAAACCTTCATGTGCAATCTTATTCAGTCATGAAGTTTTTCTCTCCATTACAACATCGTCCAAAATCTCATATGACGACAACTGTGACATCAAGTGTTCGTCAATTAGATGGCATAAGACTTAAATTTTAGGGTATAAATTTTGATGTCAAAATCATGCATGGAGAAGCATGCATACATCTCCATAGCATTAGTTTAACAAAAACTTTTAGTAAAAATTTTGGTGAGACTAAATTTTCACCATATATATTGCAAGTTGAGGTATTGGTTAAACCAATTAAAGACTTTACCCACAACTATTCACAACGTACGTCTCCTAGAACTCGGCTAGAGCACAAAGCAATAACCTTATTCATTGTGTTTCGGATGTAAATTTACGGTAAATCAACCTTAAGGAATTATGTAAATAATAACAGTAGGTAATTCTAACTTTGACGCACAGGCAAGCCGGGAATTTCGTCAGCGCTGAAGCATAACACCTCCTTCCTTAACCGGGTACATGATCAGCAGTGCGTTATACCCACTTTATAGTTTGTCAAAGTTGAGTAGGCCGTTAAGTTATTATTGCAATTCCAATCAACGAAAATCATATGTCAATTAGATCTCAAAACAATTCATTTATTTTGATATGATTTAGTCCATATTAATTTTTCTTCGAAAAAGTTACCCTTGTTTACAACATACAATCAATATAAAACGTATGAAAACAAGTAGGTACAAAAAAAACTAAATCATAAACACATAATAACAATGTATATGTGCAATAACTAAATCAAATAGCCACATGCATACAATTTATTCAATAAATAATATCAAATTTAAGTTTTTATATTCATATAAAAGTCTTCCCTAATTTTAGATTTATTAAATCAAATAAAGTATGTAGCAAAACACGTAACAATTACCACATAAAACATATGATCCATGAAAAACATGCAAGTTCATCACGGATCTCCCACATAACTTAACAATTAAATCTGTACGGATCGAAACATTAATTCACATAACATATGCAATTCATCAAAGTTCCACCCAAATTATTTAACAAATTAATAAAATCTCTACGGATCGTAACCTTAAATACATGACATAACAATTAATCATGTAATTATCTAAACATCAAAACATGCAATTCTAGGGTTTCAAAAAATTTAAAAAAAAAATCGACAAACCCTAATTTTTAAAAACAAAACCCTAATTTTTATAAAAACCTAAAAAACAACATGTAGTTTTAACTCAAAATAATAATTAGTTAAAACCAATCTTTAGATCTCGATAATTATAACATGTTAAAACGGCTCTCGATGCCACTGAAGGTTTATGAAGTTCATAACAATTATTAAAAACCCTAATATGGATCAAAGCACACATAGCAGAAGCGATTTAACAAGATCATAATAATAACATAATTATAATTACACGAATTAGGTTTACATACATTTATCCTAGTGAAGATCCACAGATCACCAACGAATCACCAATTAGGGTTTATGATGAACATAACCAAGATGAAGTCTAAAGTAAGACTACATTACGTTCTTGTACACACGTAATACAACGAGTTAACCGTGGTTCTAGCACGTGTAAACCGAGCTTCTACGCTTGTGGAATATCTACCCAACAACCCTAGAGAGCGGCTAGGACTAGATTATTGTTAGACCAAAACCAAAGGATAAAAGGAACCCTAAAAAGGGTGCTTTTCCTTTGGAGTTGATCAAACAAAGAAACCAAAACCAAAGGTTAAAAAGAACCCTAAAGAGGGTGTTAGCCTTTGGTTTTAGTCGCAGGAAGAGAGAAAGAAAAGAGAATGGATGGAAATTTATGAAGGCTAAGGATTGTTTATATACGCTAGTAAATCTTATTCTCCAAGTAATAAACAAATTAGGAAATAAAATCTTTCCCTTCTCCTTGTGTTTTAGCCGCCGGCCAAAAGCCCACCCAAGGGTGTTTCCGGAACTTTCCGTTCTTCTTTTCTCTTCTATTTAATTCCACAACGATCGTTTATACTTAACTTTTAATTATTAACGATCGTTAGTTAAGCTTTCGGTTTAATTTAATAAATATATAAAATATATTTAATAAATAAAATTAACCTTTTACGTAATGTGTGCAATCCCGTAATCCCGGAGTTCGATCCTAACACACGACTATTTAAATATAAGTCCATAAAACTTTCAAAGGATTCGTTATCAAATAAATGAATGTATTAACCAACTGGCTTAGCTCAGCCAGTTGACCACCAAAGTTCCACTAACTGATTTATTTGGGGGAGGTTTCCTTGAGGTCTTGCTAAGGACCTTTCAGGCTAAGCTGCTAAGCAGTTTAACATAACTAGGCGAGGGTACGAAGAAGACATTTTGCCCGCTTAAATACTAACCACTAACATTTACCGTTTTAAAAAAATAGATGAATGTATTGTAGGTCAATTTACTGATAACATCTCCAATGAAGAACTTTAGTGGCAGATAATATGACATATCGGATAATATACATAAGCCTTCCTGCGTATCAAATATTCAACCTAAGTTCTGACACCATTATCTTTTCCGCCAAATTTGAATCAAAAATCTCAACTAAAGATACATTTGTTCTAAAGTTTGTTTTTTACTTTATGTATTCCGAATATGTATTTTAGCTATTAATTGTGTTAGCATACTAATCTGTTATGAGTATTAAACCTCTGTCCATGAATGTCAGAATGTATATATTAAAAATAAAAATCAAACCAAAAATATCAAAATCAAAAATATATGTCAAATGGGTTAACTTTTGCCGGAAATTACGGTTACCAAAAAATCAAAATTAAAATATATGGCCACGTGGCGGTGGGTTCAACTCATGGTTACCAAAAAAATAAAAATAAAAATATATGTCAAATTGGTTAACTTTTATCGTTAACAGTAGGTTCTCTCTTAGTAATAATTAACCCAATTGCATCTAGACAATTTAAACGTTTACGTTAACGTATCCAAAATCTCAAATTATTAAGCACTTAAAAACTTACAAGCAGGAAGGTTGGTGATATCTGCAGAAACAGCACAAGGAATACCCAACTAATTTGAACGAGCTCCCCTTATAATTCCACAAGGAAAATAAAGATGCATCCCAGTGACTTCTGCTGCTTTGTTTCCAGGCTCTTGAGCTGAACTTGAAATGTCTGTGGACGGGCCCGCTCACATACATGAAAGCCATTCGAATTTATCATATTGCAAATCAAATGTACCCTGCAACAACATAAATAAGCAACCATATCTACCATTCACAAATATCTTACAAACTGATTACGATATATGTGGTATGGAACTTACTCTATGGTTAGTCTTTATATTGTCTATCTGCTTCTTGAATAGCTTGGACCCAAAATCTTTGCAGATGAACTTGATTGCCACTAGGTGATCACTAAACCGTGTCCGCTCCATCGTGTACCTAATAAAAACCCGTAATTAAGTATCAAGTATTAAAATTCAAAGGTGTAACAAATATACCATGTATATGACAAGTAACATTTAGATCTAGACATTAAAATTTGAAACTGGGTGTACCAATAGTTACTTCGTCAGTCTATTACTGTGTAAACCATCGATGTAACCTTATCTTAGACCATTAGAATTTGAAACTGGTGTATCAATTTATTGAGAGTTTTCATGTTATTTTGTTATTGTTATTAGCGATTTATTTTCCTATTGACAATTAAATAAATCTTTATTACCCGATGATGATACCTTTATGACTATTTCATTAATATAATAGGAAGTTGAGCATTAAATATATAATAATAATCTAAAAGGTCAAATTGATATGTTTAGTAACAAGTTTACAACTATGATATACTAGCTTTGCTCATTTTCATTATTCACATTTGTTTGTATGTCTCAATTCAGTTGTGCACTACTAAAAATAGATAAGGAAGTTTGATCACTATATTACCCTTGTTGATTATTATTAAAGAAGGCTTTAATTAATTAGCAAAGGTAAAACTATCGTTTTATCCAAAAGTACGAAATTGAAAGTAGTTATAAAATGCACTTTACCTTCTAGAAAATCTATCATCTTTTTGACGGATTTTATTACGAAAAAAATTTCCAAAAATTTCCTACACGAGTTTCACACCAAGTTTTTTTACGAGATATAATAAACACTTTCAAGAGATTAAAGATTGTTATATCAACGACATATCTAACTTTCTTAAAGTTATTCATATATGGTAGGATATACACGACTCCTAAAATATAACGCGCTTTAGTTTTGGTTATTTAGTAATTCATATATGGTAATATTTATGTACACAGTTCCTAAATTTCACAAATGGTTAAATAATAGATAAAAGATTGTTACATCAACGACATTCCTGACTTCTTAAAGTTTTAAACTATATAATGCACTTTAGTTTCATATTTAGTAATTTATGTTTAGAAATGAATTTATTGGGCCCTTAGACAATCATAGTTCGTCAACTATATTTGTGTTCACTTTATGATAAAAGTCACAAATTGGGATATATTTTTTTTGTCAAATTCAACACATTCTTTGCCACCATTATCTTATACCACTCTACCCTTCTCCACCTTTAACACCATCACCTATCTCTCTACCACCTCCACGTACACCTAATTTCACTTGAGATTGAATAAGTGTATTTTTATGTTTATATTCTTTTCAATATCAAAATAATATTGACATATAGGCAAATATTGTAGTTTCTTATTGTCCTCCAATTTTTTATGTACATAGGTTGAACGAAATAAAAATGTGAAAAAGAATTAAAGATATCCATGTTATGTATTTTGGATTATATACCTTCTATGGCATTGCTTATGTTGCACAACCACTCAAAAAATAAGATACGTTACGATATGTTTCTTTGTTCAACTCTCATATTAGTGTATTATGTTTTTTTCTGGTTGATTATTAAGAACATGTACGCATAAGCTACAACTTCTACTTGTGTATGTGTCGTCGCACACTAATGTTTTTCCATGATCTTATTATAAATGGCTCCTCCTAATTGTTGTTCTTTTCTCCCATTACCTTTTTAGCGTATCCACCCCTTGTGTGGTTATCCAAAGTTGTATCTTGTATTGGAATTTTCATGTTACTTCGCTATTTCTGTCACCATGTGATTTTCCTATTAAAAATAAGATGAAACGCGATTTTGGACATCTTTATTACATGATGATTATAATGTTGGTACCGTGTGCATGACGAAACATATACATTTATATTAGTCACCTATTTATGAGACTTGAGGGTTACATGCATATAACCATGAATATAGAATAAATATTTATGTATTATACATCTATTATATCTAAAGATTCAGTCCTATCATTGAATGTGAAGTGATTATGCTTATTTGTTTACACTTTTATATGTTTCATTAACACTACATTTAATCAAAGCAAACCAAAAGTTGCTGGAGTTACACATTCAATCAAAATAAACCAGTATGTTAAAGAGACATACATATAGTTACATTCTTAAAGAGAATACAACAGATCACAAACCATCTATAAATGAGTATGCATTCCTTTAGATTCCGACACCTCCTTCCTAGCATGTGGATGATTGAGGATTAGAGTTACGTGATGTGCGTATGATTGTATTCATGTGCGTCACTATCAGAAGATGCAAAAATGCCCCAACCGGAAGATAAGATAATACACAAACCACCAATCCAAGAACAAAACCCGGAAACAAAAAAATCTACAGAACTGTAATAGCGAGGAACGCCTTTCACAACCCGAACCCTAAAACCAAAGTAGCTAATGTCACCAAAAAAAACGCTGATGAGACCACATACCCAAGGATGAAACCGCCACAGAACCACAGAACCATAGAACCATAGAACCATAGAACACGTTATCCCCCAACTCTCATCACAACAATAGGCTCGATAACCAAAGACCTCAGATCGGTTTTAACTTTGTTACTATTTTTTTAAAGAATTATTTTAGTTTGAACACATACCCATCATAGATTTTGACGCAAACAAACGAAAATAAAAATAAATAACCTTGCCCGAGATCTATTTTAAGATCTTGAAGCTATATCTCAAAAAATTAGAAGGTTAGTTTATCTTCTTTAAACAAGAAGGTTGGATTGATAATGGCTTGAGTTGAACAAATTAAAGGTTGTAATTTGATGGTCGACTCTTAGCAGCAGATCAAACAAAATGGGTGTTTTGATTTGTGGGTTACATGTGAAAAGAAAAGACGATATATGGAATTATTGGGGTTAAAGATAAATGGAGGCGGTGAGTGTTAAGATATGGTTTCGACTATTTGTTATCCCCATTTGAAAATAGGCCGTAGTATCTGTTTTTTAACCGGGCCGGTTCTTATGTGTGTAGTGATAGTATTATTAAACAAAAAAAAAGACATGTGGAAATAGAGCACAAATGCTAGAACTACACAAACCATCCCTATAACGAAAAAAAAGTCACGTGTAATTTTAATCTAATATTTTTCCGTTTAATATTCAGTTCTTTATAAATACATATTCATCATAATCATTTTAGTATTGTAGAATTTTGTGTTTTTAAAAACATATTTTGTAAGTATTATTCGTGTGACATAACGTAAACGTATTAAGTGTGAGGCTAATGTACAAATATTGAATATGGTTTTCTTTCATTTTTATTATTTTTAAGGTGAATTTATTTCTATCATTTTATAAATTCATATTATTCTAATAAAGTAATGTTAAAATAATAATACTAATAATAATATAATAGTTTATTGTAAATATCACTTTATAAGATTGGTTTTTGATATAGCTAATGAAGTAGGGACTTGATTAGTATCTTGACTTTTCACTAATTTTTTGTAAATTTTTATATTTTAATAAAGTGATATTTAAACAATAATAATCCTCAATGTAAAATAATAATAATAATAATAATAATAATAATAATAATAATAATAATAATAATTTTTATGTTGAGTTTTGATGTTTTATTGATTTTTTCAGGAAATTTATGATGATATGATTTTGAATATGTTAATAGATAGATTATAATAACAACTTTGTTAATAATACCTTTATACATCTCACAATAGATATAGTAATGCTTTAAGATATGATTTGATTCAGATTATTTCACTTTCGGGGAAAAAAATAGGTAGACCCAACCCGGGTATGATTAGATATCAGGGTTAGTGAATGAAAATATATTAGGGTTGAGTGCACTAGAAAATTCTGATTACCTTTTCGTTACTTCCAATATGGGACGAATATAATTATCTGACATCATCTTGCCATGTTCCATAATTATATTATATGCAAATCTTAAATTATTGCCCAAACATTTTAGCCAATTTATACGTGAGGAAAAGTGGATATGAACAAAAAGATC